>OY992877.1:54808187-55013187 GCA_963921405.1 Cepaea hortensis | reverse complement strand
GGTGTTTATGGGTGGGGGATATGTGTGGGCAGGTGGGGAGATGTGTTTATGGGTGGGGATGTGTGTATATGTAGGGATGTGTAGTTGAGGGGTGGCGAATATTGGGTGGGTGAGTGGATGTACGTTGGCTGATCTGTGTGTGGGTGGGTGGGGAAAATTGTGAGAGTGCGGGATATGTGTGTGGATAGGTGCGGGATTTGTGGGTTGGCGGGGGTATGTGTGTGTGGTTTCTTCTTCTTCTTCTTCTTCTTCTTCTTCTTCTTCTTCTTCTTCTTCTTCTTCTTCTTCTTCTTCTTCTTCTTCTTATTCTTCTTCTTCTTCTTCTTCTTCTGCACTTGATTTTAACATGCATAAAATGAATTCATGTAAATTACTGTAAATTACTGTAAAGCAAGTGAGAGAGTTAGTGAGTGTAAGTGAGAGAGAGAGAGAGTGAATGAGTGTGAGAGTGTGTGTATGTAAAGAGAGAGAGAGAGAGAGAGAGAGAGAGAGAGAGAGAGAGAGAGAGAGAGAGTTGAGCCCACGCATGTCATGTAACATGCTATTCCATATTTTTTATGTATTCTCATCTTTCATATTACAAGGTATCGTTTAATGCCACCTGATTGTCCTGTAACATGCCATTCCATATTTAATTTTTTTTATTTATTCTCATCTTATCATTTTGAATGCCACTTGATTTTATCATGTATAATACAACATTACTGTGATGTGAGTGAGAGAGTTAGTGAGAGAGAGAGAGAGAGAGAGAGAGCGCGCGCAAGAGAGAGAGAGCGCGCAAGAGAGAGAGAGAGAGAGAGAGAGAGCGCGCGCAAGAGAGAGAGAGCGCAAGAGAGAGAGAGAGAGGGAGAGAAAAAAAAAGAGAGTTGAATTGCGTCACTAATTTTTACGCTACATAATGTATATGTACAATTTTTCCTCCACTTCTTGCAATTGCGAGAATTCTCACGACAATCGTCAGTGTCTCAATTGTGTGTAAAGTGTGGGAGTTTGTTCTTATTAATTTCAGTTATCATGTGAGGCATCATGCATTTGTCTAGATGTGAGGATGTATGTATGGGTGTGTATGTGAGGGATATGTGTGTGTGTGTGGGGGGAGGGGGGAATGTGTGTGTGCCTGTGTAAGAGAGAGAGAGAGAGAGAGAGAGAGAGAGAGAGAGAGAGAGAGAGAGAGAGAGAGAGAGAGAGAGAGAGAATTCAGTGCTCGCATGTCCTGTAACATGCCATTCCATATTTTTTGTGTATTTTCATCTTTCACATTATCATTTTGTATGTAAGACACTTGATTTTATCATGTATAATATAACATTACTGTAATGTGAGTGAGAGCGTTAGAGAGAGAGAGAGAGAGAGAGAGAGAGAGAGAGAGAGAGAGAGAGAGAGAGAGAGAGAGAGAGAGAGAGTTGGATTGCATCACTAATTTTTAAGTTACAAAATGTATATGTACAATTTTTCTCCATTTTCTTTACAATTTTACGACAATGCTCACGACAATCGTCACTGTATGTGTGTGTAAAGTGTGGGAGTTTGATCATAATAGTAGATTGGGGGGATCGGGGGATGTGTGTGTGGGTGGATTCGTGATGTGTGTGGGTGGGCTCAGGATGTGTGGGTGGACGGGGTGGGTTTGTGTGGGTGGGTGGGGGATTTGTGTGTGGGTGGGTGTGGGATTTGTGTGTGGGTGCGTGCGAGATGTATGGGTGTATGGGGAGATGTGTTTTTGGGTGGGGATGTGTGTTTGTCTAGGTGGTTGTGGGTGAGTGGGTGGAGGAGGTTATGTTGGTGGATGATTGATGGTGGGTTATGGGATAGGTGGGGGTATATGTGTGGGTGGGGAGATATGTGGTGGGTGGCAGATGTGTGCAGGTGGGGTGGTTGTGGGTTTGGGGATGTGTGTGTGGGTGAGGGATGTGTATGGGTGTGGGATGTTTGGGAGGATGGGTGGGGAGTGTGTGTGGGTGAGAGATGTGTGGGTGAATGTGTGTGGGGGATGTGTGTGGGTTGGGGGAGGGTGCGTGATGGGTGTGGGTGATGGATTTGGAGATGTGTGTGTGGGTGGGGGATATGTCTGGCTGGGTGGGGGTGTGTGTGGCTGGATGGAGGATGTATGTGTGGGTAGTGAGGGTGATTGTAGTTGGGGGATGTGTGGATGGGTAAGAGATGTGTGGATAGATGTGTGTGTGGGTGAGGGATGTGTTTTTGGGATGTGTGTGGGTGTGGTATTGTGTGGGAGGGGGGCTGGGTGTGGATAAATGATGTTTGTGTGGGTGGGTGCAGGTGTGGTTGGGTTTGTGGGTGGGTGAAGGATGTGTGTGAGGGTGGGGGATGGGTGGTTAGGATGTGTGAGTGTGGGTGGATAGATAGGAGATGTATGTGTTGATGAGTGGGAAAGGGATGTGTGGGTGTTAGTGGTTGAGGGATAAGTACGTGTGTCTAGGGATGTGTGAGGGGATGAATGTATGGGTTGTGTGTGCGTGGATGGGAGGTGTGTGTTTGTGAATGGGGAATGTGTTGGTGGGTGGGGATGTGTGTGAGGGATGTTTGTATGGGTGGGGAGATTGTGCGTGGGTGGGGATGAGTGTGTATATGGGTAGGGGTATGTGGTTAAGGGATGTGTGGCTGGGGGAATGGGTGGATGGAGGATTTGTGGTTGGGTGGATGATGTGTGGTTGGGTAGAGGATGTGTGGGTGGGTGATTGTATATGAGTAAGGGTGTGTGGTTAAGGGATGTTGGTTGGGGGATGGGTGGGTAGAGGATGTGTGGGTGGGTAGAGGATATGTGGGTGGGTGAGGGTGTACAGGTTAGGAGATGGTGGGGGATGTTTGCAGGTGTGGGCTCGGGATCTGTGAGTGGGCTGGGGGAGATGGGAGATTATGTGGGTGAGTGCGGAATTTGTGTGTGGGTAGGTGCGGAATATGTGAGTTGGCGGGGAGATGTGTGTGTGGCTGAGGTATATGTGTTTGGTTGAGTGGTTGGAGGTGTGTGGGTGGAGGAGGATATTGGATGAGTGATTGTTGGTGGGAAATGGGACGGGTAGAGGATATGTGAGTGGGTGGGGAGATGTGTGTAGGTGGGGGATGTGTGGGTTATTGAATGTATGTGTGCTTGGGGTGTGGGTGGATGGGATGTGTGGTGGGTGAGAGGTGTGTGTGGGCTGGGAGATGTGTAGGTGTAGGGATGTGGTGGATGGGTGGGGGAATGTATTGTATGTGTGTGTGGTTGGGTGGGGGAGTTGGAGTGAATGGGGGGTGTGTGGGTGGGTGGTGGATGTGTCTCATAACATAGTAATATGCATTGTTTATGTTTACAAAATTCACGTGACAATGTTTTTTTCCTATGCACTGTTGATGAAAGAAAGATGAGTGATTGGAAGGGCCGAATGTAAGACGGGCCTGCGTGCCCAATTTGTTACCCTTTTAAAATAAAGTTTGTTCGTTCGTTCGTTCGTTCGTTCGATCTATCTATCTATCTATCTATCTATCTATCTATCTATCTATCTATCTATCTTTCTATCTATCTATCTATCTATCTATCTATCTATCTATCTGTCTGTCTGTCTGTCTGTCTCTCTGTCTGTCTGTCTGTCCGTCCGTCCGTCCGTCCGTCCGTCCATCTGTATGTCCGTCCGTCCGTCAGTCTGTCTGTCTGTCTGTCTGTCTGTCTGTACGTCCATCCATACATCCATACATTCACTTATCCCTGCAGCACCGTTCTCTCCAAGCCGTCAAGATCTAACTGTTCTTCAGCACTATACACACGATCCCTAAGGGCCACTACAACATCTGCCTTATCATGCACCAATACCCCACCAAGGGTGCAGACCCAGCCAATTTGTCCGCCTGTTCGTTTCATACCACACCAGCATGTCATGGGGTGGGGAGGGGGGGGGGGGTACAGTAGATGCTCTCTGTTTTTAATTGTTGAATGGAAGCCTGCCACTCTGCCCGAATCATGCTTGGCTGCACCTCTCTCATCATACTTTCTGAGTGTGTCACAATCACGACATACGTATGTTATTTGTCATCCAGCCAGCGAAACGTCACAGTGACTCTCTCCACCTTCATTCTCTGACTATATGAGGTATAATATGTCACGTATTCCTGCACCAAAACCCGTTCACCAGCCTTCGTTACGAACCCCCAGGCACTGCTTTTACCTTTTAGCACAAATCTATTGGTGTAGATGATTACATCGCCAGGTCATGAATTGTCGTGGATCAATCGTTGCACCTCCCATTCTGCGCAGTCTGCTGACCAATCCTTGTCTCCCCGATCCAATGTTATTATGACCCTGCACAGGTCTGACTTTTCCTCTGACATTTTGAGTCACTCCTTACCTCTTCCAGTGTTCTCAAGCATGCACACTCCTCTGGTTGTATCCTCTGTCTAATTGTCCTATGATCAGCCCGTGGCCCTTAACTGTGTTCAGGGCTGCTTCATACAGGAGTGTTCAGTGACTGCAGCCACTCAGAGATATGATTTATCCTGCAGCACCTTGAGTCTGTCTACAATCGTGGGTAAGGGTGTAATGTATTGCATACACACCACAGGCGTGTTCCTAGTACATCCCATTATCACCCACAATGCTTCATTATGTATGCGCTCTGGTTTCACCAGCTGACTTTTTGACGCTGTGAGCAGTCCCAATCCATACTAAATTACTGAGAGAATCACATGTTGATAGAGTATGAACAGCATTCTGTGCTCCTTGTCCATTGTTGTCATGATTTTCAGCGGAACGAGTCCTTCTTAGATCTCATAACAGCTGATTCCACATGATCCCTGAATGACAGACTTCTATTGAAAATCATTCCCAGGTACCTCGGTTTACTCTCTATCTCTCTCTCTCTCTCTCTCTCTCTCTCTCTCTCTCTCTCTCTCTCTCTCTCTCTCTCTCTCTCTCTCTCGCTCTGCTAATATTTCTGCATTGTATCTGTGTAGATTATTTGTGAGATTTATTTAACGTTATATAACGCCAATTTTGATGTATGGACGTGAATCGTGGACAATTAACTGATCTGAGAAATTACCTGCATGTTGTGGTACAAAAGCAATATACTGTGAACATATTGGACACATTTTTAAAACATAATGAAGACGTATTGAAAGAAGCCAAATACCCAAATTAATAGGTTAATCGTGTCAGAAATAAACAATCCACATTCTGAGGACTTGTCATGAGAAGAGGGAAACAGTAAAATCTCGTTACAATAGAGAACTTTAAGTGGTACATCGGTAGCACATGATCTAGAGAGATTTTCTACAAGTTGACGTCATGAAGACAGATCAGTGAGGCAAGAGACTGGCAACACTCAGCACGGAAGCAAAAATGATGACCAACTTTTTGGACCGCGATTATTAGATGATGTAAATAAAGACAAATGTTTGAGGCTGGTCAGTGTCAAACATAATATTGAACATGTAAATTACAAACACAATAGCTATTAGCTCACCGCCATAAATTCCAAGTCCACTTGTTACTATTCCTGGCATTCGTTTCTTGGCCATCAGGCGCCCTTTAGGACACCCGTGTATATCGTGAATCACCGCTTGAACAAAGTCGAAATCGTCCAGTGAATATGCCATCTTGACGTCTCTGTAACGTTTTGGTAAAATCAGTGTGATATTTTACAATAAATATTAATATATTCTTTAATTTCTAATCGTTCCTATTCGCTATGGCTACGTTAGGGTCATCTGTTTGCTATGCTTAATAGTAAGTAACACGGGCAGGGGTGAAAACAAGGCCAATAACACGCCTTGCAAAAGATCTATGCTAGGATTGTCACGTATCAATAATTCTACTTACTTTATTATTGTTGTTGTTATTATTATTATAGCCGGTCTCTCTGGTCGAGGGGTTACACCACTTTCTCCGTAATCCCGTTTATCACGCAGTCTCGTAGCGGGGGCGAGAACTGGGAGCGGTTCGTCCCCCGCTGGTGACTTGCGGGATACCTGAGCCGGTCGCTCAGAAATCAATGGCAAACTATTTAGCGTAATCTTGCCAAGAAATCAACAGACAGCTGAAAGATGCTGCTGTTGACAGCGATGTCCTGTAAAAGGATATGCGAATTTTAAAAAAACATTATTAATATTTCTTCTTTCCGCGTTTCCATCCTGTTTCAGGATATTTCGGTCAACACCAGCATCTTTCAGCTGTATGTTGATTCCTAGGCTAGATTACGCTCATCAGCACGCCACGACTTTCTGAGCGACCGTCTCCATACTGTCATAAGTCACTGGCGCGACTCGAACCACTTCTAATTCTCGTCCGCTCACGTCGACCACGAGAGTATTCGGGGTTAACGGAGAAAGCTGCTAACTCCTCGGCCAGGCAGCCGGCATTATTATTATTATTATTTTTGTAGTCGATGGTAAAAGACAAAGGGAGACAATCATAAGACTGATGCTTCCTTCACTACGGTGCTAAGAGGTAAAGAGTAGTTCTGACTTCGTTACGGCCAAAGAAGAAAAATAGTGAAAAGAGAGAGAACATCACACCGCCTCAACCGACAAAAAAAGATTATAGTAATTAGATAAGAAGATATACGAGATCTCAGGCAGGGGCAGAAACTATTTTATAGATGTTCACACAGGAAACACCATGTTTGAGCCCAAGCGATGAATTAAGGTGTTAGATTGTGGTAGAAATAGTGGTTGTAAAAACTAAAAGAGACAAACAAACAAATCCAAAACAGTACAAAAATAGCTCTTTATTTATCTCCTCTAGCTGAACATGTTTGATAACACATTGCAATAACAGATACAACAGACAACTGTATATATCAAACAACAACGGTGGGTAACCCCCAACCAATCAACACCACTTAAGACAACAGGGTACACCAAGTACCACAACACAGGTGCTCCAAGTAATAGCTGGTTAGACTGACACAATAAAGAACCTTGACACAAGCAACTCTGCACAGACAATAAGGCACTACAAAAACATAGGTTACACAACATAAACCCCAAGACACGACATAAACGAAGAGTTGTGACACAATTTACTATCCCACCAAGAACCCAGGCCTGCTGACACTAACTAGTCAGCCGCTCAGTTTTGTCACAACATTAGTTGACACAGATCAACTCAGGGAATTGTTCCCACACCTGACAACAACAGAACAGCACTGAACTGAAGGCCATGCTGCCCGCATCTCTCATCAGCACAAAGGACTGCTAAAACAAAACTGGCTTCCGATTCCTTTGTTAAGCCGAGTTACGGTGGTGGCCAGGACAAATACGGCTTTGATAGACCAAACTCGTGCATCGGTTTGTTGTAGACACCAAGGTGCATCGGTTTGGCGCTATCACATTATCCAACCCCCTACTTTTTTGACGTCTCGTGAAAAGGAATGGACCATCATATCTCCTCACCCCAACTATCTCTTTAAAAGTTACCATCTAGCTAGTTCACCTCAAAATAAAATCATTGGTCTTCAGTAACCACATCAAAAAGTAAAATCACTAATCAAGCAAGCAAGTACTAACATCTACACATAAACCATCATCAAAATGACAAATGCCAAAAAAAAAGTAAAGTCACCTGTGACCACACCCAAAAACAATCATCAATGAACCAAGGATTCAATTAAATTTACACACAAACCGCCATCAAAATGACAAAGGCAAAACAAATCTATGTCACATGTTATCTCCTCCAAAACCTAAACTGCTGGTTATATCCCTGAAGAGTACCACTAAATAAAAAAGTCTTTTTTCTTTTCATACATCACTTACAATGTGAAACAGTGTAGATTACATCACCAGGCATCAGTCAGTTCCAAATACCAATAACCTGAACACAAAAGTATAAACTATACTAACTCAGTTGTTGGTACTAATGACTAAAATAATATCAGTGATGAAAAATAGCTCTTCTGCTATAAGAGCACCAATCATAACAAAATGAATACAACCCTAATTTCTTACATAAAAATAATTAAACAAACATAAAAGCTACATAAACATTACACCAGTAACCTTTATATTGGTTACTACTTCCTTTAACTCTGGAAATTCAACACAAAATGTATTTAAAAATAATACCATTTGTCTCTTCTGATCAAATGTAAGCTTCCTGCAGCTAATGGAGTACCTGGGTGGTTTGTGCTTCTAACACTCTGTACCCTTACACTAAAAAGGAACATTTCATCCTGTGTCACCTATAACCTGGATATAAACACAAAGGAACACCCCATACAGGGTCAAAAAAACATTGTTAATTCAATAATATCCCACCTCATGAATTCACCCTGGAAGTTACTCTCTTACTGGACATGATGGTAATGACAATACCGCATGAACAACAGAACCACCCCTTTCACCTGGTCTGCTTGGTGTTCTTGCACTCTAAAAGAAAGACATGTCATCACATGACACCATCTACCTGCAATCATAATATATAACAACAGCAAAACATAACTGCTAATTAACTAACTACACTAAGGCTGTCAATCCAAAAGACTGGAATTCCTAAACAGATGAAAACAGTCTCTATCTTTCACAACCATGTCTAACGGGCAAAAGTTCTTGCTGGTGGTCTTTCACAATCCCCTTTTGCACGAAGTCACGAGTTGACATATCGGTATGCAGAAAATTTTGTCTTACACCTGTCACAACACCATGACCACCGGTCACATCACCCTGACCATTTGTCACAAGTCTAGCACCCTCTATCTGGTCGACCACACTGATACAAGGAGACTTCCATCGTCCCCTCTTCCTCCGCCTCTTCCTGCGAAAGAAATTTCTCCGGTTGCCACGCATAACCATCCGGCTATCAGAAGTTGACAATGCACCCACCTGAACTGCTGGGGCTGATCCTTTAGAAGAATCAACCTGGGGCGGACTCTGTTGTCGCTTAAGGCCCTGCTGGTCTCGGTGGCCTACGCTTGCAAATACTTTGCTACACGTCACTCCAGAGGGGTTCTGAATAACACTAACCCCTCTGTAGGTGGGTGCGGCTTCTACAATCATTGCACCTCTTGCGTCGTACCTTGGGCTGCAGCAACGAATCAGCTAAGGCTCTCATCCGACCTAGCTCAGCTTGAAGCTCCTTCACCACCACCTCATCATGCTGGACCCCTTGACACCGACCACTGGCATTAGGCCACCTCTCTGAACTGTAATCTTGACGTTCTACATATTGGTATGTACAGACTTCTGGAGCTAACGACACACCAGCCCATCGCATGGCCAAGTCTCTAACACAGAGGAAAGTCACTGCAGGATCTTGCGATATCCTCTCCTCTGCCATTCTCTTGCTGAGAACATTATGTAGTTTTGCAACAAACCAGTCTCTTAGGATCACTGGATCCCAAGCAACCATGCCCCTCTTTCTCTGTGCTTCCAGAACTAAACGAAAAGCTTTGTGGACCCGGTGAGAAAAATCCATGATGGATTCCCCAGCATCTTGTTTCACTTGGAAGAAAGCTGCAGCAAGTTCCACCATGCTGCGCTGCTCTCCATACACCTGCTGAATGGTCTGCAGCATCTCCTCAGGGTCATTACAAGCTGACCTAAGCTCAAGTTCCGCCCACACATTGGGAGCAACACTCTCCCAGATGATGTCAACTCTATCCTCAACACACCCTGCACCAGCCCTCCAGGCAGATCTCACTTTCCTCACATACTTCTCAACAGTTGGCCCATCTTTCTGACCAAAACAGGGTACTTCTATCTTCACAGGTGCAACTATGTACCTGACTTCACCAGTGGACCCTGTGACGTCAGGGGCACCAACTGGGAGGGGAACTACGGTCCCTAACGTTGAAGACAGAGCCATCCTTGCTCTGGATAGGATACAGTGAAAGTGTACTAGGAGGCAATTTATCTGAGCCCACTCACCATATAGGGGACTCCTCTCTTGTGCAGGAATGCCCGGGGGATCTCAGCAGCAAACCTGGGTTCTAATGTTACAACTCAAAGACAATGGGCACCACAAACATAAACACTGACCTACCACACAAAACAATCACTGGATACTAAAACAATTCTAACAGAACAATTCAAAGGCTGCCACTATATCTCGTCGGGGTCGCCATTTTGTAGTCGATGGTAAAAGACAAAGGGAGACGATCATAAGACTGATGCTTCCTTCACTACGGTGCTAAGAGGTAAAGAGTAGTTCTGACTTCGTTACGGCCAAAGAAGAAAAATAGTGAAAAGAGAGAAAACCTCACACCGCCTCAACCGACAAAAAAAGATTATAGTAATTAGATAAGAAGGTATACGAGATCTCAGGCAGGGGCAGAAACTATTTTATAGATGTTCACACAGGAAACACCATGTTTGAGCCCAAGCGATGAATTAAGGTGTTAGATTGTGGTAGAAATAGTGGTTGTAAAAACTAAAAGAGACAAACAAACAAATCCAAAACAGTACAAAAATAGCTCTTTATTTATCTCCTCTAGCTGAACATGTTTGATAACACATTGCAATAACAGATACAACAGACAACTGTATATATCAAACAACAACGGTGGGTAACCCCCAACCAATCAACACCACTTAAGACAACAGGGTACACCAAGTACCACAACACAGGTGCTCCAAGTAATAGCTGGTTAGACTGACACAATAAAGAACCTTGACACAAGCAACTCTGCACAGACAATAAGGCACTACAAAAACATAGGTTACACAACATAAACCCCAAGACACGACATAAACGAAGAGTTGTGACACAATTTACTATCCCACCAAGAACCCAGGCCTGCTGACACTAACTAGTCAGCCGCTCAGTTTTGTCACAACATTAGTTGACACAGATCAACTCAGGGAATTGTTCCCACACCTGACAACAACAGAACAGCACTGAACTGAAGGCCATGCTGCCCGCATCTCTCATCAGCACAAAGGACTGCTAAAACAAAACTGGCTTCCGATTCCTTTGTTAAGCCGAGTTCCGGTGGTGGCCAGGACAAATACGGCTTTGATAGACCAAACTCGTGCATCGGTTTGTTGTAGACACCAAGGTGCATCGGTTTGGCGCTATCACATTATTATTATTACTACTACTACTACTACTACTACTACTACTACTACTACTACTACTACTACTACTACTACTACTACTACTTCTACTACTACTACTACTACTACTACTACTATTATTATTATTATTATTATTATTATTATAACATTAACAGTAATAATTGTGTTAACAATAGTATTATAATAACAGTAATTATAATAACACCAGTAGTAGTGGTAGTCACAGCAGCAGCAGCAGCAGTGCCACTGGTCTACAACATACTAATGCCATTCCTAAGTAGATTTATTCACGACTGGGTGGACTTTTCAACTGGTTTTCTACGGGAAACGATTGTAAGTCGCAGTCCTGATTTACTGTTACGACAGCAAAAACTGTCAGCTGCACTGAGAAATCCAGTCTTAAAGTACTATAGAAACGTATACCAGTCAAACATGGACAACAAGCATAAAGACTGAGAAACATCTCAACACAGTGGGGATGTTGTTTCTGGGGACAATGCAAACAATATGGACAAAAAGAAAAACGAATAAGACAATCCTTCAAGAAACAGCTAAACAACGTAACTTGATTACATAGATTAGACGTAGAGAGTCACTATATTGGGCTTGATATGAGGGGAAATAAATTTGACACTTGTAAACGTTATGGGAAAAGAACAAAGAAGCAAATCGATAAATATCTAGCTTGGCCACATTGTATAATCGAGACAATAGCACAGACCTGATCCAAGATTGTGTGATCCTGTGTTATGGTGAATCATGAGTGTCCACGTTTATTGACACGACATATGATAATGTTGATCCAAGATTGTGTGATCCTGTGTTATGGTGAATCATGAGTGTCCACGTTTATTGACACGGCATATGATCATGTTGATCCAAGATTGTGTTATCGGGTGTTATGGTGAATCATGAGCATCCATGTTTATTGACACGGCATATGATCATGTTGATCCAAGATTGTGTTATCGGGTGTTATGGTGAATCATGAGCGTCCACGTTTATCGACACGGCATATGATCATGTTGATCCAAGATTGTGTTATCGGGTGTTATGGTGAATCATGAGCGTCCACGTTTATTGACACGGCATATGATCATGTTGATCCAAGATTGTGTTATCGGGTGTTATGGTGAATCATGAGTGTCCACGTTTATTGAAACGGCATATGATAATGTTGATGGCTGAAGTCAGGCGCATCTGTCATTTGGTTGGAATAGAGGAAATAGACGAAGTCATTTGCTTAAGACCGATTTTTTCAAACAGAGGTACGTAAAGGTCAGATGGGAAAGGCATCACAACGTTGAGGATGCTAGTGACGTGGTCGGAGGAAAGGGGGACAAGGTGACTAAATGAGACCAAAGGTTAATTAATTCCCTGCTTTTGGTCGCAAAAAGAGAAATGGGAAGCTAGTAATAAGAATTGTTGCTGATACAGGGAGTAACCCAATACATAATGTAATTATACAAGATTAATTGCCGCAATTGAGTTTCAAGTGTTGTAATTCGAGGTGTAAGGTCAGATAACGAACGTCTGTGATTACATACATACAAGACAACGCTCGCCATGAAGAGAGCATTTCATGGCGATCTGACGTGCGAAGTACGAGCCGAGGGATGGAATCTACGAGTAGAATGTGGCCTGGTTTTGAGGCGTAGGCAGTTATTAAGAAAGGTGAGGTGGCACGCGTATACAATTTACTTTTTACTAGTTGGTGAGTTTGTAGGTTGGCTAATAAATTGTAAAATCTTTTAAAGACTGAGTTTTAACCCTTAAATCCACTGCTTTTATTCAGGTCGAGAGAGCCATGATATATATATCGAAGTGAGGTTGGTGTATCTGTACCAAAATGCCATCTCCGTCTTGCAGAGTCCTCATTCCCCACTCCAGTGGGTGTGTCAGATTGGTGCTGCAACTTCACATCCGCGGGGCGGGATCTTAGAATATAACCAGGCCATTTTTCAGTAGGGCATATACGGACCAGTGGTTCGAATCGCAAAAGTGACTTATGAGAGTATGGAGCCGGTCGCTCAGAAAGTCGTGGCGTGCTGATGAGCGTAATCTAGCCTAGGAATCAACATACAGCTGAAAGATGCTGGTGTTGACCGCAATATCCTGAAACAGGATGGAAACGCGGGAAAAAAAAAAAAAAAAAAAATACGGACCGGAGATGTGGTTTCAGAGGAGAATCCAAAGAATACCATGGACAGACAGAAAACTTAATGAGCACATCCTACAAGAAACAAATGATAATTGTATAAAGAGGTATAAGAGGCGTTCTCTTGAAATTCGTTTGTGCCTCACCGCGCGTAATTGCGTACGTTGAACATGATCATGTCATACTCATACTGACCAATGAATAAAAGAGCACGTGCTTATCGTCTCATGATATGATGCATAGGTTCTGTTTCTGACCGTTATGAAAATGGCCGGGATGATCCAAAATCCGTCCAAAGAAGCTCAAAGAGCGGTGATTCAGTTTCTTTCATTTGAAGGATATCGACCAGTGGACATTCATCGAAGCATGCAGGCAGAGTACGGTGACAAATTTGTGTCGAAGACAACAGTGACAGACTGGGCACGAATGCTCCGCAAAGAACGTCAGTTCACGACATATCTTCAACGACCGGGTCAAGTGCATATTGTTGCAACAGAAAAAAAATTATCGCCAAAATTTATGCAGCAGTACATATGAACCGATGTCGAAGCATACGTTCGCTAGCGAAAGAATTTGATGTGTCAATTGGGACAATTCAAAAGGTCGTTCGTAGGAAACTGCAATATCGGAAGGTGTGTTCACAGTGGGTACTACGGATGTTGATCGACTACCAAACAGAGGCACGCATGGAATGGTGTTTGAACCACTTGCTGCGTTACAGAGTGGAGGGTGATGCATTTCCCTTCCGCATAGTGGCAGGTGATGAATCATGGTGTCACCACTTTGAGCCGAGCAGCAAAAGAGATAGCAAGAGAGCATACAATGGAAGCATGCTGGATCACCAAAAACCAAAAAATTAAAGTTACAGGTTTCCGTTGGTAAGGTTATGCTGAGCGTATTTTTTATTTTTTTGCCATGAAGGGCTATTGTTGGCCGACTTTAAAGAACCTGGTGTCAACATCAACTCTACCAACTACTTGCAAACACTAGACAAGCTGCAAAAAGCCATCAAGAATAAACGACCCGGCATGCTTTCTCGCGGTATGATTTTGTTGCACGATAATGCTCATCTGCATGTCGCAAAGATTGTGCAGGAAGCATTAGCAAAGAAGAAGTGGGAAATTCTGCAACATCCAGCCTATAGTCCTGATTTGTCACCATGTGATTTTCACTTGTTCGGACCTCTAAAATAAAGCTCTCAAGGGGCAAAGATTTCACACAGATGCAGACGTAATGAACGCGGTAAACACTTGGTTCAGTGAGCAACCACCATTTTTTGCGGATGGCATTCGCCGCCTACCTAAGCAATGGGATGCTTGCCTGAATGCCTACGGCGACTTCTTCTGACCAACCCATGGTGCATAATTCATTCAAAATGAATGTTTTGTTTAATTCTACCACACCTGTTAATGTTTCTTTCATGCTTTTGTAATAAAGCCATCGGAACGGGTTTCAAATGAACGTCCCTATTATTTGATTGTCAACATCCTCTAGCCCAGAGATGTTATGTGATTATCAGTAATGCAGTGCATGTGGAGAAAACAGCATTTAATGGCGATCTGGCGTTCAAGGTACTAGCCGACGGGTGAAATCTAGAAGTGGAACCACACGACGTGATCTTGCAATGTAAGCATTAGTAACATCGGTGAGTTGATCCATGGTACGCAGTTTTTAACTAGGTTGGGAGTTGAATCAGTGGTTGGTTGGTTGGTTGGTTGGTTGGTTGGTTGGTTGGTTGATAGGTTGATGGGTTGCTTGATTGGTTGCTTGGTTGGTTGATAGGTTGGTGGGTTGCTTGATTGGTTGATTGGTTGGTTGGTTGGTTGGTTGCTTGATTGGTTGGTTGGTTGCTTGCTTGCTTGCTTGCTTGATTGACTGATTGATTGGTTGGTTTGGTGGGTGGGTTGTTGATTGCCCAGAAGTGCTTTGTGAATATCAATAATACAGTCCATGTTGAGAAAACAACATTTCATTGCGGTCTGGCGTTCAAGGTACTAGCCGATGGGTGAACCACACGACGTGATCTTGCGATGTAAGCATTAGTAAGATTGGTGAGTTTATCCATGGTACGCAGTTTTTAACTAGGTTGGGAGCTGAATCAGTGGTTGGTTGGTTGGTTGGTTGGCTGGTTGCTTGCTTGCTTGGATGGTTGCTTGGTTGGTTGGTTGGTTGGTTGGTTGGTTGGTTGGTTGGTTGGTTGGTTGGGTGAGTGCGTGGGTGGTTGACTGGTTGGTTGGTAGGGGGTTGGTTGCTTGCTTGCTTGCTTGCTTGGTTTGTCGGTCGGTCGGCCAGTCGGTCGGTCGGTCTGTCGGTTGGTTGGTTGGTAGTTTGGTTGGTTGGTTGGGGGGTTGCTTCAATGACTGGTTGGTTTGTTGGTTGCTTGGATGGTGGGTTGGTTGGTTGGTCAGTCGGTCGGTCTGTCGGTTGGTTGGTTCTTTGATTGGTTGGTTGGTTGGTTGGTTGGTTGCGTGTTAGGCTGGTTGGTTGGTCGGTCTGTCTGTCGGTGGGTTGGTTGCTTGTTTGGTTGATTGGTCGGTCGGTTGGTCGGTTAGTTGCTTGGTTGGCAGCGTGTTAGGGTGGTTGGTTGGTTGGTCGATCGGTCGGTTGGTCGGTCGGTCGGTCGGTCGGTCGGTTGGGGTGGATTCGAATTGTTAAAATTGATCTGGCCTCCCAAATGGGCCCAGCTTAAAATGTCTTGGGAAGTAAAGGCGATGGAACAAATATGGGTCTAGCACCAAATGCTCACTGCGCCCAGGGTGTGTAAAAGGGACCTGACTTTACATCTAAAGTCGTTATGTTGGTGTGCTTTCTATCTACGCCCACTATTGTTTGCGTTTGCTGATTGAAGTTATGTCGTTCAACGGCTTTCGTTACTTGTCGTGTTTTTATAAAGCCGGTCCTTTCAAGTATATAGCTGTTCGGATTATCAATAGCGTCATCACAGTCTAGCCACATTTAATTACATTTTTCGTGTGTATAGAGCTGTGTCCTCTTGCTAGTTTCCACCGAACACATGTGCTGACATGAAAATGTCAATGTTCGGGGTAAGTGCAGATGTAGAATGCGGGAACATTCATGGCCCTGGGACACGGGTAATTATTGTGTGTCAGGCCAACAGTGCACGTGACCGTGTAATGGTAGTTATCCTAAATACATTGCTTGGAATGTATGTTAAATAAACAGATACAATTAACAGTTTGGAAAATCAGTGAAGGTTGTATATATAACAATAACACAAACAGTCCATGCAGTTTGTTTTTCACGCATACTCGGCACAGTCATCCAAAGATTTCGATTATTATAGACTTTCTTGAAAATAAAACGAATGTAAATAGACTCTATATTCGCATTGCATCACTGGTTATAATTTGTTTAGGGTCTATAATAATCCAGATCTTTGGAGAAAGAAACATATATTGAGGAAAAATTTGAGGTGGTGGAAAATGTTGAATATCTTGAGTCATTGGTTACCAACAAGGGTTTTCACAATGAACGAAATTAAAAGACGAATAGCTATTGCTCTTCAAAGACTAAAACAACTGAATAAATTGTGGAGTGGGACAGATATAACTACAAAGATTAAATTTTTAAGAGCATGTATCTTTCCCATTGCTACATACGACTGTGAGGCCTGGACACTTACTAAACAAGGAACAGCGCATAAATGTCTTTGAATATAAATGTTATAGACGAGTTCTAAGAATATCTCGGATAAAGAAAAGAACAAATGTATCCATATTTCAAGAGCTGAATATTGAAGAAGGCTGGCTATTAAAGACAATAAAACAAAGAAAATTTAAATAGTTTGGTCACTTGAACTTGGAAGGCGTACATCTTGCTTATAATCGAGAGGTTTTAAGGAAAGGTTCTTATGAGATCGAGATTCTGCAAAGGGCATGCTACTGAGTGAGTGAGTGAGTGAGTGAGTGAGCGTGCGAGCGAGCGAGCGAGCGGGCGGGCGGGCGGGTGAGTGAGTGAGTGAGTGAGCGAGTGAGTGAGTGAGAGAGTGAATGAACAAGCCACATGAATCTTAAACTATATTATGGCAGGTAAACAGGTTACATCTCTGGCAGGCCAAAGAAACAGATACATTGCATAGCTTTGAAAACCCGTAAATGTTGCGTATAACGCTAACACAAACAGCCCGTGTGGCTAACATACGGTAATCAATGTAATCCAAAGATCTGGATTATATATTATATTATTATATCATGAGATCCTTCGACTGGTATATCGGCGCTTCTAAAACGCAACTGAAAATTAGTCCTTCGTGTTCAAGACATCTTATAAATACCCATTATTAAAACATTGAAGCCCATTAAGTATCTCAGTTGTGGAAAATATGGATAATACGACTGGGATGAATGCAGGAGTGTCCCATATGTGGTCCAAAAGAACATAAACCAGATATTTTCCAAACTAAGAACAAAATACCAACACTAGAATTGCAGGGAAATCACTGTCATTACAGCTATAAAGAAGACAATATCATTGAAACATTCAGACAGCAACCAAGTCTTCCCGAATGAAGACACAGTAGAATGTATCTTAAAAGACTGCAACAGAAAACATTTGAGGAAAACGTCAGTAACGAAACAAACTACACAAGAGGCAGCAAATGACAATCAACCCGACCTTTGTGAGAATTTAAAAGTATGAGCAGTATGCATTTCAAAGAAGCAAGTATTTTATTGGTTGCGAGCCTCAGTTGTAATCCGTTACATGTGAGTTTTACTGAAAAGAAACTACTGCAATCTAATACAAACATGGAGCACAGAAAAACACATACAAATACTCCATGATTTTATAAATGACTAGCTGACCCTGCCCGGCTTCGCCCAGACCCTGGTGGGGAGCATCTCATTTAATTCATATAAGTAGTCATATAAGTTCTCGTTCCCGTTACCGACTGTCTGTCTGTCTGTCTGTCTGTCTGTCTGTCTGTCTGTCTGTCTGTCTGTCTGTCTGTCTGTCTGTCTGTCTGTCTGTCTGTCTGTCTGTCTGTCTGTCTGTCTGACCCGGCCCGGCATTGCCCAGCTCCTGGTGTGGAGCATCTCATTTAATTCATATAAGTAGTCATATAAGTTCCCGTTCCCGACTGTCTGTCTGTCTGTCTGTCTGACCCGGCCCGACATCGCCCAGCTCCTGGTGTGAAGCATCTCATTTAATTTATATAAGTAGTCGTATAAGTTCCTGTTCCCGACTGTCTATCTGTCTGTCTGTCTGTCTATCTGCCTGCCTGACCCTGTCCGGCTTCATTAAATTCATACAACAAAAAAAATGTAACTTAAAAGAACGTTCTACCACACACCATCCATTATTTTTAATGAAAACTCTTTCTAATCACCTGCATGACTACAGTAACTTCTTAAGCAAAAAAAGATGAGTTACAATGTTATGCATTGTGCATCATTTTTATGAAAACTTTGAAAATGCCTTACAGATTGTATCATTATTTATTATAACTCATATGCCGGTACATAACTATGGACAAAGAGTTTATAAATCTTTGAAAACGATGCCACAATATGACTATAAGTTATACAGAAAAGTTATGCCCCTTGAAATAACTTTTACGAGTTAGATCCCCTGAAATATATGACATTATGATGAAAAATGAAAAATGAAATAATACTGAGTAAGCAGGCGATTTCACACTAACAAAATATCACAGTTGGCTGCTCTGGACTGAAAGGAAGGCGTGTAGAAAATTTCATCTCAATCGGATGGGCCGTTCGCGAACAAATAAAGGACATACAGAGATACATAAATACATACAGAGATACGCTCCTTTTTTATATATAAGACACAAGCAATCATGCAACTTAGTTTCTCCTCTTCCTGAAACCCTAACTTTGTATCAAAATTGCTGTCCAATTTACTTCGATCGATTGGACAACTTTCATACACAGGAAACAAACGTGTGTAATTGTTCCGCACACTTTCCTGCTTAGTCATCAAAAATTCAGTTAAGAGCTTGTTATTTGAAACGCATGCCGTTCATAGATACTATTTTCATAGACTACGACAGTAACCATCTTCTGTTTGACGAACTTGCAGTGTCATATTTTGCAATGGCAGTATCACTGTCTCTTTGCGTAAATGTCTCTTTGGTATCTTAATTCTTGAATGAGAACAAATTTGGGGACTTACTTTATTAGCGATCCTCGAACATTTTATTATCACTGATGTCATTTCTTACAACCTATGTGAGACATATCCATGTCAGATCATTCAGTCAAATCACTATTTAATCTCTTAAGTGCGTTTCCTTATTGGTGACTGTTATTCTTATTCTTCTAATTTTAATTCTTTTGTGTGCAACTCTCTTGGCATTATAACTTTAAATATAAATGGGATCCGAACAACGGTAAATGTTCTCATACAATAAAATCAGGAAGATAAGCTCAATTTGTGTTTGTACGATGGTTACGACTAACAACATACTAACAGACTCAAAGATGTATAACCAAATGAGTTAATTCTACTTTTTTTTTTGTGTTCGTTTAAGCTTGTTTGCGAGGCATTCTGATTGCTGTGATGCTCCTTCAGGCTGGTTGCCTCCGTTTTCAGTACCTTTCTTTTACCAGGGTAGACTGTGGTCTTACTCGAGTTTAGATATGCATGTATGTACACACGTGACTGCGCATGTATGTACGTACTTACATATATAGAGCAGTCTGGTTTTACGGCTCCCGAGACTCGCCGTCGCCTCTTCTCATGTTAGTTAAAACAGCTCGGCCAAGTGAAGGCCAGGAGTAGGACATCTGCTGCCGGAGGTGATGAACACACAAGCCATGGGGTATTTTACAAGGTTGGGCGCTCACCCATAACTATGTTCTTCCGGTTATAACAGCAATTTGGCACTAACTGAGGTACTACTTTTTTTAGCCTGAGATCCAAGTGTTACTCAGGTGCAGGTTTAGGGTGAAGGGAGAATTAAAGTTATAAAACCTGACAAAGATGAAGCATCAGGGGAAGATAATACAAATAATCTAGGGCTAGCACATTAATAAATAAATACGCACCGTTAACAAAGTAGCCACGGACCAATTCCTTATGCGCATTTCAAATGTAAAATCAACTGACAATACACGGTAGTATTAATTTTACCGGATGGAGACTTCAGTTGTATCTATTCAATATAAACACTTCGGTATGTGTAGCTCCTGCGAAAAGATGAGACATACTAAACACGGACACAGTGTTATGGAGTCCGTTGTAAGGTCTGTACTCTGTGTCCGTGTTTAGTATGTCTCATCTTTTCGCAAGAGCTACACATACCTAACTGTACTTCTTACAAATTCGGAACGCTCCCTGACAGCTGTAATCACTCCAGCATAGATCGTGTGTGTGTGTTTACAGACATTACAAACACGGCACTACTTACAGTTACAACAGACCTTTCTCCTTATTAAACACGGATGACAGAACTCGGACCAAGGCTGCAACCTAGTAACTGGAGTAGTCCTTGTGTAACAACAGTGCATGAAGTTCAACACAATTGTGAACCAGGCAAAAACAGCCGACGCACTCACTTTTTGTGCCATCTCTCACACTCGCGATAAATGCAGCCATGCGGTAATAGTATTCCAATGTCAGGAGAAAGCCGGCGCTGTGGCTTAGGAGCAGTTAATACTTGTCACAATTCCGCACCACACTTCGTCGAGTGTTCAAAATTAGCTGCACACCATTTGGAAGCAGACCGACTTGCACTGATTTAGATGTTATGGGCGTCGGTCGTTAAGAAAGCAATGGCAAACTACTGGAAGTAAAACTTGTCTAGTAAATCATAAACAGCTAAAATGGTGGGGCTGATTGGGATATCATGTATAGACACGCAACTAATGTTACCATGATAAATTATTCAACAGTTCCATAAGCATGGATACGCAAATCATGTGTCAGCATTTAATATCGGTGCTAATTCTAGAATCTGGATTGCAAAGACACTATCTGTCTCAAGCAGTTGTTATTGTAAATTAACACAGAGAAATGAATGGGATACAGTAATAATTGCGGGAGTTAGAATAACAAACTGGGATGGAAACATGTTAATTCACAAGGTAGAGTGGGTTATAGTAATAAATATCTAAGGCATAATGAGAAAAGATTACGGAACGTGCTTTGATCTTATAATCAGTAAACATATAATTATCTATCAATACCTTAACCGTGAATTTTTTAGTAAACTGTAGCCAACAGAAGCTAAATTTGACCAGAGTTCAAGGGTTACTAGGCTGTTATGGCTGAGTGGTTGCAATCTTATAGAGATTGAGTTTAGCACCTTAAGTCTGGTATGTTGAAGCTCAGGTAGTTTGGGCTTATATTTATCGAAGTAAGACTGGTGTAAGGACTTCCCTCCAGATCTCGCACAGAATTGCATATTATGTGTTTCAGGGCTGTCATTCCTTTTTCGAGCACAAAAACTAGCAGGTGAGCAACTTCACATTTGTGGAGATGCGTTGCAAGCAAACGTTATCCAGAATGGGAACCTAGTCTATGAATAGCTGGCACCTCGTAGAGGTGCTTCAGGGTCTTGGCAAGTTAAGTAAGCCCTACATCCAGTCCTGCCATCTCAGTCGCCCATTTAGCTATTATGAGAGAGAGAGAGAGAGAGAGAGAGAGAGAGAGAGAGAGAGAGAGAGAGAGAGAGAGAGAGAGAGAGAGGTGGGGTGGGGGTGTGGTGGCGACCAGGAGAAAAGTTAGAAAGTACAGGTCTAGACTAACTAATCATTAGTTGGTATAAGCATAGTGACATAACTGAACAAGCAAGTATGTTATAATACGATGTTCAACAGAGTGAAGATGTCACATGAATTTCAGAACGTTACCATCATGTGCCCTGTCAGCTGTTGTAGGCGTTCATTCATGTTCATAGATATCGGTCCTTGGTGTACAGGATCAGTTCTACTAATCATATCCCTCCATGCTACCGCCCAGGCCATTCAGCGTCTTTTCTTTCTGTCCGCCCTCGCTGATCTTTCAAGTCGTCACGATTTTCTCCAAAATCTTTCTTCTCGTTGCATGACTAAAGAACATTGTTTGTCTCCTTCTTATACTTTTTTAATCTTATATATAAAAAAGGAGCGTATCTCTGTATGTATTTATGTATCTCTGTATGTCCTTTATTTGTTCGCGAACGGCCCATCCGATTGAGATGAAATTTTCTACACGCCTTCCTTTCAGTCCAGAGCAGCCAACTGTGATATTTTGTTAGTGTGAAATCGCCTGCTTACTCAGTATTATTCCATTTTTCATTTTTCATCATAATGTCATATATTTCAGGGGATCTAACTCGTAAAAGTTATTTCAAGGGGCATAACTTTTCTGTATAACTTATAGTCATATTGTGGCATCGTTTTCAAAGATTTATAAACTCTTTGTCCATAGTTATGTACCGGCATATGAGTTATAATAAATAATGATACAATCTGTAAGGCATTTTCAAAGTTTTCATAAAAATGATGCACAATGCATAACATTGTAACTCATCTTTTTTTGCTTAAGAAGTTACTGTAGTCATGCAGGTGATTAGAAAGAGTTTTCATTAAAAATAATGGATGGTGTGTGGTAGAACGTTCTTTTAAGTTACATTTTTTTTGTTGTATGAATTTAATGAAGCCGGACAGGGTCAGGCAGACAGATAGACAGACAGACAGACAGATAGACAGTCGGGAACAGGAACTTATACGACTACTTATATAAATTAAATGAGATGCTTCACACCAGGAGCTGGGCGATGTCGGGCCGGGTCAGACAGACAGACAGACAGACAGTCGGGAACGGGAACTTATATGACTACTTATATGAATTAAATGAGATGCTCCACACCAGGAGCTGGGCAATGCCGGGCCGGGTCAGACAGACAGACAGACAGACAGACAGACAGACAGACAGACAGACAGACAGACAGACAGACAGACAGACAGACAGACAGACAGACAGACAGACAGTCGGTAACGGGAACGAGAACTTATATGACTACTTATATGAATTAAATGAGATGCTCCCCACCAGGGTCTGGGCGAAGCCGGGCAGGGTCAGCTAGTGTAATATAAACACGACATATTAATTAAGTATATTGATAACAGCAGTATTTGGGTGGTGAAAAATGACGACAAAGCACTTGCTGTTTTATTTTATTTACTTCCCAAGACATATCCTGGTATCCATTTTAGGCTGGGTCGACCTGAGAGCCTCGGTTAATTTTAAAAGTCCTCCTCGATGCAAGTTTGAACCCACGACCACTGGGCCGGTAGGCGAGTGTCTAGCCACCATGCTAGCGAATCCCAACGCTAACTATATCATGATTTATCAACAACGTCAGGAGAAATGAAATGTTTAATACGAAGCGACCATGTTTTGCTCGAGTGAGGTACACTTACCTGTTCAGCACAGTGAATTCAACTACCAACGGTGCACAGATTTGCTTTCACCGACAGCTTTCGGACAAACTGGATAATGCAGACACCAGTAGCAGGACGTCAGTGAAAGTTTAGTGTTGGCAGTTTTGACGACTGGCAGGCTAAACGTAGTTCACCCGTGTAACCTATTTACTGAAACAGTTTATTTTTCACAACCGTTTCCCTATAGTTTTGTTTTGTTCCCCTGTTTTGTTATTATAAACAACTCAAGCGATGCTGTGATGCACACAGAATGACTACATGCTTCTTATAAAGTGTGTTCAACGGAAAATGGAAATGGTTTTATGTCGTCACAAGCCGTTCACGATGATTATGATGACGATGATGACATAATTATTTCAGCTGTGAGCAGAAAGCTCTTGGCAGCCCATTGCATCTGTGTCAAAAGCGCAGATCATCGTCCTCATATGTTACTGTGAGGTATTATGTGCTGTTGATTGTGGGTGCAGTAAGGGAAGTTAGTACTGCGGGTATGTGCCATCTTGGTTACCAAAGCAGTGGGTGTTAACGGAGTGTTGACACTGTAAGTAGTGCATGCAGGTCGGTTCGCGCAGGGAATTTATTTTATACCAACTGTTTGTTGATTTATCACCTACTATGACAGTGGTTCTCAACCTTTTTTGGCCCATGCCCCCCTTCACCATATTTTCAGAACGTCATTCCCCCCCCCCCCCTTTTCGTAGTTCCTACCTAAAAATTAGGCCCGTGCCCCCCTTCACCATATTTTCAGAATGTCATTCCCCCCTATCGTATTTCCTACCTATATATCCCCCCCCCCACCTACACAGTATACGTAATAATGTAAGCTAAATTTAATAGCACATACTAAAACAAGTCTAGACGTCCACATAAAACATGATTTGTGGGTCTACTCACTTTATAAATTGAATATTAGAAGGGTGAGACGTACAGAACCGTACAGTATGAAGGGAAAAACAATGTCAAGTAATCGGTTCTTATATTAACACGATCTTGAAATAATCTTAATTTCCCCCCCCCCCCATGGAAACCCTAAAATTCCCCCCTGGGGGTGGAATTCCTCACCGGTTGAGAACCACTGTACTATGAGGTGGACGATGAGACTGTTTTTCCCCTGTAATGGTTTAATTCAAACTACCTTCTGCAAAACTTGCCAAGAAACCCTAACAACCATGGAAGAAGGCCAAAGAGAAGATGGGTGCAGAAGTGGCAGATGATCTCCAGATGGGTGTATCGTACGCGAGACATCTTGCTTACGACCGAGAAGTTTTCCGGAAGGTTCCTGGGAGCGATGTTCTGAAAAGAACATGCTACTAAATTAATTAATTAATTAATTAATTAATTAATTAATTAATTAATTAATGATGTTGTTTAATTAGGTCTTCAAAGTTTGGTTTATTTTGTTGCTTGAAGAGCTAGTGTCCAGTTTAAGATCTGACTAATTGATTCATGCATTTATGTCTGTAAATGTTTCTCGGGATTTGATGCAGCTTTCAAGTGATGTGGTGGAAACTGTGAAAGTGCTGCTCATCTTGTGGAAAGTGTATCGGCTTTTTCAATCCCTGGGTTACCAAGATCCACTGGTGAGTGACTTCGATGCCAAATTTATCTTTGTCAGTCGAGGCGATGAAAAGAATCCTCAAGAGTTATGTTGGACTATTTCTGATGTACGGAAACGAATAGTGGACAATTAGCAGACAAGTGAGGGATTATGTGGAAGTTGCGGTTTTACATAAGAAGGATGAGATCACCTTGGACGGATAGAAAGTCCAAGGAAGACACCTTGAAAGAAGTTAATTGGAAGTTAAAGAGAACTGGTTAATCGCATCAGGAGAAGACAGACCACATTCCTTGGGCATGTCATGAGAAGGGGAAAACTGGAGTATGTCGTCACAACCGAAATGTTGGAGAGGAAGAGAGGCAGGGGGAAGCCAAGAGAGACGATACTAGACAGTTTGACATCATGAAATGAAGTAGCATCGGTATCAGAAATGACTGGCAGCACAAGAGACAGAAGGTTGTGGCAGACCTGATCACTATCGCCATACCGCATGGACTATAAGAAGAAGAAAGTGTTTCTTTACTTCTTTACAAATGTAAACTTATTCGGTCTTCTGTTGCCTTGCAGTCTTGATGGACGATAATTTGCTACACTAGGCTTGAAAAAAAGGTATAATAACTACAACCCATAGTGGGGACCAGGAATGGAGTTACACCTTTCTATAGTACAAAGCTTGGGCTGAATTGTAAAGCCCATGAGTTACCCATACAGTATGATCTCTCTCTCTCTCTCTCTCTCTCTCTCCCCCCCCCCCCCCCTCTCGGCCAGCCTAGATTAATCCAGAGGAAAGGTAACACCAACACGCAGAAGCTACCGGATCAGCAAAGCAATGCTCTAACTCTCCGCTTGTCGGAGCTTCCATTCTAGACTTGTTGCCGATTAAGGCTTAGGGCCTGGCCTGCCGTGGCATGACATTTAGTCTTTGGGTTGCATTTCTTCGCACTAGGATAAGGTGAGTAACCTCCCAATTGTGTTCCTCGGCCCAAACCTACTGGCACAATGTGGAGTGTCGGTTTGGTGAGCGCCGCCCAACATCGGCTCTAACAGGAAACATTTAATGCTGTCTACAGTTATACTGTAGCTCAGTCATATCTGACAAAGTATATATTGGGCCTAAAGTCTATTCTAATGCAATCATTTCTGTTACGTAGCTAGAGAAGATTTTTCGGCAGCGGCCAAAGATACAATGGTAGTCTTCCAAGTAAACTCTGGAATAGTGTATATCCAGCTGCCACGTCTTATTCTGGTTCTTTTCTATTACATTCACGCATGCCTGTTTTGATTTCATCTCCTCTTATTGTTCATGCTCGCTGATGTACACCTTTAAATATAATGGCTCGACGGGAATGAGAATGCTTCCTGCGCTGAGGCGGTGAATGGAACAGGTTGTACGACATATGCTGAAATGACCACAATCCAATTTTCTTGCTGCATACGTGTGTTACAACATCAACAGCACAAACAATTGAGCATTCCCAGCTCCTCAGACGGGCACAGTTCTCAGACCATGAGTTATCAAAATACTCTCAACCTTCTGCAGTAATTAAAGAATACGTGTAAAGAAAACAACTTGTTTTTGTCTGTCTGCTGGCCACCCTTCTATTGTGATCTATGAGCCCAGTGTCTTCATGTTGTTCCTTTTCATTTTTTTATCACTCCATAATCTCAATGACTTAGAGTCAGTGAACGCCGTTAAATAATCACACATACCGGGTTAGAAATCAGCCACATGCGATTTGGTAGCAGACCGCCCTATGTCGATTTTCACTATGATATGAGCGTCGGTCTTTCAGAAAGTAATGGTATACTACTGAATGTAAAATTGCTTTGAAGATCACAAATAACTATACATGATGGGATTGAAAGCGACGTTCTGTAAAGGACGTGCAATTAACTTTGTTACAATTCAGTATATCTGCTAATAGAATATCAGTCATTCATCCGGGGCATAATAGTTGGAGAATGTCACTTAACAGTCGTATTTATATTACTTACACCGTTATTTTGACCGTTTGCATTGTCACACTGGTAATCTGTCATTCGCGACCATAACACAATTACCAGTACTGCCATAAGACTTAGACTGTTCATTACCAGTACTGCCATACGACTTAAACTGTTCATTACCAGTACTGCCATACGACTTAAACTGTTCATTACCAGTACTGCCATACGACTTAAACTGTTCATTACCAGTATTGCCATACGACTTAAACTGTTCATTACCAGTACTGCCATACGACTTAAACTGTTCATTACCAGTACTGCCATACGACTTAAACTGTTCATTACCAGTACTGCCATACGACTTAAACTGTTCATAAATAAATACATACATATTGTTTGGCGCACATAGCAGTAGGGGGAAGAATTAGATACTAGAGGACGCACTAAACAACATAAAATATTAAAGCTATTGTTACCGACCGGAATTCAAACCTGTCACCTCCAAATGACGACAGCGCCTCGCTGCAGGAACAAGTGTACTAATTGGTTATGTGTCTTAGTGGCTTCAAAGAGTTCCCCGGTTGATATTTAAACATAAACGCACAGGTGTTGTTCGATAATACCATCACGATCCGAGTGACTACTTTCCCAGTCACATTTTGACTAACAGTCCTCTAACAGTGTCATTTATCATTTCTAACAATCGTTCAGGTAACAGGTGTTATTCAGACGTCCCCAATTATCTACTCAAATCTACTGGCGGACCGTTTAACTGCTTGCCTGGGAAACGAACAACAACCAGTAGATTAACCATATATCTACATTCATACTATTTTATCGATTTTACATAAGTTGAGCCTTGACATCAACATTGGTGGTAGGGTTGAGTGCCTGCCCATCTTTGTAAGCATGAATTTAATTTCTAAAACAAAGGTTGGTTTTCGATGCTAAGCCTGGTCTTCTTGTCTGTCGCGAGGTGTTAGGAAATTCTACTCTCACTGCAGGAGTATACATCTATCGACAACGTGGTTCATGATTAATAATTGCCATTGTGTTTATGGATACACAAACAAACACACACAAAACAAGTCTCACAGCAGGAACATGATGTCGGTATGTGAAACGTTAGGACCGTTATATTTTGCAAACTCTCTAGTACATGGGGCAAGGATTGGCCACATATTCATCCGTGCACTCAGACTTTAAAACTGTGATGCTTCTATTCATTGGCACCTTGCCGTCTTGACAGACGATAGTTTGTGCTTTAAAAAGGCATAATAACTGTTACCTATGGCGGTAGCGAATGTGACTGATAAGGTCAATTCGCGCTGTAAATGTCCGTTCACAGTGGGTGCATGTGAACACGTGGTCATTTCCACCATCATACACCATCTTACGTCTCACACGCGCGGTGTGTGACTTATCTGCAATCATTTTCTCCTTTGTCTTTATTCCATTTCTGATCTTTGTCCTCCATGCAACACGTTCAGAGGCGACTTGCTCCCACTGTGCATTATCAATGCCTGTATCAATCATGTCCTGCTTACACACATCTTTGTATCGTAGTAGAGGCCGACCCTGAGATCTCTTACCCATCTGTAATTCACCAAAAAAGATGTCCTTTGGTATTCTACCATCATCCATCCTCCTAAGGTGTCCTATCCATCTAAGTCTACGAAGACTGAGCATGGAATAAACAGTCACACAACCTGATCTTTCCAAAACTTCAGTATTTGTGATTTTGTCTTGCCACTTAATACCAAGAATTCCTGCCAGACACCGCATATGAAAGCTGTTTAAACGTTTCTCTTGGTGTGAGTAAGTTGTCTAGTTTTCACTGCCATAAAGAAGAGTTCTAAGGACACAGGCTTGATAGACAAGGACTTTTGTTTTGGCAGTAAGCTTCCTGTTCTCCCAGACTTTTTTCTCATAACCTGTTCATTGTTGTTGCTGCCTTACCAATCCGGATATTGATTTCCTGATCTAGGGATAATTTGCTATTTACCACAGCTCCTAGATATGTAAAATGGTCTACCATCTCTAGTTCGGCGTCGTCAATAAAGATTGATGGTACCCCATGTGCACCTTGTGACATAATCTGTGTCTTCTTTTTGTTAATTGTTAAACCAAATTCAGAACAAGCATTGGAGAATGCAGATAGTAGACATTCCTCAGAGTGGGTCGTAACTGCAGCATCACCTGCAAAAAGCAACTCTCTGATCAGTACCCTCCTTATTTTGGTCTTGGCCTTCAATCTCTGAGCATTGTAGAGGCCGCCATCTGAGCGTGAGTGAATGTATATACCACCATCCTGATCGCGAAAGGCATATTTCAGTAGAAGTGAAAAGTAAATTCCAAAGAGGGTGGAAGCTAGTACACAACCTTGCTTAACTCCACTCTTGATTTCAAACTCTTCAGAAGTTGCACCATCAAACTTGATTATACCCTTCATGCCTGTGTGGAATGATTCCACAATGGACAGAAGAGTTGGTGGGCAGCCAATCTTCTTTAGTGCCTTGAACAGACCCTCACGGCTGACCAAATCAAATGCCTAAGTGAGGTCGATGAAGGCAATAAACAATGGTTGATTCTGTTCACGGCATTTTTCTTGAATTTGTGGCAATGAGAATATCATATCAATGGTAGACCGGTTCTGTCGAAAGCCACACTGTGATTCGGGGTAGACTTGATCTCCTAGGACTTGAAGTCTGCGCAGAACAATTCTGGCAAATACTTTTCCAACAATACACAGAAGTGAGATACCCCTATAGTTGTTGCAGTCGCTCCGATCTCCCTTGTTCTTGTACAGTGCTATGATGCTTGAATCTTTGAAATCCTGTGAGACTTGTCCTTCTCGCCAGCATAGCTCTATTAGCTGGTGGATCTGTAGAGTGAGTGAGTCTTGCCCACTCCTGATAACCTCTATTGGAATCCCATCCTTTCCTGGAGCCTTGCCAGATGCAAGTTCATTTATAGCACACTTAACTTCTGTTATGGTGGGAAGTGTGTCCAGGTGGTCAAGAGTTGGTAGAGCCTCTATGGCGTTAAGGGCATCATCCGCTAGTTTGGTCTCACTTGAGTAAAGCTCCAAATAGTGCTCTACTCATCTGTCCATCTGCTGTTTCTTATCAGTTATGATTTCTCCAGTCAAGGTTTTCAATGGTGCACTTCTTTTGATCACTGGACCACAGGCTTTCTTTATTCCTTCATACGTGCTTCTGGTGTTTCCCTTATCACTTGCGATTTGAATGGACTCACATAAATTTATCCAATAATCATTTGCACACTGCCTGGCAGCCTTTTGCACATCCTTCCTAGCTTGCTTTAGCTCACTCAGAGTGTTACGCGTTGGTCTTTCCTTGTTTCTTAAGAGAGCTATCTTCTTCTTATCAATCAAGGGCTGCAGAGTCTGCTGTTTGCCGCAAAACAGTCCTGCCTCTTATGATCCACAGTGCCGTAAACCCCTACGGCAGTTTTATAAAGAGTTTCCTTAAGTTGACCCCACTTTTCATTTACTGTAGCCTACACTTTTCTGGTGTATCATTGCAGGCAAAGTTGAACCGCAGGTACATGTTGTCGGTATGTGAAACGTTAGGACCGTTATATTTTGCAAACTCTCCAGTACATGGGGCAAGGATTGGCCACATATTCCTCCGTGCACTCAGACTTTAAAATGGTGATGCTTCTACCACTTCGCATACCTTGTGTAATTGTTTCTTTAGTAGAATGCAATGATTTCATTATAAGGATACGCAGTAAACAGTTCAACTTTGCCTGCAATGTTAGTCACCGTCTCTCAAGAAGAACAACCACAGTAACACACAAAACTCTCCAGACGAGTACCACCTCACAATGAGACCGAAACAACAGTCACTGCGAAGTCGACAAGGGAAAGTCTCGATAGATACGCACGACAGGAGAAAGACGTCTGGGAGTCATGAACCAGACGGGCTCGCCCCCTGAGAATGTCAGGAAGGTAAAGGGGTCGACACATTCATCGAGGGGGGACTTCATCTGATGTGCATCTGCATTTGTCTTGGCATTCTAACGGCGGCATTATACACTGTGTACGTGTGCGGGCTGTTGGTTTGTCGAAACTCTCGTCTATTCCACTTTTCACAGGGGCAGTGAGGATCATTTTGTGTGATATTCACTGCCACAGGAACGAAGCATAATGGGGACGACCCGTTGCTGTGAAGTTGGAACCGCGACTAACTGACTAACTATGAGTTGCCATCGAGGTGAGATCTGGTTTCAGTCCATCATGTGCTATGCCGATAAGAGTGGGCGGTCATGTTTTGCCATCTCACTCGATCACCAGAGTCGTGGATCAGCTCCGTGTTTCTATCTCGATCACACCACGTGGCCAAGCCATCCAGGTATTTAATTCTTGATCTTTCCTTTGATCTCCTCCCTTCGATCTTGCCAGTTGTCACCAAGTTCTCCAATTCATTTCTTCTCATAACATGCCCAAAAAATTTTGACTGTCTACGTCTAATGTCTCTATTCCTAATATATTAATATTCTCTCTTCCCATTTCTTGTTTGATGTTATCCAATTTTCCATCTGCATTCACTGTTCTGACATTCCAGGCTCCTATCTTTAATGATAATAATCTTTTGCACCATTAGCCTGCTGACGGTCTGGAGTCACCTGGTGCACATGATTATCCCTACCGTGCGAGGCTGCTCCAATGGAGCACCCATTTACGCCGTTTCTCTGAATGTCAATGATATCGCAAAGCATAATGTTCTTGGCATCTGTGAAGAAGGTAGTTTGCCATTGCTTTCCTTCTTAGCAGCGACCATACTGATCAATGACCGTAGCCATTGTCTCCTCACAAAAGAGATCATCCGCCTACCGTCGTAAATCTGGAGACCATAACCCACAACTATCTGTCGGCTGCTCTTCAACCTCATCCACCACTTGCACTAAGGGCTTCACGTAACCCTGATTGGTAGGCTAAACGGGAACTCCACCTTGCCCAAGAGTGTCCCGTAGGCTAGCGGAGGGAAGGAGGCTCCTTTGATAGGGGATACTCCTACCCCGCCACCCACACAGATCTGGTTTGCTTTCTGTTTTACTGGCTCAGTGATACGGAATTGGTGAGGAGTAAGCATTCTGGAGTATGGTGACAGTCGTAGTGTTAATAAGTTCCTCTACAGCTAATCCCGTTGGGTTCCTTGTCTGTGTATCCCCACAGAAGGGAATTATCATTCTTTACATAAGCGACATACTGAGAAAACCTTATAATAGTATAACTGGAAAGTTCCTTCACAGGAACCCTCAGGGCAAGTTAAAAAGAGGGAGACCTAAAAATACATGAAGAGGAGAATTAATGTTAGTGACAGAGATGAATAATATGGGGTGGGCATGAAGAGAACTGCAGGAGATAGTAAACAATAGGGAGGCTTATCGTGAGTTGGCAGACAGTCTTAAACAGTCGCTTAAAAGTCGACAGGGTCGACTTCATTGCACCGGGTTTTATCCCATATGGCTCGGTCTCTTTCCGCAGCGCAGAAAGCGTTGCACAAAGCACATACTCCGTAGTTACCGTGAGTTGGCTGACAGTCTTAAACAGTCGCTTAAAAGTCGACTGTAACAAGCTACGTGGAGGGTCCCAAATAGCCCGGTCACAATATTTCAAATATCTTCTATAGCCCTGGCTTAGATAGGTCTTTACCTGCCAACCCTCCTCCGTTTTCCCTGGACACACTGTCACGCTTCCTTGCGACCTAGGGACCTATTTCCTGCAGTGTTCTTCTGGCTGACGCATAAATAACATGGCAGTCGTCAGAACAACTTGGAAGTAATTTTATTAACCTAATCAAGAACAGCACAGGAACACATAAAGGCAGATAAACAGATAGATCTACACAGACACTACACTGGTAAATTCTAACACAGAGCCTCAAGTCGCCACAGTCACAGATCCAGCTTCAGATACTGTCTGATCTGTCCACACACTTCTCACCAAAGATGTCCGAATCTCCTTCCTTCTCCAACAACTGGGTGTAGGTTCAACCGGCTTTTGTAGAATCCACGCGACTGGTGTGTTGAGGACTTCTGTTCATTGTCATCTGAATTAGTTCGGCACTAGGTCTTCACTGACCTATGAAAAGCTTTAGTGTTGCCGATAAGGTGAGGTGTTTGTGAAGGATAATGGTTGGGTCCTTTTAATGTCCGGGATAAAATGGGTATGCCAGAAAATCACTCTTAGGCTCCCTCCGGACAACAACTGCTCTCAGGCGTATGTTGTTAAAACAAAACCGGCAATGCACCAGTCATACAAAATGTCCTTGCTTCAAGACCTGCACCTTGCCTTGAGTTGGCCTCGTTGGACATATTTACGTTAGCCTAGAAGCACCGGTGATAATGTCCCTTCGAAGACATAGTCACTTCCCATAGAAGAGGACCCTGGAGATGATAAATAAAACCTGAGCGACTGGGCTGACTCATGTATCACACAAATACACTATATTTAATACCTGATTGACCAGGCCTGACCTGTCAGGTAGCCCCTGGATTGGCCACGTCCGGGTTTGAGTAGACCTCCAGCTGGACGAAGTCCGGTTGTCTTTTTGGCCACACGACACACCCTCCACACTCATACCAAGCCTTTATTATGATTGGGCACATTCATTCCCATGCTTCCCTCTCACTTGCAACCATGCCTTTCTCACCCGCAAGATCTTGTGGTGTGGTGCGCCCAGTAATCCGTGTGTTACATCTCATTAACTCATAGTATAGTAATGGGGTTGTATGGCACGCTTTGTAGTTCCCCACTCCCTGCAAGAATAGGAAAGAAGATCCTACCCCCTCCCGGCTCCGCTCTTGTCTGAGCGGTCGCCGCAAGGTACCAGCAGTGCCCCACAGAACACATAGATTCAGCGGAATGCAGGTTCCCTAAATGAGATACAGAAGTCCATTAACTTCCCTACATCATCCCATCTAGTAACAGATGAAAGAGATAGTCCTGTGAATAGCCTCTTCTGGCTCAAGAAGATAGATCAGAGATTGGTGTACCCCATTCCCAAAATACCCACTGAGTATATACAACAGAAAGATGACAATCTGTCCAATTCAAGCCGTAGATAGAAAGACAGCAACAGCTCATCTGACGCCAAGAACAAATGAAATCCTCTTGGGAGATATATGGTTCAGATTCACTTCCCCGGCTATGCCAAGGACAAGACGTGCAGCCAAATCGGCTAACGGTCACCCAACTCGTCATTGGTTATGATTGGCCTTTCGCCAATTCATCTTCCCCTTCAACCCATGGTATATTTATAACTCCATGTTTGGCTGGAGTACCCACAACCCAAGCCCTACCTTTCTTCACCACTTCAGTAGGAGGTTGCATCTCTGTCCCAATCTTCAAATCGACTTGACAAGATGCCACTATCCAACGGTAGGTGTGTACACGGCCATGAATTGCTTAGCAGCCGCACCAGCGCTCATTTGGCGCAAGGCGCTCCATCGGGTTTACCCGATGTGAAAGACATTGGCTACTTGCTCCATGTAAAGATTGTGATAGGAAGATAACCCAAAGAACCATCTTTCATGGAGATTTGAGAGAACAAGAGAACTGAGAGCTTCCGAAAGCCGTTCCCCCCTGTCTACCCAAAATAAAAGAATGCATAAGGACATGGACCACTGGCGTTTCGCTACATAGGCCCCCTCTTAAGAAAGTCGAACCCTACGAACTTTCTACTGTCAGTGGTTCTGTTCGAATGACCCCACCCTCACATTCAACCATAGGATGCCGTGATAAAAAATCTGCTCCCACATTCTCCCTTCCGGGGATGTATTCGACCGTGAACTGATACGGTTGTAGGAGCAATGACCATCTCATCAACCTCGCGTTCAGTTTCTTAGAAGTTGCCAAGAACGTCAGAGGTTGATGGTCGGACTGCACTTTGAACTGGACTCCATACAGATAAGGTTGAAATTTCTGTACCGCCCACACTAGAGCTAGACATTCCCGTTCGACGGTGGAATAATTCCGTTCGGCGGGTAACAGTTTTCTACTGGCATACGCCACCGGACACAACACCGAAGGATTATCTCGCCCTTCCTGCAACAGAGTTGCTCCAATCCCTATGTTACTCGCGTCGGTTCTCAGAACAAACGTTTTCTCCAAATTCGGGAGTTGCAGGACTGGCCTATCCACCAACGCCTGTTTCAGCTTCCCATAAGCCTCTTCACAGCTCGGGGTCCAGACTATAGGATCTGGCGATCCTTTCTTCAGGGTTTCGGTTAACGGCGCTCCAATTTCGTTGAACTTTGGAATGAATTTCTGGTAAAACCCACACAGAGACAAGAAAGACCTAACATCCTTTTTGGATTTAGGACGGGGTGCGAGACGGACCTTCTCAATATTTTTTTCTTCCGGTACCAGTCCCCCTGGGGTAATAGTGTGTCCCAGAAATTCCAAGGATTGATATCCAATCATACATTTGGCTGGACGGGCGGTTAACCCCTCCTCTTTCAATCTTATGAAGATCTTTTCCAAGGATTTCAGGTGATCCTTCAGATTGTCAGACGCGATGAGAATATCATCCATAAACGAGACGACAGAGGGATCCCTTAAAGGGTCTAATAACTTTCTCATCATGCGTGTGAACACACTGGGCGCATTGCTCAGCCCAAAAGGCATCACCTTAAATTCGTAATGGCCACTCGGAGTACTGAAAGCGAGCATGGGCCGAACCTCAGGCTTCACAGGGATCTGATAATATCCCCGGCTTAAATCAATTTTTGAGAAGTACTTTGCCCTATTTAATCTGGCAAACAATTGATTTGTGTTTGGCAACGGCTCAACTTGGAATGTCGTACAACTATTTAAATGCCTGTAATCAATACATAAGCGGTGTTCCCCGCTTGGCTTCCTCAACAAGACAACCCCGGCATTATAAGGAGAAGTCGAAGGAGTGATGATGTCGTCGTCCAGAAGCTTCTGGATTTCAGTTTCCAGGGCCTTCTCTTTCGAAAATGGCACTGGATATATTTTCTGGCGAACGGGGTCTTGGGTAGTCAGAGTCATATCAAACTCGACCAACCCTGTCCGCCCTGGCCGATCGGTAAGAATCTGCTGATGGGACTCCAACAAACGGATGACACGGTCTGTTTCTTCAGCCGACAGATCAGGATTTATATGTACATCCCTATAGGTTTCCCCAGGGTGTAATGGATACCCCCTATCCGTTTCTTCGCCCGATTCAGTTTCCATCGCGACCGCCATAGTCATGAGTGGGAGAGAAGTACCATCAGATCGTTCTTCATACTTTTTGAGAAGGTTAATGTGGAAGATTTTAGATTTCCCCCTGATCCGGATGGCATAGTTGGTGCGGGAGACAACCCTTTCTACCGGGAAAGGCCCCTGCCAACCAATCTCGAGTTTATTGGAACCTACTGGAAGTAACAACAGAACCCGATCCCCCACCTTAAGAGACCTATCTTTCGTCCTTCTATTGTAGTAGGCCGCGTGTCTCTTCCTGGCCGCTCTCAGATTCTGAGCTGCCAAAGCCCAACCCGTCTGGAGTTTTTTCTTTAACTCTTCGACGTATTTATAAGAGGATACCACTTCTTCGGAAGTTTCTTCCTCTGTCCAACATCTCAATAAGGCTTCTAAGGGACCCTTGATTGGCCTCCCGAATAGTAGAGTGGCTGGTGGCAACCCGGTCGACCCATGGGGAACCTCCCGATAGGCGAACAAGGCGGCTGAGATATACTCATCCCATCTGTCTGGTTTCTCTTGTGCCAGCTTCCGAAGCATGGTCATCAAGGTACCATTAAACCTCTCTACTTGCCCATTAGACTGAGGGTGATACGGGCTTGTGTGAATGTGGTTGGTCTGGAAGATACGAAAGACTTCTTCCATCAGTTTACCACAGAACTGAGACCCATTGTCCGTTAGGATCTGGTTGGGAAATCCCAACCTAGTAAAGGTCTCCATCAGTGCATCAGCCACTCGCTTAGAGTCGATTGTGGCCACAGGTATCGCCTCGCCCCACATGGAACAGCAATCCACCATCGTGAGAATGTACTTATTCCTCTTCCTAGTCCTAGGAAGAGGACCAACAAGATCGATGGCAACTCTCTCGAAAGGAGAGTTCATAATAGGCATGTCTCCCAGGACTACCGGAGCTGTCCAGTGTTTTGGTGCCACACGCTGGCACTCTGGGCACGACTTGACGTACCTACGCACGTCTCCAGTCATCCCTGGCCAGTAGTAATGGCAGGAAATGCGCTGGAGAGTTGCCCCGACACCCATATGTCCACTGAAAGAAATGGTGTGTCCCATATGAAGAAGCTGTTCCCGATAAGCCTTAGGAACCACCAGCTGTCCATGCTGGTGATCCTCCATTCCGGCTCTCCGGTACAGTAACCGATTCTTCATATAATACTGACCCCGTCTTGGTGGGTCAGAACCTTTTGGCAACTGGTTGAAGCAAGGTTGCAAAGTAGCATCCTGGCTTTGAGCAGCTCGTAACTCCCCAGGCAAGGGATTCACAATCAAGGCCGGCGTCTGCTCATCCTCCAATTGAGATCTGGTTTGCATTGCCCCTACGTACATGGGTTCGGTTGGAATCCCTAGAAAGACGTAGCGACAACCCAAGATCATTGGGAAGATAGGATCTAGCAGAACGGCTGCCTGTATAGTGCCGGTAACATATTTTGATTTGATGTCCACCTTCGCAATTGGAAGAGACATCGCTACCGCACTCTTTGTCGCCGTTTGAATCTCAATAGATTCCCCGGTTAGCTGCTCTGGGCTCACTAAATGTGATGAAATTACAGCCTCAAACTGCAGACCTGTGTCGTAGAGACACTCAACTGGTTGACCGTTCACAAGTACCGTTTCTACTACTGGTGGTTTTTCTAAATCTTTGGTCCCAAGATCCCTCCCTTCTACCTCCTTGTGAGACCCTTCCCCGGTTTCTACAAGACAAGCAGCATAGTGAGAGTCTTTCTGTTTACGCCGGCAATCTACCGTATTGTGTGTGGGAGATTTGCAATAGGCGCACCACTTTTCACTCCACTTTCTTTTAGGAGATCCAGGTGGACTCTTACCAGAGGGTTTCTTACTAGGAACTTTATCGAAAGGATCCTCCTTCCTGGTGTGAGCTGTTTTAGGGTTCTTCTTCTTTCCAGACCATGTGTCTGGTGGTCGGGGATTGTGTTGTGACAATTCCCCATTATCCCCATGAGCTAGCACATACCTTTCAGCCAACGTGTTGACTAGCTCTAACCTTTCTGCCCCATTTTCAAGCAAAAAGGTTTGCAAAGGCTTAGGCATCATTCTCTTCATTTGGTCCACGACCACCAATTCTTCCAAACTTTCATAGTCGTTAGCAAATCCAGCTAAAGACATCCACTTCAAAAGGTAAGACTTCAATCTGACACTGTAGGCTGCGAACATCTCTCCTGGCTCTCTCTTCGACTTTCTGAACTGTTGTCGATAAGTATGAGCTGTCATCTGAAACCTTTTCAACAGTGCTTTCTCCAGAGCTTCATAGTCATTCTCCATACCAGGTGGCAACCTAGAATAGACCTCGTATGCGGTCCCCCTCAGGCCCTGTGAGAGTTTCAAGTTCCATTTCCCTCGCTCCAATCCCATAGCCAAAGCCATCGACCGAAATCTGTGAAGATACTGGTCGATCTTATCTTTGTGTTCATCGAACGGGAGCAAAGGGAACTTCATTGCCTGGCATGGACCGCCACCAGAAGTTGTTGAGTCAGGGAGAACTGCGTCTCCCACTGCACCGTCTCTTTCCTTGGCAGTTTGAGCTTTCAGCTCCAACTCTCTCATACGGAACTCATGGTCTCTGACTGCCTGCTCGGCCTCCATCTTCCTAGCCTCAGCCTCCATCTCAATCCTCTTGGCCTCAGCCTCCATCCTCTTAGCCTCAGCCTCCGCCTCAATCCTCTTGGCCTCAGCCTCCATCCTCTTAGCCTCAGCCTCCGCCTCAATCCTCTTGGCTTCGCGCACATCCTGTCTGTAGTCTCTTTCCACTTCCCGCACATATTTCTGTAACTCCGCTCCATCATATCCCATCTCACGCCCTGTAGCCTGTACGTCAGCGACATTAAACCCAGCTGATGCCATCTTAAACTCAGAGGGTAAGGGAAGAGGTAATTGTCTAATAAAATTTTTCTCACAATTACACAACAAGTTACATTACACGACCACAACACGTCGTATGTCGGTCAGTCTGTGTCAGGAAGAGTATAGACAATAGCCAGGCACGGTAGGCAGAACCTATTAATAGAAAACAAGGATATCTGTCCCCTATCACTAAATCAGCCAGAACTTCACCAGGATTACACATATCCCGGGACGAGCCCCCAGAAATTGTAACAAGCTACGTGGAGGGTCCCAAATAGCCCGGTCACAATATTTCAAATATCTTCTATAGCCCTGGCTTAGATAGGTCTTTACCTGCCAACCCTCCTCCGTTTTCCCTGGACACACTGTCACGCTTCCTTGCGACCTAGGGACCTATTTCCTGCAGTGTTCTTCTGGCTGACGCATAAATAACATGGCAGTCGTCAGAACAACTTGGAAGTAATTTTATTAACCTAATCAAGAACAGCACAGGAACACATAAAGGCAGATAAACAGATAGATCTACACAGACACTACACTGGTAAATTCTAACACAGAGCCTCAAGTCGCCACAGTCACAGATCCAGCTTCAGATACTGTCTGATCTGTCCACACACTTCTCACCAAAGATGTCCGAATCTCCTTCCTTCTCCAACAACTGGGTGTAGGTTCAACCGGCTTTTGTAGAATCCACGCGACTGGTGTGTTGAGGACTTCTGTTCATTGTCATCTGAATTAGTTCGGCACTAGGTCTTCACTGACCTATGAAAAGCTTTAGTGTTGCCGATAAGGTGAGGTGTTTGTGAAGGATAATGGTTGGGTCCTTTTAATGTCCGGGATAAAATGGGTATGCCAGAAAATCACTCTTAGGCTCCCTCCGGACAACAACTGCTCTCAGGCGTATGTTGTTAAAACAAAACCGGCAATGCACCAGTCATACAAAATGTCCTTGCTTCAAGACCTGCACCTTGCCTTGAGTTGGCCTCGTTGGACATATTTACGTTAGCCTAGAAGCACCGGTGATAATGTCCCTTCGAAGACATAGTCACTTCCCATAGAAGAGGACCCTGGAGATGATAAATAAAACCTGAGCGACTGGGCTGACTCATGTATCACACAAATACACTATATTTAATACCTGATTGACCAGGCCTGACCTGTCAGGTAGCCCCTGGATTGGCCACGTCCGGGTTTGAGTAGACCTCCAGCTGGACGAAGTCCGGTTGTCTTTTTGGCCACACGACACACCCTCCACACTCATACCAAGCCTTTATTATGATTGGGCACATTCATTCCCATGCTTCCCTCTCACTTGCAACCATGCCTTTCTCACCCGCAAGATCTTGTGGTGTGGTGCGCCCAGTAATCCGTGTGTTACATCTCATTAACTCATAGTATAGTAATGGGGTTGTATGGCACGCTTTGTAGTTCCCCACTCCCTGCAAGAATAGGAAAGAAGATCCTACCCCCTCCCGGCTCCGCTCTTGTCTGAGCGGTCGCCGCAAGGTACCAGCAGTGCCCCACAGAACACATAGATTCAGCGGAATGCAGGTTCCCTAAATGAGATACAGAAGTCCATTAACTTCCCTACATCATCCCATCTAGTAACAGATGAAAGAGATAGTCCTGTGAATAGCCTCTTCTGGCTCAAGAAGATAGATCAGAGATTGGTGTACCCCATTCCCAAAATACCCACTGAGTATATACAACAGAAAGATGACAATCTGTCCAATTCAAGCCGTAGATAGAAAGACAGCAACAGCTCATCTGACGCCAAGAACAAATGAAATCCTCTTGGGAGATATATGGTTCAGATTCACTTCCCCGGCTATGCCAAGGACAAGACGTGCAGCCAAATCGGCTAACGGTCACCCAACTCGTCATTGGTTATGATTGGCCTTTCGCCAATTCATCTTCCCCTTCAACCCATGGTATATTTATAACTCCATGTTTGGCTGGAGTACCCACAACCCAAGCCCTACCTTTCTTCACCACTTCAGTAGGAGGTTGCATCTCTGTCCCAATCTTCAAATCGACTTGACAAGATGCCACTATCCAACGGTAGGTGTGTACACGGCCATGAATTGCTTAGCAGCCGCACCAGCGCTCATTTGGCGCAAGGCGCTCCATCGGGTTTACCCGATGTGAAAGACATTGGCTACTTGCTCCATGTAAAGATTGTGATAGGAAGATAACCCAAAGAACCATCTTTCATGGAGATTTGAGAGAACAAGAGAACTGAGAGCTTCCGAAAGCCGTTCCCCCCTGTCTACCCAAAATAAAAGAATGCATAAGGACATGGACCACTGGCGTTTCGCTACATCGACTTCATTGCACCGGGTTTTATCCCATATGGCTCGGTCTCTTTCCGCAGCGCAGAAAGCGTTGCACAAAGCATATACTCCGTAGTTCTAGCGACGACCCACAGGAGTCTCCGAAAAATTTCACTCGTGAACCGAAGGACGTGGCCCGGAATCGAACCCACAACCTTTGCAGCCTGAGTCAAACGGCTTGACTACTTTACCACGGAGAAGCTTCAAAGGGGGATAGATGCCAGAAAGAGAAGAAGAAGGTAATCAGCAATTACCATTCTCTTCAAGTACGTTGTCTGGGCAAGCTTCAGTGTCAGGTGGGTTTTCGGTGAGTAGTAGCCAAAACCAAAGTAATGCAAGTAATGCAAGATCGCCAGGCCCACTAAGTATACATATAAATAACACAACTCTGAATCAAGTTAAAGAATTCAAATACCTTGGAAGTATGATCACAGAAGATGGCAGATTGGACAGAGAAATTGAAATCAGATGCCAAAACGCTAGTGCACTTACATATCAACTATCACCCTTACTGAAACATCCAAACATACCCATGTCCGCAAAACGACAGATAATAAACTGCATATTCACACCAACCCTATGCTACCATCCTCAAACCTGGACTTTATCCAAATTACACCTTCACAAAATCAACACCTGCGAAATGAGATGCCTGAGGAGAGCTGCCAACTTAACAATCCGAGACCGAGTAAGAAATGCTACTATCAGACAGACAGCGGGATCAACTGTGCCACATTTATTGAAAGACAGAAGATCAAGTGGTTTGGCCATGTCGTTAGAATGCAACATCAGCAACTACCATCACTGACCTTACATCAAAGATCATATGCGACGAGACCACGAGGACGTCCAAGAAAAAAATGGATTGACGACATCAGAGACATTGTACAACCACACGGAATGACACTATCCAGTGCCGTCCACCGGGCGCTGGAACGCAAATTATTCCTCCCCACGGCGCTTGACGGCAGAAGTGGAAGATGATGATGATGATGATGATGATGATGATGATGATGATGATGATGATGATGATGATGATGATGATGATGATGATGATGATGATGAGTAAATGATTATTTTCAACAACTAACCTGGACTGTCATGAGATATCACTTATTGAAAACTAAAAGGTTTCAAGGGCATAACATGCCGTGTTAAATAGAAGAATTAGACTTTTTTTTTTAGAATACATTAAAAAATCTATACATTCCCTCATAAAATAAACGATTTCCATAGCACACTTACATATATGGGGTGGAGTAAATTAGAGGTTATGATATTCAATTTTAGCGCGTGTAGACCCTGTTCAATTGACGGGATATACCATGTGGATTTTTACAATATAAGTGAAGAACTCTCTCTCTCTCTCTCTCTCTCTCTCTCTCTCTCTCTCTCTCTCTCTCTCTCTCTCTCTCTCACTCTTTCTGTCTCTCTCTCTCTCACACTCACTCTTTCTGTCTCTCTCTCTCTCTCTCTCTCACACACACACACACACACACACACACACACACACACACACATACACACTATTCTCGGACATGGTTTAAAAATGTGTGTGCACATTGTGCATGTTAAAAATAGCTCCACAATTTTAAATCATAATGACTAGGTTGAATAGGCTGCTGGCCAGGCTAAATTTCAAAATTAGAAACCTATCCACAAAATAGTATTACTGAGTTCATGCACTGTGGGAAAATCTCCTTGTGCACTACGGTGAGATTCTTTTGTGTGCAGTGGATAGATTCTCCTTGTGAACTGTGAGGAGATCCTCCTAGTATGATTCTTGTGGAGAGATTCTCCTTCTGAACTTTGGGAAGATCTTCCTAGTACGATCCTTGTGGAGAGATTCTCCATGTGAACTTTGGGAAGATCCTCCTAATTTGATCCTTGTGGAGAGATTCTCTTTGGGAACTTGAGGAGAACCTCCTAGTATGATCCTTATGGAGAGATTCTCCTTGGAAACTGTGAGGAGATCCTCCTAGTATGATCGTTGAGGGGAGATTCTCCTTGTGAACTTTGAGGAGTGCCACATGATCAGTCGTAGGTTCTGCCTCGCGGCCAGTTCTGACACGGGAGACCACCGCGCTATTTCTAGCCGATGGTAGCCCGACGGGAATTCTCCTGCCTGGACTGTTCTCCAAGATTCTCGAAGCTCTATTCTGAGAGTTTTCGCTTGACCCCAGAACGAGCTCAACTCCCGAAATTGCGTCACATGTAATTGGGGCATGCTTATCCCGAGAAAGTCGCTTGTCTTGCTGTAGGCGAAGTTCCCCCTTTCCGAAGAATTTCACCAAGGTCGGCGGTTAACATTCGCCAGTTGTGTGGTTGGCTGCGACACTGAGTAGACGCCTATCAAGCGGTTCTTCGTGTATTCATAGAATGTACATATTCTCTTCATGTGATAGTGCCTGTAGGACAAGAGGTGTTCATGTCTGAAGGTAAATGAATTTACTCTTAATTTCTTACCGGTGTCAAAGCGAGTAAGCGATCTCTGTCGCCCGTGAAGCTAATTAGCTATGTGCAGCGCAAAGTTAGGTCATGCATAATAAGTAGGCGTTATCGATCGAAGACAGCTAAATTGGGGCGGGTAATATTTTGCATTCAAATTCAGCTTTAAAGCGCGTCATTCCCACCTCCAACTAGTTGTTATTAAATTAACTGGAGATGTGATAGGCCCGTAAGCTTATGCACATTTAAAAGAGCTATGCCTGACTTAGCTTCCGAAATTGATGGTTCAAAGAGCGGGGGCGAAATTCCTCGGCACAGGGGGGCGAGATGTGGCTGTTCACTGCCGACGAACGGAGCCAAGGACGAATCAATTGCTGTGATGAAGAGAGACGAATAGAAGCCAGTTCGACGGTGTTACTATTGTCGATATCGAACCGGGATACCGTGATAGGCCGGAAGGGAGCGTCCGCTGAGTTACGTAGTGGATATATACAACTGACCCTAATGAGGGAGCGTCACCGCAGTTTCGAACGGTGGATTGAGCGATCTTTTCTAATGTCCTCTACTGGTCCTTAAGCTATAATTCTCTGCTTGGGGTATCAATGGGGAACTATCCCTCTCCCCAATGGGAAGAGATGGGGCTGTAGATACAAAGGAACCAGACGGCTTCTACAAATGAACATTCGGATCACAACGGGTCCGCTATGAAGTCACACCACTAAACTGGGGTGACCCAAAGGGCATGTACTGATCGCGTTATATTTGGGAAGAGACCCAAGTATTTCGTTTACATTTACCCTGTGAACTAAAAGGGAGAATGACTACCGCAGCTGCATGCCAATCGATCTCTAATGAGGGCAAGAGCCGCCAATGAGATAACGTTTCTCCAATATCTGGGAGTGAGGGCCCAGAGGGAGAAACTGACTCAAGTGTAATACCGAAGAGGAGTCGTCAGGAAGAGGAGTCCCCTGTCGGGACCACTACGTCTTAAGCAGATCACTACACTCTGAAGCGATGAATGAAAGGAGTGAGAAAGAATGAGTGTTGTCAGGACCGGTGAGTTACCATGGTTACCTGTGACGGAGAGACCGGACCTATCCAAGCTGCCACCCAGGTCTGCACTGATGAAACTGTTCTAGGGGCTGCCTGACTGAGGAGGGTCCCAGGTTCATAGCTGTCTACACTCTTTCGCAGATGAGAAGGATCGGGTGAACATATAATCATATTTGATATTTACCTAGACTGAGGGTGTAGTGCCTTTTCTTTAGTTAATCCCATAGACTGTGCCAGGCTACTTGCACCAACTTCTCTCATTGCAGTACCTACGTTCGAGTGTGAACCAAGAAGATATCTCAGGCCTGGCATACGATGGAGGAACATGGCTAACGCAGCATGGGTAAATGCGTGAGCTCCCCAGCGTACGAGCAGCGCCTGGCGTCAGCCTGACGCTTCCCGTCAACCATGATAGTTGCCGGCCCGTAGATGATCCGAGTGCCAGATTCTTAAGCACCATTGGCCACTTCTTTCCTGCAATGCTATATCAGGTAAAAGATGACTTATTCATTGCCTTATCAGGCCATTGAGGCCCATATAGACAGCGCTAAGACCTCATATTCACTACGTGATCAGGCCCATAAAGACATTGTTAATGAATCAAAGGTCTTACACTATCAGGCCTTTGAGGCCCACAGTGACTTTGTCCAAGAGGTGAGCTGTGACGCTTCAACGAGTGTGTATTGTGTTTGAACTTATGTGATACACCTGACCCGTTCAGGACCTTGGTCTGTCCAGTGACTTTCAGGAACATCGTTGTGAACTGTTAGCATGGGCCATGTGAACAATGTGTCCAGAGTCTTTATAAACTTTTCTGTCGGCCAACATCGACTACCGAGAGTGTGCCAGAACCTGAACTTGTTTCCAAAGAAGTCGACAACCACTGTCAAGCAGTCCAGCCATTCTTAACGTGCCGCCTAGGATGAAACTCTGATTTTAACCTGCGTCTCCTGTGTCTATCTATTTCTGATGCTCTCTACCTCAATCTAGAACTGCCCTCTACCTCAATCTAGAACTGCCCTCTACCTCAATCTAGAACTGCCCTCTACCTCAATCTAGAACTGCCTTCTACCTCACTATTGTAAATAATACAATTTTGCATTATGAACTTGATGACAACACCAGAGTTGCGTTATGTCATTGAAACTGAGCCCTAGTGGTTAGCTCCCCTAGATTGAAGATAGTGAGAAAGCAGGGTCCAGGCAATGGAGGGGTTCGGTAGACAGATTACACCTATCCCTACAACCAGAACCTATCCCAGGAAATATAGTGAAGCAATGGCTCTGCCCACCCCACAGATATTGCTACAAGGAGATCCTCCTAGTATGATCCTTGTGGAGAGATTCTCCTTGGGAACTGTGAGGAGATCGTCCTAGTATGATCCTTGTGGAGAGATTCTCCTTGGGAACTGTGAGGAGATCCTCCTAGTATGATCCTTGTGGAGAGATTCTCCTTGTGAACTTTGGGGAGATCCTCCTAGTATGATTCTTGTGGGGAGATTCTCCTTGGGAACTGTGAGGAGATCCTCCTAGTATGATCCTTGTGGAGAGATTCTCCTTGTGAACTGTGAGGAGATCCTCCTAGTATGATTCTTATGGAGAGATTCGCCTAGTATGATTCTTGTGGAGAGATTCTCCTAGTATTATCCTTGTGGAGAGGTTCTCCTTGTATGATATGAGTGAGCTCCTATGGTGATATCTGAGCACAGTGAAAGTGATTCTTTACAAAGACATAGAGAAGTTGCAAAATTTAATTATTTTTCACCGCTCACATGCTTCAGGTCATATAGGGTGTAGGTTATAGGGTGTATTTATAATGACTGTGCAGTGTTTGAAAATATTGCTGATCCAAGTTTTGTATTTACCTATTATGTTGCATGAACTTTACACAGGATGAATACAAAACTTGGACCAGCACTATTTTCAAACACTGCACAGTCATTAAAAATACGCTCTATAATTAAGACTAGGGGTAAACAAATCCAGGGCTGCAGTGGCCATCGTGCCTGGAAATTTTCACCTTTTCAATCATTTTCTTAGTCCATTTGTGCAAGAAAATATGCTGGCTCCTGAGAAAAAGGTCCTGGCTCCTGAGAAAAAGGTGCTAGCTCCTGAATTATATTAAGTTACATCTACCTCTGCTTAAGACACACACTTCCTTAAATAATATAATGTGCGGATAACATAGACTGTGGCCGATAATATGGAGTTTTTATTTATGGTGATTACATTGCAGAAAACTCTATGTCTGTACAAGTTTAACTAGTATTCTATTTTGTTTTATATGAAACTACCACAAAACCAACACCATGTAATGCTGCACAAATTACAATACTAGCAAACGTTTCTTTACATACTTAAGTATGTAGTCAATAAAAGCTCATTTATTTGAACAACAATTTCATTCTCAATACACAAAATGAATGGAAATGTTCATTAACGAGACAACTGTTTTAAAATATAACAATGCAAATACAATGTCACACCCTAAAAGTATTCTTGCATATATATAATACTGTATGTCGTCTATTCTGTGCCAAATTATAGTAAGTAGTAAGGAAAGGTCCCATTTGCACGCCGTAAGGTGCAGTGGGCATATGGTGCTAGATCCATATTTTTATAGGCCAATCAGCACTCGGTGGGAGATGTGGTCAGTGACAAACCTCCGATATTGTATTTCTTGTTTTGTGTTTCTCTATCTTGTGCTAATAGAGACACTAGATAATACGTTCAGCAGTTTGCATTTTTAGTTTATAATTATTCTTTTAACATCCATTACATATTATACACATCTCAAATCTCTAATTTTGTTTTTGTTACAGTCTACTGTATACCTTCCATTACTAGTTTAACTGCTGTGTCAGAAAATTCAATAAAATAACATCACAGTGCATACCACTAAATGTGTGTGCATGTGTATAGTAACAATAGATGGCAAAAGAGATAATAAACAATATTCAGAATCAACAGACTAACAAAAGTCACTTCTTGAATACAGTAAACAAAATATATAAAGTGCAAAGATTTTAAAACATGTTAAACCAAATAGAAATTTTGTCAGAACATTAAAAATCTACTTACAAAACAATTACGCAGTTCATGAACAAGGAAGACATTTTTATTGTATCAAGGATCTATGGTTATAGATTCGTTGCAACTTGTCATCTTATATTTTCCAGCTTTTGTCTTGTTAGGTTTTTGTTAATCTGTACTTGCAATTTTGTGCGTAAAGAAACTTCCCTTGGGGAAACATGGTATATGAGGCTATAACCATATACTTAGTACACCACATGGTACGAAAGGAAATGTTACTTTTAGAAAGAAACAAAAACAACAACAGTTGAATCAAAATGTAGGTCTCAATTTTAAACATAGTGGAAGTTCAGAAATAGTAGATAAAATGGCAGCAGAAAGTCAAAACAAAGGCCTTAGTCTGACGAGCATACAAACAGAAGTAATGTTAACTACAAGGAAACAATGTTTTCCAGAATGAAACATCAAAGTAACTGTGACTAGTCTGAAGAAAATCAATGTGTTCAAGTATTTGGATACTTTGATAACAGCATATGGAAGATTCAAGAAGTTAAATGTAGAACATCTCAAATAGAAGCAAGGTGAAAAATATTCTAAGCAATATATCTTAGTCTACTGAACTTAGAAAGAGAGTTCTTAAGCGTTCTGTTTAGTCATTCCTGATGTACAGATGTGAACCATGGACAATTAGTAGATTAGTAAAAACATTATGTGGAAGCTGCAGGGATGAGGTTTTATAAAAGCATGAACACCATGGACAGATAAAAAGTATGATGAAGATATCTTGAAAGAAGTTAATTCTCAAAGAGGACTGGTTACTGACGTCAGTCAAAAGAAAACATTCTTTGGACATGTCATAGAATGACTGGGGTGTGTCATGACAGTTAGAAAGTTGGAAGGAAGAAGATGCTTAATGGGTTTGGCATCATGGCATGGAGGAACATCTGTATCACAAATTATTTGCATTACACACAATAGAAGGCTGTGGACAGGCATCATGATTTATGTCACATATGGCTATGGCAAGGACTCTAAGAAAGAAGTTGAGATTGTAAATAATTGACACTCAGTGAATTTCTGCATTTAATAAGCAGCATTGTAAACATGTGGATTCAGCAAACCACTAATTTAATATGATATTAAATGGAATGCATTAAATTTCCTCTGTAAGTAAAGTAATCAACAGACCCTTTCCCATGCCTTGTGGCATACTGGATATATAGTAAAGTAAGTGAGAGATGCTTTTATGTGCCATGAGGCATATTAGGTTTAAGTTTAACTAGTCTCATATTTGTATAATTTTTTTTAGACCAATCAGCAATCTGTCAAAAAAAAAAAAAAACTGTCATTTACTGCCAATATAGTACCTTGCGGTGTATGGCAGAGGGGTCTTTGAGCCTGAGGAATTAAGGCCGCCTGGCTAGTGCAGTCGCCGCGAACTGTGCAGGTTAGGATTTTCTTTTTGCCCCCGACAGAAAAAAATCCCGCACCTTACCGGGGATCGAACCCGGGTCTCCCGAATGAGAGTCCGGCGTTCTATCCACTCGGCCAGCCGCTCCTCAATCAGCAATCAATGGATGATATTGTCAATAGCATACCAGCCTCCTTTACATCCCAGGACGTTTCCCTATACTCATTTTAGGTAGGGTAACCTGTCCAGGTCAAGTTATTTTTTATCCCCATCTTGATGGGGATTCAAATATGACCACCAGCTGTGCTACCACGGCTCCCAATATCTTCTGGTTTATTTCAAATATATATTTTACAGAAATATTAATACACTCAAAACAATGTAATGAATGAAAACAAACCAAAAACAAAAGTTATAGAGTTCAAATATTTCAGTTAAATTATTTTTTTCACTCAGCTAGGATCGTAATGGACCCATGTTACTTAAAATGCCATTGTTTGATATTATCATGAAACAATGCAGAAGTTTGTTACAATCTGTGACCAGTCTATGCACAGAAATTTTGACACTGTATTGAAAACAAAAACAATGAAAATTAATCTGAAATTATTTATGATGCATATTTTTTGTAAATGTCCCAAACATCTTGGACATCCTCCTTAGAGCCCATGAAGACAGGACATCTCTCATGAATATCCTTAGGAACAATGTCTAGTATTCGCTGCTTGCCATCAATTGCCAGTCCGCCTGCCTGCTCTACAATGTAAGCCATTGGGTTGCCTTCATACATCAGCCGAAGCTTTATGAAGAAAGGACATCATATTACATTCTGGAATTTCTTTCTTCTTAGAGACAATCATAAGCTTTGTTTACAGGCAATTTAATTATAACCCGAGTTTTTCACTGTGTACAACAACCACATTTACTAAATGTTGCAGATCCTGTTCACTGTCTGCAATCAATACTATATTATCTGCATATTTTATATTATTGACGTTATGTCCCCCAATGGTGATAAGGAAAAAAGATTGGAGACATTATGCATCCCTGACACACACCTCTCTTAATGGGCTGATATTTACCTACTTCACTATCAATCTTTATGGCAGTTTGCTATTTTCAATACATGTTTACTTACAAGTCTAAGGTCTTTCCCATTCATTTTTAGATCTGCAAGCATCTTAAATTATTTTTTTCACTCAGCTAGGATCGTAGTGGACCTAAGTTACTTCAAATGAAATTTTTTTTGATATTATCATGAAAGAAAACAGAAGTTTGTTACAATCTGTGACCAGTCAATGCACAGAAATTTTGATACTGTATTGAAAAAAAAAAACAATGAGTTGACATATCTTACTTTATAGAAAGCATGTAAATAGTCAATAAAGCAAAATATGTTTTCAAAAACAATACTCATACTGAATAATTTGCTGGCCCCTTGCTGTCTTGACAGACAATAGTTTGTTACATTGTTATTCAAATAAGTCATAGTAACTACAACCCATGACTGTTGCAAATGTGACTGATCAGACTAATTTGTATGGTAAATGTTCGTCCACATTGGATGCATGTGACACCATCATACATGATCTGATGTCTCAAAAGCTCAGTGTCTGACCTATCTGCAACCATTTTCTGCTTTATTTTTATTCCATTTCTGATTTTTACAATAACTAGGCATGGAATTATACCTCTCTATAACACAAATAGCAAAAGCTTTCGAAATGCGTTAACAGTTGTAAAAACAGTTCCAAATGCAGACTGTTACAGTGATCACAGATTAATTACAGGCACATTGAGGGTAAAGTTAAAGAAAGTCAAGTATACAGCAGGAAGCCCAAAATATGACCTGTGCAAATTGAAAACTGAAAGAAATACAAGATAATTTTAACATAGAAGTAAATAACAAATTTGATTTATTGTCTGATCTAGAGATCCTATTTCAAGATGTAGATGATCAACGGGAAATGCTGAAGAATTCAATCAGTTGTGCAGCAGAAAAAACTATTCCAAAAGTAAAGAAAGTGGGCCGTAAGACATGGATGACTAAAGAAATTTTACAACTAATGGAAACAAGAAGACAGAACAAAAATAATCCTGCCAAATATGAAGAAATTCACAGAAAAGTCGGAACCTTATGTAAGGAGGCAAAAGAAACATGGCTTGAGAAAAATTGCAGAGAAATTGAAAAACAACACAACAGAAACTAATGCACAAAAGAATTCAGGAGCTTACTAATCAAAGAACACGTACCAGCAGGCTGCCTAAAGACAAAAGATGGAAGAGTCATAATAGAAAAAGATCAAATCTTCATATATATATATACCACATTCGCAATGCCTTAAACCACACTGTGAATATGGTGCTTGACCTATATTTGTATAAACCAATCAGCACTCGGTGGGAATGTGGACAGTATCACGTCTGCTGTTTTTACTTCCCAAGATATCTTCTGGTACCCATTTTACACTGGATCAACCTGGGAGCCAAGATCAATTTTAAAAATCCACCCCAATACAAATTCACACCCATGACCACCCGGGCGGCAGGCAAGCATATAGGCACTATGCTACCATGGCTCCCATTGGACAGTATAACCTACTTTAAAGAATTCAAAATCACTTTACGCACACTTACCTTGCCATTTGGAGCTTCAGAAGATGCAGGGTACATAAAAATTCCACCATAACAAATTGTTCGGTGGACATCAGCCACCATAGATCCAATATATCGAGCTCCGTATGGCTTCCCATCCTGTTGGACACAATTTAGGTCAGTATTTTGGAAAGATAAATCCAACCGTTCATAAAGGGAAGTAATTTGAATGGGTTATAATTGTTATCAACTTTTTATTTAATGTCCTGTTTATGATTTTTAAATATTCTTGTAGTCACCACATATGCATCAAAAGAGATTGTTTTAAAGTCTTGGCAATAACTGATATTTAAACAGTAAGTAAATAAGTAAAGAACCTCTATCCATGCCCCTTTAAGTGTACTGGATGACTTAGTTGTATAGTGCCAGGTCCATATTTGTACGGACCAACCAACACTCAGTGGGTGATGTGGTCTATATCACACCATCTGCCTTTACTTCCAACAACACCTAGTACTCATTTTGAGGCTGGGTTAACCTAAAAGCCCAGGTCGATTTTTTTTTAAATCCTTGCTATGGAAGGGGGAAGGGAGTCAAACACAAGTAGGTATGTTTGCCACTTTGCTACCGTGGCTACTAACTTTAAACAGTACATTTTTTAAAATCCTGTGTTGATCACTGAAAAGTCTTAATATATTTGGCCACACATTTGCACATTGCCCATCCTCTACCACAAGGAGATGTTGAGCATTTGCATTCACTGAGTTCTACAATGATGGTATTTCTCACACTCTCCAGTATTTTAGACAACTCAGTATTTATAATGATTTAATTTAATTTATTAGCAAACTTTAATTAATCAGAGGTAGCCACAGTGAAAACAAAAAGCATAAATTGGATGTGTAGAAAATGTGACTTCAAAGGGCTGCCATGGCCAGGGATTGTACAGGGGATAGGTTCCCACTACTAACAGATGCTGTAAGGCGTGTGTAATCAAGTGAATCTGACAGCAAAGTCCAACTCCTGACCTTCAAAGTCCAACTTATGATCTTCATGCATGGCTTTGGAAGAAAGCCTTGAGGGAAAAATATGAAGATGGGAATCTCTAAGGCAATCTTGTGCTGATCTCAATACTATTCTGGAAACTTCTGCCACTAATACCAAACTGTACTGACTATTATCATTCCCATGGATCTGTCAGTGATGATGAGCAGATAACATGCTGCACAAGCAACAGCTTATTCTCAGACTTGCTGAAGCTTGTGTTCTGGAGTGAAAGCTTTAGCTTCACCATTGTGTCAACAAAAAATGGGATATGTCAGTTACCAGTAATAATACTACTTCAGCAAGCAGAAGAGAAAATAGGAAAAGAGCCTGCCAAAAGAAACACCAGACAATGTGGCTGGAGGCTGCCTGCTCACAGGATGTATCAGAATTTGAATCAGGAATGTGAATTGTCTTGAGTTGTACAAGAGACATAACAATTAGAGCAATGGTATATATCCGTGGGTTTCCATAAGTCAAGTCCAAGGCCTACAAGTGGGCTATGAATTATGATATACAGTAACTGCACGGTGGTCTGAATTATCTAAAGGACACTGAATAAAGGGAAGGATGGTGCAGACAGAAGATAGCATCTGGGAGGATATGACAGTCTGGTTACATGAGGGGCAGGAATGGATTGACAGTGGCAGACACAAAACAGCTTCCACAAATTCATCATCACAATGGGCAGAAAATGTAGAAAGTGGTGTAATGGTTGGCAGAGTTGGAGATGAAATACCAGCTTAGACAACACAATAGTGTACACCGAAGGCTCTATAATTATAGAGAGAAATCTGGTTGAGGAGTCTCAACTAGAGTCAGGGAAAAGGTCATAGCTAAACAGAATGAAGACTATAGGTCTACAACGCGAAGTGGTCAAGCTGTTTGACTCGTGCTCCGAAGGTTGTGGGTTCGATTTCGGGCCGCACCCTTCAGTTTACGAGTTAAATGTTTCGGAGACTCCTGTGGGTCGTCGCTAAAAGCTACGGAGTTCGTGCTTTGTGCTACGCTTTCCGCGCTGCGGAAAGGGACCGAGCCATATGGGATAAAACCTGGTGCAATGAAGTCAACCCTGTCGACTTTTAAGCGACTTTTTAACCTCAAGTATGAAGATGATGTTGGAGGTGGCTGTGATCACTGCAGCATTGAGGTGGTTAGCAGGCACTTCAGTCACTGGAGCAAGCATAGTGTGTGATTCTCAGTCTGCATTGTTAAAGTTTAAAATGGACAGTTATGGCATGAGACAGAACCAAGGACAGACACTCCTCTCTCACAAGAACCTACGTTGACATACTGTCCAGTCATGCTGGAGTATGGCGCTACGAACAAGTGGATCAGTTAGCTTGAAGTGTGTCAGTAGTTGAAAGATTTGCAATGGACAAGGGAGACATTTTAAAGACCATCTATGACAGTGGTTCTCAACCTTTTTAGGCCCATGCACCCCTTCACCTTATTTTCTGAATGTCATTCCTCCCTCTCCCCCCTTCGCATTTCCTCCCTATAAATCACTGCACCCTCCCCACCCTTATATTCTTCTTCTTCTTCTTCTTCAGCTTTCCGAGCCATTGAGGTTCTTTGCTGCAAATACAATCCGTCTCCATGTCTCTCTGGTGGACCTTCTCTTGCCTGTCATTGATTCCAAGTGCTTGTAGGTCTGTACATGTATTATCTCTCCACCGTCTTCTTGGTCTACCTCGGGGTCTACGGTCATTTATTTCCTGAGTGTAAGCGAGTTTTGTTTCCCTATTATCTTCCATTCTTTCTATATGCCCCAGCCATTGTAGTCTATTAGCCTTCATGATACCACCCTTATATAGTATACATAAAACTTGGAGCTAAATTTAATAACAAATACTAGAACAAGTCTAGACGTCTACATAAAACGTGATTTGCAGGTCTACTTATGTTATAAAATGAACTTCAGAAGGGCGAGAAGTACAGAACTGTAAAACATGTAGGGAAAAACAATATCAAGTAATCGGTTCTTGTATTAACACGATCTTGAAATAATCTTAATTTCTCCCCCCCCCCCCCCTTCCCGCCTGGAAATCCTAAAGTTCCCGGGGGGGGGGGGGGGGGGGAATTCCCCACCAGTTGAGAACCACTGATCTATGAAATACTGCTAGTAAGGACAATAATGACACATCTTCTTCTTTTATTCCCTTGAAATTTGTCTATAACTGCAATGTTGTCTCTTTAATGAATTTAAATGTCTTTTTAGTTCACTCTTGGTCCATACAGTTTATTTTCTACTGTTGTGTCTCCAGGCCAGAAGGTTTGCCTATATATGTCATATTTAGGGCAGTCTTGGAGTATGTGACCTGCTGTCTTCAGTGCTAATCCACATGAGCACATGGCTGATTCACTGATCTTGAATTGTGTATACATGTGGTTGCGTAATCTATTGTGTCCTTTTCTGAGGCGCAGAATAATAATTTGTTCTGGTCTGTCCTTAAGGTGATAGTCATCTTGAGCAGGTATGGTGGCTTTCTGACTGATCTGATCATTCTTTTCTTTTGGTGGTATGTAATGGGTACATCAGGTTGTTCTTCTATTGCTGCTTCCTTAGCCAATCGATCAGCTCTCTCGTTTCCGGGTACTGCACAGTGGGATGGTATCCAATGTATGGTGATCTTATGCTGGCTGCTAAGTTCAGAAAGTAGTGTCCGTAGTACATTTCCCAGACAGGAGAAACTTGAGTACTGATTTTGCATCTCTCATAGCATCACAGGCTGTGTACCATGGCTGGTATTTAGTCATTTCTCTGTTGCTGTCTTGATTGCTTGGATTTCAGCATCATAGTTATGGCAGTACATTCCTTTTGGTACTCTGGCCTTATCCCTAGTATTATTTGGGTATTCTATGTACACTCCCGCTCCTCCATTTGGAACAGCATTTTGTGCTGACCCATCTGCATAGACTTGGATCGAGAGGTCCTGTGGATATTCTTCATCATGAACAATAACACTTGAAACTGCATATTTAAGTATGCCTGAGTCCGGATTTAAGTGTGGTTCCAGCAAGGAGGACCATACAAGTGAATAAATCTCACATGCCTACAACCAGTGTGTTACTGGAATAATAACATCTCTATCTTATGATATTTGCTGAGAGAGACGTAGCATCTGTGGGTTTGCCTGGGATACTAAGATGTTGATGTTAAAACCAAGAAACAAGGGTGCATCAACTCATAGTCAATCACTGAAGAAAGCAATTATTAAAAAAGGGGTCTGCAATAACAGTGCTAACAATGCGAAACTATTCAAGGTACAATGACTTTATATTATTTCAACTAAGGTGCTTAGGTAAGAGTAATTATTTGTTAACAACTGGCATGTTTCAGAATAATTATCATAAAATACCTTTGGTCTCTTCTTGCTGTTGACATACTCTCGAGTTGCATCATCCCAAAACATCTCATAGCCTTCATTCAGTGAATAGATCTTGCCACGAGGTTTGATCCGCATGTTTTTTTCCGTTAACAAGAATTCTCCAATAGACTGGTATTAAGGAAATGTGCATTAAATTTATTAAATTTTGTACAGATTACAGTGCATAAGGACATTCGGGGTGTCAGTTGACTTTGAAATTTTTCACAGCAATAATCAAGATGCTCTCAAACAGTGATTTTAGATAATATATAGATGTGTGCAAAGTTAACTTTGAATTAGAAAAACATACTCAATTGAAACATCAAAACAATGTATTCCCATTAGTGAATTTAAACATAGAAACCACAAATAATATGTTTGTCGATTTCTGTGAACAAATAAAAAGTGTTTCATATACTGTATGCAACAAACAATAAACAATTCCCTAAATATAGTTTTTTTTTTCTTTTTTCTTTTTTCGCTTGACCGCTTTGAACTCAAGCGTAGTCCAAACACACTACTTCCAGTAGTGGTGGACTGAATTTTGCATGTGGATTAGCTTTTACCTATTAATAGTGTCCTTCGCAATAAGGCGAACCCACTCCGATTTCAGAGGTACTTGTAATTTACGTCCCCAAGTCAAGGACGACAGGTGAACATTTTAGTCCAGTTTGGGGGTGAACCCATTATCTTGGCTTCAGCACACCGGATGTTTAAGTAATTGTGTTCTTATCCATTTGGCCATGCTGACCTGCCCTAAATATAGTGAGGCTTAGCAATTATGCGGTTCCAGCCTGTTTTGTGCAAACAGAAAAAGAGGTAGTGTTAAATTTGAAATTACTGTGGGGAGATGAGATGTTCGACAAGCGAAAAATATCTGTGACTATGTGTTTTAATTGTTTTAGCTTAAGCATTATTCATTTATTCCCTTCATATGATACATAACTCTGCAGTATGCATCTGACAAGCTGTAGTGAAATATGCCAGGCAATAAATCGTGCAACATATTATTCGTGGCTTCTGTGTTTAAATTAAAGCATCATAATCTGTATGGCATAGATTCCAGCAATCTGACTAAATGTTTCAACTAATCATCTAAGTATGGCATAGATTCCAGCAATCTGACTAAATATTTCAACCAATCGTCTAAGTATGGCATAGATTCCAGCAATCTGACTAAATGTTTCAACTAATCATCTAAATATGGCTCAGATTCCAGCAATCTGACTAAATGTTTCAACCAATCATCTAAGTATGGTATAGATTCCAGCAATCTGACTAAATGTTTCAACCAATCATCAAAGTATGGCATGGATTCCAGTAATCTGACTACATGTTTCAACTAATCATCTAAATATGGCACAGATTCCAGCAATCTAACTAAATGTTTCAACCAATCATCTAAGTATGGCATAGATTCCAGCAATCTAACTAAATGTTTCAACCAATCATCTAAGTATAGCACAGATTCCAGCAATCTAACTAAATGTTTCAACCAATCATCTAAGTATGGCACAGATCCCAGCAATCTGACTAAATGTTTCAACCAATCATCTAAGTATGGCATAAATTCCAGCAATTTGACTAAATGTTTCAACCAATCATCTAAGTATGGCATAGATTCCAGCAATCTGACTAAATGTTTCAACCAATCATCTAAGTATGGCATAGATTCCAGCAATCTGACTAAATGTTTCAACCAATCATCTAAGTATGGCATAGATTCCAGCAATCTGACTAAATGTTTCAACCAATCATCTATGTATGGCATAGATTCCAGCAATCTGACTAAATGTTTCAACCAATCATCTAAGTATGGCATAGATTCCAGCAATCTGACTAAATGTTTCAACCAATCATCTAAGTATGGCATAGATTCCAGCAATCTGACTAAATGTTTCAACCAATCATCTATGTATGGCATAGATTCCAGCAATCTGACTAAATGTTTCAACCAATCATCTAAGTATGGCATAGATTCCAGCAATCTGACTAAATGTTTCAACCAATCATCTACATTGCAATGGAAAGAGTGTTTTATTGCACTTCTTTGTTTGCAAGTATAAACTGAAGGGACATAACCAATTAATGTCCTAATTATCGTGCATAAATCAGAGAAGGCCATGCCCAAAATTGTGGTATGATCTTAATTGCATTAATATTATTAATTAAACATAAAAGAAAACCATGGACACTTACTGGGTCATACATAAATCCATTGACACCACCCTGACCTAGTGACAGGACAACCATTGTAGCACTGCCATAAAGAGCGTAACCAGCACACACCATGTTCTTTCCTTGTTGAAGAACATCTTTGAGTGAACACGAATCCTCGCTAGCCTGAATATAAATTCTTTAATTGATTCTGTGTAATCAAAAGTGTATGATTCAATACTTCAATATTTAAAGCTAGATTCCAGTTTTTAAAAAAAATAATTCCAAATTCAGTCTCATCTAACATGCTTCCTCAGCGGTGGTTATTGTTGTAAAGCTACATTAATTATTTCCTAATTTAGCTTACATTATCAATGTTTCTATCTCCACGTGGAAGGGCAATGACTCTTCTAGTTCAGTTATTTTAGTTCATCTGTACCATTAAGTGTAGTTGAAAGAGAGAGTCTCCGGGCCGCACCCTTCGGTTTACGAGTTAAATGTTTCGGAGACTCCTGTGGGTCGTTGCTAAAAGCTACGGAGTTCATGCTTTGTGCGACGCTTTCCGTGCTGCGGAAAGAGACCGAGCCATATGGGATAAAACCCGGTGCAATGAAGTCTACCCTGTCGACTTTTAAGCGATTGAAAGAGAGAGAGAGAGAGAGTGAGAGAGAGAGAGAGAGAGAGAGAGAGCGAGAGAGAGAGGGGGGGGGGGGATTTATGTTCAAAGCTGTTATTATTTTTGTTATTAAACATCACACTTAACTTTATATTCCAGACGTTATAAAATGAGCAAGTAGTCATTAGAATTACGAATTGACAAAATACAAAGAAGAAAGGTTATATTAGTGTTATTCCATGTTAAAAAGAATTCTTGGTGACTAATCTTAAAAAAGAAGCAGCATAATAAGTGGTCAGGAGTCGGCTTCTTAATACTCATTGCAGAACTCATGTGGTCCCCAAGCCTGTTTATCTTCAGCATTGAGATCATCACATGTCCCACACTTTCATCACAGGTCATGTACTAATTACTTTTGAGCACTTGTCTCAACATTCACATGAGGCCAGCAGGGCTCCTGGTATAAGCGGTGTTGTGTATAAAAAAATTGTAATATATAAAGAATGAATAATCACTATGCATTTCTTTCTCACAGTACTATATGGCTCTGAAACATGGACTTATAAAAGTGTATAAAAGAATTGGACACTTATGAGATCCTCTGCTTTTGTAGGTTGCAAAGAATAAATTGGACAGAAAACAGATCAGATCAAAAAATACTTAAAGATGCTGGAGAAAACAGACAACTTCTAAACAGCTTACAAAAGAGAATATTTTCTTCGCCTGGTCACAATATGAGATACAGAAATCTATCACTGCTAATACTAGAAGGCAAGATTCAGGGGAAAAGAAAAAGAAGATATCATAGGGAAAACTACATCACACAAGAATACAAGGAAGTTGGGACACAGATTTAAGCTTGTAATAGGAGACAATGGAAGGACATGATCAAAAACTTCAACACCAGTAATCAAACTGATTGATCTAATGAATAAATATGTAGAATAAGGTTCAGTTGCTGTTTCTGAAGAAAGCTGCCGCGAAGTGCAATCTTAGGCAGGTACAGTCATTTTGGTTTGTAAAGTATTCTGTTTTCATTTATCCATCCATCCATCATGTGCCATGCCGGTAAGCGTGGGCGGTCATGTTCTGCCATCTCACTCGATCAACAGAGTCGTGGATCAGTTCCGTGTTTCTGTCTCGACCATGCCACAAGGCCAAGCCACCCAGATACTTGTTTCTAGGTCTTCCCCTTGGTCTGTTCCCCTCGATCTTACCAGTTGTCACCAAGTTCTCCAAATCATTTCTTCTCATAACATGCCCAAAAAATTGTGACTGTCTACGTCTAATGTCTCTGATCAGTTTACGATCTTCATTTGTTTCTTGAAGGACTTGTTCATTGGTCTTTCTGGCTGTCCATGGTATTCTTTGCATTTTCCTCAGAAACCACATTTCTACAGCCATCAGATGTTTTTCAGCCTGGCTGCTCATTGTCCAAGCTTCACATCCATATAAAAGTACAGGTTCTATGTAGCATCTCAACACTCTTTTTCTCGTTTCAATTGACATCTTTTTATTGGTCAGTATGTTTTTCATCTTGCTAAAGGCTACTTTTGCCATGGCGATTCTTGTTCTAATCTCTTCAAGGCATCTCCCATCAGATGTTATTACTGTTCCGAGATAATTGTACCTATTCACTTGTTGAAGAATATTTCCATTTACTTGTATATTACACTGTGGTATTTCATTCTTCCTAGTGACGACCATAATCTGTGTCTTTTTACAATTTAATTCTAACCCTTGTTGTTCACTGTGTGTAACAACTGCATCTACTAAATTTTGCAGGTCCTGTTTATTGTCTGCAATCAAGACTGTATCATCTGCATATCTAATGTTATTGATGCATCGTCACCCAATGTTGATTCCTTCCATATTTTCAATATTTCTGAAAATATTTTCACTGTACAGGGAAAACAGATCTGGAGACATTACACATCCCTGTCTCACACCTCTCTTAATAGGCTGATATTGGCTTACTTCATTATCAACTCTTATGGCAGCTTGTTGTTTCCAATATATGTTTTTTACAAGTCTAAGGTCTTTCCCATCAATTTGTAGATCTTCAACATTGTAGATCATTTATGGGTACCTCCAAAAGTGCTTCAGTCTCCTCCCATAGATCACACAATGAATCTCTACACAGTGCATGGACTTTGTAGCACCATCAAGTATCTAAATGTGCATACACATAACCACAAATGCTGAAATATGTTTGTAAGTAGTTGTAGCTAGGTTTTATCATTTTGAAATTTAGCCTGGGTACTCTTCTCATTCTACTCTTTTCAGTTTTCAACAGCTAAAAACATGTATTAATGTGAGTAGAACAGAATGAATACATGGCTTGCTAGTCTATTACCCTTATTTGAGCAGACTAAGCACTCAGACCACTACCACGAGATCCGGTAGGTATGGCTGGAAGAGTATAACATCCTCTGGTTAATAATTTTGTAAAAATTCAGTTTGATTTTAATCTGGTCTCGTGTGACTTCTATCATATGCCACACTGAAATCTATGAACCTAACTCTATGACAATCAAGATGTGACTACCTCTTGTAGCTTAAAAGCAATATCTTCAAAATGTGCTCACAATCTTCATGTGACTGCCAGAAGAATTGAAAGCTCATGACATTTGTGAGTGACCAGTTTGGATATTTACAAACCAAAACATTATAAAATCATTTACCTTTCTGTATATTCCAAAAATTGATCCAATAGATACCAGGCAGTCAATGTTTGAGGACCCATCCAATGGATCAAAGCAGACAATATATTTGCCCTGGTAAAATATAAACAATCATAATCTTAACAGTGTAGAAAAGCAGCCAAAGCAGGACACAAATTATTGGCATATGAATTTAGTAAAACAGCATTTTTAGCAACACAGGAAGTGTACTAAATGCATATAATAAGGAAATCTGTGGCAATGAATAAACTTCTGAGGTACTTGTAATTTACATCCCAATGTCAAGGACAGGAAGTCAACATTTAAGTCCAAACTTACTAGTGTATGAAACGAACCCACTACACTGTGATCAACAGAGAAAGCTTCAAGTGTGTCAACCCTCTCAGCTATGGCAACCTCCATAACAGTAATCAATTTACCTTCAGTATGCATGTATATTTGTAACACATGGAGATAAGAATTGAAGAAATTCATCTCAGCATACCATCTAAATCAAACAATGTACAAATAAACATAATGTAAGAAAGCATACTTTGAACTTGTCTTCTATTTCAATAACTTGTTCATTCTCCTCGGAGACCAAGATACAGCAAGTGTATGATGACCGCAACATGTTGATAAACAAATCATTGGACAGAACATCCAGTTTTTTAACAGTATCTCCTGTAGCGTTGGATGAACCTGAAATGCCATAACTTGAAAAAAAAAAACATGAGATTTAATCATCAGCAAAATCAGTCGTGAGTTTAAAGGGGGGGGGGGGGGGGGGGGGGAGGGAAATAACCCTGGTGCTAGCCCCATATTTTTAAACACCAATCAGCATATGATGAGTTACGTGGTCAATAGCACACACATCTCATCTTGTTCCTCTTGTACCTTACGGTGTTGAGGTGATACATAAATAGTGGGACGGTGCCTGGTTATGAGCTTCATATATCGAGATTCCCATGGAATCTGTTATTTCTTCTGTCCATCGTTTACATGGTCGGCCTCTTCTCCTGGTTCCATTTGGTCTGTACATCATTGCTTATTGTGGCATACTGTCAGTTTGTAGCCTAGTTATGTAGCCAAACCATTTCACTTGCTGTTTTCTAATGAAATCTAGTGCAGCTATTATCTCCCTTTTAGTCCTGATTTCTTCATTTCAATAGTACCTTTATTTTCCAAGACATTTCCTTGTACCCATTTAAGGCTGGGTCCACCTAGAAGCCTTGGTAAATTTTTTTTAAATCCCCGCCTTGATGAGGATTTGACCACATGACCATGAGTCTGCAGGCAAGCATGCTAGCTACTGTGACTCTCATCCATAAATAATGTCCCAAAAAAAGTGGACATGTGCAAGCAAACTGCTAATCTTATAATATCTGGTACTGATAAAAAAAATATTGTTTACAAACAATTCTATGGCTAATCCAATAATATCTGGTATATATAACAAATATTATTTACAGATAAGTTTGCACGGCAAATCTTATTATAGCTACAAAAATAACACCAATTATAATGAATAAGAAATGTGCAATGACAAGAACATATAATAATCATAACTGCTAAATCATCTTTATTACTTAGCATGGTGTCCTCATTATATTTGGTTTCTTTTTTGGGAACACATAGGCAATGAACTTGTAGTACTCTTAAAGTATATGTTACTTTGGCAATTCATTTTGAAACCTCTTAACTAAAAACACTATTAGAAAGCAAATAAAGTAAAAGGCCCTTTTCCACACCTTGAGACATATTGGGTATATGATGCTGGCATCAATTTGTATAGACCAGTTGGCAATGTACGGGTGAAGTGATCACTAGCATGCCAGCCGCCTTTACTTTCTAGAACATTTCCTGGTACCAAAGTCTACCTGTGAGCCCAGGTAAATTCTTGTTATGTCTGCCTCAAAAGGGATTTAACCACATGACCACTGGGCCAGCAGGCAATCTGGCTCGCCACTGTGCTAGTACTACTCCCCTCTAATAAACAGTGCAGCTTCATAAAGAAAAATGGTTAAAGTTCTTAAAGTCTCTCTGTTTGGTTTGGTTGCATTGCATTTAGATTTAGATATCCCTATGAGAACTCCAATCTCTTCCAGCATAGGAGTCAAGGAGAATGTCAGCACTGCACATGCACTCTGTAGCACACAGAAAAGTCCAAATGTGTCCAAGGATCACATGTTATCCTTTTAACAAATTCTAAATTTAGAAGAAGTCAACAGTATTGCTTTTGTTTTTAATTCTTATTTTTCATCAATGTCCTGTTTGACCTCTTAGACTATTACTATTAGTTACTATATTAGTAGGCCTACTATTAGATGATGTTTTTCAACTTATTTTATATTAATTATTATTTTATAATGTATGCGTTATGAGATTATGCCCATCATACAGTCGTAAATTGTTTATTTGGTTAATTGTATTTTTAGTTTATTTCTTCTCATAATGTGCCCTTGACTATCTACGCCTAATTTCTCTAATCTGAGTGTTTACAGTTTTCAAACAGTGAGCAAATCCTGCAAGTACAAGAAACAAATTACATTTCAAGTCATTTGTTTCTTGTAGGATTTGCTCACTGTTTTTTCTGTCTGTACATGGCAACATACCTAATTATATTTCAAAAATAAAACATAGAAAGATTTACTCACAGATGGTGAATTCCTGCTTTACGCACGGCCGACGAAATGGCTTTAATTGCAGTGAGTATGGCATTCAACAGCTGAGTGAGGTCACCGGTGGCCTGCGGGTACTTTCGCTGCTCCTCCAAGACAAACCTTGTTAAAGTTATGCAGTCCGTATCAAGTGCCTGTCCGCCAGACATGTTTAAGTTTATTTCCGTGACGATTAAAAGCAGAAATTTAAACTATAATGCAAAAGAAGATGGCAAACGGACCTCGATATGACCGACTTCTGAAGAACGACGCACGATAGCGACCCATGAACTCTGATCCCAACCTTGAACTTTGTGTTTACCTATCTAGCCTACTATTTTTACATCTTTGTTTGGAGACGTCAGATTTGGGCCTGATGATATTAGAGTTATTAGAAGTTGAGTAGGCCACACTCCATGTATTGAATTTGAAGAGGGAATGCAAATAAAGACAATAAAGTGCATGTTGGAATTGTGCTATGTCATCTGTCGCCTTGATTTTACGTACAACCAACGAAGCTCTGAATATATGGCTAGAGAAAGTCCAAGAAACGATTCCAGCTCATTTTCGTCTCATTGCGTGACCAACGGACACTGAATGTATCCTTCATATAGTTGTATATAATGCTCTACTTTCAATAGCCTCTACCAGACAATCGTTGTTAGTTACTCTGGCAGACCAAGCACTTCATATATATATATATATATATAAGCAAGTGTCCTTCCATTTTTCGTGGCAAATTGTTCTTTGATATAAACATACTTTCTGTTTTCTTAAATATTCAAGAAAAGTCCTTTCTTTGCACTCTATATTGCTTCAATGTCTGAAAGTTGTTATAGAACTTTTTTTTTCATTTTCAGCTATCAGTGATAAAAGGCCGGTCTCCGTGGCAAAGAGATTACGGGCGCGATTCGAAAGCCCACTTACCCGTGTTCGAAACACATCGGCGACCGATTTGGCAGCAGACCGCGGTGCGCTGGGTTTAAACGAGTTGATATGGGAGCCGGTCGTTCAGAAAGCAATAGCAAACTACTGAAGGTAAACTTGCCAAGACATCAATAACAGCAGTAAAATGCTGGTGCTGACAGCGATGTCCTGTAAAAAGGATATGGGAAAAAAAAAAGTGATACAAGATTAAAAGTTCATCCGCGGGGCAAGCACGACGAGAAGTTTCTGATCATCAGCGAAGAGTTCCTCCTTCAGGAATATGTCGACCCTTTATCTTACTGACATTTTTCGGGCGGGGGAGGGTTGTTCCACCCGTGTTATGACTCCGGTTGTGTGTTTCTCCTGCCGTGAGTTCGAACCATGTCTTAGTGCTTGTTCATTCCCGAATTTTCACACATTGCTCCAGAATTCGGAAGGTCATTCAAGTAGTAGATTACCCCTGGTTCATCCAAGCTCTACGGAAAAAGACCGAACCATGCGGGATATAACCCGGTGCAATGAAGTCGATCCTCTGGCGTTTAACACGTTCATTCTTTTTCTCCCTCTGTTTAGAGTATTTTGGTTTCATGTATTCTTATTGTCGGCTCTAAAATTCTGCCACTGTCATTTTCAGCATCTGTCAATATTGCTTAGTGCAAATTGTGCTGTTTGCGCTAATATAAGTTTTTGCTAACCCTGAAATTGCCGGTCTCCGTGGTGAACGTTTTATGGACGCAGTTCGTAATCCCGCTTACCCGCGTTCGAAACACAGTTGCAGCCGATTTGGCATCAGACCGGCGTTGCGCTGGATTTTAACGAATTGGTATGGGAGCCGTTCGTTCAGAAAGCAATAGCAAACTACTGAAGGTAAACTTGCCAAGACATCAACAACAGCAGTAAAATACTTGTGTTGACAGCGATGTCCTATAAAAAAGATATGCAAAAAACACTGAAATTATTACAGAAACAAACCACAGCATTTATTCTCGTGTACCACAATATTTATTAGTTTACCGTATGCTGTTAAATTCTCTTCTTTCTTATCTGTGTCAAATAGCAATTTCTTCTGTTATCGTTACCTGCACGTTACATAATCTTGTTTACGGTGCAGCTGATCTTGACCTGCACGCCACACAATCCAGCGTTAAATGTAGTTGACTTATCATTAGTCTGCGCTGGGCTCAAAGATTTGTCACAAGTGCATAAACATTTGAAAAAACATATTGAGCAAGATAAAACGGGTTACATCTACGCAATGCCGGGACGCTGGACATGTCGTACCAAAACCCATGTTAGTGTGTGAATGATGGACATGCTTTCCACATCATGTCAAGTCATGACAGATTTCATTGATTTGTTTTGAAAATCGACATCACAGCACACGGGGCAAACCAAAAGATATTCAGTTTTCCACAGCAAATGTAAGGTATAGATGCTGATGGCGCGCTGATTGCAGTCACGTCGTATGTTGTTTTCTCATACCATCCTCCTTCTCATACGGTCCTCCTTGCCAGACCCACACTTAAATCCAAATTCAAACATCCTTAAACACGTTATTTCATCTGTTATTGTATCGTCAACTAGCATTCGTTCATATGTAGTCTATAACATGGTTGCCTTACCCATTGTGAGTGTTCCAACTACTGGCCCTCTTGCAGCTCATGACAAATTATTTAGTCCAATGACTGGTATAAACACTCCCAGTCGTCAATTCCAAGTTTGTGACCTGCTGATAAAATTATTCTTGCGAATATAACATAACGAGGTGTTCCCTTGACTCCCACATAAAACTTGAGTATTTTGTCACCTCTGCCTTTGACTTAAATGTCCATCTATCGTGACAATCAAGTGTCTTGCTCTCAAACACAGCTGTATCTGTTATTCCGGTTGAAACTCTACAAGACTGGCAACTAGATCTGGGCAGACACTGATAATGCATCATAAGATACGCTTCGGGAAAAAAAATAACAGAGAACCAATAAAATAATAAACACTGTGGCTGGGGGCGGGGGAGGGGGGGGGGGGTTGGGGGGGGGGGGCAAGGAATCGACATAATTGTAAATGATGTTGCGGGTGAGAAGATCCTTTGCGGTTGCTTCAACAGTCGCAACTTTCAAGTAAAACGTACCAGTACTTGTCACTCAAGTTGTGCAGAGTCCTGATCACTGATGTTCTAATATCCTCGCCTTCCAAACTGATTGTTAGTCTGTAATCACCACTTTTTGTATACCAAAACCATGATATATAAAGTTGCATCCACTCACATTCACGCACGCTATGCTCTATAGCTATAGTCATCAGTCAGTCTTGATTTATACTGGGAAACTGACATTTGTTATTACTGTTTCTATTACTGAATCATATTTGCACACTGACGGATAAGTCAAGTAATAAGCGTACATTTACTTTTCTCTAGTAGACGGTTAGAATAAACATTTGTAAAACCTCAAGCGCAATTACCCTGAACAAATCGAACATGTAGGTATCTTCTCTTAAATCTCAGTTAGCATTTCGATGGTTCAATCATTTTTCTTACTGAGCTTATTTACTTATTTGGTAAATTAATATAACTATATTAAATTCTACAGAACATGAAAACGTAACTATTCGATATATGATAACCAGTTTAAACATTCATAACTCTATATATATATATATATATATATATATATATATATATATATATATATATATATATATATATATATATATATATATATATATATATATATATATATATTTCCACCATCACACACCATCTTGCGTCTCACACGCTTAGTGTGTGACCTATCTGCAATCGTTTTCTCCTTTGTCTTTATTCAATTTTTGATCTTTGCCCTCCATGCAACACGATCAGCGGCGATTTGCTGCCAAGGTGCAATATCAATACCTGCATCAACCATGTCCTGCTTACACACATTTTTGTATTCGTAGAGGCCAACCCCAAGACTTTTATCCATCTGTATTTCACCAATGAAGGTGTCCTTTTGTATTCTACCATAGTCCATCCTCCTAATGTTTTCTATCCATCTAGGTCACACTACCCGATCTGTCCAATACTTCAGTATTTGTGATTTTATCTTGACACTTAATTATTCTTCATGGATAAATCTGTTTAAACGTTTCTCTTGGTGTGGGTTAAGTTGATCAGATCAGGCTTCACTGCCATAAAGAAGAATACTAAGGACAGGCTTGATAGACCAGGATTTTTGTTTTTGCTGTAAGCTTCCTGTTCTTCCAGACTCTTTATGTTAACTTGTTCATTGTTGTTGCTGCCTTAACAATCCTGATGTTGATTTCCTGATCTAGGGATAATTTATTGTTTACCTCTGATCCTATGTATGCGAAATGGTCTCATATCTCCAGCTCTGCATCGTTAATAAGCGTGAGTGAATGTATATACCACCATTCTTATCACGAGAGGCATATTTGAATCAATCAATCATGTGCCATGCCGGAAAGCGTGGGCGGTCATGACTCGCCACTTCACTCGATCACCAGAGTCGTGGATCAGCTCAGTGTTCCTGTCTCGTCCATGCCATGTGGCCAAGCCATCCAGGTATTTTCCTCTCGGCCTTCCAATTGGTCTGTTCCCCTCGATCTTGCCAGTTGTCACTAAGTTCTCCAATCCATTTCTTCTCATAACATGTCCAAAAAAATTTGACTGTCTACGTCTAATTTCTCTAATCAGTTTACGATTTTCATTTGTCTCCTCTAGTACTTGGTCATTGGTTTTTATGTCTGTCCGTGGTATTCTTTGAATTTTCCTCTGAAACCACATTTCTGCAGCCATCAGATATTTTTCAGCTTGACTGCACATTGTCCAAGTTTCACATCCATACAAAAGAATAGGCTCTATGTATCCCCTCAACACTCTTTTTCTCGTTTCAATTGACATCTTTTTATTGGTCAGAATGTTTTTCATCTTGCTAAAGGCTACTTTCGCCATGGCGATTCTTGTTCTAATCTCTTCAAGGCATCTCCCATCAGATGTTATGACTGTTCCGAGATAATTGTACCGATTCACTTGTTGAAGAATATTCCCATTTACTTGTATATTACATTGTGGTACATCGTTCTGTGTGTGAGGGATGTGTGTATAGGCGGGGAGATTGTGTGTGGGTGGGGATGTGTGTATATGGGTAGGGGCGTGTGGTTAAGGGATGTGTTGTTGGGGATGGGTGGGTGGCGGATGTGTGGTTGGGTAGAGGATGTGTGGGTGGGTGATTGTATATGAGTAAGGGTGTGTGGTTAAGGGATGTTTTGTTGGGGATGGGTGGGTAGAGGATATGTGGGTGTGTAGAGGATATGTGGGTGAGTGAGTGTATGTAGGTTAGGAGATGGTGGGGGATGGTTGTAGGGGTGGGCTCGGGATCTGTGAGTGGGCTGGGGGAGATTGGAGATTATGTGGGTGGGTGCAGGATTTGTGTGTGGGTAGGTGCATGATATGTGATTTGGCGGGGAGATGTGTGTGTGTGCGTGGGGGATGTGTGGCTGAGGAATGTGTGTTTGGCTGGGTGGTTGGAAGTGTGTGGGTAGAGGAGGATATGTGGGTGAGTGATTGTTGGTGGGTAATGGGACGGGTAGAGGATATGTGAGTGGGTGGGGAGATGTGTGTAGGTGAGTGGACGTGTGTGGGTGGGGGATAAATGGGTTGGGGAATGTATGTGTGCATGGGGTGTAGGTGGATGGGATGTGTGGTGGGTGAGAGGTGTGTGTGGATGGGGAGATGTATAGGTGAGTAGTAGGAGACACGCAAACTACACCTCAAATATGGATCTGGATCCATCTGATGACGTAGTATTTTACTATATAAAAAGCCATGATCCATCGTGATTTCGTCAAAAACCAGATCCATTTGCGACCTCATTTTCAAAAAATTGGCGGGAATATACTTTTGGCTACTCCCGGTGTCACTTCCGGTTGACTACTTCCGGTCCCTGGGTACCCCCTACTGACCATCCCAACCACAGGTGCCCTTGCCGGCCGCCTCGGCTTCCCCCGACCGATCTGAGACCATTCAAAGACAACGAGGCAAGCCGCGGGAATGTGGAATACTTTCATAGATAAGTAGACCAACTACTCGCCGGGCACCGGGGTTCAAATCCCAGTGTGTGTGTGTGTGTTCTGTGTGTGTGTTTGTGTGTGCGTGCGTGTGTGGTGCGGTGCGCTCGAGCCCCAGGCATATAGATATCGAACCCCTTCTATGAGGAGATCGAAATCCAATATGACAGAAAATTGATTTATTCCATCTCTCGAGTTACCCCGAGTAGGTCAAGTAATGGCCGCATGAATAAAATTTTTCACGGCTCAGCATGATAGGTAATTCGGTAGAAGTCCCGACCCATGTATCAACTTTAAGCGTTTGGTGAAAATCTGGTTTAAAAATATACTAGACACGGATACATTATTATTAAAAAAATTAACCCTAAAAACATAATTAAACGGTTAAATTTCTTGTATGTATAGTGGAGAATTGTAATGTCAATATAAAACGCTAATTCTCGTTTAAAATAAGGCATAACTTACTAAGATAATCATTAAAACATGTAATGAAATTAAACAAATAACGTCCCCTTTTTACAACATAAATACAACTAATCAAGGGAGATTAATCGGGGCCCTTGGCTCAGCCAGAATTGTCGCCCCTTTTGCATACTAAGCTCCCCTGATCGCTAGATTTTACCTGCACGGGCAAGCAACCGGTAATGCTCCACTGAGCACGACCCGGGAGACAGTTAATAGCCAAAGGCCAGCGCGAATGATAAGTGGTAGATAAAACATGAAGATAATTACCTTTGACACGGTAGGCTAGTTGTGGTCATTGGAACTAAGGTCGCGTAGTAAATATTGGCATGTACAGTTTTAAATAAGTGGTCGAAATAACAGTGCCGTAGTTGTGTTTAACGGACAACGAAGCAATGTGTAGAGCTGTTGACACTATCATAGATATTCTACGACCGCAAAGAGTATCAGCACCCAGTGTGTGTGTGTGTGTGTGTGTGTGTGTGTGTGTGTGTGTAGGCGTGTGTGCATCCGCGTATGTACTGTCGAGTGTATGTGTGTGTGTGGATGTATGTGTGTATGTGTGCTTGCATATAGGCGTGTGTGCGTGCGTGGTGTACTGCCGAGTGTATGTATGTACATTCATGCGCGCGTGTGTGCTATCAATTACAGAACATCGCAGTCAACCCCAGCATTCGTGCTTCCTGGGCAAGCTTGTCGTTGTCTTTCTGAGCAACCAGCACCCTTGTCATGTGCGTTATTGTGTGTGTGTGTGTGTGTGTGTGTGTGTGTACATGCGTGCCCGTTTGTGCTATCAATTACAGGACATCGCACTCAGCCCTAGCGTTCGTGCTTCCTGTGCAAGCTTGTCGTTGTCTTTCTGGACAACCGGTACCCATGTCATGTGCGTGATTGTGTGTGTGTGTGAGTGTACATGCCTTCGCGCGTGTGTGCTATCAATTACAGGACATCGCAGTCAGCCCCAGCATTCGTGCTTCCTGTGCAAGCTTGTCGTTGTCTTGCAAACAGTCACTAATTATGCTATTTCAGCTATATATTTTAATTACATTAATAATTTATGTTAGATATTCTAGGAATAATGCTATTTTCTATGTTAATTAGCTCGTTTCTTTGTGCTATTCTTCTTCTTCTTCTTTTCGTTCATCCGGAGTGTTTTTTCAGATGTGATTGCGGTGTGTCTGTTATGCGCCCTTGGGCCGAAACGCGTAGGCCAACACATCGACTTTAGCGTGCATTTTTGACCGGGTAGCATTCCTGGGAGACTCTCACTTTTGTGGCGCCATCTGCAATCATGCTGGCCAAGGTTGAACGGTCGAAGACAACGGTCATCCCTCAAAGGAAGGCAGGGACAGTCCATAGCATTTTCCGCCATCCAAGGTTGCTTCCATAGTTGCAGGGCCGACACATAACGCCCTGGATCTGGGCTCACCGAGGGAGATCGTCACGTCCTGCTCATGGCTGCTTTAAATCCTCACTTCAATATATTGGTCATTTCGTTTCCCCGGGTCATTCCCGCACAAACCAGACAGGTTTGCAGACGGCATCCACTCAGCGAGTTTTCGGACATGTGCTTGTCGTTGCGCCCATCAGAGCTTTTCCAGGCTCAACAGACATTCGGAAAACTACCCAGTCAGAGCTGTTCCGAACAAGAGCGGTATTCGGAAACTAGGTAGTCAGAGCTGTTCCTAGCACGAGAGACATTCGGACGAGACATTTCACTCGGACGTAATTGCGTAGCGTCAATTTTTAGTTTGCCACCCGTGGGACGACACTTCCGACTTCAGCGGGCATTTTTTAATGAGGTTAGCCATCCTCTGGTTTCGAGGCACGTTGGACTGTTGTGATGTCGCTAACATCTCAGCTGGTCAAGATAGAACGATGAACGACATCGTGGTCGGCCCTCAAGGGAAGGCAGGGGCAGGCCATGAGCATTAACTCGCTATCCAAGGAGGCTTCCATAATTGCAGAGCCGGCACATATTGCTCTGTGACTGGGCTCACCCGAGGAGTTGCCACGTCCTGCTCATGGCTGCTTTAGTTCCTCACTTCCATGTGTTGGGCAACTCGTTTGCCACTGATCGCTCAAGCACACCCCAGGGACGGTCAGACTGCAAGCGACACCCACTCGGTAAGCTTTTGCTTTTGACTTCGGACCACGCAATAGGTTCGCTCGCTGTGCGTTCCATTTTGCGTCATTGAGACGTTCTTCCACTTTTGTCTACACTCTCTATGAGTTAGATACAGTTTTCGCAGCCATTTTCTTCGACTGGGGCACTTTTTGACTTTTTGTACTCGCTCGCGAGATAGGCTACTTGTGCTTCAGGCTCAGCACCTTACCTTCGTGCAGCGGTGAACGAGAAACGGCCTGGCCCTCTCATCCGGGAATCTCTCATATCCCCCAGCTGAGAGCCTTCGAACTTGTATCAGACCTGAGCATGTAGCTTGCTCATTATCTCGCCTTTATTTTTCGAAAGGTGGGGATCGGCCCGGCTCACAGGTCCGAGGGTTTGTGGCTTAGAGGCGTTCAGCCACAGCCCTCGACAGGGAGCCTTTAGTGTTTTGTCCGGACCAAGAACTTCTGCCTTCATGCGCCTGATTTAAATTTTAGACTGCTATCCTCAGTCTCACCTGCAGAGCAGCAGGTTGTGTCTCTCTTAGTCTGGTCCCTATCCCATAAGCTGTCCAATATGTAGTTTTTCATCCATCAGCAAGCAAATGGGGTCGATGGGACACGCAAGCTCCCCCACCACGTCAAGGTGGAGACACATCGGGGGAAGTTCCTTGGATGTGGTAGCCGTTTCTCATGCTCCCTCTCCGGAATCGAACCCTGATTCCCCGTTACCTGTTACAAACATGGTACGCATGTCACGTACCATCGACATTTGATAGGGCAGACATTTGAAAGATGCGTCGCCGGCACGTAAGGCCATGCGATCAGCACAAAGTTATCCAGAGTCACCAGTGGGAACGCCGCGCCCCGCGAAGGGCAACGACGATTGGTTTTGAACTAATAAAAGCGCTCTTTCCGCGAGGGTTGGAGCTTGGTAAGCATGTATTAGCTCTAGAATTGCCACAGTTATCCAAGTAGGATCGTGTCATCTAAGGAACCTCGACTGATTTAATGAGCCATTCGCGGTTTCACCGTGAGACAGTGTGAACTTAGACATGCATGGCTTAATCTTTGAGACAAGCATATGACTACTGGCAGGATCAACCAGATATCTATCGGACAGACGGACTATTCACGCACACGCAAGCCAAGAGTAGCATCGCTAAAGCGCGCCCTCCCGGTACAAGGTGATACATGCAAAACCACTGGACGCCTACCGACGAGCTTTCAAGCTACGCCGGCAGGACTGACCGAAAATAAAAGCTATACCAGCTTACTGACTGCAGGCCCACTACTCATCGAGAGAGAGTGGGCGCTTATCGAGACTTTGTCGAACGGTCGTACAAATTTTGCTCTTTTGCCCGCTCAAACCACGACCCTGGCTGCACGATGCGGTTACATTCTTGAAACGCCTGCTTCGCTAACTCACGTTGGCTGGGAAGATCCCATTTTGGTGCACCTCACACAGCCATCCGAGACAACGAACGCTAGACGCGGAACTGATCTAGCGAACCAGACCAGCCCCACTTTTATGCTATTCTACTTCCTCGATAATATATTAAACCATTATGGTATCTCAATGTATTTCATAAGGTTGTAACAAGAAATAAATTCCGAATTGCTCAACTGTTTCGGTCTTTTGGCTAAGATCAAAGTGTAGCATTGCCATCTCAGTACTTCATTTGGTCTGGCCAGGGACTGAGATGATCATTAAACATCACACCTCTTCACAGTAGGTCTCGTGGGCCACAATGGGCAAATGCTCATAGTCGGACTAAAGACCCATTCACCGGCGCCCTTCCCCACCCTGTCCCCACACACACACACACACACACACACACACACACACACACACACACACACACACACACCGTAGACATGGACAGAAATAAAAATTATTTCGTAAATAATTTATCTTTTAATAATTAAAGTTTAACTTTTTAAACTCTCACAACCGGAAGTAGTTAAGTACCAAAGCGTACCCATTTTGAATAACTAGGTCAAATCTGGTGCAGTATTTTGACGTCACAGCGCTGGTGATATACTCTTTATATAGTAAAATATACCGTGACCTAAATGGTGTTGCATCAGATTTTCGACTCCATTATAACATCACATACATGGAGATGGTACTTCGATACCGGTCGGGAGAAATGTCTCTATCCCTAGCTCTCTTCAATAGATACAAGCCATTTTCAGGGCTACTGTACCTGAACACCAATGCATCGGATTTAAATTTGAATGCATTCTTCCATAGGAATCACCAATCAACTAATAAAAACAACTGATGTAGACAGTTTAAGTGCGACAACTCAAACCACGATAATCATATATTTTTGAGTGTTTTATTTACACGTATGTAAAAAAAAAAACACACACACACATACATATCCTTCCTTCTACTCTCTCTAATCCCCCGACCTTTCTTGCTTTATTGGAGATTCGTCTATAGATTCAGAACCAATCCTGTCACTACAATGATAATCAAGAGATCAGTATATGTTTCATTGTAGAAACACAAACGCATGCCACCAAGTAAGCACCTGAAGAAAGTTCAAGTATATGTGGATGGTCTATTTCCCTCAAAGAGAAATACAAGGAACAATATACAAGTCTTACCCTGACTATGAAGAAGTTACAGGAGCAAGTTCAAACTGGGCATGTTCAAATCTTCTCATATTTGCACTAAGCATGTGAAGTATGCATGTTTTACTTGAAAAGGTTCTGTCTGTATGGTGTACGACGCAACATACCCCATTAACGGGAACTGTTGATCCAAGGATGTGTCAGAACAATGATGAATTTGGGGGTCGGGACTGTGTTAAAATTCTTATTATTACAGGGAAAATGTGTACAGAAATATACATGTTAATTAAACCAGTGTGTCATGATTCCTGCCCTTATCTGCTTCTGTTTTAAACAAATTTAGAAAACTGATGAAGATAGTTAAGTGTGACTGCTCGAATTATGCTTATCTGTCAAGACCAGGAAGACGGTCGTCAGGGTGCGACAATGGACATGCAGTAAGAGTGGATAAAGACATTGATCAGCGTTCGTTAAAAATTGACAATTCTGAGACAGCTGGTGCAGTAAAACTGAGTGAAAGAACAGTTAATAGAATTGTATATAACAGAATGAACATGAGAAAAATGCGCCTGCTAGGTTCCTACCTGCTGACACATGTACAGAAACAAATGTTGGTAAACTGTTGTCAACAGTTGCTCAAAAAGTGCCAGTCAAAAAACATTTTGACGACCAAGGTGAAAATAGATAAAACCTTGGATTACCATTTGACCAAAATCTCCAGCTTGCAAATGAAAACCCCAGCTCACTAACACCTGTCAAGATGTGGCATAGAAGTCTGCTGGAAAAGTGATGCTGACTGTTTTGTGAGACTCCAAAGCTGTTCTTTTGAAAGATTGTCTGCTTCGTGACAACACTATTAATGGACAATATTATAGAGATTTACTTACCAAGTTGAAAAAAGGCTATTACTAGGAAGATACCACATGCTCAAAATTTCCCTTTATTCCAAGACAATGTGCCTTCCCACAAAGCACTGCTTGTACAGCTTGCAGCCTAGGATTTCCATATTGAAATTCTTCCACATACACTCTATTCGTTCAAACTGGCTTTATCGGATTATTTTTTCCTGTCCCAAATCTTAAAATCAATAAAAACAACTCAAAGGAAATTGTTTCACAGTGGTGAAAACGTCAAGCTGGCATGTGATAATCAGTTCAGTTCCAAAAATATAGTGCTGCATTCTAAAGATTATTTATCGTGTAGCAGGTTGCTCTCATCAAGATCCGCCTAAAAGTGTCTCGATCCTCTGCCATTTTTCCTGCCTAGTGCATGTTCATGCCCGTGGTATCTACATTGTCTTGTTTACATCTTCATGATGGTCGAGCCCTGCCTTTTCCAGAAACCATGCTTCCATCATTGCTCTTTCCAAACCACTGTGATGTTTAATATGGCTAGAGTATTGTCAGTTTCTGAGCTGGGGCTGTATATAAGCTCTATCCAAACCTTTCTTCTATGTTCACATTTTGTAGAATATCGGTGTGTTTTTTTTATGTGTATCTTCTTCTCCTTATGTGTATCTTCTTCTTCTTATGTGTATCTTCTTCTCCTTATACGCATTTCTTCCTATGTGCATCTTCTTCTTATGTGTATCATCTTCTTCTTACGTGTATCTTCTTCTTCTTACGTGTATCTACTTCTTCTTACGTGTATCTTCTCCTTACGTATACCTTCTTATTATGTGTACCTTCTTCTTGTGTGTACCTTGTTCTTGTGTATCTTCTTCTTCTTATGTGTATCTTCTTCTTATGTGTATTCTCTTCTTCTTATGTATATCTTCTTCTTCTTAAGTGCATTCTTTTCTTCTTATATGTATCGTCTTCTCTGTATATCTTCTTCTTCTTTATATCTTCATCTTATGTGTATCTTCTTCTTATGCGTATCTTCCTCATCTTATGTATATCTTCTTCTTCTTCTTCTTATGTGCATCTGCAGGTCAGCATGGTAGAATGGGTAAGAATGCATGTTCTTAAACATCTGTTGTGCTGATGCCGAGTTAAGGGGTTCAACCCCTACACTGGGCAGCTGGACTAAAATGTTGACCTGTCGTCCTTGACTTGGGATCGTAAATTACAAGTACCTCTGGAGTCGGAGTGGATTCGCCTGATGGCGACGCGAGGGACACTGTTAATAGGGAAAGCTAATCCATCACTACTACAAAAATAGTGTGTATGGATTACGCTTGAGTTCAAAGCGAGCGAGCACAATGAAAAAAAATTTGCATCTGCTTATTCTTCTTTCTTATCTGTATCTGCTTCCTATGTGTATCTTCTTCTTCTTATGTGCATTTTCTTTTTCTTATGAGCATATTCTTCTTCTTATGTGTATCTTCTTCTTTTTCGGTGCATTTTCTTCTTCTTATGTGCATCTTCTTCTTCTTATGTGTATCTTCTTCATCTTATGTGTATCGTCTTCATCTTATGTGTATCTTCTTCTTCTTATGTGTATCTTCTTCTTCTTCTTCAGTGCATTTTCTTCTTATGTGTTTCTTATTCTTTTTCTTATGTGTTTCTTCTTCATCTTATGTGTATCTTCTTCTTCGTATGTGTTTCTTCTTCTTCTAGGCTTTGTATCTATTCAGTTTTTGGTGAGCTTATGGTCTTTTTATGCGTTTTATCTAGTTTCAGGGCTGGTCTCTGGACTTCTTTTGTATGTGACCTAATTTTTCAGTCTGCTTTTGAACAACAAGACAAAAAAATACAAAGGATCCCGCCACAGGTTTGTGGTGTGATAGGGCTGTCATATGTGGTATGCCTGAATGCAGGGAGGAATAGGTGGCCAGTATTTTTCTCTTATTAGCTGAAGACGAATGAAAGCGCTGAACCATTGTCTGACAGCTCTCATGACATTATCAGCATGGGGGGAATGTTGGCAATCCCCCTCCCCCAAATAACAACAACACCTGTCCTTGAACAAACGATAAAACTTCACTCCTTGACCATCCAGTGATGTGTTGAGGCATTTTTTAAAGGGGTCTTGTTTATTAAATTGTTAGTTAGCTCGCAACCATTTTATGCAGCTATCTATTGAAGTCCCGGATTTCATTTGTAGGTGAGCCTGAAAGAGTAACCACTCTCCTCAATCATGGCCTTTAACTCTGCAGGGAAACGCTCTGCAGCTGCAGTATCAGCACTCACTTCTTCACCTGTTGTCTGAATGTTGTGCAGATGTGATCGCTTCTTAAAACGCTCAAATCAACCACGACTCGCTCCTAAACTATCATCAGCATTGCTAGTACTGCTCTCACCCGCTTTCTTAGCTAGATATTCATAGAGAACCTTTGCTTTCTCTTGGATAACCATCTTGCTCACAGGCATATTTCATTGGTTCTGGTCTTCAATCCAGACGGCCAATAGTGCTTCCATGTTCTCCATAATAGTACTTCTGGTACGAGTGATCTTGGAAGCACTCAAAGGGGATACGTTTTAACACCCTCTTCAATTTTGTCAGGACCTGGACGAATTGTCCTTGCCGTGGTTGGAGGTAAACCATGTACTTTCCAGCCCAGTCAACAGCCCGATTACCAGCCTCAAAACGACGTAACACATCTAACTTTACCTCAAGAGCAACACTTTTCCTGGTTCTCTTGCACACACACACACACACACACACACACACACACACACACACACACACACTATCAGCACTTATGTGCGCTTCCAACTCATAATTATGGGGATTACACGATACAATGCTGGAAAAACGCACTGCACAAAATCTTCCAACCTCTTCTTATTCTTCCTCTTTTTTGACTCTATTCTTCGTTCCTCCTTTCTCACTTCATTGTTGTAGATCTTGCTTCCATCATCGTGACAGAATGTGGTCAAAGCACAGGAATAAATCACACTAAAATCAGCCTTAACGTTCTCCCAATGTACAGATATGAATAAGATTTGGTGGAACTGTGGGAAAGCTGTGAAATTGTAAACAATATAAAATGACACAAAGTAGTGCAGCTTTACGTAACAGAATTACGACACATACAGGACTTTGCGGCGATTAGCCTTTATCAGCAAACAAACACATACACAAAACACAACATATAGTCAAGGAGATCTCCCGTGACTACAATAAGACGTGACGACAGAATGAGAAGAATAAAAAGATGAAAAAACGAAAGCAATGAAGAGAAAATAAAAATGTTTCTACTTACCTCAGAATTCCGAGCTGTGTATATCCCCGAATGTCACCGTTGTCTTCTTTTATACCCAACCGAGGGAGTGGGATGTAGGATGATGACGTGGTGGTGGGTGTAACGGTTCAATGAACATCCCAGGTACTGGAGTGGAAGTGATACATTGAAAGAAGGGGGCGGAGGCAGGAAGGTAGGTGATATTAGTCTGATGTTGGAATCTGAGGAATCCCAATGGATGTACTAACAAAGCATGAGTGGGTGCCAGAGTGTGGGTTGGTCCTAGTGGACGAATATGGAGGAGCAATGAAGTGTGCACCCAAGTATGATGGCTATACTAACGAAACTCACACTATGTACTCCTTTATGTTATTGTGGGGCGAGTCCTAAAGCCTGGGTGGACTGATATGTGTGAGCGCACATACATACATCTACATCGCTCAACAGACATTCATACAATAGTGTACATGGACATGTGCAAGGTATATATGAGAAGAGAGAGGGTGGAGAAAGAGAGGGAGAGAGAGAGACACAGAGAGAGAGAGAGACAGAGACAGACAGAGAGAGAGACAGACAGAGAGAGACAGAGAGAGAGAGAGAGAGAGAGAGAGGGGGGGGGGGGAGAGAGAGAGGTTTGTATAGTTCCCGCGAAATTCCACATGAGGCATGGGGAGTATGTAGGTCTGCAAATATGAGGCTTCACTCACACTGTTCCCTATGAAATAATAGTGTTAGTAAGGTTGATTCTTCCTCTTCTTCTTTCGTTCGCTTGAAATATGTCTATAACTGCAATGTTGTCTCTTGTATGAATTTAACTGTCTTTTTTAATTCACACAGCGGTCCATAGAGTTTATCTTCCACTGTCGTCTCTCTGGGCCAGAAGGTTTGCCTAGATATGTTATATTTTGGGCAGTCTTGGAGTATGTGCTCTGCTGTCTGCGACACCAATCCACATGTGCACATGGCTGTTTCACCAATCTTGAATTTTGTATACATGTGTTTGCGTAATCTATTGTGTCATGTTCTGAGGCGAAGAATAATGACTTGTTCTGGTCTGTCCATAATGTGGTAGTCATCTTGAGAAGGTTTTGGTGGCTTTCTGACTGATCTGATCATTCTTTTTTGGTGGTATGTAACGGGCACATCAGGCTGTTCTTCTTTGGCTCCTTCCTTAGCCAATTGATGAGCTCTGTCGTTTCCGGGTACTCCACAGTGGGATGGTATCCACTGTATGGTGACCTTACGATGACTGCTAAGTTCAGAAAGTAGTGTCCTTAGTACTGGCAATTTCCCAGACAGGAGCGCTCTAGTAAGGTTGATTGTTATACCACGTATTTTAGGACCAAATCACCCAATGCTTGTGCTATTGGGGTTTCTCACGATGTTCTTAATGATAACCGAGTGAGATGGTCGTTGTCTAGGTTACAATGCTCCTTGTATGTCACTACGGAGTGTAAGTTGAGCTAGCCACCTGTCTCACAATACAACTCAACCCCGCAGTACACATCCGCCAGTCAGTGAACAAGATTGAGTTGGCGCACATAATCTTTTAATGCAGAAGAAACACAGACACACGTAACATATTTCCATATCCAGAAAACAATATAATCCACATAATATATATATCCTCCTCACAACTTAACACGCACACATCACTGCCTTCTCAGGGCCTTATTAATCTCAAATTTACAAGACAGTTATCCAGCTACTATCCACGGCCTGACCTCACACAATACAACCCACACACTGGGTCTAAGCCTCTGCTAACTATCCGACCCTCTCTAGGGCTAGGCTTCAATACACTATGTCTGCTGACAACCGGGCTCAGTCTTTAATCCTTAGTCTCAGAATTCCCATCACTGAAAACCCACAGGGCAGAGTTCTATCACTAACTCCCCTATCATTCACTTTGCAAACCACGGACCTACACTTGTCTGGTCCTGACACTCAACTGTCCAAAACGATCCGACCCTCAGTCGGTCTCAGCTTCAACTCTCCTTTCAAGTCTCCTGACTTCACACCAAACTAAACTGTCTCTCACCCCATCCACCCTGGGGGTCTGCACTCACCCTCACCATTATTTCTCATGGCTGGTTGTTTTTCTCATAGCCCCGCTACAAGGTCACTCACCTCAATGTCAATGACCCAGGCATATGTTAGGGTTGTATAAGATCCGACCACCAGTAATACACACAATATGTGTAGGCATAAAGAAGCAAGATCACTTTGAGAGAGAGAGAGAGAGAGAGAGAGAGAGAGAGAGAGAGAGAGAGAGAGAGAGAGAGAGAGACGTTGGTATAGTTCCTGCGATATGCCACATGGGGTATGCGGAGTAGGTCGGCCTACAAATACGAGGCTTCACTCATACTGTTCCCTATGAAATAAGGTCAGTGAGGTTGATTGTTAAATCACGTATTTTAGGATCAAATCACCCAATGCTTGTATTATTGGGGTTGTATAAGATCCGACCACCGGTAATACACATGATTAGGGTAGGCATAGAGAAGCAAGATTACTTTGAGATTAAAATGACGCACAGTTCTTGTCCAACACCGTGTGATCGTGTGGGATTTTTCTGTGAAATCGGAATTATTTGCATGAGTGTCCAACAAATGCGGAAGAGAGAAAAGTATTTTGTCCTACGCCCACTCCATCTGAGGACAAACTTTATGGAGATGCCAACAAGCCTAAGCTGACTGCTGCTTTCGTTTGATTAATTCATATTGACGTCTGAAGATGAACAAAGAAGAAAGTGGAGGGAGTGTTGCTTTAATGTATCTACCTCACGACTCTCATGTAATAGTATGATTGACAATGAAAAAACATGGTTAAAATGGGAGTCCGTATAAGTGCAAAACGTAACTAGAAAGTTCGATATTATAGGAACCACACACAGATAAAAGCTTCTGTCAGTTCAGTGTGTGCGTGTCCTTTCATTGAGCTTCCTGGTAACGCTTGGTTATTTATTTCGTTTACGATATCCTGTTACACTCTCCTGGGTTGTAATTTTGATATATTATATATCCAATTTTATTATACGATGTACATGGTTGAACATTCTTATTTTTTAAATATAAAATTCCCATCATATCGTGTGTTTTTTTAAACATATGTTATATTAATTTATAATGTGTGCATAGTAAAATAGTAAGTTGTGAATGGTTATACTGATTGTCATATATTATATTTAGTTAAGTATTTATATTAATTATTATACGCTTAGTATTTATTATGATTCCAGCACTTGTCAATATCCGTACCTTATTGAAAGTGGAGGATGGGCAGGGAAATCCCCGTTTTATGCCTGGACTGATTGCGTAATGTTTTCACTTCCTGCCTTGGCGACAACATGGTTGTCGTCTCCGTCTAGGTTGGGCTGAGACAAACAAACAAATAATATGTTCAATAGCTTCACTGTTTGTTGTTTATGAAAATAAAACAGAAGTTTCTACATGCATAATTTGCTTTACATGATACTATACATCCCAAATATTAATTAATAATTCGTGATCATCATTTTACAACAAACACAGGATACAAAACAAGTCTGTACTACTACTACTGCTGTAGACACTGTGAGTGTGAGTGACTGTTTGTTGTAGTTTGTAGTGTAGTTGTAGTCTGTAGACGTAGTTAGTTAGAGTTGTTAGCTACTGACACGAACAATGAACTGTACTGTACTGTATGATATGTTATATCATATGTTTTTATGTAGTACTGAGTTCACTGACGCACCTTTTCCGGAACTATCAAGTCTATTAAACGTGAGTTCTTAATCTTACTTTTTTTTTTAAAAACACTGTTACAGTTACATACAGCTTTGATTGATTGATTTAAGAACCGACATCAAAGCATTTTTAACTTTTACATGTTACAGCTTTTTCGTTGTGCCTCCTACTAATACCAGTAACTACTAACTAAATTACTATTATTATTATTACTAACTAATTACTATTAACTTGAAAATAAATTGTAAAATGTGCTGAATTTAACCGTAATAATAGCATTTTTGGTCAATATTTAAAAATTGGGTTTTTACTTATGAAATCATAACAGTTGGATACAGGTTGACAAGACGAATCCAATAGTATCTCAACGAAGAGTGTGCGTTAATTCTAAGCGGAGTTATGAATTTTTTGGTGTCGTAATTTAAAATCAGGAAGTGCAATGATGTCCTAAGAGATAGGGGAGATTTTATCGCGACTCATTAAATTGGAAGCTGAGAAATTCTGCCTTCTATTACTGTGGCTTGTTTAATTTTAAACTGACAACATAGACCCATATATCATTGCGTCCGGGGTGGCGAGACCTAACTTGACGTATTTATCTATTTTTCAATAGGATGTGCCGTGACCTAATTAACAATAAAAAATGGCCGCCAATTGTTTATTATTCATTAATAGTCTGTCACATTGCTAACAAACCTGGTAAGATGTATATTTTATTGTGTGTTTTGGTAACAGGAAAGTAAAGGTCACATTCCTCTTTTGATAGAATGTCGAGAGGATCAACTTCATTGCACCAGGTTTTGCCCCATATGGCTCGGCCTCTTTCCGCATGGCGGCCTGCCGAAAGCATCGTACAAAGCATGAGAGTCTCAGAGTCTCTGACAAAAATGCACTCGCCTTTTAAGACTTTTCGATAGGATGTGCTGTGACCTAATTAATAGTTAAAAATAACTGCCCATTTATATTAATTAAATGTCATGTGAAATGTTTATCATTAGTGAAATAACAATTCATGAAAATGTACTCATATTGTCTTAATGTACCAACTGCATTGCGGCAGCTTTCTTTTGTTGATTAAATATTATGCATTAATGTAAGTAAATAAGTTTTAACTGATGCATAAACTAAGCAGCAGTTAATTAATTATTAAAATATTAAATAATAAAAAATAAAAATATTAAATAATTAAATATTCACTGAATTTGATTTCTACTTCTGCTCTATAAGTACACTGTTCTGTACCTAATAGTGAGCAATTAATCATTAAATACTAACTTATTTAAAACATATAACTTATTTTACAGTACTGTATTCAAATTTAAATAATTATGTACTGCTGCGCTGCTTAGAAAAAAAAAGTACTCCTTACTTACACTACTTACAGGTTTACAGACAGGTCTGAAAACTGACTTTCAAAATTATTTTTAGTCATGTCAAATGCTGAAATATTATACAAGTACACAGATACATTACTGCTACAAATGACACTTGTATTCTGTTTAATTTTAGTAGTTAAATTACCAGTTCTAATTATAAATAAATACAGGTCCGCTATAGTTTATTGTCGCAATCTTGAATTTTGTGTTATGACGGCCATGTCACTAAATATTTTTTCCTGAACGTCAGCAAACACCAGCAAAGTTGAAACTCTTCACATTTATGTAAAATTGAACGGGGGATTCAAAAATTCAACAAAAAGTTAAGGTTTCTTTATACTTCAGGAGTTATAAGACAAATTAGCTTACTATTTGTGAATAGATTCCAAGAAATTCAAGAGAAAACAGTTTCTCTGCCTCAAACTCTTGGCGCTTAGCAGAAGGACCTCTACTGCAAATATCAGAGTAGTTTATCCCCTCCATTAACTGGTTCAGTGCCAAAGGATAATACATTGCTAAATGTGATTTGAACAGAATGACAAAATATTGCCGTAGTAGGGTCTTAATGTTATTTGTTGTGTTTCGTGTATCTTCTGCAATTTTGTTACTCAGTGAACGGAAATTTACATTACAATATTTGTTCATTTGATTGTGTACCATGTTTGGTGCAAACATTTTTTTTTTTTTTGCACTTAATCCACATTTATAAGTTTAATATTATTTTTATTTTTTTTTATTAGTTTTTTTTTGTTTTAATATCTGTAATTTATGAACTTGGCCTCTGTGGCTAAGGGCTTGCGAACGCGGTTTATGAGCCCGTATATCCAGGTTCAAAACAGAGTGGTGCTGTTTTTTTCGAAAAAGGTATAGGAGCTGGCCGTTCAGAAAGCAATGGCAAACTGCTGAAAGTAAAATATGCCCATTAATCACGAACAGCGAAAATGCTGGGGTTGACTGCTATGTCTTGTGAAGGACATGCAACTTAATATTTTTTTAAAAATTCATTGTCATGTTCCCTGCTGGCTGGCATGGATGTTCAAGTTTCTCCACAGATCTCAGTCCTTGGTGTTATGGATCAACTCTGATGATGATATCCTCCATGCCACCATCTCATTCCATCCAGTATTATTTCTCTTAGTTTGCCTGTGTCTCTTTTTTCCCCATTGATCCTTCTAGCCATCACAATGTTTTCCAATGCCTCTCTTCTCATTACGTGACCAAAGAATGCTCTCTGTCTCTTTCTTATAGTTGTATGTAATGTTCTACATTCATTATCCTCTTCCAGGCAGTCATTGTTAGGTAATCTGACAGTCCAGGATATTCACAACACACATGTTAGGAACCACATCTGTGCTGCTTTCAAGCTATTCCTAATTTGTTCATTCACTTTCCATGATTCACTGCCATACAGTAAAACAGGTCCTATATAACATTTCATAACTCTGTTTCTTACATTCAGTGATAGTCTCCTGGTCTACAAAATATACTGATAAATTTCATAACTCTTATTTTTTACCATCAATGATAGTCTCCTGGTCCACAAAATATACTGATAAAGTTCATAACTCTATTTCTTATATTCAATGAAGGTCTCCTGGTCCACAAAATATACTGATAAATTTAATTACTCTATTTCTTACATTTAGTGATAGTCTCCTGATCCACAAAATATACTGATAAATTTCATAACTCTATTTCTTACATTCAGTGATAGTCTCCTGGTCCATAAAATATACTGATAAATTTCATAACTCTATTTCTTACATTCAGTGATAGTCTCCTGGTCATACAATATACTGATAAATTTCATAACTCTATTTCTTACATTCAGTGATAGTCTCCTGGTCCATAAAATATACTGATAAATTTCATAACTCTATTTCTTACATTTAGTGATAGTCTCCTGGTCCACAAAATATACTGATAAATTTCATAACTCTATTTCTTACATTCAGTGATAGTCTCCTGGTCCATAAAATATACTGATAAATTTCATCTCTATTTCTTACATTTAGTGATAGTCTCCTGGTCCACAAAATATACTGATAAATTTCATAACTCTATTTCTTACATTCAATGATGGTCTCCTGGTCCATAAAATATACTGATAAATTTCATAACTCTATTTCTTACGTTCAGTAATAGTCTCCTGGTCCATAAAATATACTGATACATTTCATTGACCTGGGCCCTCAGGTTGACACAGCCTAAAATGGGTACCAGGAAGTGAAACTGAAAGTAAAGGCAGCCATTGTGGTATTGACCACATCACTCGTTGAGTATCAATTGGTCTAAATATATTTGGTTAGTGCCATATACTTATAATACATAAAATCTCATTTACTTTTCTTTTTAACTTACTAGAGAAATTGGAAATGGAAAGGCTATTGGAAGAAATAAATAAATGACAAATAAAATTGCTACATTAGAAGGCATGACATTAAATTATACTAAATTAAAAGCTTCCCTCTGTTGTGTATCCTCCTTGATGTGGTATAGGGACTTGCATGTTTCAATGACCTCTATAGGTATGCCAACAGTAGCACAGCTAATAATGGGGTCTCCCATGTCAGACAGGTCAAGGGATAAGGACCTGATAAAGAGATGCACAAACCTATTACCTTGTATGTAAACTGGGGACAGTCAACAGCTAGGGAAAGCAATCTCAAAAACATTCTTGTAAAAGTCAGATTTACTACACCACTGGTTTGATGGAATAGTGCGACACAACTCACATAATGATATAATAATGATGAAAAACTTGAATGCAGACAAGAAGTAGGCAGCGGTATGCGTGCAAAGATAACATCACAGGATGGATGAACTAGTCTGTCAGAGTGTACAGCCACAGTGAGAAACAGGGAAGTTTTGGAGATCCATTACAGCCAGCCTTAATTAGGAGACAACGCTTAATTAGTTGAATTAAAAATGAAGTCATGAGCATGTTGTGTGCTTGAACTTAGTTTATAATATATCATCTTTATCTGTTGACAGGCAGACATGGCAGATTTAGAAGAGATTGCTAACGAGAATGTTGGGCGTCTTCCAGGCATGTTGAGCTTGTCAATTCGTAAACACCTTGATACAAGTGAGCAGAATTCAGGATGGAGGTTATTCATTGCAGTCCTAAATGGAGATTATAATCTGTAAGATAATTCTGCTGTGATATCATAAGATTTTATACTAATGTGTAAGCTGTTAAATTTATTTGTATTATTTTTAGCATCCTTGAATGGAAGTCACAGTCTGTAGTAGAAGGAAGCATTGTTGTATAATGTATCACTTTATTATGAGTAAATTTATTTATGTAAATGATTATCAAATATATAAAACAGTGAGAACAAGTTTGTGCATTTCAAGTATATCTAATGAATTCACATAGAAGATGACAATGCAGCATTCACATAAAGAACTAAATGTTTTTGTGATGTCAGGATGAGCTGCCATAGCTCTACTACACATGTGTAGCTAGTTCTGAAATCACATTTTCATATCAGGAGCATCACAAGATGGCTATTATCAATTTGACAATACTGAACAAGTCACTATTTTTAGACTCAGAGCAGAACCCAACAGACTCAATAACCATATGTGCCCACAGCTAAAGAAGTTATACAACATTGTGTACATGGGAGCAAGCACCTCAAACTTGCAGAACATGTACTACAAACTCAGGATGTACAGGATGTTTCCGGTTTCAAGATGGCGACGGATGGTCGCGTTGTTTTGTGATCGTTAACTTTTTAGCGTAGGAGATTCATCTCTTGCGTGTAATTTGTGTGCCAGGATGTAAAACCAGGAGTTTCTACTCAAGATCTGTGCGGATGCTACGGAGTTTCATGCATCAAGCGAAGCAATCATTGAGTGAATTTTTCGCAGCATGTGTGGTTTCTGTTGTTTTCGGTTTTTCAACATGGCGGAACAATGTGTGTTCTCCGAGTGGTCAGCAGTCAACCTAACGAGGCGGCGTGGACGCCGGGCAGGCAGAAAGCGACAAGGTAAGCGTGGTGGTTTAAGGCGTTTTAGACTCAAGTGTCACCGTCTAGGACTCAGGAACATCCGTATTCTGTATTGGAACTGCGCCAGCGTAAAACAACGGGGCTCTATTTTAGAAACCCTGGTTTACAGGGACGACATTGTAGTGCTCCAGGAGATGAGACTGGGCGATCAGCTACTCCGAATTGCCGGCTTTAAATGTTTCTACAACAGACGACATCTGGGAATGGCGATTCTCGTTCGTGACAGCTTGGTGGCGTCAGAGCTAGACATGTCCAGTTGGGACAGTGACAATATACAAATACAGGCGTTGAGAGGTCAATCCAGTATACCATTCGTATTGATTAATGTTTATGCCCGCAACGCGAGTATGCTTAAGTGGCATATTAGGTCACAAGAGAAATGTTATTTTCTGTGGCGATTTCAACGCTAAAGGCAGATCATGGGGAAACATTTCCTCCAACACACAGGGGGAGGAGCTCGAGACTGCACTTGAAACCATTGACCTGGTTTGTATCAACAGTGGCTGTGTCACCAGGACAGCAAGCCGTCCAGGCGATAAGGACAGTGCTATTGATCTGGCGCTGGTTTCACCTTCACTCACTACAGTGTGTAGATGGGGTGTCCTAGGACACCACCACGGCAGCGACCACCACCCTTGCAGCATATTGGTGGAGAAAGGCAGAACCAGGCAGCACAAGCTAAAGGTAAAGACTTTCCAGTATGACAGTACAGGGCAAGATGTATTGAGTAAAATAAGACGTGACAAGCGCAAAAAGCTGCAGGGCAGAAAAAAAAATGGGAGCAGCCACCTTGGTGGAATTTTGAGGTGGAGAAGGCTTGGGTGGATAAGCGTAGTGCTGTAAGGAGATGGCAAAATGCCAAGAAGAACAGAGTTGGTCATCCTAGTCCCTGCATGCACTTAGAAAGAGAGATGCACACAAAAGTAAGCTATTTAAAAAACTGGTCACAGTGGTTAAAAGCGAAAAATGGGCAGAGGTGTGTCAAAGAGTAAGCACAGACAAGTCACTGAAATTGTTCTGGCGACTACATAAAAGCATGAGCGGTGTAGTCAAGAATAAGAGCATTTCTGACTTCCAAGGTGCTGACCTCATCTGGCAGAGGACTGACGAGGACAAGGGCAAAGCCCTCTTTGAACGCTATCTAGAGCAGAGCAACCAGACAGACATGGGAGGCCAAAATCTGGCCAAGGAGGTCACCTCAGACAGGTGCAAGGCCCAGAACACTTCGGATGAAGACACAGTGACAGAAATCAAGGCTGTGTGTGCTTCGACGATCAAAAAACAGCGCTCCAGGGTCTGATGGCATAAGATACGACGACATCAATAGGTGTACCAACAACGAGCTAGAGAAACTAGCAGACATGTACAACAACAGTATAGGGAGTGCTAGCATCAAGGAGGAGTGGTTACACAGCTATCTGATTCCCTTGCCGAAGCCTGACAAAGACCACAAAAAAATTCAGGGATATCGAATTATAACCATGCAAAATACAATAGGCAAGCTGCTGGAGAAGGTAATTGCCAGGAAAATATCAAGCCAGCTAGAGAGGCAAGGTGTTTTCCCACCTACCCTGGGTGGGTACCGTCCAAAAAGAGAAACCTGGACCAATGCAGCAGTTTTTGCCCATGATGTCTATGAAGGTTTCCACTCAGGCATTGAAACCTTTGCTGCAGCGATTGATCTTGAGGACGTGTACAACAGAGTACATTGGATTTTTTAATGCTTCAGCTTCTTGAACTAAAAGTAAGTCCATTCTCCTTAGTTGGATCGCTGCAGCCCTCTTCCAACGGAAAGTACTTTTTAGATGTGGCAGTTGGACTTCGGAACCAACAACAATATATCCTGGCCTACCACAGGGATCACCATTATCTCCGGTACTGTTCAACGCCTATACAGTGAGAATCACCAGTGAGCAGATCACAGGACCTGGCAGGACATTGTCATATGCTGATGATATTTTAGTGTATCGTCAGGGTGAGGATAGAGAGCAGGTTGCCGTGGAACTACAAACCGAACTCAATCGCATAAGTACTTGGTGTGATGAAGCTGGGGTAATGGTCAACCCAACAAAGGCAACAGTGACTTGGTTCTCGTTGAATAATCATATTGTCAACACTCCAACACCAACTGTAAAGCTGTGTTCAGAGACGGTGGAAAGAACGCAGGCAATGAATTACCTGGGGATACAGTTTGATCGAAGCCTTGCTTATAATGAGCACATAGACCAGGTGATAACAAAGGCCAAGCGGGGTTTGGCTGCGATGCGGGTGATGGCGGCAGCAAACTGTGAGCAGCGCCATCTATGTCTTCTGTACTAGGGGCTGGTCATGTCTGTTTTTGAGTATGCAATGGCAATCCTGACTCTCAGCCGTAAGCAGATAGAAAGGATGGAAAGGATACAGAATGAAGCTATGCGCATTATTCTTGGATGTACATGAGATACAGCATGCAGGGCGATGCGCTACCTTCTTGATTTTCCAACCATTGAAGAGAGAATACAAGTTTGCAGGGCACGCGCCTACCTCAGAATTAACGCAAACACACAACATCCACTGCATAGTGAAATTATGAAGGTGAAGGGCAGCAGGTTAAAAAGAGGACAGTGGTGGATGGGTCAAGCCGAAGACATTCTTTAACAGGTGTGTTCACTTGAGGACTTAGAACCTGGCGAGGAGTGGGTACAAGTGCCAACAGATTTCTGCACATCCTTTTCAGTTTGCATCCAACTAGATAGAAAATGCAGACAAGAAAATCCGGCTGCTGTGGAGGCTGAAGTACAAGCATTGATTTTCGAGAATTCACTAGACGGTATGCTGTCATCTACACAGATGGGTCAGTCGTCCGACATGTTAGAAGCTCATGGGCCTTTATGGCTCGTGCCGGAGGGAGAATTGTGAAGGAGGACTCTGGTGCTTTCACTGAAACCACAAGTAGCCTGACTATGGAAGTCATGGCAGTAAGTAAAGCAATAACATGGCTCGAGACACAGACATTCACTAGGGCATGTTTCCTTAGCGACTTAATGAACATGATCAAGAGGATAGAGGAGGGGTCGATCCGAAGAGAATGGTTGTTTCCTCTGGAGCGGTCTCGGCTGGCAAAGATTAGTTTCATCTTCGTGCCAGGGCATGCGGGAGTACAAGGAAATGAGCGGGCTGACAAGCTCGCAGGTGAGGCTACGGTGGAGGGCGGACGCGCCATGGACCAGGCTGACATTCTGAATGCTCTACGAGAAGTAAGACTTTTGCGTGAACCAAGTGATGACTTGTGAATCTACAACCATGGCCAGACTGCGAGAACAGCAGATTAAAAGAGGGGTGGCCAAACAAGAACACTACGCAGGAAGCCAAAGAAGATAGATAAACCAACACAGAACTGGCGTCGTTAGCCGCTACACGCTGCGGGATTTGCTGAGGAGGGGATCCGAGCACTTATGGACTGAATGGTTCGATGTTCAATGAGGATGATCTGTCAACTAACTGTAACTGTACTACAAACTTGTACCAAATACAGCTTAAACATTTCTTTTCTACAAGTGGATTAACAAGCCTTAGTGTCAGTCTCTACAGAAGTTTGCAAGGTCTACAGAAGACAGTGCAAGTTGATACAGAAAACAAATGAAGGTATAGTCTGATTCCAAGAAAAGAAGATGAAAAAACATATCAGAAGCTAGTGATTTCATTGTTAACTATTTCTATATTGTGTAGCTCATCACATGTTGAACAATGACTGCAACCATACTGTAATTTTTATGACACATTCTTGAACTCACAATATGGTCTCTGCACACATTACGTATATTTTCTAACAACTCTGAAATTGTATTTGTTGCTGATCTGTGAATGATGATTTGCCTGGTAAAGAAAGGGTTGAGGCCAAATGTGAAACAAGACTTTGCTGTTTATTTTGCCAAAAACTGTCTGTAAATAACAGGTGACTTAGAAGGAAAAGTTATGGAAGGCATGGTTCCCGAAAGAAGAGGAAAATGTTGAGGATGGACACAGGACACTGTGGATATCTTGGGCATGAGACAGGAGAAATGACACGATATCAAGAAACTTTTAATTGAGTGGTGATGAGAACGTCATTCTGCAAAGTACCTGCCTCATGAAGATGATATGATTCATTCACGATACAACACCTGTGGAGTGGAGTGGTTTAGATGTTGTGACATCTGCATGTAATCGTGCAGGCCTGGTTCGATTCATGATGTGAACTGTGTGGGTATTTACAGAATCAGAAAATAAGGGGATACCCCTCCTGCTCCTGAGGTAGTGGAAAAGATGTCTATCCTTCTCAGACAAGAGTGACCAATTAAGAGGACCTGTATGCAAGTCAATTCCTTGGTAGTTACACAGTTAAAAGAGCAGGTTGAAATGGCAGCTTTTCAGGCTCATCATCGTCATGTGCCATGCCGATAAGCATTAGTGGTCATGTTTCATCATCTCACACGATCACCAGAGTCATAGATCAGCTCTGTGTTCATGTCTCGACCATACCACGTGGCCAAGTCATCCAGGTATTTACTCCTGTGTCTTACCCTTGTCCTTTTCCCCTCAATCTTGCCAATTGTCACTAAGTTCTCCAATTTATTTTTTCTCATAACGTGTCCAATAATGATGAATGTCTACATCTAATTTCTTCAATCAGTTTGCGGTTTTCATTTGCTTCTTGAAGAAGTTGATCATTGATTTTTCTGTCTCTCCATGGTATTCTTTGTATTTTCCTCAGAAACTACATTTCCACAGTCATTAGTTGTTTTTCAGCATGTCTGCTCATTGTCCATTCTTCACATCCATACAAAAGTACAGGTTCTGTGTAACAATTCAACACTCTTTTTCTTGTTGCAATTTACATCTTTTTATTGGTCAGTATGTTTTCCATCTTGCAATAGGCTACCTTCACCAAGGACATTCTTGTTCTAATCTCTTCAAGGCACCTCCCATCAGATGTTATACCTGTTCCGAGATAGTTCTACCGATTCACTTCTTTAAGAATATTCCCATTTACCTGTATATTACATTGTGGTATTTCTTCCTTCTTAGTGACAACCATAATCTTTGTCTACTTACAGTTTAATTCTAACCCTAGTTGTTCACTGTTTGCAACAACCGCATCTGCTAAATGTTGCAGATCCTGCGCATTGTCTGCAATCAATACTGTATCATCTGCATATCTAATGTTATTGATGTTACGTCCCCAAGTAGTGATTCCTCTCATATCTTCTAAATTTCTAAACAATATTGTCACTGTATAGGAAAAGAAAGATCTGGAGACATTACACATCCCTGTCTCACACCCCTCTTAATAGGCTGATATTGACCTACCTCATTATCAATCTTTATAGCAGCTTGTTGTTTCTAATATATGTTTTTTTTAAACAAGTCTAAGGTCTTTCCCATCAGTTTGTATATCTGCAAGCATCTTCATCATGTTGAGATGTCTTACTTTATCGAAAGCCTTTTTTTAATGCTACATTTTACAAATTGTTCATGATCTGTGCTTTTCTTTGTGTGATCAAGAGAACGAGACTGGGGCACTTATGGAGATAACTGTGTGCAATCAGGGTGATTTGTACCTGAAAGTGTACAGCGCAGAACAGCCACTCTCAGCTTCCTTGATGAAGAATACCCACAGTCTACACAGATGGGTCAGCACAAAATGCTGTTCGAAATGGAGGAGCGGGAGTGTACATAGAATACCCAAATAATACTAGGGACACGGCCAGAGTACCAACAAGAAAGCACTGCCATAACTATGATGCTGATATTGAGACAATCAAGATAGCAACAGAGAAATTACTATATACCAGCCATGGTACACAACCTGTGGTGCTATTAACAGATGCAAAATCAGTACTTGAGGCTCTCCTGTCTGGGAAATTGCCAGTACTAAGGACACTACTTTCTGAACTTTGCAGTCAGCATAAGGTCACCATACAGTGGATACCATCCCACTGGAGTACCCGGAAACGACAGAGCTGATCAATTGGCTAAGTAAGGAGCAAAAGAAGAACAGCCTGATGTGCCCATTACATACCACCAAAAGAAAAGAATGATCAAATCAGTCAGAAAGCCACCAAAACCTGCTCAAGATGACTACCACATTATGGGCAGACCAGAACAAGTCATTATTCTGCGCCTCAGAACAGGACACAATAGATTACGCAACCACATGTATACACAATTCAAGATTGGTGAATCAGCCATGTACACATGTGGATTGGCGTCAGCAGACAGCAGAGCACATACTCCAAAACTGCCCAAAATACAACATATCCAGGCAAACCTTCCGGCCTAGAGAGACACAGTGGAAGATAAACTCTATGGACCGCTGAGTGAACTGAAAGACAGTTTAATTCATACAAGAGACAACATTGCAGTTGTAGACATATTTCAAGTGAACGAAAGGAGAAGAAGATTAGCTGAAAGTACACTAAACTCGATTTCTTGTCATTTCTTCTGCATCATAACCAAGGTGTCTGCAATGTTCTTTGACCCCGCCTCTTCTCCCATGGAACCATGCCTTCCATCACTTCCGAAAGTACACAAAACTTAAGGAAGTTAAACTTTTAATTTGTTTTATTTCCTTCCCCACAAAGAAGATTTAATTGACAAGGATATATTTAATATTTATAGCTGTTTCGTAGATATTTTGTGTTAGTCCTTATAAGATGCCTGTCACTGAACTATCATGTTTGTGTGTATTTGTTAATACTCAAGAATCTGTTACATACCTCTGTTGAGTACTTCCTAAGATGATTCTAAAATGTTGTTATTTTTCATTCCAATTTTATAGTGGACACTTTGCTGCACTTGAAAATGAATCCAGCCCCACAATGACACTGTTGAGTCGTCTAGCAACCAAAGGAATGAGAATAAGGGAGTTTGTTCATTGTGTTGTGAAATATGCTGAAGCATCTCAGGATTATTCTATTTTGCGCCTTTTTAATATGTTCAGTAAGTTTTAAGTTTGTTCATTGTGCTGTGAAATTTGAGAAAGCTTCTCAACAATACTCTATTTTTCGCCTTTTTAATACCTTTTTAATATGTTCAGTAAGATCTGAGTTTGTTATACATGATCTTTTTATCATCTAAAGTTTTATTATCTAAAGCCTTGCTTTATAATCTAAAGTCTGTTTTATTATCTAAAGAAAACATGGTGGTATAGTGGTTAGTTTACTAGCTTACTAACACGATATCTCAGGTTCAAGTCCCATAATTGACAATATTTATTTCTGTCTACTGTGGTTCTGGGATTGAACCTGCCTTGTAAAAGTGAGTACTAGATAGTTTTAAGAATTATTTAACAAGAAAAAGTTGGAAAAACATGGAACCTTATTATTTGTTGACCTAGTAAACATCTCAGGCCTCTGTGGCGTCTGCTGCACCTACTATTGGTAGTGTACGGGCAGTATACAAGAGAGGGGCAAATGCAGTCCACCAGAGATCAAGTGTCCACAAAACCAAGCGTCCACCAGAATAAGTGGACACTTTTGCATCTGAGCAGAGCTGAAAATTGCTTTCAAAGGCAGAGGTCACAAACCACCCATTTATGTGTGGAAGTCTAGGGGAGGCCTTGACATTGTCTTTTAAAAAATTAGTTGACATGCAGGTCAAAAATTTGGAATTGGGGGAGTGACATGTTCAGAAGCTTCAAACCAGTCTTTGGACTGAATAACCTGACACAACAGTGTCTGCCACATGATGACTTTGACCTGTGAAGTGTAGCATAAGTTTTCAGCTTCCTGTATCATACATTGTACCACTCTGATGTGGTTAGTTGCAGCATTTTGTCCGGATGTCAGCATGGCCGATATGAGTGCTCCTTCTTAAAATAAGAGTGCTCATTCTTAAACATCCGGTGTGCTGATGTTGACATAATGGGTTCAACCTCTACACTGGTCAGTTGGATTAAAATGTTGACTTCTCGTCCTTGACTTGGAAATGTAAATTACAAGTACCTCTGAAGCCAGAGTGGGTTTGCCTGATGGCGAGGGACTCATGTAATATGGAAAGCTAATCCACACGCAAAAATGAGCCTCTCCACACGCAAAAATGAGCCTCTCCACACGCAAAAATGAGTCTAGTGCACTAGAAGTAGTACCACATGTATGGACTGGGTTTGAGTTCATAGAAAGCGAACAGGGGAAAAAAATCCTTTTGCCCTTGTGACCACTAATGGAGTATAGACCCACAATCATGCATTCCAAGCCCTTTGTAGGCCAGTTCATGGTTGTTTGAATGTTAGTTTCTACAGTGTGAGATACCCAACCTTTAGTCCAACTCCCTTAGTCACCTATTTTAAAAAGTCGCTTAAAAGTCCACAGGGTCGACTTCATTGCACTGAGTTTTATCCCATATGACTCTGTCTCTTTCCGCAGCATGGAAAGTGTTGCACAAAGCGCGAACTCCGCAGCTCCAGCAATGACCCACAGGAGTCTCCGAAAAAATTAACTCGTGAAAAAAGGATGTGGCCCGGAATCAAACCCAAAACCTTCAAAACCCACATCAAATGGCTTGACCACTTTGCCACGGAGACTCCAAATGTCGAGAGGATTGTCTTCATTGCTAGGTTTTATCCCATATGGCTCGGTCTCTTTCGGCAGGATGACCTGCCGAAAGCGTCGCACAAAACATGAACTCCGTAGCTCTGGCGACAACCCCCAGGAATCTCCGAGAAAAATGCACTCATGAACCGTAAGACGTGACCCGGAATCGAACCCACAACCTTCAGAGGCAGATGGCTTGACCACTTCCACCTATTACATGGGCATAAGCTCTCTTAGAGCCTATTCTTTTGTATGGATGGCAGTGACCTATTCTTTTGTATGGATGTGAAACTTGGACAATGGGCAGTCAAGCTGAAAAACACCTGATGGCTGCAGAAATGTGGTTTCTGAGGAAAATGCAAAGAATACCATGGACAGACAGAAAAACCAATGACCAAGTACTACAGGAGACAAATGAACATCGTAAACTGATTGGAGAAATTAGACATAGACAGTCAAAATTTTTTGGACATGTTATGAGAAGAAATGGATTGGAGAACTTGGTGACGACAACTGGCAAGATCGAAGGAAACAGACCAAGAGGCAGACCGAGAGGAAAATACCTGGATGGCTTGGCCACATGGCATGGACGAGACAGGAACACTGAGCTGATCCACGACACTGGTGATCGAGTGAAATGGCGATTCATGACCGCCCACGCTTTCCGGCATGGCACATGATTGATTGAAGCTCTACTGTGTTACTATTCTTTGCTTCACTTTTGAAACCCCAGTAACACACAAGATTTATCACAAGTAGGCTGAAGCTTCAGTAATTAGGTGTTTCCAACCAATTTTGTGCACACTGAAAGGCTGTATAATGAATATGTGATTACTGTGGGTACACTAAATGCTCCACATTCAAACAGTATCGTATCAGTGACTATGTGTATTTCAGCCAAAATATAATTCATATTTTCACTTCACATGAAATACCACTGTAGTGTGCACCCGACAAGATGCAGCGAAATATGCCAGGCAACAAATTGTGGGAATTTTTGTTTATGGCTTCTTTGTTTTAACTTAAATATAACCAAATATGTTTTCTTAAATTTATTTAATTTTATTTTTTTTTTTTTAGCATATCCTTTACAGGACTTAGCTGTCAACACCAGCATCTTTCAGCTGTATGTTGATCTCTTGGCAAGATTACGCTCAGTAGTTTGCCATTGCTTTCTGAGCGGCCGGCTCACATACACCGTAAGTTACCGATGCGATTCAAACCACTGCTGATTTGAATCGTCATCACGTTACCTGACGAGAGTATACGAGATTACGGAGAACAGTCATAACCTCTAAGCCACAAAGCCGGCTATTTATATATATGCATAATTTAAATTGATAAAGTAAATTTATTTTCTGTTTTTGTTTCAAGTTCCAGTTGAAATTACCCAGCAACCTTTGGAGGAAATGCATGTGTTGGAAGGGGAGATGGTGACATTGACAGTGAAGGCTACAGGTCTACCACCCCCAAAGTTTCAGTGGTACAAGAGTTTAGACAAACTTGATGGAGCAGACAGTGGAACATATTGTTTCCTGGCAGAAAGGTCAGCGCAGGGAACGTAATTTCTAAATTTTAAAATAGTGTCCCCGTCTTAGTGTTTTTTTTTTAATGGGGGATTAATGGCAAACAGCTGTGGAAATGTGGTTTTTGAGGAAAATGCAAAGAATACCAAGGACAGGCAGAAAAACAAATGACAAAGTCGTACAAGAAACAAATTAAAATCATAAACTGATTAGAGAACAATTGTTTGGTCACGTTATGAGAAGAAATAAATTGGAGAGCTTGGTGACAACTGGCAAGATCGAGGGGAAGAGAATAAGGGGAAGGCAGAGAAGTGAATACCTGGATGGCTTGGCCACATGGCATGGTCCTGACAAGAACACTGAGCTGATCCATGACTCTGGTGATCGAGTGAGGCGGTGAAACATGACTGCCCACGCTTATCGGCATGGCACATGATAATAATGATGATGAATGGCAAACAAAGAAGAAGGAAGAATTATTATTTCATAGCCCTTTGTTTAACTATTTTTTATTTTCACATATCCTTTACAGGACATCGCCGTCAAAAACAGCATTTTGCCGCTGTGGTTGATTTCTTGGCAAGATTACGCTCAGTAGTTTGCCATTGCTTTCTGAGCGGCCAGCTCACTTATCCCGTAAGTTACCAACACGCCGAGAACCGCTTCCAATTCTTGCGCATGGATAAACGGGATTACGGAGAAAGTCGTTTAACCCGTTTAACTATATTTTTTTTTTTTTGCATATCCTTTACAGGACATCGCTGTCAACACCAGCATCTTTCAGATGTATGTTGATTTCTTGGCAAGAGTACGCTCAGTAGTTTGCCATTGCTTTCTGAGCGGCCGGCTCACATACCCCTAAGTTACCGAACCACTGCTGATTCTCACCGTCATCACGTTACCTATGAGAGTATACGAGATTACGGAGAAAAGTCATAACCTCTAAGCCATGAAGCCGGCTTTAACTATATACATAATAATAATTAAATTATCTGCATAATTGTTCAGTTAAAACAATGCAGCATTAATATTTAGTATTTTATTTGTGAAACATCTGTATAAATGCACATTTGTTTGAAGGTTTTTAATTACTGACCCTCAGTGAGCTATGCAGAGAAACAATGATATCTGTTATGGCACAACCATTAAAGGAAACTTTATAGTTGCCACAGTAGTGAAAGAAAATGAAACTTAATTGTCCAGTTCTCTGCCTTTTGTTTCTTCCACTGCTGATTTTTCTTTCTCAGTGGAACATTGGCACTCACGCAACTCATTCTACAATGGAACATATGTAAACAATATAAAGTAACACAAAGTAGTGCAGCTTTACAGAACAGAATTACGACACATACAGGGCGTTGCGGCGACTAGCCTTCATCAGCAAACAAATACATGCACGAAACACAACATATAGTACAGGATAAGATCATCTGGTGACTACATTAAGGCATAAGGACGGGATGAGAAGAATAAAAAAGATGGGGAAAAAATGAGAGCAATGAAGAGAAAATGAAAATATGAAAAAAAATGTTGCTACTTATCTCAGAGTCCGAGGCTGTACTGCTACTACGAATGTAATCATAATCCTCTTTTATACATAGCCGTGGGAGTCTGTGGGTCATGGGGAACAAGGTAGGGGTTGATACCAGGGTAGTGGGTGGTTGTGGTTCAGTGACAGTCCCAGGTAAATGAATGGAAGTCAATTGTGTTCAAGTCACAGCTGTGGGTGATTTGGTAGCAGACCGCCTTGCATTGATTTCTGCACAATGGTATGAGTGCTGGTCGTTCAGAAAGCAATGGCAAACTACTGAATGTAAACTTGCTCAGGAATCACAAACAGCCAAAAAATGCTGGGGTTGACTGCTACATCCAGTATATGTAACTAATTTTTAACCTGGGATTCCAGGTTGACCTATTCTAACATGGGTGCCAAGAAATGTTCAGGAAAGTAAAGATCGCTGGCATAAAATTGACCACATCACATATCGAGTGCCGATTGATCTATTGAAATGTGGGGTCAACACCATTTGGTTGATGCATATCAAAGGCCAGAAAAGGTCCTTTTCTTCAAAACAATGTCTGTTATTTTTCTTCAAAACGTGTCCTTAACTTTTCTTCAAAACAATGTCCTTAACGTTTCTTCAAAACAATGTCCTTAACTTTTCTTCAAAACAATGTCCTTAACTTTTCTTCAAAACAGTGTCCTTAACTTTTCTTCAAAACAATGTCCTTTACTTTTCTTCAAAACAATGTCCTTAACTTTTTGTCAAAACAATGTCCTTTACTTTTCGTCAAAACAATGTCCTTAACATTTCTTTAAAACAATATTCTTAACTTTTCTTCAAAACAATGTCCTTTACTTTTCTTCAAAACAATGTATTTCCTTAGTAAATTTTACTTTTCCATTTATGTTTTCCTGTTGGTTCCAGAGGAAGGACTGTCTACTTATACATATAACAGATTTTCTCAATGCGTGTCCTGTCCAGCAGCAGCTTTTCTTCGTCTCTTGATTCACTGGAATTTCTTTAGTTCTCTCCACATTGGTGATTCCTTCATGTTATTTTAGTAATATAAAGCAAGTAAAATATGCTTTTCCACATCTGAAAAGATATTAATGATATGGTGTTAGCCCCAATCAGCACTTGATTGTTGATGTAGCCATGATTATACCAATCAGCACTTGATTGTTGATGTAGCCAAGATTATACCAACCAGCACTTGATTGTTGATGTAGCCATGATTATACCAATCAGTACTTGATTGTTGATGTAGCCAAGATTATACCAACCAGCACTTGATTGTTGATGTAGCCATGATTATACCAATCAGCACTTGATTGTTGATGTAGCCATGATTATACCAACCAGCACTTGATTGTTGATGTAGCCAAGATTATACCAATCAGCACTTGATTGTTGATGTAGCCAAGATGACATCATCCACCTTTTGCTTCCCAGAACATTTTCTGGTACCCATTATTTAAGCTGGGTTGACCCGGGAGTTAAGGTCAATTTTTAGAAATCCCACGCATAGGGGGACTTGAACACGTGACCATCAGGTTGGCAGGCAAGTGTACTGCTAGCCACTACACTGCCACTGTTTCTATTTTAGCACAGAGTGATATGAAAATATGTATTTTTTATAATTGATGTGCAGTCCTCTGCGACTTCACAATATTCAGTGCTGAGTTCCTGAACTCTATTAAATCATTTTTGTCATCAACAGTGAGAATGAATCTGGTGATTACTGCTGTCTTGTATACAACAGTACTGATCCAGCACTTTTTAGGTTGACCAGGCCTGTTACAGTTAAAGTACTGCCAGCACGTAAGTCTTTGGATTAATGATTAGTTCATTGGGCAGTACAATAAGTGTAAGTTCATAATGCCATTGTTTTTATTAGATTCAGCAGAAATAAGTCATTTCCTGGTCACCCCTTCTGCAGTATAATTCAGATGGATATAGTGAATATTGTTCTTATATGATCTTGTGCACTGTTTCACTAATATATTTTAGTATATGCTGGCAAAGCTTTTGAAATCTTCATCTTAATGTTGAAATTAATTCTGCAGTTTTTGTGTCCCCTTATAAAGTTTCTCTTTCTTCTTCTTCTTTCGCATGTTATTTTCCATTGAGCCATAGACTTTCAGCCAACTTCAAGTGATCCTTTCTTTAGCTGTGCATGCAGCTCTGTCCATGCCATCACCATATTATTCATTTCAACCTCTACTTCCCTTCTCTGTGTGTTTTTAGGTTTTCCTCGTGTTCTTTTGCCTGTGGATTCGTCAAAGACCTTTCTAGGTATACAGTTTTCAGGTTTTCACAATGTATGCCCTATCCAGTGCCTCTTGATTCACCTCTTGATTCTCTAGAATTTGTTTGGTTCTCTCCTTGAGCTCCACATTCTATCATACCATTTTAGTCTTTCTATGTTGTGTAGGCACCAGTTAATGAATGCTTGTAATTTATTAGTAATCATTTTAGTCATCCTCCATGTTTCAGATCCATACAATAGCACTGATTTAATGTTAGATTTGAATATTCTACGTGAGGTGTTAAGTTCAATTTCCTTTGATGTTCACAAATTTTCTAGTGGTATAAACGCTGCTCCTAAAGTTTCCCTAGTCACTGGAAATTATTCCAGTTATATAGAAACTGCTAGTTATGTAGTTCTAAAAATACAACATGAAGTACATTCATGAGTTTTTATATTCGTTAACAGTATAGTGAAGTCTTCTTCTTCATTTTTTGTTGATTTGCTCTCAAGTAACCATGTCTATCTCTCTTGTATAGTTAGCAGTGCTGTCTATTTTATGTTTCTCCTGTCATTATTTGTCTTGGACATGCTGCACTATTGGTTTGCCCTCTACATTTGAACACATATCTGTCTGTTGAATTTTTTTTTAATTTTGTCATATGTATGCATGTATATGTCTCTCTCTCTCTCTCTCTCTCTCTCTCTCTCTCTCTCTCTCTCTCTCTCTCTCTCTCTCTCTCTCTCTCTCTCTCTCTCTCTCTCTCTCTCTCTCTCTCTCTCTCTCTTTTTTTTTTCTCTGTGTGTGTGTGTGATGCATGCGTGCATTCATTCGTTCGTTCGTTCATGTTTACAGTGTGTACCATGCCTGCTACAGTGTGTTCACAAAAGATTGCCCTCATTCACGATCAATTGTTTTGAAAACTGTTTGTTGCTTTGTTATAAAATTTGTCCTGCCATCTTATATTTACCCCCACCCAAGGAATATGTCTTTGAAAGGTCCAAAGGCAACTGAAATCATTGAAAGTTTCGATATTTCTTTGTTGTTTTGGCGAAAATGTAGTGAATTGATGCTAACAAACTTGTTTAACAGTAATTCACGTCAAGTCGGGTGACACAAGGTGTATCCATATTCGTATGGAAGTGGGTGCAATGTGTAATATTAGTAAAGACAGAGAATATACAGAGGCAAGGGGTAAATAATGTGGAATGGAAATGGACAGCAAAGTAGAAGGAATATATTTCTTACCTTATTTTTCATTTCCTTCTTGTTTCTTCAGCTTCTGGTTAATAATGTGTACACGAGGAGCCATGTTACTAGGATGTATTTAGCTTTTTATATGGAGTTCGTGAAAGCTTCCAAACAGCTGTGTGTTAATGTGCGTATGAAGTGATCAGAGATGATACCGCAGTTTAGTCATCATGTGTCAATTTTTAAGGATCTGTTCAGTTGTCTTAGTCAGATATGACTGAGCTACCATATGACAGTAGACGGTACTACCTGCTTTCTGTCAGCGCCGAATGTTGGGCGGCGCTTACCAAACCCAACACCCCACATTGTGCCAACGGCTTCGGGCAGAAGAGCGCAATTGAGAGGGTACTAGCCTTATCCTGGTGTGAGGAAATGCAACCCAAAGACAAAATAAGTCATGGCAGGGCAGACCAGGCCCTAAGCCTTGGTTGGCAGCTGGTCTAGGATCGAAGCTCCGACAGGCGGACAGTTAGAGCATTGCTTTGCTGATCCGGCAGCTTCTGCAGCTTGTCTTGTTCCAGATGTATAGGTGTTAACTTTCCTCTGGAGTGAACTAGGCAGGCCGAGGGAGGGATCATGCTGCATGGGCAACACATGGTTTCTTTATTTTAGCCCAGGCTTTGTGCTATGGAAAGGCAATAACTCCATTCCTGGTCTTAACCAGGTCTCGGAAAAAAAGCGAGAGGCAACTGTTACGGGTTATAAGTCCTTGTCAGTTGGCGTAACAAGTCCCACAGGATTTCAAAGATTCAAACATCATAACGCTGTACAAGAACAAGGGAGATCGGAGTGACTGTAACAACTATAGGGGTATCTCACTTCTGTGTATTGTTGGGAAAGTATTTGCCAGAATTGTTCTGCGCAGACTTCAAGTCCTGGGAGATCAAGTCTACCCCGAATCACAGTGCGGCTTCCGTCAGAACCGGTCTACCATTGATATGATATTCTCATTGCGACAGATGCAAGAAAAATGCCGGGAACAAAATCAGCCACTGTTTATTGCCTTCATCGACCTCACAAAGGCATTCGATTTGGTCAGTCGTGAGGGTCTGTTCAAAGCACTAAAGAAGATTGGCTGCCCACCAACTCTTCTGTCCATTGTGGAATCGTTCCACACAGGCATGAAGGGTATAATCAAGTTTGATGGCTAAACTTCAGAAGAGTTTGAAATCAAGAGTGGAGTTAAGTGGGATATACTTTTCACTTCTACTGAAATATGCCTTTCGTGATCAGGATGACGGTATATACATTCACTCACGCTCAGATGGTGGCCTCTATAATGCTCAGAGATTGAAGGCCAAGACCAAAATTAGGTGGGTACTAATCAGAGAGTTGCTTTTTGCGGATGATGCTGCGATTACGACCCACTCTGAGGAAGAATTACAACATCTACTATCTGCATTCTCCAATGCTTGTTCTGAATTTGGTTTAACGATTAACAAAAAGAAGACACAGATTATGTCACAAGGTGCACATGGTGTACCATCAATCTTTATTGACGACGCCAAACTGAATATAGTAGACCATTTTACATATCTAGGATCAGAGGTAAATAGCAAATTATCCCTCGATCAGGAAATCAACATCAGGATTGGCAAGGCAGCAACAACAATGAACATGTTAGCAAAAAGAGTCTGGGAGAACAGGAAGCTTACTGCCAAAACAAAAGTCCTTGTCTACCAAGCCTGTGTCCTTAGTACTCTTCTTTATAGCAGTGAAACCTGGACAACTTACTCACGCCAAGAGAAACTTTTAAACAGCTTTCATATGCGGTGTCTGCGAAGAATACTTGGTCTTAAGTGGCAAGACAAAATCACAAATACTGAAGTATTGGAAAGGTCAGGTTGTGTGACGGTGTATTCCATGCTCAGTCTTCGTAGACTTAGATGGATAGGACACGTTAGGAGGATAGATGATGGTAGAATACCAAAGGACATCTTTTTTGGTGAATTACAGATGGGTAGGAGATCTCAGGGTCGGCCTCTACTACAATACAAGGATGTGTGTAAGCGGGACATGATTGATAATGCACATTGGGAGCACGTCGCCGCTGAACGTGTTGCGTGGAGGGCAACTATCAGAAATGGAATAAAGACAAAGGAGAAAATGATTGCATATAAAGCACACACAGAGCGTGAGAGACGTAAAATGGTGGAAATGACCATGTTTTCACATGCACCTACTGTGGGCAAACATTTGCAGCAAGAATTGGCCTTACCAGCCACACTCGCCACCGCCATGGATCGTAGTTATTAAGCCTTTTTGAAGCACAATGTACCAAACTATCGCAAGATGGAAAAGTGCCAATGTCAATGTTCAGTTGTCTGTGTAGTTTGTTCATACATCAACATGGGTGAAGAACCGCTTTGAGTCTTTGTGAGAGATTGTCTACTCTGCTGTTTACTGTTCAGAGACGGGACATGAATACCTGTTTTGCATGACAAATATAGTTGTGAATGTCTTAACGACCATATTTCAGTGGATACATCCCATTGCACTTTTTGCACTTTTTGTGTGTGCTAATCTTGTGTTAATGTGGTAATTATGTGCCATTTAGACAATATTTATATTTTGTATTTACTTGTCGAACTATTTCCTTATGTTTTTATTGCCCAATTCCATGACGATATTGAGCAATTTCTTGCACTGGTTTTTGTTACCTAGCTGAGCTGGAGATTAAAGAGCATCCTCGATCATGTGCCATAACTCTAGGTGGCAATGCTTTGTTTAAATGTGAAGTGTGGGGAGATTATGACATGCAGTACCAGTGGTTTCTGGATAATAACATGCTGCAAGATGAGCCCAATGTCATTCAAGGTCAGTGTGATTATTTTGTTGTCGGAATACTTTTCTTTGTATGATGCTACTTTATTTCATCAATTTTGTTTTGTGTTTGAGAACTGTTATTCATGTTTTTCTGTACAATGATTTTACCTTATGATATTGTTTACCCAAGGTTCTACTAAAATTGTATTTGCACTTGTATTTGTTCTGCAGCTGGCGCTTAGGTTCAGTTAATGCTTTTCACAATTCCCAGACATACCAAGTCCAGGGTTTGAAATCGGCTGCAGATGATCTGGAAGCAGCCTGCCTTACGTTGATTTTGATGGTATGGGCATCAGTCGTTCAGAAAGCAGTGGCAAACTACTGAACGTAAAAATTGCCAAAATATGCTGAGGATTATTGTGACGTCTGGTAAAGGACATGCCACTAACTAACTTGTTCAACAAAGAGTTGTCTGAACCATGGTCAATCTTCTTTTTTAATATTTGAAAAGTGATTAAGTTAAGGAGTTGTTATCAGACTTGTCTATTCTGATTGAGTTTGTATTCTCACTTTCCGTGAAACAAAACAGAGAGAGCAGCAATTAGTGCCCTGACAACCTTCTAGATTGGGAAATCTACATGCTAAGCAGGACATGGCATTGTAGTTATCTGTTACAACATAGATTTAATTCCTAGTGGGTGTTGTTGTTGTTTTTTGTTGTAATTTTGTTCAGTTAGTGTTGCTGTGGGAACCACAGTAGTGCAGTGGCTAGCACACTTGCCTGTCACTCATTGGTCGTGTATTTGAATCTCCATTGAAGATAGTACCTTTTTATTTGACCAGGACTTCCGGGTCAACTAAACCTAAAATAGGAACCAGGAAAGTAAAGTTGGTCAGTGTGATATTGACCGCATCACCCATCAAGTGTTGATGTGTCTGTAAAACTGTGAGGCTACCACCATATACCCAGTATGCCTCAAGGCGAGGAAAAGTCTCCCTTACTACTACTTACAGTGTCACAGTGAGGTCAGATCAAGGCTTCTAGCCGGTTGGTTGGGTGTGAATACTGTTTGACTGAAGTCCAAGGCATTGTCATTCAGGTCATCTGAGCCCTGACAAGGATTCACATCTGGTGAAGTGAGGTTGGTGTGGAGACTTTTCTCCCAGCCCGGTACCAGAGTACCATCCCCACAGAGACTGTTGTAGATCTGTCCTTTCTCTCTTCATGCTCAGGAACCATTGGGGTGTGTAGTGCTGGTGCTGGAACTATCCATCTGCAGACAGGGATGTTAAGATTTTAATCACCAAACCCGACACCCTACATTTTGCCAACGGATTCTGATGGAGGCGATTTATGAGGGTATTGTACCCTCACAATTATGAGGGTACAAGCTTTATCCTAGTGTGAGGAAATGCAACCTAAAGACAAAATGTCATGGTAGGGCAGACCAGGCCCTTAGCCTAGGTCAGCAACTGGTCTAGGATGGAAGCTCCGACAGGCAGACAGTTAAAGAGGTTATTATGCCTTTTTTTAAAAGTACAGTGTAACAATTGATCGTCTGTCAAGACGGCCAGGTGCCAGTCAGTCAGGTATTGACTCTATATGCAAGCTGGCTTGGATTAGACCTAGATCGGTCATGTTTCCTCTGCAAGGTTTTAGACATTCTATTATCGAAGGAGAACTTGGTGATAATGGGCAAGATCGAGGGAGAAAGAACAAGGGGAAGGCAGAGAAGTAAATACCTGGATGGCTTGGCCACATGGTATGTTCGAGACAATAACACAGAGCTGATCCACGACTCTGGTGATCGTGTGAGATGGTGAAACATGACCGCTCACACTCATTGGCATGGCACATGATGATGATGATTGTCAACAGAATCGCACCCATTGTCCAGGGAGAACTCAAATTCATAACATAGGTACAGAGATGTCTCTAGAAAAGTCAAGACATGATACCAACCATATGACTTATTCTGTGCCATTCAGTCTTTGAAAATGCAGCAGTATGATATTCTGGTTGTGACACAATAACATGTAAAAAGGGTTACCCTACTTTTGCTTTACTTGGCACTAGGTTGAATGTTACTCATATTTCTTTGTTTTTCTTTCTGATTCAGTTTCTGTATAAATAACTATTGTTTTTTATTTTCTTGAAACTTGGGGAAACATAAAGGTTCGAACACAAATGAACTGCGACTCTACAATGTGACCTCTGAACAGTGGATAGGCTGTTACTCCTGCCTGGTGACCAGAGAGCCCAAGGCTATGATGACAAAAGGTGCCGTGCTGCAGATAATAAACTTGCCGGGACCAGTTACAAACTATACAGGTGGGTTATTGTCACTGGTAGTTAACAGTTTAAGGAATTTAGTTTAAAATAAGGTAGTTAAGGTGGGCATTTTTGTTTTGCCAATTTTGTTGGTTTATTGAAATATTTTTTTTCACTACTGTTATGAACGTAAATCAGAATACAGTAATAGATCTTCCTAAATATGAAAGCGCAGAAGTACAAGACATCTTGCTGTTAGAATCTTGTTGATTTGAGTTGTGCACTCTTGTGTGACGTGAAGAATTGGGGAATGATGGTCGAGTTCCATCCCAGTAGGCCAATATCACACTCATTCTGAACATGCTCATGAGCTCTCCAAGCGGGAAGAGCAAGACAGGGATGCTGATTATATATGATCGTTATAGGTAATTGCTGTGACTCTTGCAGTCTTGCCAAGTTTGTAGTCCTCGGCAGGCTCCATCACAGTGGAAACAATTGTTGATCCTCCCTTTCTTAGCCAGGCTACTGTCTGTCCTGGATATCCCACAGGGAGGAGAGAAGGCTTGGTCAGAATGTCCTATAGGGAGGTGAAGAGAGGGCTTGGTCAGAATGTCCTATAGGGAGGTGAAGAGAGCGATTGATCAGAATGTCCCACAGGAAGGTAAAAAGAGGGCTTGGTCAGGAAGTCCCACAGGGAGATGAAGTGAAGGCTTGGTCAGGATGTCCCACAGGGAGGTGAAGAGAGGGTCAGGATGTCCCACAGGGAGGTGAAGAGAGAGTCAGGATGTCCCACAGGGAGGTGAAGAGAGAGTCAGGATGTCCCACAGGGAGGTGAAGAGAGTCAGGATGTCCCACAGGGAGGTGAAGAGAGAGTCAGGATGTCCCACAGGGAGGTGTAGAGAGAGTCAGGATGTCCCACAGGGAGGCGAAGAGAGAGTCAGGATGTCCCACAGGGAGGTGAACAGAGAGTCAGGATGTCCCACAGGGAGGTGAACAGAGAGTCAGGATGTCCCACAGGGAGGTGAACAGAGAGTCAGGATGTCCCACAGGGAGGTGAAGAGAGAGTCAGGATGTCCCACTGGGAGGTGAAGAGAGAGTCAGGATGTCCCACAGGGAGGTGAAGAGAGAGTCAGGGAGGTGAACAGAGAGTCAGGATGTCCCACAGGGAGGTGAACAGAGAGTCAGGATGTCCCACAGGGAGGTGAACAGAGAGTCAGGATGTCCCACAGGGAGGTGAACAGAGAGTCAGGATGTCCCACAGGGAGGTGAAGAGAGAGTCAGGATGTCCCACAGGGAGGTGAACAGAGAGTCAGGATGTCCCACAGGGAGGTGAAGAGAGAGTCAGGATGTCCCACAGGGAGGTGAACAGAGAGTCAGGATGTCCCACAGGGAGGTGAAGAGAGAGTCAGGGAGGTGAACAGAGAGTCAGGATGTCCCACAGGGAGGTGAACAGAGAGTCAGGATGTCCCACAGGGAGGTGAAGAGAGAGTCAGGATGTCCCACAGGGAGGTGAACAGAGAGTCAGGATGTCCCACAGGGAGGTGAAGAGAGAGTCAGGATGTCCCACAGGGAGGTGAACAGAGAGTCAGGATGTCCCACAGGGAGGTGAACAGAGAGTCAGGATGTCCCACAGGGAGGTGAACAGAGAGTCAGGATGTCCCACAGGGAGGTGAACAGAGAGTCAGGATGTCCCACAGGGAGGTGAAGAGAGAGTCAGGATGTCCCACAGGGAGGTGAACAGAGGGCTTGGTCAGGATGTCCCACAGGGAGGTGAAGAGAGGGCTTGGTCAGGATGAAGCCTGACCCTGAAAGATCTGCTCCTACATCACAAAGAGGAAAATATGGTTATCTGAAGCTACACTAGACGCCAGACAGAAATTAACAATTATAGGCATGCTAGAGTTTAAGCTTTCCATCTCAGAATTGGCAAGATAGCAGTGAATCTTTGAATGTAAATGAACAAATTAGGAAGAACTTGGAAGCAACAGAGATGTGGTTCCTAAGATGAATGTTGCAAATTCCTTGGATTTCCAGAGTAACTAACGACAATTGCCTGAAAGAGGCTAATGGAACTAGAACATTATATACAACAATAAGAAAGAGACAAATAGCTTTTTTGGTCATGTGATGAGATGAGAGGCATTGGAGAACATCGTGATGACTGGAAAGATTTAGGGGAAGAGAGGCAGAGGTCGGCCAAGAGAAATTATGCTGGATGGATTGAGACGGTGGCATGGAGGAATATCAGCAGCAGAGTTGATCCAGAACACCAAAGTTCGAGATATATGGATAGACATGAATGCCTACGCCAGCTGACATGGTACTTGATGGTGATGATGATCTCAGAATTTACCTTACTGATCTGCCTACACACATGACAAGAAATGCATTAGGTTTTCCTCAGGAGTTCCCCAGTTCTTTTATATCTATGGAATTTTCCCCTCATACATAGTAAGTTATGTAAGTCAAAATAAAAAGCTTTTTATTGCCAGAAGAATTATTTTTACCATATCTTTGTTTTTGTTGTCTGTAAAATGTAACACTTGTGTCATTCAGGTTTTTTTGTTTGTTGGAAGTTAGTTGTGCACTATGGAGAACTTACATATCAACATTTTAACTGTATAGTTTGTAGTAGAAGAAAAGTGACTGATAAGTAAAAGCTAATTTTCTTGTCCATCTACAGCGACTGATAAAGTTGCCCTGCTGATTGGCAACTATGATTATCGCAGTGACAATCCGCTGGTGGCACCGAAGCATGATGTGCAAACACTTTCTAACATTTTTCAGTCTCTTGGTTTTAAGGTATGTGAACTTCTTAACATTACCAATTTACAGTTATAGAAGGTCAAAAAATAAGCTTCAATATTTAGTTACCACCAATGTACTGACACAATATGGAAGTTTAGACTTTGGCATCTAGGTGGTACCACATGTTAAACCCGTATTCTGCCATTTTCATGAACCAGGCAGTTCACTAATGACTGCTGCACAGTTGTTTTGTTTCAGTGCTAGGTAGCTCAATCCATGATGTGCAAGTATTTTGGGTCACTTCATCACCAAGTTGCCGGTTCTTTGTAGAACGTCACACATATCACTACCTTTCAAAAAGTCTCTTGATCCTCCTTGGTCACTTATCCGGCCTCATGCATCCCCATCTCCCAGGTGTCTGCAAAGTTCTATGTCCATCTTCGTCCTGGGTTCACCACTGCCTCTCCTTCCAGTAACCATGCCTCCCACCTCACTGCTGGTTTCCAAGCTCCTATGAAGTTTAATATGGCCAAAGCATTTCACTTCCAGTTTTCTTCAATGCTCAGATCTTGTTGAATGTTAGTAATTTTCTTCATCTTAGGACACGATATTCTAAAAACTATTCTGTAGTATTTAATTTCAAAAACCCTATTTGTCTTTGTTAGTGACTGCAAAATAGTCGATGACTCACATTTGTATGTTGCCACATTTTCTAAAAAATGTCACCCACTGCTCATAAATTCATGACACGACCAGCCCTGAGAAGCGTATGCAACTGTATTTTGGTATGTTTTGATGTGTTTCTGTTGGATTTCACTCATTGTACGGCAACAATAAATGCTTCTGCTGATCATGCCACTCTCAAGAAACCGAAGAGAGCTGTTCAGTGCAAGAGGTCTCAGATGGCAAGCAAGGATGTGCTGTTGTTGCCTGATGACTGCCCAGTAAAACTCAGGTGTGACTAAATAAATCTTTTGGAAAGCTGTAACTGGGAAATTCTTTAACGCCTAATCTACAGTCCAGATCTAACACCTTCAGATTTCCATCACTTTCCAATTTTGAAAAAGACCTGCATGGCAACTGAATCCAATAAGAAGATCATGTCAAGGATTTTATGCAACAATCTTGCCTTCTGCCTTCTGCCAACAGGAATTTGATTTATATATTTCCTATTTGACAAATGCCTTCTCAGAATGGGCAACTATATTGATAAATAGTGGAAAGGAATGCCTTTTTAAGATGTAAAGCTAGTTCAGTAAACATTTTAAAAGCTTTAAAGAACTATATGAGTTGCTTTCTGACTTAATCTTAGTTACTTTTTATTCATACAGATCAACTTTTCTGCTTTGCTGTTTCATTTGTTTTATTATTTTGCTATATGTGTTAATATAGAATACCATATTGTTCTGAGTATACAAAATAATATAATGGATACTACCCCCAGAATGTCAAATTCTGAACAGTAGTCGGTCATGAATTGTTCGCTTAAAGTCACTTAAAAGTCAACAGGGTTGACTTCATTGCACCAGGTTTTGTCCCATATGGCTCGGTCTCTAGCGACGACCCACAGGAGTCTCCAAAAGATGCACTCGTGAACTGAAGGATGCGGCCCACAACCTTCAGAGCCCGAGTCAAACGACTTGACCACTTCGCCACGGAGACTCCAGTGAGTCTGTTCATGTGGAGTAACCAGCTTCACTTTATTGCTTCCCTTCTTTCCCCAATTTAAGACACAGACAGCACTTATATTACCTTTTCTGTTCATTCACTTGTAATTGCCTATATTTGCAACTTTGTTATCTGCACAAACTACAGTGTTTTATGCAAATCCTGCAGATTGCCATGAAGTTTGGCATCAAGGGGTGTTTCATTAATCAGACTTGCTCCTATCTGGATAGCATTAGTCTCTTCTTCTTGTTTTGTCCCTCATCCTCCAGTGGGACATCGGCCCTTAACCAACTCACCCCCAAGCCGTCCTATCCTTAGTTATCCCATCCTTAGTTATCCCACGCAGGTCCGTCCTATTCTCCCTATGTTATTCATTTCTGTCTCTGCTTCTCTTCTCCTTGTGTGTTTATGTCTTCCTATATTTCATATGCCCTGTGGAGTCCAGACAAAGAACTTCCTAATTATACTATTCTCATTAGCATTAATACAGACATTACATGTCTCTACTTTATTGTCCAGGATGACTTTTCTTAAAATCAGCCAGCCAAGACTCAGATATCTGGTTTCTACCACTGTATTACCAGATCCAGCCAAGATTTAGATATCTGGTTTCTACCTCTATATTACTAGATCACATAACTAAATGGTATTAATTCCACCTTTTTTGCGCTCTCTAGCTTTGAACTCAAGTGTTGTCCACACAAACTACTTCTAGTAGCACTGGGCTGAATTTTGCGTGCAAATTAGCTTTCCATGTTACCAATGTCGCTCGCCATCACGTGAACCCACTCCGACTTCAGAGTTACTTGTAATTTACATCCCCAAGTCAAGGACATTAAGTCAACATTTTAGTCCAACTGTAAAGTTAGGGGTTCAACCCCTTACCTTGGCATCAGCACACCAGATGTTTAGGAATGGGCATTCTTGTCCATTTGGCATAAATAGTATAACCACTAAACCTGTGAAAAAGATGTCAGCAGAGGGTACACAGTTTATTGTTTTTAAATAATTTATCATCTTAATGTTAGTAGTATATGTTTGGTCTGTGATTTGTATATTTGTTTGTGATTAGGTTGTATCCTTGTTGAACCTGACCAAGGCAGAGATGATTGCAGCAGTGCAGGAGTTCAGAAAACTGGTTGGCGCAGGAGTCTACTGTGTCTTTTACTTCTGCGGTCATGGCTTTGAAGTAGTGAACCAGTGCTATCTGGTGCCCACTGATGCACCTGTCTTGTATGACTACAAACCTTGTGTATCAGCAGACAGCATCTTCCAGAGTTTGCTGCAGCAAAAGCCGCAGATTTGTTGTATGATTTTAGACATTTGCAGGAAATCGTAAGTTCTTTCAGACTGATGTTCTCATCAAAATAAAGTCTTCAAAGTCGAGAGGATCGACTTCATTTCACCAGGTTTGATCTCATATGGCTCGGTTTCTTTCCTCAGGGTGGCCTGCCAAAAGCGCAGCACAAAGCACAAACTCTGTAGCTCCTGTGATGACCCCCAGGAGTCTCCGAGAAAAATGCACTTGTGAACCGAAAAACATAGCCCAGGTCGAACCCGTTACCTTCGGAGTGCAAGGCAGACAGCTTGACCACCTCACCATGGAGACTCCCGGGGGGCCATCAGCCATGTCTCAGTATAGGCCTGTGATCTTTTTTAAGTGCAGTACTGAAAGTTATTTTTGGCACATTGTGCCAAATGTATAATTGTTTATAGTTTAGTGTCTTAGGATAGTATATTGGCTTTTTCTTCTCCGGCCCTTTATCCACCATTGGGGCATACACCCTTGCCAAACCATGTCAAGCCATCCAATCATTTACTATCTTCTACAGCTCCCTCCATGACCTCTCAGTATTATTAATGTCTCTTGTAATTCTCTGTGTTTTTGTATCTCTCTGTATTATTTTTTTTTTTTGCCTTGTGGATTCCAGACAAGAGAGTGTCTAGTTATATTGTCCTTAAGTTTTCTCAGTGGATTTTATCCTGGGTTATCCTCTTTTCCTCACCTATTGGTTCAGTGGAATTTGTTTAGTTCTCTCCATGAGCCCTACATTGGTAATTCTGTCATACTATTTTATTCCCACTATTCTGTACGCATATAAACTTCTTTTTTGGTCATGTGATGAGAAGACAGGCGTTGGAGAACATCGTGACAACTGGAAAGATCGAGGGGAAGAGAGGCAGAGGCAGACCATGAGAAATGATGCTGGATGGATTGCGATGGTGGCATGGAGGAATGTCAACGGCAGAGAAAACCAAAAGACCGAGATCTGTGGAGAATCATGAATGCCTACGCCAGTCGGCATGGCACTTGATGATGATGATTCTATACACAGGCGCCAAAATATATTGATTTAGGGTAGTTGAAAGTTATAGTTAAGTATTATGTTATAGTATAGCATTATAGAATAGTAGAATGTTATAGTTAAGAATGGAAGCCATGCTAGCATAGTGGCAAGATGCTTGCCTGCAAATCCAGTGGTCATGGGTTTAAATCTGCTTTGAGATAGATTTGTATTTAATTGACCTGGTCAGCTCAGTTGAAAATATGTACCAGGAAACATCTTGCGGAGCAAAAGCAGCCTGTGTAATATTGACACATCACCCACTGAATGCCCATTGGTGTATAAAAAAATATGGGTCTAACACCATTTCCCATGTGCCTTGAGACACGTAAAAGTGTCCTTTACTTTACTTACTTTCTATAGTTAGGTACAGTGTTATAGAGTAGTATTATAACATGATATTCCTGATAATTTGCTTCTATACGGTAGTAAATATTTGCTTGAATTATTTAGTATTTTTCTCAGGTTTAACTGAACGGCACATTATGTCTCCAAACTGTGATATTTTCTCTGTATACATTCTGTGCTCCAAGATCATGATTTTGTATTGTAAGAAATTTGAACTGTTCTCTGCAACATAGGCTAGATAATTACATGTTTTGTTATGACAGTGGACATAAATTTGATTCATGTTAATACAAAGTGGTACATTTTTTCTGTACAACAATACAGGCGTAATGAACAAACCAGGCCAGGTATATTAGAGAGGGATGCAGTCGAGACAGGAAATGCTATTGTGTGTTACGGGACGTAAGTAGTGTTGATTTTCTGTTTTGTAGTTTTTCTACCATGGTTTGTCATGCATTATTGTTGTCTGACCTAGATATTATTCTAGTTTCATCGTAATATAGCAGGTCCTTTGCAGAATGGTACTCTCATCATATTCTTCTTCTTCTGCTGCTGCGTTCACCCGGAGTCTTTTTCCAGACGTAACTGTGTTGTGCCAATTTTATTTGCACCCTTAGGCCGGCACATCCAACTTCTGTGGGCGTTTGCTGACCGGTTAGCCTTCCCGGCTCTCATCATATTCTGTCACTGTTGTTTCCAAGCCACTGTGACTTATATGGCCAAAGCCCGGGAAGGTTAACCCGGTCAACAAATGCCCGCAGAAGTCGGATGTGTCGGCCTAACAGCGCAAGAACGCAGCTCTGCTGTAAACAGGCACAACGCAATCACGTCCGGAAAAAAAAAAAACTCCGGATGAACGCAGAAGAAGAAGTTGTTTTGGCCAAAGCATTTTTGTTCTATAGACATAGATACTGTTTATGAGCCAATTTATTGTTTATATTTATACATTATATGAGCTGTGTTGAAATGTTGTAGAATGACAGTATTTTTCTTCTTCCTGGTCTACAATATTCAAAGAATTTTTTGAGTAGCTTATAAGCTCAAAAGCCCCAATTTTCTTCTTTATTGATGGTGGAATGGTTGTAACTCAAAATAAAGATATGAGTGTATTTTTAGATATAGTTATTTGATTGTATTTGAGGGGAGTGTGCTTGAGAGGCTGTGGTGTCCGCCTCAGGCTAGAAGATTCCAGGTTCAATGTCAGCATATGGCTGGGAATGTTCCCACGAGCCAGGGTATCTAATTATATTACACACACCCCTGATCTCTTGGATAGTTAGATCGGAGACTTAGCCTTCTTGGATATGGGCAAAAAACCAGAGGTCCTGTGTGTAAGTTGTGAATGTGAAAATCGCACAACTGTTGCACATTGCAAAGTGTAGACCCTAAGAACGCTGCCGTGGTAAAATTGTTAGGAAATAAAAATATCCATAGATGTGTGTTGTCCATCAAGAATGATGATGACCATTCATTTCATAAAGTGGGGTTGAAAGTATGGAGTCATGAATTCTAAGATGGCTGGTAAGGCCTATCCATAGACAGATTGAGGCTGGTAACTTAGATGGAATCTATCTAGGGGAAGCAAACCTGACACAAATGCATACCAAAGTTGGATACAGTGACCTTTGAGGTGTATAACTAAGAGTAACACACTCCCCTCAGAAGAGGAATGAAGAAGAAATAGTATTTTATATTTTAATTATGTTCTGTCCTGGTTGTTTTATATTTTAATTTATGTTCACTCCTGTCCAGGTCGTATGGACTGGCTGCATATGAAAAGAGACAGTATGGTATACTTGTGAGTCACCTGAAAAACATCTTGAGCCAGCGTTGGGACATTGAGACTGTGTTTAAAGAGCTTCGTAAAGGTGTGGCTGACTTTTGAGTTGTTGTGTTTAGAATATGATTGTTGCTATTGTATAATGTTGTGTTTAGAATATGATTGTTGCTATTGTGCATTGTCGTGTTTAGAATATGATTGTTTGCTACTGTACATTGTCATGTTTAGAATATGATTGTTTGTTATTGTACAGTGTCATGTTTAGAATATGATTGTTTGTTATTGTACAGTGTCATGTTTAGAATATGATTGTTTGTTATTGTACAGGGTCATGTTTAGAATATGATTGTTTGTTATTGTACAGTGTCATGTTTAGAATATGATTATTTGTTATTGTACATTGTCATGTTTAGAATATGATTGTTTGTTATTGTACATTGTCATGTTTAGAATATGATTGTTTGTTATTGTACAGTGTCATGTTTAGAATATGATTGTTTGTTATTGTACAGGGTCATGTTTAGAATATGATTGTTTGTTATTGTACAGTGTCATGTTTAGAATATGATTGTTGCTATTGTACAGTGTCATGTTTAGAATATGATTGTTTGTTATTGTACAGTGTCATGTTTAGAATATGATTGTTGCTATTGTACATTGTCATGTTTAGAATATGATTGTTTGTTATTGTACAGGGTCATGTTTAGAATATGATTGTTGCTATTGTACATTGTCATGTTTAGAATATGATTGTTTGTTATTGTACAGTGTCATGTTTAGAATATGATTGTTTGCTATTGTATAATGTTGCGTTTAGAATATGGTTGTTGCTACTGTATATTGACATGTGTAGAATATGATTGTTTTTTATTTACAGTGTCATGTTTAGAATATGATTGTTTGCTATTGTATAATGTTGTGTTTAGAATGTGATTTTTTTATATTGTATAATGTTGTGTTTAGAATGTGTTTGTTTGATATTGTATAATGTCGTGTTTAGAGTATGATTGTTGCTACTGTACATTGTCATGTTTAGAATATGATTGTCATCGTACAGTGTCATGTTTAGAATATGATTGTCATTGTACAGTGTCATGTTTAGAATATGATTGTCATCGTACAGTGTCATGTTTAGAATATGATTGTCATTGTACAGTGTCATGTTTAGAATATGATTGTCATTGTACAGTGTCATGTTTAGAATATGATTGTCATTGTACATTGTCATGTTTAGAATATGATTGTCATCGTACAGTGTCATGTTTAGAATATGATTGTCATTGTACAGTGTCATGTTTAGAATATATTGTCATTGTACAGTGTCATGTTTAGAATATGATTATCATTGTACAGTGTCATGTTTAGAATATGATTGTCATTGTACAGTGTCATGTTTAGAATATGATTGTCATTGTACAGTGTCATGTTTAGAGTATGATTGTCATTGTGCAGTGTCATGTTTAGAATATGATTGTCATTGTACAGTGTCATGTTTAGAATATGATTGTTATTGTGCAGTGTCATGTTTAGAATATGATTGTCATTGTACCGTGTCATGTTTAGAATATGATTGTCATTGTACAGTGTCATGTTTAGAATATGATTGTCATTGTACAGTGTCATGTTTAGAATATGATTGTCATTGTACAGTGTCATGTTTAGAGTATGATTGTCATTGTACAGTGTCATGTTTAGAATATGATTGTCATTGTACAGTGTCATGTTTAGAATATGATTGTCATTGTACAGTGTCATGTTTAGAATATGATTGTTATTGTGCAGTGTCATGTTTAGAATATGATTGTCATTGTACAGTGTCATGTTTAGAATATGATTGTTATTGTGCAGTGCCATGCTTAGAATATGATTGTTTGCTATTGTCCACTGCTGGCCTGGCATATACCTGATCTTGAATAAGCAGTTTGTATAAGAAGTAGACAATCCACATTCTTTGGATTCGTGAGAAGGGGTAAACTGGAAAATGTCATGACAACAGGAAGGATGGAGGGGGAAAGAGGCATGGAATCAAGTGGGATTATAGTCTTGTAAGGTGAATATCAGAATGTCAGACCGGCCTGCGTGCCCAATTCTTAACCCTTTGAAAATAAAGACTTATTATTATTATTATTATTATTATTATTATTATTATTATTAATATTACAGAAGTTATTATTAATAATTATGTTATTTCACATCTCTATTGCACTGCTCTTCTTTGATTATTTTTATGATGTTATTAAAGTTGACATAATAGTATTTCTATCTATCAGTCAATCAATTAAGTGCCATCTTCACAATGAAGGTTAGCTGCAATGGATACCCAATGCTTTCTGCATCTCACTCTGACAGTCCATCTCTTGATGTTATCTACTCATATGTAGCATTGTCACCCTCTTGCTCACCTGCCTTACATTTATCTATCCGGTATGGTTTTTATAAGAGTGCCATGCCTGTTAATTTGACCAAGTTATTTTACTTTTCTCTTTTCCCACCAGCTCTCTTTTTATTCCTAACGTCTTCAGGACTTATTTATTTATTTATTTTTTTTTTTCCTCATGAAATGCTACATATTTTTCTATATTCACATTTCTAGGACCTCAGTTCTGTGTTCTAATTACTTGTTCAACAATGCTTTGTGCCATATAGTAGTGTTGAATGTATATAACTTTTCATTATTTACAGGTTGTTGTTTTTTTTGCGCTCACTCGCTTTGAACTCAAGCGTGGTCCATAAACACTATTTATAGTAGTGATGGACTGAATTTTGCGTGTGGATTAGCTTTCCCTATTAACAGTGTCCCTTGCCATCAGGCGAACCCACTCTAACTTCAGAGGTACTTGTATACAGGCAGCCACTGAGTCTGTTCCAAGAGGAGCGAGGAAACATTACAAACCATACTGGACTGAAGAACTACAAATTTTGGAAGACATAGAGTTGAAGATACCAGGAAAACAGCAGAGAGACAACAAACAACTGAAGCGAACATCTCTCTCAAAGCCATCTCAGCAAAATATAAAAGAACAGTAAATCAAACAACAAGAGATTGTTGGAGGGAAAAAACAGAACACCTGAACTTTGACAGCGATGGAAACAAACTATGGAAACTAGTGAAAGCCATGAACAATGAAGGACCTAGAAACAAACAAATAACAATTAAACAAGGAAATGCCTTGCTTATAGGGAAAAAGGCTGTAAATGCACTAATGGAACACTATGCCAGTGCAAACCACATTGATATTACAACCGAACAGAAGAAAGCAATTAAAAGATAAACAGATACATCATAGTAATACAGAGACAGAGCAGAATATATGATGGCAAATCTAACAATGCAAGAAATGGAACAGGCAATGAATACCCTAAAAATATAAAGAATATATAGAAAAAATATAAAGAAGAGGAAGAAGAATGATTTTGTTTTTTAACCATACCTTTTCTCTTTTTGATTTGTTTACTTCGCTTCTGAAATCAGGTGTTATTACATATGCAAAAACAGGAGAGTTTGATCCCACTTCATGTTTCTGGAGACATGTTCATTTGTTAATATTGTTATTTTATTAGCTTTGTGAAATATTGAATTAATTCAAATCTGTTCTCTTATATAGCAATCAGCAATGACCCACTAGTGAATCATGATTCTAGATACATACAGATCCCAGAGATCAGAACAAATCTGCAAGAAGTAAACAGATCATTCACAGATCCCATTGTCTACAGAGGCCATACAGAGGCCTTTAACACCAGGCAGTTGCTATGGGACAATGCCCACAGTAAGGATGTTTCAGTACTTTTACTCATATTTTATTTAACCTCTTTATGAGAAAATTTCATATTAATACAATTGTCAGTGTTGAACCAGGGAGGAGCGGCTGGCCAAGTTGCTAGAATGCTGGATTCTCCTTCAGGAGACCCGGGTATGATTCCTCGGTAAGGTGTGGATTTTTTCTGTCAGGGGCAAAAAGAAAATCCTAACCTGCACAGTTCATGGCGACTGCACTAGCCAGGCGACCATAATTCCTCAGGCTCAAGACACCTTTGCCATACCCCACAAGGTACTATATAGGCAGTAAATGACAGACAGAAACATGTCAATATTTTCAGGTAAGATGCTAAATATGGTTATATTTTTCACTGTTATATTTCCTAACTTATGTTTTTAAAAAGACTAAGGCACAAAGTTAACTTATCACAAACATCAATCAATAAGAGACAATCATCATTTTTTGACGATATGAGAAAACAGAAAAACTGGAACTTGTTTCGACAGCTGGACAGTGTTAGAGGAAGACAACAAGAAACGATTCTTGACAGTCTTTCATGATGGCATGGAAAGGTGTCAGCACACAAACTATACATAAACTGTATTCGACTAACAATAAACAATTTTCCAAATATAGTGAAGCCTTAGCAATTTGGTGGCTCCAAACAGAATTAGAAAGCGTTCGTTTTAAATTTGAAATCACCATAGAGATCAAATGCTCCACCTGTGACCGTGTTTTAAGTATTTCAGCCGAAGTATTATTTATTTATTCAATTGATATGATATATAACTCTGCAGTATGCACCTGACGAGATGCAGTGAAATATGCCAGGCAATAAATCGTACTACATATTGTTTGTGACTTCTGTGTTTACATTCACTAAGGGCAATACATTGTTTTGAATGCTCACTCTGACAATGAAATGAGCCATTTTATTTTGCAGATAGTTGTAAACATGAGTCCACTTTATTTTTAGACTGGTCTCAAAAAATGCCATATTAGCAAAATCTGTGTATCCATTTATACTCCGTGTACACTATAACAAGCTACTAATTCTCTCTATGGGCATGGGTAGATGAGGGTCAGCAAGGAAGGACAAATCTCTCATGATCTTATTTTATCATCTATTTATTTTATCATGATTTGAATCCCCATTAAGGCATATTTTTTTCATTGGTCTGGGTTCTCAGTTCAACCCAGTCTAAAATGGGTACAGGCAGTGTCCTGGGAATTAAAGGTGGCTAGCATGATATTGACCACATCACCATCATGTGCCATTTGTTCTATACAAATATGGAGCTGGCTCTGTATACCCAATATTGGCCACATCACCATCATATGCCGATTGTTCTATATAAATATGGGGCTGGCTTTTTGTACCCAATATTGACGACATCACCATTATGTGCTGATTGTTCTATACAAATATGGGGCTAGCGTGCGCTGTATACCAGATATTGACCACATCACCATCATGTACCGATTGTTCTATACAAATATGAGGCTACCACTGTATACCCGATATTGACCACATCACCATTATGTACCGATTGTTCTATACAAATATGAGGCTACCACTGTATACCGATATTGACCACATCACCATTATGTACCGATTGTTCTATACAAATATGAGGCTACCACTGTATACCGATATTGACCACATCACCATTATGTACCGATTGTTCTATACAAATATGAGGCTACCACTGTATACCCGATATTGACCACATCACCATTATGTACCGATTGTTCTATACAAATATGAGGCTACCACTGTATACCGATATTGACCACATCACCATTATGTACCGATTGTTCTATACAAATATGAGGCTACCACTGTATACCGATATTGACCACATCACCATTATGTACCGATTGTTCTATACAAATATGAGGCTACCACTGTATACCTGATATTGACCACATCACCATCATGTACCGATTGTTCTATACAAATATGAGGCTACCACTGTATACCGATATTGACCACATCACCATTATGTACCGATTGTTCTATACAAATATGAGGCTACCACTGTATACCGATATTGACCACATCACCATCATGTACTGATTGTTCTATACAAATATGAGGCTACCACTGTATACCCGATATTGACCACATCACCATCATGTACTGATTGTTCTATACAAATATGAGGCTACCACTGTATACCCAATATTGACCACATCACCATCATGTACTGATTGTTCTATACAAATATGAGGCTACCACTGTATACCCAATATTGACCACATCACCATCATGTACCGATTGTTCTATACAAATATGGGGCTGGTGCTGTTTACCCAATATTCCTCATGACATGTAAAAGGCTCCTTTACATTTTTTTAAACTTTTCTATTTAGTCGATTACAATTTTGTTTTCTTTATTGTCACAACAGGAAAACCTGACCCCAGGGAGCTGGTGTTTGAGTTTTCCAGTTTTAATGTGACGGTGAAACTTGACTTCCAACAAGAGTTTTCTAATGTCCTGAAGATCTACACCTTAGTTATGGATCCTGGTCCAACACAGTCTTGCACTGCTTTTGTTAGTGCCATTCCAGCTGTGAGTAGTCATTCATTATTTCTGTACATTTTGTCAGTTATCAAAACAGCTTAATTGTCAACTGCTTTCTTTTATATATTTGATATTGTTTGCACAATCAAATTAAGTGCAAAATGCAAGAATGTGCATGAAAACTGAAGGCCACAAAACAACTTCCATCCCATCATGAAAACAACAACTGGGCTCTTCCTTTCAGATCAAAGACACAAAAGAAAATTCTCATTCACTATGTCAACCTGCAAAGAGCTATCAATCTGAGCTTACATTCTTTAATGGGGATGCCAGACTATCAGTACCACTGCCCAGACATCCAAACTGTCTTTTTGTTTGCTGACAGTAAATCCAGAATCTATGATCTTCTCTGTCCTCGTCTCTTACCCTTTATCCTTCACTGCAGCCTTGGGCCTCTTCCAACTCATGCCAAGCCACCTTTCTTTTGCTATGTCCTGCAGATCCTTCCATGTCCTTCCCATAGAGTTCATCTCTGCCTTTCATTCTCTTCTGCGTGAATTTTTAGGTCTCTCATTATTTTCTTCACCTTGTGGGATCCAGAAAATGGAGTGTTTAATTAAACTATCTTCAGATTTTAGAAGCGGATGTAATCTTGTTTAATTGATTGAACCATCTGGCTCTCAGTAAAATTAAATTCTGACTGTTCCTGCTTCCTGATAATGTCTCTTATTGCCGCATTAAGTACTCTTCTGAGGCTTTGCATCTCTGTTTGGTACAATTCATTTTTTATCTCTTTCCTTACTTGTCCTTAGTCACTTTTTTAAATTCAGGTATGTGCATGCTTGAGTGAAACACGTAGTTTCATAATTCCCTATCACACCAAGTCAAGGGTTCAGGATGAGTGAGACACGCAGTTTCATAATTCCCTATCACGCCTAGTCAAGGGTTCAGGATGAGTGAGACACGCAGTTTCGTAATTCCCTATCACGCCTAGTCAAGGGTTCAGGATGAGTGAGACACGCAGTTTCATAATTTCCTACCACCTAGTCAAGGGTTCAGGGTGAGTGAGACACGCAGTTTCGTAATTCCCTACCACACCTAGTCAAGGGTTCAGGATGAGTGAGACACGCAGTTTCGTAATTCCCTATCACACCTAGTCAAGGGTTCAGGATAAGTGAGACACACAGTTTCATAATTCCCTATCACACCAAGTCAAGGGTTCAGGATGAGTGAGACACGCAGTTTCATAATTCCCTATCTCGCCTAGTCAAGGGTTCAGGATGAGTGAGACACGCAGTTTCGTAATTCCCTATCACACCTAGTCAAGGGTTCAGGATGAGTGAGACACGCAGTTTCATAATTCCCTACCACACCTAGTCAAGGGTTCAGGGTGAGTGAGACACGCAGTTTCGTAATTCCCTACCACACCTAGTCAAGGGTTCAGGATGAGTGAGACACGCAGTTTCATAATTCCCTATCACACCTAGTCAAGGGTTCAGGATGAGTGAGACACGCAGTTTCATAATTCCCTACCACACCTAGTCAAGGGTTCAGGATGAGTGAGACACGCAGTTTCGTAATTCCCTATCACGCCTAGTCAAGGGTTCAGGATGAGTGAGACATGCAGTTTCATAATTCCCTATCACACCTGGTCAAGGGTTCAGGATGAGTGAGACACGCAGTTTCATAATTCCCTATCACACCTAGTCAAGGGTTCAGGATGAGTGAGACACGCAGTTTCATAATTCCCTATCACACCTAGTCAAGGGTTCAGGATGAGTGAGACACGCAGTTTCGTAATTCCCTACCACACCTAGTCAAGGGTTCAGGATGAGTGAGACACACAGTTTCGTAATTCCCTACCACACCTAGTCAAGGCTTCAGGATGAATGAGACACGCAGTTTCATAATTCCCTATCACACCAAGTCAAGGCTTCAGGATGAGTGAGACACGCAGTTTCATAATTCCCTATCACACCAAGTCAAGGGTTCAGGATAAGTGAGACATGCAGTTACATAATTCCCTATCACACCAAGTCAAGGGTTCAGGATGAGTGAGACACGCAGTTTCATAATTCCCTATCACGCCTAGTCAAGGGTTCAGGATGAGTGAGACACGCAGTTTCATAATTCCCTATCACACCTAGTCAAGGGTTCAGGATGAGTGAGACACGCAGTTTCATAATTCCCAATCACACCTAGTCAAGGGTTCAGGATAAGTGAGACACGCAGTTTCATAATTCCCTATCACACCTGGTCAAGGGTTCAGGAGGAGTGAGACACGCAGTTTCATAATTCCCTATCACACCTAGTCAAGGGTTCAGGATAAGTGAGACACGCAATTTCATAATTCCCTATCACACCTAGTCAAGGTTTTCAGGATAAGTGAGACACGCAGTTTCATAATTCCCTATCATACCTAGTCAAGGGTTCAGGATGAGTGAGACACGCAGTTTCATAATTCCCTATCACACCTAGTCAAGGGTTCAGGATAAGTGAGATACGCAGTTTCATAATTCCCTATCACACCTAGTCAAGGGTTCAGGATAAGTGAGACACGCAGTTTCATAATTCCCTATCACACCTAGTCAAGGGTTCAGGATAAGTGAGACACGCAGTTTCATAATTCCCTATCACACCAAGTCAAGGGTTCAAAATGAGGTGCAGGTGATTTGGAAGCAGACCACTTTGTATTGATTTTGATGGTATTGGGTGGTGTCGCCCATTCAGAAAGCAATGGCAAACTAATGAACTAACATTGCCTGCTAAATCTCAGTCAGTAAATGTTGGGGTTGATTGCAAGGTCCTGTAAAGGACATGCGGCTGACTTTTAGTATCATCTGAAGGCCATACAGGGTTCACATCAGTTTGCTCACATTCCACAGGATGTGGCAGAGAAGGCACAGATTTTGACCATATCTCACAGCAAAAACAGCAAGCTGTCTAAAAATTATGTTGTTATCAACAACATACAGCGGCTGAAGGTAAGGATATTAATCAGAGACATTGTCTTTTGGAAAGCAGTCATATTTTTGTTTGTTTTCAACTGTCCATTCGTAAATCAATAGGGAAATTGTTGTTGTTTTACTGTGACATATCTATTTTGCTTGATTTTTTAAGGTGATGCTAACCTTAAAAAAAAATATTGATTTTTCGTCAGTTTGGCTATTTTTGGAATAGTTCATTTTTAAACACCTTAGCATGTCTTCTATCAGATTCGGCACTTGTTTTTCTTTAAAAACTGTTACTTTAATGCAATATTCATATTTTACTGAACCCACCCTAGGTGTAGAATTGTCTACTTATTGAAAATTGTAACAAAATTGACGTTTTTTCAAACCATTGCTAAGATATCTCGCCGACGCGTGATCCACGTGTTTCATACATCATTGTAAAGGTCACGAACTCCCGTAATTGTTCGTTAAACTTCGGGTTCGTTTAATTGAGAGTTTTTCTGTGTACGATGGTTTCTTTCGAATCAATAATCTTCCGAAAACTCCCATATATGGAACACCTCGCCAAATGCGAAAAATCCAACTGATCACGTGGGTTTCCAAGATGGTCGTTTTGTTGTGTTTTCGCTTGGCAACCGATCGACACGCGAATTGAAAAATGCCTTTTCCCAAGAAGTTTAACATAAAATCATCTGCTCAACGTAAGAAATCACGCAGTCAATAACTGGCAAATGCTCGTAAGCACCGAAAAGCCTACCAGAACTTAAACATTACAGAAAAGTCTGAATTTGACCCTAAGATAACTTTTTTAGTATAAAAAAAACAAGAAAATAATTAGTTTTTCCCCGTTTTCTCATTTTGCCATATTTTTTTTTACATTGTTTCAATATTTTTCAAAAACTATGTGTCACATTACAGTGAAACTTGGCAGACTTATTCTTCATTATATTATGTACAATTTATCAAGAGCATTTGTAAAACTATGATTTAGTTTTTGTGCAGTAGTAAAAAAGACACAAAATTTGTCAATAAAAATGTTGAAATTTATTTTTAATTATGAAGAAAACAATGCCAAGGGATATCATTAAAAGCTTCTGACAGAATATAACGGTCCTATTTCTGTATAAGAATACAAAAAAATAAAGCCTGTAATTTAAAAAATTAATGTTTTAGACCATAGTTAAGAAATCCAATATGGCCGCTGTTTATCTTAGTTTCCATGGCAACCATTACTTACAAAGTCAATTTGACAGTATTTTGTCAATCAGCAGTCTTCAGTATCAAACCCCACACCATAACAGAACATAGAAATTACATATTATAGAATTTAACTTTTTAGGGTTAGCATCGCCTTAAATTACTTGAATAATTTTCTGATAAATTAAAAAATGTCATAAAATCTCTGTAACTGTGCATTTTATTATTTGAATTAAAAAAATAATTTGAAAGTTATTTTATTGGCCATTTAAGCAAATGCACTTGGATAAGTCAATTAATTGTCCTTTCTAAATTATGTTTCAGACAGTGAAAAGTACCATCAGGACAGCCAAACTTTATACTAAATTGATTCATAGAAAAATATAAAAGAGCCATGAAGTTAATCATGAGTAGTCTATTGTTTATTAATTGCTTAACATTTTAACATTAACCTCCTTCTTCATATATTATCATTAATCTTATCCTTACTAATTTAAAACATTCAGCATATTAGCAACTCTATCATTGGATGCAGGTTGCTTCTGTTTATCTTATTTATGCCCATACAATTATTATCTTATTGATTCCCAGAGATAGACAGACGGGTGGGTGGGTGGATAGATAGATAGATAGATTTGTGGACGGAGGGATGGAAGGAGGGCTGGATGGGTCTGGGGACTTGGGTGAATGAAATGAAGGAAAGGCAGAAAACATGGTTCCTGGAAGAAAAGGCAGCGGTTGACACCGGGCACAGTACTTTGCAGACAACTTTGGCATGAAAACGCATGCGGCAGGAAATTGGCAAGGGATGGAGAATCATTTTGGCAGGCCTTGATGAGAGCGACGTTCTGCTAGGGATCTGCTACACAGTGACGATTGTATACATCTATTGATGTGGCACTGATGTAGTTGTTGCAGCTGTGAGAGTGCTGAAGTTGAGAGAAGTTCAGTGTGAAGTTCATGGTTCACGAACGTACCAAGAGCCACAAGTGGATGAGCTAGTGAATTTCAGGCAGCCTCTCCAGGACATGGAAGAGAGTACTTTGAATCTGAAGGAGTACGCTACATGCTTAGTTCAGATACTTGCTCGAAGGCTCTCAGCTGGGGGATATGAGGGATCCCCGGGGAGAGGGCCTACCTGATGCATGGAGGTAGTGTGCTGAGCCGGCAGCACATGTAGCCTACCTCATGAGCTATACTTAAGGTGGCAAAGCTGTTCAGTCGCACGAAGTGGTTACGATGAAAGTCTGTATCTACACTCATAGAGTGAGCATAGTCAAAGGTGGAAAAACGTCTCAAAAACACGAAATTAAAAGCTTGGCTGGCGAATCCATCACGTGGAAGTCCGAAGCGAAAACTTGATGAGTGGATGTCGTCCGCAGACTGTCCGTCCCTGGTTTGTGTGGGGAGCGACCAGTGGCAAAACGAAATGCCCAATACATGGAAGTGAGGAATTAAAGCAGCCATGAGCAGGATGTGGCGATTCCTCGGGTGAGCCCAGTCTCAGAGCACTGTGTGCCGGCTCTGCAATTATGGAAGCCTCTTTGGATAGCAGGGAATGCCCATGGTCTGCCCCTGCCTTCCCTTGAGGGTTGACCGTGATGTCTTTGACCGTTCTACCTTGACCAGCTGAGATGTGAGCGACACCGCAAAAAATGTTTCTCGAAACCTCCAGGATGGTTAATCTTATCAAAAACACCCGCTGAAGTCGGATGTGCAGGCCTCAGGGTGGCAAATTAAAACTGGCACAATGCCAGTCCGAGTGAAATGTCTTACGTGCCTGGAACAGCTCTGACTATCTAGTTTTCCTAATGTCTGTCATGCCCGGAACAGCTCTGACTATCTAGTTTTCCGAATGTATATATGTTTTCTGAGCACAACGAACAGCACATGTCCGAATCGAAAGCTCGCTGAGTGGATACTGTCTGCAGACCGGCCTGGTTTGTGCGGGGAGCGTCCCGTAGCGAATGAAATGCCCAATATATTGAAGTGAGGAAATAAAGCAGCCATGAGTAGGACGTGACGATTCCCTCGGTGAGCCTAGCACCAGAGCACTATGTGTCGGCTCTGCAACTATGGAAGCCGCCCTGGATGGCGGAAAATGCCACAGACTGTCCCTGCCTTCTCTTGAGGGCTGATCGTGACGTATTCGACCGTTCTAACTTGACCAGCTGGGATGTGGATGGCACCACAAAAGTGAGAGTCTCCCAGGAATGCTAACCTGGTCAAAAATGCAAGCTAAAGTCGGATGTGTTGGCCTAAGGGTTTCGGCCCAAGGGTGCCTAACCAGACACATCGCAATCACATCTGAAAAAACACTCCATATGAACGCAAAAGAAGAAGAAGGCTTGAGATGTTTCATGGCAGCCACAGAGAAGTGGTCCAGGCTTTGTGTTTGATTAGTATTGATTTTGTTTGTCAGATAGTCATCATTATATTAGCATGCAGTATGTAGTGGATGTCAGTTATCATGTATTCCCAATGATGTTTAGTCAAGCAGAGATTAGAATATTTGTGTATTTTTATTGTCCGTCATAGAAGAATGACCAGCTCTGCGGCGAAAGGGTTACGGGCGCAGTTCGTAATCCTGCATACTGCGTTCGAAACACTGCTGCGGGTGATTTGGCAGCAGATCACCTTGCGTTGGGTTTTTTATAAAATGGTACGAGCAAACTACTGAATGTAATCCTGCCAAGAAATCACAAGCAGCCAAAAAATTCTGGGGTTGACTGTGAAGTTCTGTAAAAGATATGCAACTAACATAGAAGAATTAGAGAACCAACATTTGAATTTGATCAAAGACTGCAGTTGTGTTGGGACTTGAATGAAGAATTGTAAATGTGCATTTCAGCAAGCAAACTTTCGCAACCCCTGGCAATATGAAGGCTCGTTCAGGAAAATTCTCTATTCTGTATAGCTGTATAGCAATCATTGCTTTTTTTTGGCTGATATTGCTAATGTAAATGCGATATCTAATGTAACATCATATGTAATGTAAAAGTCACATCTAGTGTAGATACCTTATGCAGTGTACTGTTGCTGTTTCAGTCTGCCATGAAAATCAGTGTCACGGCCATGTGCAAGGGACCAGATGAAGAGAAAACTCAGACGATTACTCTGGGCCTGCCTCTTGTCGCACAGTTGCAGTTATGGAAAGAAAGACAAGATCTTGGCTCTAAGAGACGAGCAGAGGAAGCGGATGAGGGCCAAGAAGTGCAGAATTTTACTACAGGTTTCCAAGATTTAAATTGTCGATAATTTTCTCTAGTCATTTGTTTGATTTTCAGTTTGATGTGCACAGTTCATTGCCTCTTTATAAAGAATATATTTGAGTAAATGAGCTCAGTATAATGTGATGGAGGTGTACCTCAAATATATTTATCAAAATATATGTATCTCTGTTGACTGAAATAATCACAAATGTCCAGATGCTTGACAGAGTGGAAATATAAGTGTACAATGAACGGCATACTAGAGAAATAACTTAATTTCTTTAATATATACTCCTTTGCCTGTCCAGACAGTGGTCTCGATTTAATCTTCAGCAGAGGCATGATTATTTTTTTTCTAACCAGTACTGCTGTGGGGTCAACCCAATTGGTACCAATTTTGTAGTATTCTGGGAATTGTCTGGGAGGTAATGTGATGAGGAAGGAAATGGACCTTATATGTCATGATCTGTGAAGCTTAGCACGTGACACTTCAGTGGCAGTATCTGCTATGGGACTGTATTGACCATGTATAAGATGTGCTAGTGGTGGCTGTGTGGGCAGTGCACTAGTTAACCAACATGATGGTCTGGGTTGAGGGGTTGCATATGGATATGTATATACCTGGAGCCTACTGCTGGAGTGTCATCAAAGAGGAGCAGATATTTCTCATTGATGGAAAGGGCTGACCAGTTCATTTCATGATGAAAACAGATTACTGTTGGGTGTATCCATTGTTACCAGTGTGATACTAGAGGCCATAAGGGAAGCAAAGAATAGAAGCACTGTAACCTTCTATTCAGTTAGTTTCTGTATTTGATACATGTATTTTTGAGCAGTTCAGAGCACCTGTGGATGGTGCAGTAGTCCAAACATAACTGAGCTGAAGCTAAGAACTTCCGATTTATTAGTGAAGTATGTAGTTAGTTGTAAATGTAAGGGATACTTTTATTTGGCATGTGTTGCTAGACTGTATTTTTATTTACTAGTCGGCACTCGGTGAGTGATTTAGTTAGTATCATGCTTACCACTTCATATAAAGTGTTCCTTTTATCTGTTTCTGGTGTAAGTAAGAGCTGGACACTTAAAGTGGTAATTTTTGAGTTCCATAAACATGTGTATGAAGCAGACACTTCTAGGCATATAGGTAATTATGTCTTTTGAGAAGCCTGTTCTCAGTTTATGAATATTTATATATTTTAAAATATATTGTTAACAAGTATGACTCATTTTTGTAGCTAAACATGTGATGCTGTATCAGGTTGCTGTATTGGCAATTTGTGGGCCCAAGATTGATTGTTTTTTTAATGATGTGAGTGCAAAGAAGTGTGTTTTACTTACCTATATACTCAACATTGCAATTACAAAGGCATAATAAGCAAAGTCAGACCAGGGTTCAGCGCCTGCTCTTGTCATTTGCAACTGGAGGGAAAGACCAGCTATATATTCCTCCATGCACTGAGGTCTGCAAAATGTGATGATACTTCACATACCCACACTGAGGCCTACAAAATGTGATAATCATGACACTTCACATACCCACACTGAGACCTACAAAATGTGATGATACTTCACCTACCCACACTGAAGACTACAAAATGTGATAATCCTGACACTTCACATACCCACACTGAGACCTACAAAATGTGATGATACTTCACATACCCACACTGAAGACTACAAAATGTGATAATCCTGACACTTCACATACCCACACTGAGGTCTGCAAAATGTGATGATCCTGACACTTCACATGCCCACACTGAGGACTACAAAATGTGATGATCCTGACACTTAACATACCCACACTGAGACCTACAAAATGTGATAATCCTGACACTTCACATACCCACCCTGAGACCTAAAAACTGTGATGATCCTGACGCTTCACATACCTACACTGAGGACTACAAAATGTGATGATCCTGACACTTCACATACCCACCCTGAGACCTAAAAACTGTGATGATCCTGACACTTCACATACCCACACCGAGGCCTAAAACATTTGATGATCCTGACACTTCACATGCCCACACAGGATCCTGCTGCAGATCTTTCTTTTTTTCCACATACCCACGGCATCTTATTTTAAATCTATCTAATCTAGACAGTATATATGATCTATTTTTACAGAACAGTTGCAGTGATTCTTGTAAATTTTACTTGATTATTTTGAGTACAAATTATCAAGATAAATAACACTTTATAGAAAACCTCACTTTTGTGCCTAAAAGCCATGGACAACAAAACCAAACTTCATCCCTGCAGAAGTCAAAGCAGTTATACAGAAAAGTCCTATAAACAAATCACCGGGTCCAGATGGAATAACCACAGAAGCTATTCAGGCCTGTGGGAAAACAGGATTTAAATGTCTAACATGACTTTTTAATATAGCATGGGAAGAAAGAAAAGTCCTAGACGATTGGCAACAGGCAATAATAGTACCAATATGGAAAAAGAAAGGCAATATAAGAGCATGCAAAACATACAGAGATATATCACTCCTGAGACATATAGGGAAAATGTATGCAAAACTATTGGAACAAAGAGCTAGACCCATAGTTGAACAAGCACAGTACAATTCAGTTTTCGGAAAGGTAAAAGTTGCACTATTTACACTTAGAGAAATAAGTTTTTTTAAAAACATTAATATAGTGACCAGCAGGATATTGTGTTTGTAGATCAGGAAAAGGCTTTCAATAGAGTAGACAGATACAAATTATGGACCATCCTTGAAGACTATGGGATACAAGGGCAACTGTTAGAAAACATCACAGCCATGTACCACTCGAGCCGAAGTGCAGTAAGAACACAAGAGGGTATATCAGATATGTTCACAGTCAATACAGGAGTGAGGCAGGGTTGTGTGCTCTCTCCTTTGCTATTTAATATCTGCATGGTCAGAATATCCAAAGAAGCAAGCCTTGACAGAACAAATGCAGAAAATTTAGAACTCTTTACTCCAGATGAAATAACTGATCCACATGAAATAAATGAACTTCTATTTTGCAGACGATCAGTGCCTGTTGTATAGCGATGAGGGCAGACTGCAAAATCATATTAATATCTGAGTTCAACATGCAGCAGATACAATATGAGTATAAACACAGCCAAGACCGAAGTAATGCAAGTTAGCAGATTGCCCGGTCCACTAAGTATACAGATAAATAGCACATCTCTGAAACAAGTTAAATATTTCAAATATCTTGGAAGTATGATCACAGAAGATGGCAGATTGGACAGAGAAATCAAAATTAGATTTCAAAAAGCCAGTGCACTTACATATCAACTATCACCCATACTGAATCATCCAAATATACCCATGTCTGCAAAACAACAGATAATAAGCAGCATATTCACACCAACCCTATGCTACCAACCTCAAACTTGGACTTTATCCAAATCACACTTTCACAAAATCAACACCTGTGAGATGAGATGCCTGAGGAGTGCTGCCAACTTAACAATCTGAGACCGAGTAAGAAATGCTGTTATTAGACAGACAGTGGGATCAACACCTTGTGCTACATTTACTGAAAGGCAGAAGATCAAGTGGTTTGGCCATGTTGTTAGAATGCAACACCATCAACTACTATCACTGGCCCTACATAAAAAATCATCTGCGACGAGACCAAAAGGACGCCAAGAAAAAAATGGATTGACGACATCAAAGATATTGTACAATCACACGGAATGACACTATCCAGTGCTGCCCATCGGATGCTGGAGCGCAAATTATTCTTCCCCACAAAGCTTGGAGGCAGAAGTGGAAGATGATGATGATGAATAACACTTTACAGGGAACAAACAGCAGCAGTGAGAATATGTAATGGTACAACAGATTGGTTTGATATAGAACAGAGTGTCAAAGTTGCATTTGTCTCCTTATCTGTTTCACTTATGTACTGAAAATATGAGGAATGTTAGAGACAATATTGACAAGGAACAATATGATCCCTGTGTAATCTGAGAAATAGAAATACCCGAACTTCAGTATACTGTCAGCACAGTATTAAGTCAACTTAAGAACAAAGTGAAAAATAAAATTTATATCTTAGTGCAGCAAAAGCAAAAATAATGACAACCAAAATTTGTAGTTTTGAATATCTAGTTCTATGCTAGTGGATGATGGAAAACTTATAATAGAAATTAGAATAACAAACATTGCTCTATAAAAACTAAAGTAATTAAACCCTTTATGGACTGGAACAAATAGCACAACAAAAGTCAGAGTGCTAAGAACAAGCATATTTCCTGTGGCAAAATATGGGTGTGAAATCTGGATATTTAACAAATCAGCTGAAAGCACATATCCCCCATTTGAATGTAAATGTTACAGAAGGGTATTAAAATTATTTGGACAGAAAGGAGAACAGGCAGATCTATCCAGCAAGATCTCAATGTTGAAGAAGATTGGTTATTTAGTCAATTAAGTAAGTGAAGTCAGAGACCCTGATACATGCCTTGAGTTGTATCTAGCATTTGGTGCTAGATACATATTTTATAGACCAATCAGCACTTGCTTGATGACCTGCTCAGTATTGCATCTCACGCCTTTTTCTCCCAAAACATCTTTAGTTTTGCATTGGCCCACTTTGAACTCAAGCATGGTCCATACATGTGCTACTGTTTCTAGTGCACTGGGCTGATTTGTGTGTGTGGATTAGCATTCCCTGTTGATAGTGTCCCTCACCATCAGGTGAACCCACTCTGACTTTAGAGGTACAAAGACATTTGAGACTAGTCCAGTTGTTAAAATTTGAGAGTTATTAAGAAGAACAAAAATGAGAGTAGTGAAATATTTTGGACATTATAAAAGACATGAAAGTCTAGAAAAGATCGTCATGGAGGGAAGTATACCAGACAGGTGGAGAAGGGATGATCATGGCATAGAGGGATTCTAAATGTGATAGATCATTTACACATGATAGCAATAGGGGCAGGACATGTGGTTTATGTTAGAGGGGCATTTTGACAGACTGGTGATGAACTCTAGCTAGACCTTAAGTACACATTAATAGCTATGTTACTCATCCTCTTAAAGCAACAAACCCAAAATCACTCTGCAGTTTGGCCAAGTAGCCTTTTATCAGAACAAAGAAATATATTTATAAAACTAAAAGGAAACCATGAAAACAGAAACAAGTATTTTAAATATTTGCTCGTTTTGGTTTATGAGGATCTGTCATTTCCAGTTGCATACCTCCAGATAGGTTTGTTTGATCATGTGGCTGTTATTGTCTGATCTGTTATTGTCTGAGCATCAATGCTTCCATCATGGCACCTTTACATCCAACAAATGGGGTTACGTTTTGGTGTGATCTGATCTACAGCCACTCGTGTCTGATGCATATACTTATCAATCAAAGTATATTTAATTAAAATTGACAAAAGTCAACTGTGGTGTGGTGGCACATGCTTGCCTGCCAGCCGGTGGTTCTATGTTTAAATACCTATGAGGCAGATTTTTTACAACTGACCTGGGCTTTCAGATCGACCCAGCCTACAATTGGTACCAGAAAATGTCCTGGGCTTTCAGATGGACCCAGCCTACAATTGGTACCAGAAAATGTCCTGGACTTTCAGATCGACCCAAACTACAATTGGTACCAGAAAATGTCCTGGGCTTTCAGATCGACCCAGCCTACAATTGGTACCAGAAAATGTCCTGGGCTTTCAGATGGACCCAGCCTACAATTGGTACCAGAAAATGTCCTGGGCTTTCAGATCGACCCAAACTACAATTGGTACCAGAAAATGTCCTGGGCTTTCAGATCGACCCAGCCTACAATTGGTACCAGAAAATGTCCTGGGCTTTCAGATCGACCCAGCCTACAATTGGTACCAGAAAATGTCCTGGGCTGTCAGATCAACTCAGACTACAATTGGTACCAGAAAATGACCTGGGAAGTAAAGGTGACTGCCGTGATATTGACATCATCATCCAGTGCCTATTGGTCTATAAAAATGTTAGGCTAGCATCGTATGCCCAATATCTCTCAAGGCGTATAAAAGACTCATATACTACTTGCTTATAATTAAAGAATTGTCATTAGCTAACCATGCTTGACCTATCAGTGGTTGAGATTCAGAGGACCGGTGAGTCGTGCTTCAGAAGACTTTCATTTTCTCCCCACATTGTCTTTCACTTCTTGTTGATGTTGATGACCAGTGCTACCCTGGTAATACCTCATTTTTAATTAGGCTGACATAATAATTCTGAGTAACAACTTTAGGTGTGATGATGATGATAACATAATCCCTTTTGGCTGTGAGCTGGCAGCTCTTTTGTGTGTAAACAAAGCCCAAAATGGAAGCAAAGAATAGTAATCTAAGGAGGGTTTGCATGTGAATGGCTTCTCCGTCCAATAGGAAGCTTTAGCTGCAGACTTCAAATAATCATGAACAAGTCTACAGAGAGCTTGACATGAGTTGATCGAGGGCCTATTTCTCCATTGGGAGGTGAAATACGAGTTGGCAGCCATGGCTTTAGGCAAACTGCATGCCTTGCTAGACCCAAGAGAGTGCTGGAAACTACCTTGATAGAAGAGTCTATAATGGGGGATGGGTGTGTCAGCTCAGTTGATATCTCACACATTCACCGCATATTTTATGTTAATGCTGTTTGTATTTTGTCAATTTTATAACAAATTTTAGTTAGTATTTTGTATTTTGTCATGTTTATAATCCTCTTTAGCTGTACATTTGTGTAGTTTTTAATTATTTGTGATGCAACAACACCAAACAGTAGCATGTATGTGAGTTTATAAAAGTTAGTTACAAGTCCATAGATTCTAACATTTCTACAATAATTTTTATTATAGATTTTAAAATTGTAAACTATTTTTAAGATTTAAAAAGATGTTACAGTCAAAAAGATCAACTTCTTTGCACCAGGTTCTAGCCTGTATGGCTGAGTCTTCTTACTGCAGAACTGACTGCTGAAAACGTCACACAGAGTGTGAACTCCATAGCTCCAGCAATGACCCCCCATGGAGGTCAGCGAAAAAGTTGCACTAATGAACTGAATGGCGAATTCTGAAAATGAAGCCACAACCTTTGAAGCACGAGGCAGGCGGCAGAACCATTTCACCATGGAGACCCCCTTCCCCGCCCCCTTTTTTTAAGATTAAAAGGCAAAAATGAAAAGATTTGAAATAAGATAACTGTATTTGTTACTTCAGCTTTTAAGTCCGTTTTTAAATAAAACCATTTGAACAGGCCACATTTTTTCAGATTTATTTGTAATTAAATGAATTATGAATTGTGAAGGAACAAATTACCTTTGACTGCCAGAATAATTAACGATTGCCTGGAAAAGGCTAATGAAAGTAGAAAATTATGCACAAATATAAAGAGACAATGTTCATTGGTCATATAATCAGAAGAGAGGCATTGGAAAACATTATGACAACTAGAAAAATCAGTGGTAGAAAAGGCAGAGGCAGACCGAGAGAAATGATGGATTTTTTTGGATTATGGCATGGGGGAGTATCATCAGTTGAACTGATCCAGAACACCAAGGACCTAGATCTGTGGAGATGCATGGATGTAGTTTACAGGGCCCATGATGATGATGATGAAAATCCATGCCCAACTAAGTAGTCATTTCCATGTCATATAAATCCATCGTTTCAGTTACAATCTTTAAATTGTTTCCTAACAGTTCTGAATCATTTTGTTTTTACACATCAGCCTATCAAGTTTGTTCAGCCCTTAGGCTAGTTTGAAGCTTTCTTATCTGTACACATAGGATTGTTCATGCACAGCTAAAAGTGTTTTGTCATGTTTTTATTGCCGCACATGTTGTTGCTGTTGCTTTGTTGTTAATTCATAACTGTCCATTCCTTGATGTCAACAAGTCAGTCAGTCAGATTTGTGGCAGTGATTTACACAATAAACTAGTAACAATTGCTGATTTAGAGTGCAGTATTTTCCTGGAGATGTATTGTTCATGTGAACTTGGTAACAACTACAACAGACATGGCAAAGAAATCTGTTATCAACTCATCTCCGTATATTCATGATAAAACCCACAAAGACAAACATCCACTGGAAACTATTTAGGAGTCTCAGTGATAATATGGCAGCAAACTTCCAAATGACCAGAATTCTTGTCTAGACATTGCTGAAACAGTGCAGGAGAAGAAACAGCAATAAAGCATGATCACTGTGTTGATAGAGCAGTTCAGCTATATCCATGTTATGCCTGGGGCTTGTTCACTATGCGGATATGTTATTAATCAGAGGAAAGTCTCTGGTGTTATATCTTTTTTGTTTTGCAGTTCTGAAGTTCAAACACAAAAATTATAAACATCTAGAGTCTGTCACTCAAGAGGTGGTGCTATTGTAGGATGAAAACAGGCAGCTGGACAGGCAATGATGTCCTGGGAAAAATAAATGAACTTAGAAAATTGCTCAAAGCAATAAAGGCAAAGGCTGTGATGGCTTGGTCTACCTCATGACATGAAGACCCACTTGTAGGACTTGAAGGACAATATCCTTGGCAAGGAACACATTCATTACCCAGGCATGCAGCACTGAGGCAATATTATCCAGACATGCAACACTGAGACAACATTGTCCAGACATTCAGCACTGAGGCAAAATTACCCAGACATGCAACACAGAGACAACATTGTCCGGGCATGCAGTACTGAAGCAACATTACCCGGACATGCAACACTGAGGCAACGTTACCCAGACATGCAACACAGAGACAACATTGTCCGGGCATACAATACTGAGGCAACATTACCCAGACATGCAGCACTGACACATTACCCAGACATGCAGCACTGACACATTACCCAGGCATGCAGCACTGAGACAACATTACCCAGGCATGCAGCACTGAGGCAACATTACCCAGGCATGCAGCACTGAGACAACATTACCCAGGCATGCAGCACTGAGGCAACATTACCCAGGCATGCAGCACTGAGGCAACATTACCCAGGCATGCAGCACTGAAGCAACATTACCCAGGCATGCAGCACTGACACATTACCCAGACATGCAGCACTGACACATTACCCAGGCATGCAGCACTGAGACAACATTACCCAGGCATGCAGCACTGAGGCAACATTACCCAGGCATGCAGCACTGAGACAACATTACCCAGGCATGCAGCACTGAGGCAACATTACCCAGGCATGCAGCACTGGGGCAACATTACCCAGGCATGCAGCACTGAGACAACATTACCCAGGCATGCAGCACTGAGGCAACATTACCCAGGCATGCAGCACTGACACATTACCCAGACATGCAGCACTGACACATTACCCAGGCATGCAGCACTGAGGCAACATTACCCAGGCATGCAGCACTGAGACAACATTACCCAGGCATGCAGCACTGAGACAACATTACCCAGGCATGCAGCACTGAGACAACATTACCCAGGCATGCAGCACTGAGGCAACATTACCCAGGCATGCAGCACTGAGACAACATTACCCAGGCATGCAGCACTGAGGCAACATTACCCAGGCATGCAGCACTGAGACAACATTACCCAGGCATGCAGCACTGAGGCAACATTACCCAGGCATGCAGCACTGAGACAACATTACCCAGGCATGCAGCACTGAGACAACATTACCCAGGCATGCAGCACTGAGGCAACATTACCCAGGCATGCAGCACTGAAGCAACATTACCCAGGCATGCAGCACTGACACATTACCCAGGCATGCAGCACTGAGACAACATTACCCAGGCATGCAGCACTGAGGCAACATTACCCAGGCATGCAGCACTGAGGCAACATTACCCAGGCATGCAGCACTGACACATTACCCAGGCATGCAGCACTGAGGCAACATTACCCAGGCATGCAGCACTGAGGCAACATTACCCAGGCATGCAGCACTGACACATTACCCAGGCATGCAGCACTGAGACAACATTACCCAGGCATGCAGCACTGAGGCAACATTACCCAGGCATGCAGCACTGAGACAACATTACCCAGGCATGCAGCACTGAGGCAACATTACCCAGGCATGCAGCACTGGGGCAACATTACCCAGGCATGCAGCACTGAGACAACATTACCCAGGCATGCAGCACTGAGACAACATTACCCAGGCATGCAGCACTGACACATTACCCAGACATGCAGCACTGACACATTACCCAGGCATGCAGCACTGAGGCAACATTACCCAGGCATGCAGCACTGAGACAACATTACCCAGGCATGCAGCACTGAGACAACATTACCCAGGCATGCAGCACTGAGACAACATTACCCAGGCATGCAGCACTGAGGCAACATTACCCAGGCATGCAGCACTGAGACAACATTACCCAGGCATGCAGCACTGAGGCAACATTACCCAGGCATGCAGCACTGACACATTACCCAGACATGCAGCACTGACACATTACCCAGGCATGCAGCACTGAGGCAACATTACCCAGGCATGCAGCACTGAGACAACATTACCCAGGCATGCAGCACTGAGGCAACATTACCCAGGCATGCAGCACTGAGGCAACATTACCCAGGCATGCAGCACTGAGGCAACATTACCCAGGCATGCAGCACTGAGGCCAGATATGCAGCACTGAGACAACATTACCCAGGCATGCAGCACTGAGGCAACATTACCCAGGCATTCAGCACTGAGACAACATTACCCAGGCATGCAGCAGTGAGGCAACATTACCCAGGCATGCAGCACTGGGGCAACATTACCCAGGCATGCAGCACTGAGGCAACATTACCCAGGCATGCAGCACTGAGACAACATTACCCAGGCATGCAGCACTGAGACAACATTACCCAGGCATGCAGCACTGAGACAACATTACCCAGGCATGCAGCACTGAGACAACATTACCCAGGCATGCAGCACTGAGGCAACATTACCCAGGCATGCAGCACTGAGGCAACATTACCCAGGCATGCAGCACTGACACATTACCCAGACATGCAGCACTGACACATTACCCAGGCATGCAACACTGAGGCAACATTACCCAGGCATGCAGCACTGAGACAACATTACCCAGGCATGCAGCACTGAGGCAACATTACCCAGGCATGCAGCACTGAGGCAACATTACCCAGGCATGCAGCACTGAGGCAACATTACCCAGGCATGCAGCACTGAGGCCAGATATGCAGCACTGAGACAACATTACCCAGGCATGCAGCACTGAGGCAACATTACCCAGGCATTCAGCACTGAGACAACATTACCCAGGCATGCAGCAGTGAGGCAACATTACCCAGGCATGCAGCACTGGGGCAACATTATCCAGGCATGCAGCACTGGGGCAACATTACCCAGGCATGCAGCACTGAGGCAACATTACCCAGGCATGCAGCACTGAGACAACATTACCCAGGCATGCAGCACTGAGACAACATTACCCAGGCATGCAGCACTGGGGCAACATTACCCAGGCATGCAGCACTGAGGCAACATTACCCAGGCATGCAGCACTGAGGCAACATTACCCAGGCATGCAGCACTGAGGCCAGATATGCAGCACTGAGACAACATTACCCAGGCATGCAGCACTGGGGCAACATTACCCAGGCATGCAGCACTGAGGCCAGATATGCAGCACTGAGACAACATTACCCAGGCATGCAGCACTGAGGCAACATTACCCAGGCATGCAGCACTGAGGCAACATTACCCAGGCATGCAGCACTGGGGCAACATTACCCAGGCATGCAGCACTGAGACAACATTACCCAGGCATGCAGCACTGAGACAACATTACCCAGGCATGCAGCACTGAGACAACATTACCCAGGCATGCAGCACTGAGGCCAGATATGCAGCACTGAGACAACATTACCCAGACATGCAGCACTGAGACAACATTACCCAGGCATGCAGCACTGAGATAATCCCCAGACATGCAGCACTGAGGCAACATTCCCCAGGCACGCAGCACCGAGGCAACATTACCCAGACATGCAGTATTGAGTCAAGAAACGGCTGGCAGGCAACGCTGGCAAGGCATGACTGAGAAGCTTCAGTCAGTCCAAGAGCTGACAACTTTATGATTTATTATTTACCCTCATATGGACAGTGCTTGTGGTCCTCCGTTGCCATTAATCATAAAACATGTGTGTGATTTTTTTTTTTTTTTAATTATAGTTTGCTAGTTACCACAAAGATTTCACTGTTATGTCTCCAAATAAATCTTTACTGTCCGCATCAAACTTCTATAATCAGGTTACAGCTTTTGTCTATTTCTTGGACTCGTTTTTCTGTCCTTTAAAGATAATCTTTGCATATTCCATCGCCCAGCTACACTAAGTGTGTGGAGTAGCACTGTGAGCTGTGGATTTCATGTGGAATGCTTTTACATCTGTCTGTGGTGGTTTGCATTGTGAACTGCATATTCAGAAAAATGGCAGAAGGCCAAGTTGCTGAACTAGCTGGTTTAGCCTTATGCAGTAATGTGTGTGTAACTGCTGGTTTTCTAGTGGCGACCGCTTCTATCAATGATGAACCGCAATTTTACAGGCAGACTTTCCTCCAAAGTCGGAGAGTGTCTGCCTGCACGGCGAGGAACCACCAGTCTGCACACCAGTAAGCCAGACATGGGACAACGGATACTCCTCAAACCTCAGGTCCTGTATGACATCACACTGATGTTGGACAACAGGATGTCTTCATCAGGCATACAGGACTTCACAGCCAGCGAACACAAGCAAGCATAGGCAGACTTATGTTGGCATTCTGACATCAGTCTAATACATGTATGCCAGTGTGCTGTTGATTTATCGGGATTGCTGTCTGTTCCATTTTTCACATGGAGCAGTATGGATCATTTTGTGTGATATTCACTGGCACAGGAACATAAAATTATGGGTGACCCTTTGCCCTGAAGTTGGAACTGCAACTAAGAACTGTTTATGTTCTATATAGCACTTTAACATCTTTTCTCTTGCTGTAATTGTTTTCCACTTAGCAAAAGGCTTCTTGTTCAAATCTCTACATCTTTCGTCAGATGTTATGACTTCCAAGAAGGTTGTACCAATTAATCTTTTCAAGAATGGTCCCATTTGCTTGGATGTTAAATTGTGGTGTTTCTTTTTTCTAGTTAGTTAGTTGGTCGAGGTTCCAACTTCACAGCAGCGGGTCGTCCCCATTATGCAGTGAATATCACACAAAATGCTCCCCACTGTCCAATGTTTAAAGTGGAACAGACAGGAGTCTTGGTAATCCACAAAAAGTCATCCATGAAAACCACAGTTCATCGTCGATGGAATCGGCAGTCGCCAGAAAGACCTCACTGACCCGGGTTTTCTCACATGGCTCGGTCTATCCGCAGGACGACCCGCCAAAACTGTTGCATAAAGCACGAACTCCATAGCTCCAGCGCCGACTCCCAGGAGTCTCCTGAAAAATGCACTTGTGAACCAAAAAGGCACATCAGTCAATTCAGCAACAGCCAGTAGCCATTATTCCGAACATGCAGGTCACTGTACAAACAAAAGCGGACATGTAAAAGCATTCCACGTGAATATCACAGCTCACAGATTCGCGCCACGCACTCAGTAGCAGGGCAACAGAACCATATACTACCAGTCCAACATGAGGAAAATGCGAAATGCAAACCGCAGCCACAAAGATAAATACTCTAGAGGCCGTAGCGGTTCAATGCGTAACCACCATGCTGGGCACCTCTTTTTTCTTGGAGATAATAATTTATGTTTTCATACAATTTAGTTTTAACTTATACTCACTATGTGCAATGACAGCATCTACTAAATGCTGCAGATCCTGTTCATCATCTGTATGTCTATATTACTGATGTTATGTACACTGATGGTGCAGGTCTTTCTCTAGCTCTAAAACCAAAGCTTCTTTAATTGTGGACTACGATCATTGTGTACATATCTTTCGCCTTATTTCCTCTATTGGGACATGGGCTCGCAACCATCTCCTTTTATTTCTGACCCTACTTCTCTTTTTCCATGTGTTTCTGGGTCTTTAACCCCCATTGGGACATGGGCTCGCAACTGTTTCATGTCTGACCCTACTTCTTTTCTCCAAGTTTTGTTAGGTCTTTCTCAGAGTATTTTTGCCCTGTGGGTCTGGATGGATTGAGACGGTGGCATGGAGGAATATCAACAGTTGAGTTGATCCAGAAAACCGACGACAGATCTGTGGAGAGTCATGAACACCTACGCCAGCTGGCATGGCACTTGATAATATTCATGTCTCATCAGCTACTCCTTACACAACAGAGCATAAAATAAAATTATATAGCAAACAAATTCCACAGATACTAATATTGGGACCATTCACATTTCTCTAGAAGAACAGATGCAATTATTTGTTTACTGACAAAACAGTAAATTAACACAATGCCAGTCAATATAGTGTATACAATTTATTGCCAAGAGAGACTGATGAACAAGAAAGATGTAGCACAAGGTTAACACAATGTATCAGCATACAGGGAATACAACAATATACACTGGAATATATACCCCCTTAGTCCTGTGAAGATAAGGTTCATGTTACAGATGGGTAAATCTGAACGACCTGTCAGTCAACCATTACTCTGTAGAAACTTTATTTCCTGTTTCGAAGATGCAAATTTATCTTTTTCACTCCTTCCCGTTTATTTAAATTTGACATGTAGCTATGAAAATCAGTCTAGTGAAGTCTTTTATGTAATCTTATGTAAAACCCAACAGAGTGGTACGTGACAAGCTGTGATGACACTACAAATGATCATGTTCAATATTTTCTTCAATGGCCCGCTACATGTCTAGTAGAGGGGAATGTGTTATTTTTAACAGGATGTTGGTATATTCAGCATCCCATCTTCACATGTGAATTCAAAGATGTTTTAGTCACGTTATTAATACAATACTGCCCAACGCAATTCACCTGAACTCTCAGTTTAAACACTCAAAGAGGAAGGCCACTCCAAACATTGTTCTGTGACATTTCCAGCCAATATTTAATATTTCCCTCCTCTCTCCAGAGAGATGTCAATCCTGATCTTATTTGTCCCCCAGAACTGTGGCTTTCCAATATGCTAAGAGTTAAACATGAACATCTCGGTCACCAGTGTTCAATGGGAGAGACATTTCTGATAATCTCATTGGCTTACAAATGGAAATATAAGCAGGAAGATCAATCAGTAGAGAATGCTTCTGCGTATACAGTTTAAGTATATTTTATGATGCTGAGGTTATACAGATAATTGTTTTTTAAATATGCCAAGTACTACACAGGATTTGAGTGCCTCTTATCGAATTGTGCTCACTGCTTTTTGCATAGTGGCATTGTCAACATATACCACCTAGTTGTTGGCACCTTTAATTAACCCCTTCCGCACAAACATTAGGACCATAGCACTTTTTTTTTGCATTAGTGAGCAATTTTTAAAAGGTCACTTTCTCGTGTTGGCCGCTGCTGTGGATTGAACCCATACCAGTCTTGGCAGCATGTGCACGACCCATTTTGCCACAGCAGCTCCTGAAATGAATACTGGTAATAAAATGTGAGTTTCAGATAAATATGGGACGTGAAACATGACATTTTAACAGCTTTGAAAATGGCTGGTGCAAACGACATTGTTGCAATCATATTGTTAAGATGTTATATATTATATATCATAAAAGTAATAGCCAAACAACAAATGTCATTTTAATGAAATTTTACAAACTAAATACAATTTCCATGCTTTCAGTGACAGGTAAATGACAACAATTTAACTCAACTATATTCGTAGAATTATTCTTTGATTGTTCCCAGATATCCACCATGTATGTTTTTGCACTAAAAACAATGAGTCATTAATGCATAAGCCAATCTCAGCAAAATTAACCAGACGTCTTTAAGCATTCATAAAGGTCATTAGAGGAAAATCTGGATTATTTTTAGTGAATATTTGTGTGTTTGTAGTCCAATTAATGCAACAGGAGGACAATCATCCTGTGAACGGTACTAATCTCTTCACACATTTAATAGTGTCTGTTTCTATTCTTCATTGAATTTACTACAATCTGATGTGCAACACAATACATTTGCTCCCTCAGTTCGCACATAATGTTATTTGCCCACACGCCAGTTTTCCTCCCAATTTTCAGTCCACATTCTGTTAATGTGTCCAGCGCGGAAAGGGTTAAATAAACAAACACTGCCTGAGACCAACAGTGGAACACTGAATGGCCAAAACAGCACTGCATCCTACTAGAGGACTGATCATGTGAAAGAGCAAATAAAACCACATAGATTTTAAACATATTCAAATACAATAGAAAAAGACACTGGAAACTATAATATAACTGACATATGCAGTAATTTATAACACAAACGATATATGAAGCACTGACTGAGGCAAAATAAAATGTGCAGATTATCAGCACTTAAGATTTCTTACAAATGACGGAAGTTAATGAAGACGAATACTGTTGAGAAAATGATATATATAACACTAACTAAAGCACCAATATAAAAATGATAAATATCACAGAAAACAGGAAGCAGAAATAAAACTGAAGGTCATAGGAAACTCAGGTTTCCAAGATATATACCAAATTCTGGACGAGAGAAATTTGTCTCAATAAAGGCAGCTACAAGCATGCATATGCAGGATTGGATATTTTTAAACTATCCTAATGATATCCTCTTCTTGTATTTTTACTAAGATAACTAGGCTGAAACTAAACAAACAAAATTCTCCTCCCTGCTCATAATTAAGTGTTGTCAGTGTGAATCTTAAATATAATGTGAAAATGATATTCACAATGTTCATGGTTGCTATTTATGATTTTACCAAGTAGAGAAGACCACTGCCATATATTATTTTTCTTTTTGCAGCTGGCATACTTAAAACATGTTTAGTTCAAGCCCAGGGCAACTTCTTCACAAAACTGCATGAATAAGTTCAGAACAGGTTTCCTACACACTTCTTCTCAACCAACCTACTGTTCCTCTTCATACTCTTTTCATTCTTTAGATTGTGCAGTGGTTTCTTGTGGCGAAGTGGTCAAGCCGTTTGACTCGTGCTCCGAAGGTTGTGGTTTCAATTCCGGGCCGCGCCCTTCGGTTTACTAGTTAAATGTTTCAGAGACTCCTGTGGATCGTCGCTAAAAGCTACAGAGTTCGTGCTTTGTGTGACGCTTTCCGTGCTGTGGAAAGAGACCGAGCCATTTGGGATAAAACCCGGTGCAATGAAGTCGACCCTGTCGACTTTTTTTAAAAAGCATTCTACTTGTGCTGCATGCAAGCAGACTATGAAAGAATACAACTCTTGTACTGATTGTGTGCTCCAGGTTATTTACAGTAAAGGATGTTTTTACATGCCTTAAGATGGGTCGGTGCTAGGCTCACATTTTGATAGACCAAGGCACTCTGTGGGTGATGTGGTATATATCACTTCGGCCACCTTTACTCTCCAAGACATTCTTGGTACACATAGGCTGGATCCACCTGCGAGCGTGGGTCAATTTATAAAAACCCAAACCCACCGGCGGCAGATCAAACCCATGATCACCAGGCTAGTGTCTAGCTACTACACTACCGCAGCGCCCTTCCAGGCTATTATAACTGTCAAATTTCATGGACCCTGCTGCAGGTCCTTTGCAGAATGTTGTACTCAACATGGTACACTGGAGAGGCTCACATCTTTTGCATGATCCCTTGCCTTATGCATTTGCATGCCCAAGGTGTCTTTAATCTCCTGTTATGGTGTAGACCCCTGACTCTTCTTTCAGAAACTGTTTTTTCAATTGTCAGATCTTTTAAAATATATATTTCTTCTTCTGATCTGCAATATTCTATTAATTTTTCTATAACATTTAAGTTCCAAAAGCCCTGATTTTCTTCTTTAGCAATTGTCAAATGGTACATGACTATTTCATGGACTAATGAATACCAATACAAGTAAATAATGCTAACATGTCTACCTGGTTATGTATGCAACAAGACCTACACACTAAGATGTGTACAAATATGAGACATGCTTAGTAAAATGAACTCTGGAAGAAACCCAACCAAAACAACACATCCTGCACACAAAAGATGGAAACATGAAACTGCAGTCACCTGGGACATTTCTTTATTAAGCAGACAGTCTTTAAAAGAACTCTTACAAGAAAACACCATATAAAAGAAATTGTAACACAATCTGATGCAAACAGAATGTCTTCTCTGTGGTTTGTTTTTATCCTCAACCAAATTTGAGCAACTGGTAATGACGTAAAATGTACCAAGATAAAATGCACATGTTAAATGGAATTAAAATCTACCAATATCTGGCTTGAAAATGACCAATATCATAATGCTATGATGAAATGATTCAAGTGCAGACATTATTATCTTTAGCACCATGCATAATTAATTAGGAGATGATAATCTACTAGGGTCACAATACCTAGAATGAGGTAATTATGGTAAATGCTTCATGTGTCATGTTAACTTGATGCAATATTTACTAATGACAAAAATTGATCTCTCCTGAACGAAGCAAACATGTACACATGGTCCTTGTGGGACATAATGGTAATGCTATTATTATAAATGATAGCCAATGTATGAGAGATCTCAAACTGCCTTAACATTATTTTTTTATTACCTACACAACATACCCTAGTTGGCTACTAATAATTACTTCAGACAGCGAATTAAAATAAGCTAGATGTGAATAAAAGACAGCGAATTAAAATAAACCTAGATGTGAATAAAAGTATGACAATTGTTACTGCATACTTGAGCAATCTATATAGATTGTAACTACAGAAATAAGACTTGTAACAAAATAAAAGTTATAGCAAGACAGAGCTTTTCTACTGGGACATCAGAACATCTACATATTATGCAGGTAACAAAGTGAAACAAATCAATCCCTCTTCACCGTTCATCCAAATTGTTTGTTTTGGATGTGTGTTGTGATAGTTTACAGCAGAACTGCGATATTTGCTCCTTTCAACAATACATCCGGCTTCTTCAGGCATTTGTTGACCAGGTTAATATTCCCGGTTGTTTCATAGGACGTTCCATGCTCTAAATGTTATTGTGTCATCTTCATACCTCTATCTACAGGAGCTGCCCCAGCCATAACAGCTGTCAGTCAGGCCTCAAGGTAAGGCAGGGAGGGACCATGGACATTCCCCCACCACCCAAGGAGGCTTCCATAATTGCAGAGCCAACACATAGGGCTCTGGTACTGGGCTCACCCATGGAATTGTCATGTCCTAAACATGGCTGCTGAGCCTTACTTCTATATATTGGCCATTCCATTCACCTTCGGAGACGAATCCAGTAAGCAGATGACGACCACACAATCAGCTTTCGATTTAGACTTTCCACGTAATGGATTTGCTAGCCAAGCAACAACAAAAAACAAATCAATTAAGATTGTAGACCCCAAAACCATTTTATTTTAAAAAGTTAATTAAGAGGAAAGATTAAAACTATAAAATATGTTATAAACCTGTTGGATTTTTCACAAAACGTTTATGACAGAAAACATGTTAAAAATAACTTTCTGACAGTATTTATAAAAAGGATGGGATTTAGATTTTAAGAAAAAGAACTAGTATTCATGTTAAAGGATTGTTATGGAAAATACTATCAATCAGAAATAAAATGCTTTGTTGTACACGCTAAATGGAGAGTCAAACTTTATCCTAGAATATGTATTACAGTGGACATATGACCAACTTCATCCTGTGAAAACCAGCACTTAAATTGGTAAAAACATGCTAAATACAAGATACACAAACAGTGAAAATGGAAATATGTTTACATTAATGGGAAAAAAAATTATATATGTCAAAGCACTTATTGAAACAAAAATGGAAAGTTGTACAGATGGCGAGCTATAAATATAGGAAAGTACACAGGGACATTAGGATTATAAGATTTAAAACAAATAATGAAATGTACAGACTATAATCTCACAATGCTGCCTTCCAAATCCTTTGTCTGCAATTTAATTGTTTGAAGGTTTTTTAAAACAAACAGCTTAACTTTGACACTACACCATGATTATTAGGATGGTCAATCATGAGAGATGAGGGTGAGAAGTGAAATTCTGTCATTTGTAATCAAAACCAAACACTTACTCATACATGAGCAGTAAGTACAGACAACCACCACAAACATGAATACAATTTATGTACACAATTTAACAACAAATGTTGCATAAGTATGCATTTCAATGGGATTGATTTTTACTATTACATGGAAAAAATTTCAAAAAGAAAAAAAGAACTCAGCAGTCACTGTCAAAAGAAATTTATTCTACTCTAATTTACTGCAAACAAAAAATTACACATATTCATCTGAGAATAAAATACTCAAATGTTTATTCTAATTAAGCAGTATGTGGGCGATACACAAAAAACTGAAATGTTAAAAACTTGTTTGCTGATCTCCAAAACAAAGAAATATGTCTCAAGACAACCCATCATATCAGTGTTCCCTTTTATAACGTGTTTGTTCTCTTACGTTGTGTGGTGTGACTTTGTTTTCATTTCAAAATAAACAGATTATTATGTAACAAACACTTTAAAATATCTGAACAGGCAGTTGTTTTGTATTAATGGTTCCAAACTATATCCATTCTCTGTGGTGGCTGGTGCCAATAATATCTCAAAGTTAGTTGCATATCCTTTAGAGGATGTCGCTGTCAACCCCAACAATTTTGTCTGTTTGTGATTTCTAGGCAAGTTTACGTTCAGTGGTTTACCATTGCTTTCTTAACGACTGGCTCTCATACAATTTTATAAAAACCAACACAAAGCGATCTGCTGCCAAATCTTCAGATGTGTTTCGAATGCGGTATATGGGATAACAAACTGCACTTATAACCCCTTCACCACAGAGCCGACAATATCTCAAACCTACAAAGTATTTGTATTAAAAAAATGTAAAATTAGCCCCATGGTATCCCAAACGTACAGCAATAAAAATGTAATCCTGACACAGTACTGAATGCTTTGAATGCAATTGAAGACGTAATTTTCTTTAGTATTGAACCATTACTAAAAATGTTTTGTCTCTATGTAGTGTCCAAATAGTGTGCCCTCAAATATAAAAAGACAGCAGCAGCTTGGCGAAATCTTTGGTGTCCTGAAATGATGTTGGCCAAAAGCACTTTCTGTTCTTTGTCTGTTGCATAATCTGGAGAACAAATGCTTAGTTGCCATTTTGTCATTCTCAAGCTATTTCACCAGCTATCTTTAGCTTTAACATTTGTTTTCAATTCAAGCTGAAAAAGGAAGCTTACATTAATAATGTGGCCAAGTAATTTTATGAAAACAAGGACAGGCAGTCTTTGTTCACCATGCCAATTTCAACAGTTCATTGTAGTTCTTTTTTGGCATTACATCTCATGTGAGCTGTCAACAAATTAACCAACATATAATAAAGAAATAGCTGCTGTCAGAACATGGAGAACAACTAAACCAATTACCAATAAACTACAGACATTCAGTAACTGGTGCCTGCGTAGAACTAAACCAATTACCAATAAACTACAGACATTCAGCAACTGGTGCCTGCGTAGAACTGAGCGACCAAGATGGTATGCCAGAATCACTAATGCCCACCTTATGGAAAGAACTAAATTTCCATCGAATCAAGAGATGAGGAAAGGGTCCTGGCACTGGATAGGAACCCACAATGTGAACGAAATAGTCAGAGACCTCACAAACACATGGAGACAAGAATTAGAGACAGAGATAACCTATATGGGGAGGACATGGAGGGAGCAAAAGAAGGCAGCGAAAGATAGGGCAGCTCGGCGTGAGTTGGTCGAGGACATGTCCCAATGGGAGATAAAGGGCAAAAGGAGAAAAACTGTTAATAGTATAACCAGTCTTTTCTCTGGAACCCATGTGGCTAAGCAGAAAAATACCTAAAAACACAGAGAAGAGATTAAGAGATAGTGATATGGGGAGGTAACATAGGAAAAGTAGTAGTCACTGCTGGGCAGTCTTTATACAAACTCTACTTCTTATATCCTTCATGACATCTTTACCCCTTGTGTCTCTTTTGTAACCTACTGAATAAAACAAAAACCTCTTAATACAAACTGCCACTTGAGGATACAGTGGATATTAATAATGAAAATTAATAAGGGACAATATTACAAGGAAAAAAATCAACCATTTAACGCATGTGTGTATTGGTATCATTACTTCAACAAAGCTGCACATGAATATTCTAAACAGACATGTTAACACAAGGCTAAACATTCTCCACACAGCTGCCAAATCTGTCAGGGAAAATGCAGGGTGAGTGATGCAAGGGCATGTTAATGGTAATGTTATTTTGATCACAACCGGTAATTTCACTGAGGAAATACCAACATGTCTTTGGATAATGCACTTGGGCATATTTGACAGTGGGCGAAATATAACACAACACTGCAGGTGGAAGTCATTTCTCTACCTGTTACAACATAGGGTAGATAATCCTTCAATTGCACATCCATTTTAAATGTATGTTAACATAACTTCTACTCAACAAATAATCTTTGCCTGTTCATTCCATAGGAGGTAGATAATAACTACTCATGAATGACACATTTAATGTTCTCATATGAACACTGAGGACTTGGAAAAGTGTACAACTCACTACTTTCTTTACCTGTGGTTACTTCAAGCTGTTTTTTTTTCTTTCAAATGACAATTCATTTTGTGCAGTATATCACAAAGTAGACAAACTCACTGAAATAAGTAATCTGATGATGATAACATTACTAAATGTCATGAAACCTCCATTGTACTCACTAAACTGTTACCTATCACCAACAACCAGATATAATTTGTGTGATTATTTAAAATGTGGTGTATGTGCTCTTCATCTACCCTGGAAAACAGAAGATCTGCTCTTGGTATAACATTACCACTGAAAGCAGTTGCACGTATTACCCATTCAGGTTCTCTTACGCCTGTTATCAAAATGAAGTAATAGACTGCAGGAAATGTAATACTGCTTCATAAGCTATGCTGTCACTACACTGTCTACACAGCAGTACTATTCCTAATGTTAACGGTGAATTATCCGTTAGATACCCATTGATATGTAGTTTAGACATCTTGATGCTATTACCTTTTAGATCTTCCAAATGAGCTCACCTGATAGCAGCACTAGTTTGTTTCATCCAGGTACAAATGTACCACTTATTGGGGATATTTTGAAGAATATAAAACACTGAAACTAAGAAATCTTTTAATAAATGACTGCACAGACAAAACAAACTAAACACAGTCATGTACTGAATGAATTAACAACCCTGTGAAAGATTGGAGGTTTTTTTTTTCATTATTATAATTTGAAAACTCAAATATAAACTTTAGTATAAGCCACGACTATAAACTTGTTTTGGCTAATATTTTTTCCTACCCAAGATTTTCATCAATACAATGTGCTAACATAGAAAACTAATTCACATATAAAGACAATATACATGCTTTGCATTTAGCTTGCATTAGATCCACACAAATGCTCTTCACAATGAAAAGTTTATTGATGCATATACTAAAATACACTTTGAATAGAGCTGTTGTCATAATGAGTTTTATTTATGCATATATAAAATACACTTTGAATAGAGATGATGTATTGAAAAAGTTTATTAATGCATATACTAAAATACATATTGAATAGAGCTGTGGAAAATTGATAAAATGTATTTTTACAATCTATTTTAAAAACAAAAAGCAATTCACTGAACACATCTCCGAGCTGATTTTCACCATGTCGAGATGACTCCATTCTAAAACAAATGCTGTAAATTTGGAAGATACAACCGATAAAACAAATAACCATAAAAGTACAACAACACAACTGATCTTTAAACAAACACACAAACTGTGCCTTATGATGTTTGTTTGGAGTACACTGCAACAATTCACATTACAGATTATTTTATATTGTCTAGTATTTTAATTAAAACTTCTGTGTTTAAAATATTCCAGCAACTGGCATCTAAAAGGCAAATGAACTTTTGAAGCCCCGAACTTGAAGCCCCCTGTGGTGATGTAAGATTACATGACACGGCACTTGTCTTTGTCTTGAGCCTGTGTGAGGGAGAAAATAATTGATAGTCGCCAGTGATCTAGGAAGCATAGCTTCAACGTGACCTTCAATAAGCTCAACAACAAATACAATGTACAAAAGAGTACTGTTTATTGTTTACCAAATACCTAACAACTGTCCAGCTTTAGTTTACATTCACGAGTCACTGCAAACATTACCTATCACCAACTTCACACAATGCACATATAATATACTGAACAATTTATTGCCCGGCATATTTCACTGCATCTCATCAGGTGCATGCTAGCACAAAACAGTTCAACATATGCCACTTACATTGCTGTAAAATGCCATACTAGTGAGGCTATCAAATTGCATGTTATTCCCCTGGGATTTTATAATGTTAGAACAAAATAAAATAGATCACCAGAGTCATACATGAAATCAGCAGTGTGAACTATTGACAACTCATTCAAACAGATCAACTAGCAGCAGTACATACTGGAAACTAGATCGCAAACAACTGCAGGAGGTCAATGTGGCTGAATAAATAACAGTGCTTGCTCTTCCGGTGTGCTGATGCCCACTGTAGCGGGTTCAACCCCTACATTGGGCAGCCTGGACTAAAATGTTGACTTCTCGTCTTTGACTTGGGGATGTAAATTACAAGTACCTCAGAAGTGGGAGTGGGTTCGCCTGATGGCATAGGGAAAGTGAACCCACACACAAACATGAGTCCAGTGCTCTTCCCAGTAGTGGCAAGTACTAGAGGTGGTAGCGCATATATGGTCTATGCTGGCTGCTGGTGTCAAAGTTCAAAAATGCAAATGCAAACCAAAAAAAATATCAATCATTATTACAGATGTGAATGAGAATAAAATAACTGCAATAATAATAGAATATGTCTAATCAGTAATAATAAAACTAGAAACCAACAACTACAAAATAAAACTACACACCTCTCCTGATTCTGTCTCATCTCTGGGTCCTGACCGCCTCTGACTGTAGGAAGACACACTCTTGATGTTTTTGGTCATCGTGCAGGTAGCTACCTCCTGTTGGTTGAAAGTTATTGAATTACATGGGCTGAACTGAACACATTCACCTATCAATTGAACAGAATTTTGTATTTTTATTTTAACTAGTGTGAATCAGTGGCTAATATTTCCTTATATTTAAACAAATAATGCACAGCATACTGTGCAATACATTGCCTGGCATACTGCAAGTCTGTTGTCTTTCTTTGAATTTACAATGGAAAACTACTGTTTTGATTTTCTAATATACTGAGACATCACAATAACAAAAAATTGTAGCAATCGTTTAGTACAACTATTCTTTCTAATGATAATGATTACCTGGATTCTTACCAGTACCTAAAGTGTGACACTAAAATGAAGAAAAATGCTTACACTTAGCCTACTAGTTAGTGGTGGCACATGCATAAAATGTACATACAGAAGAACAGTTATCAGTGTTTAGCAAATGGTAGTCACAAACAATATTCACAAAGTATATACTTAAAAATACATCAGGACGCATTATTGCTATACAAATTGTACAAGAAATGGAATGGAGTGTGCTATAAATAATGTCTATTACAAGAGAAAAACCAGTTAAACACATGGAGAGAAGAATCAGAGACAGAAATTAAAATAGGAACGCTTTGGCAGGAACTACAAGTCAACAAAATAATGGAATAGGCATGAAATTGAGAAAGATCTATGCTGTTGGGGACTAAATATATTAACTATGAAATCAAGAATCAACTAGACCACTCTCAGGACATTCCCACACATGCTTCATCCCCTTCTTCAGCAGCCAATAGAGTTCTCTTACTGACAATACCAATGGCACTCTGATTGAAAATACACCTGGTCTTCCAGACCTTTTAACCCACTGGTGAATCTGTCTCTCCAGACATGGGTCATTTGTCTGTCCATTTTGCTACACTGTCCACTCCACTCAGACAGCCTTCACAACATTAGCATTTTCATAATCTAGCTCATCGCCCAAAGAAGGAGTCAGTCTATCAGCTCGTTCATTTCCCCGCACACCTGCATGCCCTGGGCAGAAAACCCTTGTTAAATACCTTCGTCTTTGTGAGCAATGTAAATCACTCCAGACATGACATACACCAGTTTCTATTTTACATAGCACTGTTTGCCGGTCTGTCACAAAACACACAATCTGTACTGCTTTCCAGCCACTGGAACGCCGCCATTACAGCCTCTGCCATCATGCTGGAAGTCTTATACACTAGACTACTTTATACACAGCGTCCCTTAATCTTTGCAAAAAGCCCCACTCACTCCCTTTCCCTCAGACACACACCTATTTGCATAGACATGAGTTCTTTCTCATCAGCTGTTGCATTGATAAACCCCACCCCTGACATGCTTGGTCCATTGAGACTATGACTTTGTGCAAGACTGCCCATTCCTTTTACAACACTAACTAATTGTCTCTTCAGCCTGTGCCACCCATGAACTCTCTCTATTGGGGGATAAATGAAATGTTTGTGGTAGAAGATGAATTATGCAGCAAAAGCATGCGGCGGTGGATGACTTTTACGTGACAAACTCAATGACACTAATGATAATTCTACTGAATTCTAAATAAAGATAACATTCACGCACATTTACCAGTCTTCAGGTTAAAGGGACAAACATCTAGAGGGAAATATCTCATAGAAATAATGATGCAGGCAAAATAAATCACAGAAATCAGAGAGAAATGTCTGGCCTTGGGTGAAGGATGTTTATACCTGTTCTTCTTGGTCCAGGAGGACTGTTGTCATGTCCGCACTCACAAACCACTTTTTACCTCTCAACACCAGGTCATGGGGAGGACTGTGAGTCTGTTCAGAATCAGAGCTCCATAGCTGGCAACAGAAAAATAAAATAAAATAGTATTAGCACAGTTTTGATATTTGCTACATTTACAATGAACAACTGACACAGACTCTCTCTGCATGAGAGAGAGAAGAAAAGGAGAAGAGAGAGAGAGTGTATGTGTATATGCTTGCAACCAAAATCTTCTTCTGCGTTCGTCCGGAGTTTTTTTCCGGACGTGATTGCATTGTGCCTGTTTACAGCAGAGCTGCGTTCTTGATCCGTTAAGCCGACACATCCGACTTCTGCAGGAACTTGTTCACCGGGTTAACCTTCCCGGGGGTTTCTTAGGACATTTGACTCTCACTGTGTTTTGGTGTTATCCCCCATCCCAGCTGGCCCATATAGAACAGCCAAAGACATCCTGGTCAGCCCTCAAGGGAAGGCTGGAGCAGACCATGGGCATTCCCCGCCATCCAAGGAGGCTTCCATACTTGCGGAGCCGACACACAGCGCTCTGGTACTGGGCTCACCCAAGGAATCATCAGGTCCTGCACATGGCTGCTTAGCCTCACTTCCGTATATTGGGCCTTCCGTTCACCATAGACTGTTCTTCCGGAAACCAGAAGAATGCAGTCTGCAGATGACATCCACAGTGAGCTTTCGATTCGGAATTTCCACGTAATGGATTTGCTATCCAAGCAATATTCCATTTCATGCCTCTGGGACGCTTTTGTAACCGCCATACCTGTGGTATGAAGTGCGGCAGTCTAAATACTTCTTCATGCACTTTTAAATGTCAACATGAATGTAGTTAAAGTAAGCTACAGTCAACTTGAGCTTGTTGATATCTCCATAGAGCTTGTCCTCAAATGAAGCAGGTGTGGGCCAAGATATCTTTCTCTGTTCTGCATATATTGAGCACTCCTGCAGCAAATGTTTAGCTGTCATTTTACCAGTTCCACAATTACATTCATCGATATCTCCTATCTTTAGTTTATTGAACAAGTGGTGTTTCAGCCTGTTATGTCCTGTGCAGAGTCTGAAGATTACTACTTGTTCTCTTCAGTCGAGTTTGTAATATGCATCATCCTTCTGGTGGCCTGAATGCTCTGATTTCCATTTGGTTCTAGAAGTGCTTTTAATAAACCTCTTTGCCTCATTATAGGTTATTGCCTCATTATAGGTTATGTCTATGTCAGGCTGTGGTAGTCGTCCACCCTCTTTTGCTAGTCTGTCAGCCTCTTCATTTCCAGGTATACTGCAATGTGATGGGATCCACTGTATTACAACTTTTTTGGATTTCTGGCATAGACCCTGGAGTGCTGCTCTTAGGTCAGCTAGTTCTGTGCTGTTTTTGCTCTTCAGTATTGAGACAGCTGACTTTGCATCTGTGAAGATAGCTATTTGCTTCTCTTTATTTTCCTCCATCAAGAGCATTTCTGCTGCAGTTTTCAAAGCCTCTACCTCCGCTTTGAAGTTACTTGAAAATTTTCCAGTTGCCACTTTTTTTTCACTCCATTTTTTAAATTTAGGAGAATTCCTCCTCCATTTTCTATTGAATTTTTGTCTGATCCATCTGTATATGCATGGGTCCAATTGCTGCTTGGGTAATGTTCTTTTATGTAGTTTAGGGTTATTTTTCTTCTTTCTGTTTCATTCTGTGTGTTCTTTTTCTCAATACCAGGAATGTTTTCTATCATCTCAGGCAGTTGCTGCTGTCTCCAAGCTGGGAACCTGTGTGCATTGTAAATGGGTTTGACTGTTGATATGTTAAGTATGGGATCTGCCCTAATCTTTCATTTTGCAGTTTCTACAAAGTTGCCACACTTCAGTCTTCCCTTTCCAAAACCATTAAACCTGTTATACATAGGGTGGTCTGTCAAACTTCTGGATTGTTCTGCTTGTTGCTGGGCTCTGCTATCTCTTCTATCCTGCATTGGTTGTAAACAAGTGATCTTTTCTAGTTCATTAATAGGCATTGTATTCAGGCTTTCAGTTATGATTCGTATTCCTTGATTTTGGACTCTATTTTAACCAAAATCTTAACTGTCACAAAATATTTGCAATTCTAAACTGCCTTATAATTGATGCTGAAGAAAACAATCAATTTAAATAGGTTACTTCCATGTTGTCTAATGAATACAACCAACTCCAACAAAACCTACCGTAACAGACTGTCCGGCTTTGATAATGTTCTTTGCGAACTTGTGTCTAGTTTCATTCTCTCCAGCAACATGTTTGACTTGCCAATGGTTCAGGGGGATATCCTGCATTTTTAATTAGAAGAAACAATGAAATGTGATGAGAATATTAGTACCTCATGTTTTAACAGCTAAAAAAAAGGTTTATGAATACTGCAACAGACGGTTATCAGCACCATTGGAAAATGCCTCATCGAATTAAATAGTAATACAAGTAAAATATTTGTTAAACTGCAGTAAATATACCTTGATATCAGCATTTCACTGCTTGCTTATAAAATCTCCAATGAAGTTTGGTGACATTATTGTCAGCCCAGCATGTTTTGCTATTCTTCTTTCTCTATTCAAAACCCCATCACCTATGTCCTAAAGGAATAATAAACGATGTGCTGGCAGTCAAGGTCTTCCAATCCTCATTATCTTCAGTAACAGAGAACCTTGTTACATCCTTTATCCACTATTGGGACAATTTTCTTTCGTCCTTCACCCCTCACTGGAGTATAAGTCCTTCAACAACTCACTGTGAGCTTTCCTATCCTTAGCTATCCCATGCAGATCAATCAATACCCTCCCAATATTAATTATTTTTATCTTTTCTTCTCTTATCCATGTTTTAGGTCATCCTTTATCGCATTTGCCCTGTGGGTTCGAGAGAAATTGTAGTTATACTATTCTCAGAATTTAACAGATTCACCAGCCAGGAAAGCTCACAACTAAAATGGTTTAAAGCGCTGCAGCTGTCACAGACCTCATTTTCCAAGAAGTTACAGAAGGATGCAGAACACAGGCAAGAACAGTTCTAATCAAATAAGGGATAAAATCCATACCTTATCAGTAGTGTTGATCAGTTTAATGTATTTCCCATCTGTGTCGACGTCTGATATCTCAATACCACAAGATGATGTGGCAGAGCGGTTGAAACCTGAAGAAGAACTGCGCTGGCTGTACTCCTCCACTGCCTGGCCAATATCCACACGTCGCCTCTTCTTACCGCTACTTGTAGTAGTAGTAGTAGTTGATCTTTCAGATCCAGATATGTTCAGTCTGAAATGCAATCAATGTCAAGATATTGTGATGTCTTTGTTTTTAAACTAGCATGTATTACATTATCCATCTACTGTATGCTTTTCATAACCTCTCTCTCTCTCTCTCTCTCTCTCGTGTACAACACGATGTTCTAATTAAGTAAGTAAAGAACCCTTTTAAACGCCGTAAGCTCATTTGGCATTTCGTGACAGATCCACATTCTATAGACCAATTGGCACTCCAGGAGTGATGTCAGTAGCATGCCGGCCTTCTTGACTCTCCATGACATTTTCTAGTACTCATCATAGAGTGGTTTCACATGTTCTGAATTGCAGAATATTAATTTTGCCACTGGCTCTATCTGTTGTACTGCCGTTCAACACTGAAATATTTTCTGGAGTTCTCATGATTTTTTTTTAAAACCCTTTAACGGGCAAATCGTCCATTTACGTCCGGTCCCCGGTACGGGCAGACCGTCTGAAACCACCCGATACTATTATGCATTGTAAAAACGCGATCTCTCGGCTTTCCGATACTTCCGACGGTTACTTTCGCCGATAGCTTGACAACGTGGCCGCCATTTGCAAGTGCCTACTATGAATTTGAACGAATTTTTTTTTATAGTTTTCGGGGTTTTTACGCTTTTTTTTTTTTTTTTTTAAATCCGCGTTTCCATCCTGTTTCAGGATATTGCGGTCAACACCAGCATCTTTCAGCTGTATGTTGATTCCCAGGCTAGATTACGCTCATCAGCACGCCACGACTTTCTGAGCGACCGGCTCCATACTCTCATAAGTCACTTTTGCGATTCGAACCACTGCTAATTCTCGTCACGTGACGTGACGAGAGTATTCGGGGTTAGCGGAGAAAGCTGCTAACCCCTCGGCCACGGAGCCGGCTGTTTTTATTTTTGGCGATTCTTCAAGCGATAGCCGAGATTTCGCTAGGTTCAATTTCAGTGACATTAAAGGCCACGAAGTTGACTATTAATCGGAGCTAGATATCAGTGAAAAACGTTACTTTGTATTAGCAGTCGTGAGTCGGACTTTAAAGAAAGTGATTATTATTCTGAAAATGTGTGAATCTAAATTATAAAAAAATAAAAATGTGTACGTGTAAATTGTAAATTGCCGTATAGATGACTGAAAATCACAAACAATATGCTGTATTTCGTAAATATTTGTGTTCACATATGGATTACCGGCAACAATCACGTGAGTAACATTCTGCATGCTTTTCCCTTCATTGTGTTGTTTAACTAAAATCGGTTGACTAACACCTTAGTTGTGATGTTTTTACTAACGCAACCCGAAATATTACCGAACCTGAAAATATCTTGCCTGTTCAGGGCTAAAAAACGGACAAGCGTCTGCCCGGTAAAGGGTTAAAGTGTGAAGTACTTACCTAGTTTCTTCCGATTGTAGAAGTTTGTTGTATGCTTCAATCTCTCTGTCCAGTTTAATCTTGATCTCCAGCAAGTTTGCATATTCCACCTCAAGATCTTCAAGCTGAACTCGGAGGTGAGTTATCTCCTCATCACGCTGCTGTAGCCTGCTGCGGAAATCGTCACGTTCACGGGCAAGCTGCTTTTCAAGGTCTCGAATGCGAGCCTCATAGCCACTATACTGCATATATATAAATATATCATCTGTTAAACATAAATTTCACATGGCAGAATAAGGTATTTAGCACACTCCATTATTAATAATCCATTGAGTGCTTACACAGGTTAATTATCCTTTCAGCTACAATGAAGTTCAGATGAATCAGCACCCTGTTCAATGTTTTTTGTTGCTGAAAAACACAGCATTCTAAGCATATTGAAAGAACAAAGTACATAAAACTTACAAATCAGGTGCATGTCTGCATGGCTGAATGGATAAGAACGCATGTTCTTAAACAACTGTTGTGCTGATGCAGAAGTTAGCGGTTCAACCCCTACACCGGACCGCTGGACTAAAATTTTGACCCGTCGTCCTTGACTTGGGTACGTAAATTACAAGTACCTCTGAAGTCGGTGTGGGTTTGCCTGATGGCGAGGGACACTGTTAATAGGGAAAGCTAATCCACACGCAAAATTCAGTCTGGCACTACTGTAGATAGTGTTATAGACTACGCTTGAATTCAAAGCGAGTGAGCGCAAAATAAAAATCAACCTCATATTTCTGTGAATGGATCACTACCAAAGTTGGAATAGTAAAGTTTCTAGGAATGTTATGAATTACTGCTTGCAAAAGCGTTACATCATGTATTTGTTATTCGCTTCTTTGTGCAACACTTTAGATTTAAGAGTATTTATCCTTCCATTAATACTTTTATTCACCAAATATGTAATTAACTGCATTATCTGCCAACCTTTGGTTGGATGCTAAAAACTAAACCATAGGGCTTTGGTGCAAGCTTACAACACGGATAGCATTAGCCTGACTCCGATGATGCAACCTAAAACTTCCAAACCCAAAGTAAACAATACAAACATAAGTAAAAGCATTAGCTAACAAGTTGATACAGATAGTTACACTGGGCATAATGAAAGAGCAAAGCACCGAACTGGACTCACCACTTTATATTGTATATGTGGACTTCAAAAATGGCCATAGATGTCACTGATAAGGAATCTCTTTGGAAACTGATGAGACATTAAGGAATACCACAGAAAGTCACTAACTTTGTAGTGGCAACATATAGTGACATGAAGGGTGTGTCCTCCAAGAGAGGCACACAGGCATTCGAGAAAAGAACAGGAGTTAGGCAGGGATGTTTCTTGTTACCCTTAATACTCTTACTGATTCTAGACTGGATAATGAAGACAAGCACTGCCAGAAATGGAATCCAATGGACTTCCCTGACAAAACAAGCTCAATGATCTTAACTATGCTAACAACACTGCTCTCCTGTCTCCCACGAAATCAGATGCAGGATAAATTAAGAATACTAGATGGGAGGTCACAACAACTAGGTCTAAAAATGCATACAGGACAGACACAGATAATGAGAATACATTAAGCAAATGATAACCTAATCTCACTTGGAGAAGCCTCACTTCAAGAGGCAGAATCAGACACCTACTTTGGTAGCAATATAGACAAAGGAGGTGAACAGGTAAAGATAGAATAAGAATACTGAAGGCTACAGGTCCTTTTTCTAGCTCTAGGAAATTTGTAGGCATCAAAAGAAATTAAACTAAGCACAATACTTAGAATATTCATTTTTAAAATATGACAACAACAATTACAAATAAACTACAAATATTCACAAATTGTTTCCTGTGCAATGCAAAGTAGAAGGGATAAAATGTAATGACAAAATCACCCATGTGGAGTTTGTGGAGAGGAATTAGACAAACACCAAGGAACTAAGAGGTAAAGAAATGATGTTGCCATTGGATCTAACAACAGCAACCAGAGAAGGGAACTGAAACATTAAGGTCCCAACTCAGCACAACAGTGTGGAAGAGCGGTCTTTCTCTCATCACATGTGCACTTTAAGCTATACACACAGGACACAAAGTAGTGCAACAAATGTTTTGTGGAACTCTAGCTGTGTCTAAGCTGTGCAGATTGTAACAGAGACTAAGTGGCTGACTGAAAGAAGCTAGCTTTTGCTTGGCCCAGTCCTCAAGATGTCATGAGAAGGCAAGAGATCATAATGCATCACGCTTATGACATCTACACTTTTAACTAAATATCACACCCACACACACCAACCGCCACCACAAAAACATTCTGTGGAAATGAATTTTTAGGGCATTTAAAATGTTTAACATGCTCAAGATGAAAACACCAACCTCTGATTTGAGTCTGTTCAGTTCTGACTGAAGATCATCAATGGCCTTCCTAGCTAGAGTCAGCTCTTCCCATGCAGTGCTGGAGGAAGAAGTACTTCTAGCTGCTTGCGCTCTTAGATCTTCAATCTATCAAAAGAGTAACATAAATGCTAAGTAACATAAAAATAAACAGTCATAATTTATCGATAAAAACTACTGCTCATTTGTTTTACATCCTGCAGAAAACAAGTTTCAGATCCCATTTGCTGAAAAATTAAATAAATATAGAAACACTAGTTATACACATCTTATAAACATGAAATTCAATACAAAGATATCTGAAAAAAAACAAGAACTATAGAACAATTTATGGTCAGTCTCTAATAAGTCCAAGGTCATGCAAGTTAGTAGATGAGATGAATATGGAACCAAATATTTTCTACCAGATAGCCACATTGTGCATAATATTAGAACAAAGAATTGAAATGAATTTGCAGCTTTATAATGCATTTGCAGGCAAATGAAAAGACCTTCAATGGCACTAACTGGGAATTTCTTTGAAAATTAATGAGGCTACTATGGGATCTAACAGACGATCATTTAATTAAGGCCATATATTTTTAAAAAGTTCCTCACAAGAGACAACAGATACATTTTAAAAAAAGGTGTTTGGCTGTGGTGCCTTGATTATTCTTACTGACTATAGACTGGATTACGAAGTCAAAAATAACTACCACCATAACTGGAATTTAATGGAGTCTTACAGAACTGCTTGATCATCTGGACTTCACTGATGATGTTATCCTCTGGTCCCAAACACAAAATCAAGTGCAAGATAAAGTCAACACACTTGATGGGAGGTTACAACAACTACGCTTAAATATTCATAGGGGGAAGGCAATGACAATAAATCAAGCAAATGATAACATGATCTCCAATGGTGAAATCTCACTTCCACCCCAGGTTCAATCATACACACATTTAGGCAGCAATGTAGGCATATATTGGGGGGTCAATAGAGATATTTAAACAAGAACACAACAGGAAAGCAGATTGAGATATTTAAACAAAAAAAACAACAGGGGAAAAAAACTTTTGTAGTACTAGGAAATTTCTGGAAATAAAAAAAAATGACATTTAGTACTAAACATAATATTACAACCTACGGACATTTCATGGAGTAAACTAGCGTGTTCTCTAATATGTACTTCTGTCCTGTTCTATGGGTGCTGTGTATGCTACTCCATGTGGTGGTATTGTGTATTGGTTTATATTTGCTGCTCTACACTCGTAGAACATTTTGTTTGTGCCATTGAATTCAAATTATATTAATATATTCAGTTGTTTGTAATCCTGATCATCTCCCCAGCACATCATCCTTTAGTTATTAACTGAAAGCACAAACAGGTGTTTCATCTAGTTACAGAATAATTACAATAGACCAGTGGTTCTCAACCTTTTTTGGCCCATTCCCCCCTTCACCATATTTTCAGAACGCCATTCCCCCCCCCCTCCTATCTATCAAAAATGTGGCCCGTTCCCCCCTTCACCGTATTTTCAGAACATCATCCCCCCCCCCCTTTTCATATTTCCTATTTAAAAATGCCCTCACCCCTACACAGTATACGTAAAAGTGGAAGGCAAATGTAATAGCATATACTAAAACAAGTCTAGACATCCACATAAAACATGATTTGTGGGTCTACTTACTTTATAAAATGAATTTTAGAAGGATGAGACATACATAACTGTAAAGTATGAAAGGAAAAACTATGTCAAGTAATCGGTTCTTGTATTAACACGATCTTGAAATGGTCTTCATTCCCCCCCCCCTGGAAACCCTGAAATCCCCCCCCTGGGGGGGAATTCCCCACCGGTTGAGAACCACTGCAATAGACAATAATTACATAAACTGCATAACCAACTACTCATTAACTTGAAGCTCCATCCTCAACCATATTTATCTAATAATGTATGTCCCATGAGCAAGTTTTCTGGAGGCAACAACATGCTTCTCACCTTGTTCTCATACAATGTTTCCAGCTCGACTTTCACAGACTGCAAGTCATAATCATGCTGGGCCCGGATCTCACGCAGGGCATCCTGCAGCCGTGCTTCATATTCATGCTCAATCCTGCCATCCACCTCCTCAATATGAGTAGTAGTTCGGATGCGAGATTCTTCCAATTCCTGAAAACATGAACAAGAAGAAGTAAATACTGTAAACATTCTCAAGATGAACCGTCTTCAATGTTTAAATTTATTTTCTCATGCTACTTAAATCTTTCCTTGACACCAGAGGCCCTCAACCAACTCACACAAAGCCCTTTGTAGGCTTGTTCATGACTGGTTGGAGTTTGCAGCTATGGGATGAGTTAGCCAGTACAATGCCAAGCCTCCTTTGTCATCTCTGGCGACATGCATGGTAGGCTGCAAGTTACCTTCTTCACTTACCTTATGAGCCTCAGTAACACACACAAAAGTTTTAAAAAGAATTTTTAACATCAATATTTGATGTGCAAATATAGGCTTAGTTTAGACCTTTGTCTTCATGTCTGACTCCATTCACTCAACACTGTTAAAACCATGTTCTGCTAATTTCATAACATTGACAACTGATTCATGTCTATACAAATGCATTCATTAGTTCTGTTTTGTTCCTTCAGCGAGGTTTTTTTTTTTTTAAATTCATTAGAGAAGAGTTAAAATTTCTTCTGTTGATATTTATGCCATCTGTCATTTTGATTGTTTTCCAATGTCAAGGAGACCAAGATTAGAAACCTACTGCTTGCTGATGTTACAACGAGCATCCAGTCAACAAGAGCTTCAGAACTTGAAGTCATTTCTCCCAAGCAAGTGAGGCCTTTTCACTGACAATAAATCTGAAGAAAACTGATGGTTCAGAATGTGAAGACTACACTAGCATATAAGTTATATAATGGATACTTAGTAATGCTGGGGTTCACACACTTAGGGTTAAATATCAATTATCTGTGGGTGTAGAGACATTTCTGCCTATCTAAACCATATATGTCAACAAATCCCAAAATCACAGACAAGACCAAAAATATGGGCCTATGTCGTTAACTTATTTCTGTACAATAGTGACATTAGGACAATCTTTGTTAGTAGGAAAAGGGCCTAAAATTAATTTATAATGCCTTGTGTTCTATCCATAGCATTTATTTATTAGAAGAAGAGCAAAATCTTATGCTGACTTCCCTGCATATAATCAACAGTCATATTTCAAAAGCTATTCTCTATGCAGGACCGGCAAAAAGTGGATAAAAATTAGAGCACACACAACTACATTTCAAGAGTGCAAGAAATGAAAGTACTGACCATTTACACAGGGAAAAGGATTAGAGGGAGTACTTAATAAGATGGAAAAGAGAACTATCAATCAATCAATCATGTGCCATGCCGGAAAGCGTGGGCGGTCATGACTCACCATTTCACTCGATCACCAGCGTCGTGGATCAGCTCAGTGTTCCTGTCTCGTCCATGCCATGTGGCCAAGCCATCCAGGTATTTTCCTCTCGGTCTTCCTCTTGATCTGTTCCCTTCGATCTTGCCAGTTGTCACTAAGTTCTCCAATCGATTTCTTCTCATAACATGTCCAAAAAATTTTGACTGTCTACGTCTAATTTCTCTAATCAATTTACGATTTTTATTTGTCTCCTGTAGTACTTGGTCGCCGGTCTCTCTGGCCGAGGGGTTACACCACTTTCTCCGTAATCCCGTTTATCACGCAGTCTCGTAGCGGGCGAGAACTGGGAGCGGTTCGTCCCCCGCTGGTGACTTGCGGGATAACTGAGCCGGCCGCTCAGAAGGCAATGGCAAACTACTGAGTGTAATCTTGCCAAGAAATCAACAGACAGCTAAAAGATGCTGCTGTTGACAGCGATGTCCTGTAAAAGGATATGCGAATTTTTAAAAAAAAAAGTACTTGGTCATTGGTTTTTCTGTCCATGGTATTTTTTGCATTTTCCTCAGAAACCACATTTCTGTAGCCATCAGATGTTTTTCAGCTTGACTGCACAAAGAGAACTATACCGATAAATAATATGGATGGAGCTGTATGAAATAGCAAAACACAAGAGGGTGTGACATGAGCTGACTGAGGGGCTATTTCCGCATTGGGGGGTAAAAGGTAGAAGAAGATACCGAATACATTTGTCTTTAAGAACACAATGCTTTCTCTGGACTGCTTTATAATAAGTAAAAAGTTAGTTGCATATCCCTTACAGTCAACTCCAGCATTTTTTGGCTGTTTGTGATTTCTGGGCAAGTTTAAGTTCAGTAGTTTGCCATTGCTTTGCGAATAACAAGCACTCATACCATTTATGAAAACCAGCATAAGCCGGGCCGGGCCACTTCCAAGTCACGCAAAGCTGTTTTTCATATGCAGTGTGGCATTGCAAATGGCATTCATAACCCTTTCGCTGCAGTGACAACTATATAATAAGTAAAGAACCCTTTTAAATAGGTGTATTGGATAAATGGTGCTAGCGCCTATATATTTACACACCAATCAACATTCAATGGGTAATCTAGTCAACAAAGACCGGTCATCTATACTCCCTAGAAATTTCCTGGTACCTGTTTAAGACTAGGTTGACCTGGGAGCCCTGGCTCAAATTGTAAAACTGTCAATGGAGCCCACATGACTAGCAGATCACGAGGCAAGCATACCAGAATGACCTCTCAAACGTAACATTAAATTTCTTCTTCTTTTGCGTTCAGTCAGAGAGTTTTTTCGGGTGTGATTGTGTTGTGTATGTTTACAGCAGAGCTGCATTCTTGTGCCGATAGGCCGACCCACCCGACTTGTGCTGGCATTTGTTGACCGGGTTAACCTTCCCGGGAAAACATTTAATTTTACTCTAGTGAAAGACCAGACAGCTGAATAACTGTGAGGCACCAGTTTATTGGTATGTGTGTAAAAAAAATCATGTTCCAGCATACTGGTTTATCTGTGTGTAAACTCCTACCTCAGACATGAGGTTAACACAAAACTATGAATGACAATAAATTCAAGAAGTGTGGGCAGTTCGTTGGAAGATAAATGAAAATGGCTGTTCAACTACTTCATTTTTCTCATGTCTATTTAGTGTATTTTTGCCTAGGAGCCTACAGTGGGGTGATAATGGTTCATGGCTAGGATTCAAAAGGTTAAATAAATAACAACCCATTGTTTTTATTGTCAGCTATAACATACATTCATCTAGTTCCTGCCACATGGGTGTTAGTGGTGCTTTCAAAACTTGTGATGGTAACTGACATCCTACATACTGATAAGAGATCCAGACTATTCCGTGTATATTATACATGTAGGTAACAACACAAATCAGAATAACTACTGGGTAGATGTTTTAATGCCTGCACCTTACCTGCTCATAAACTTGACTCTTGAAGTGAAGGTCTTCCTTGAGAGTTTTCACTCGGTTCTCTAAATCAACCCTCAACAAAGTCTCCTCTTCCAGCTGCTTTTTGGCAGTAGCCAGCTGATTTTCCAACTTAGCTAAGTCAGCCTTCAGATTCTGTTGAGACACAGGGCACAAATTACAACTTAGAACACTGCATTTGTAGTTAACAATAGCTGTGTTATTTTCAATATCAAAATTTTGACAGTTACACCTACAAACTTCAGAAATTGTTATTGTAAACAAATGTTAAATTTTCGCATTCTAAAATTAAATCTCTTGAATGACTTGAATAAAACAAGGTAACAGATTAAAGTAGTTGTTCACTGTAGCTGATTCATAAAATGTTCAAATAAAGGTATACATTTTTATTTTTGCTTTTGATTATTCTAAATGATCACAGTCTGTTCTAATCTGCTGCATGTCAGCAGCGTAATGCCTGCATGTTAACAACTTTACTAATACTAGGTTACAATGCCATGAGTCGACAACTCAAGTTTTTGTATATCAGCAACAATAAAGGTGAGCCAACAATCTCCCATGCTTATAATTTGTCCCTGTGACCCAGGGTAATGCCAAGTGTTTTAAAACAACTACTTAAGTTAGTGACAACAGTGCAATAGCTGGGCTGTTGTATGCTGATTAGTTTATTAATATTATAACAGTATACATGTTAAAGACGTCAACGTGGCTGAAAGGACAACAGCACACTCAACTTCTGGTGCGCTGATGGCAGGCCAGGTGATTCAACATCCACCTGGCATCAAGTTTAACCGTTGACTTCTCGTTCAGAAAGCAATGGCAAATCACAGTGTAAAATTGCCTAGAAAATCAACCCGTGGTTGATTGCAATATCCTGCAAAGGACATGAAATATTAGATACTAAAGATGTTAAATAGTCATGTAAATGCTAAAAACACTAAAATATGTATTATTCTTTTACATACTAATGTTATCTTCTCTTGGCATTTGCATACTGTTTTCATACATTTGTTTCAGCACTCTTGCTCATGATACATTTTTAAATTTTATTTTGTTTCTGAAGGCCATTTTTGTCAAAATATCAGGATTGTACTTGATTTCATAGGACCATTAATTTATCTGTTCTCATTAGGTTTTTGAAAAAAATGTGTTTTGAAAAATACTGCTAGTCTATATATATGAGTGGCACCTTACAGTCTTGACAGAACAAAGTATGTGAGTTGAAGTGTGGCCAAAATTCCATCACAATGCCTGGGCAGAGCTTCAGAGAAACATGTGGGCCCAAACGACATGTTCCCTCTCTCGGCCTTGCCTTATGCGGTATTTACGCTATGTTTTTCAAAATAGATTTCGTCGATTCTTCAAGGTTGAATTGTAGTGATTAATGTAGATCATACAGCAATAAAATAAATAGCAATCTAAATAGATATCAGTGATATATATCAGCGTGGGCAGTGTACACACACTTCGGATCTCTCCGAGTTTGAAGAAAGTGATTCTGATTCTGAATCAGTGTATAGATGACTGACAATCACAAACAATATGTAGTATGTTGTAAATATTTGTGTTCATGTGTGGATTATTGGCAACATTTGATTCTTTTTATACAATTTGAGTACAATTTTACATCTGCATTCATTTTCCATCATTCTGTTCTTTATTTCATAAAATACTGTTCACTAACACCTTAGATGTTTTTACTAACCTAACACTAAATCTTAGTAAACACCTGAAATATCTTGCCCGTTCATAGTTAGAAAAAAGAAAAACACTTGCCCTGTAAAGGGTTAAAGTATATCTGTTCTTGTACAAATATGTATATAGCAAAAACAACAAGATTAAAAGACACAATTTTATGAACAACCCTGCAATTAAAAATACAGAAGTGACAACTAAATTGTAATATTTTCTGATGATTACAAAGAAAAAAACTACAATTGTTTATAACTAACAAAATTAAACTACGTAAATAGTTTAGCCACCATGAAATAATAATCTCATCACTTGAATTACCTGATTTTCCTTTTCCAATTCACGAGACTGACTTTCTACCAGCTGTCTTTCCAACACCTGCACACGTCTTTCCAAGCCACTTGCTTCACGGTCACGTTTGTTGAATCTGAAATACAAGATTACAGCTTTAGTTCCAGAAATGTGTATGAAAACAGTGACTATCAGCACCACAGATTTCAGCTTGTTACACCCACTACGCTACGCACTGCTTTTAGATGTCAATAAATATGCTACATGTATTTGGTATAAGCATGATCTATATAAAACTCAAAGCTACTTAAAGCAAACATAAATACACACACCTCTTAAGGTGACAGACTAGCATCCATCATTTATTGCAGTTAAATACCTCTTATGATTAAAATCTTAAAAAATACTACTTTTCTGTACTGCAAAGCGTCTTCTGATTGCACGAGGCGCATGGTAGATTATGTTACCTACCAATCTTTGCTTCCCTTACAGGGTAATAAGTAGGTGAAATTGTCTACCTACTTTAGATTTGTCTCTTGTGAATGCACATATTGCAATTTTTCTCAGTATTTACTATCTTTCAGATTGTGTAAAAAAAAAAAATTTTGGCGCTCGCTCGCTTTGAGCTCAAGTTAAGTCCACACACACTATTTATAGTAGTGGTGGACTGAATTTTGTGCGTGGATTAACTTTCCCTATTAACAGTGCCCCTTGCCATCAGTCGAACCCACTCCAACTTCAGAGGTACTTGTAATTTACGCCCAAAAGTCAAGGACGACAGGTCAACATTTTAATCCAGCTGTCCGGTGAAGGGGTTGAACCGCTTACCTCGGAATCTGCACACCGGATGTTTAAGAGCATGCGTTCTTACCCTTTCGGGCCTGCACAAATTGTAAAATAAAAACCAACATAAACCATATTCTTTCATGTGAACTCCATACGAAGGATGGTCAAAAAATTGTCCCACTTTTTATGGTTTTGCATATAAAAGCCGATCCAATTTTATCCAGTTTCATTTTTTTTGCCATGCTTAATTTTCTCTCTCTCGCTCTTTCTCTCTCTCTCACTGTGGATGGGGGAACACCATGCACACACACAGGTAGAAAGAACTAATCGTAAATCAGGAGGCAAAATTTATGCCCAATTGTTTGTATTCATATTGTTATATCCTGCTGCAGCCGCTGCTTCTATTGTTCCAAGTATGGGCAATAAAATTATTCTCTTCTGTTGTTTATCCAGCTTATGCAAAGGTATTCTTATCTTTTATGCAACTCCTTCCATGCTCAAATATTCATGTCTGTCTCCAATTCACTGTTCTGTGTGTTTGCCCTGTAGGTTTCAGTTAAAGCAACATTTGCTTATACCAATACGCCTTAAGGCAGGTAAAAAGAACCTTTTACTTCCTGATTTAATTTTAACTTCCTGATTTAATGTTAAGTCCTAATTGTGATTCTCCATCAAGTCTGATAGTTAATTTTGCATCTGATCTCATGTGTGGGACAGAAGGACAATGTTATCAGTGAGATGGAGATCATTAAGCTTACTCTGCCAGTTTACTTAATTGTATTCCTAGCAGTATTTACTGTTTCTATAATCCAGACTATAGTCAGGCATCCCTGACTTCTGTTCATATTGCAAATGGATCTGTTAATTTTTCCTAATGAAAATCTCAGCATTTTATGTCTTTATGTTGTCGGTCCTATTTGCAGATATCTAGGCACTTGGATAACATCAGATGGAAGATGCATTACTGAGACAAAAAACAGAATAGGACAAGCAAAAACTGCATTGTATCAAATGAAGGACGTTTTGTGAAATAAATAAGATGATGATATCGGCCCCTTGTCAAAGTCTTTCATATTCCACAATTCCAACATAAACAAGTTCAGTTCAATGCTTTGTTCTATTATTACGTGTAATGTTTCTATCTTATTCTCGTCTTCATTCGCCTTCAGACATCAGTATTAATAAATGCAAAGGAAGCAGCAGTCAACTTAAACTTGTTGTTCCTCTAGAGTTTGTCTTCAAATGGAGCAGGTATAGGCCAAAAAAACATTTCTCGGATGCTTTGATTACCACTTGGTTCTCAATAATTAAACTACCGATGGTAAACTTGCCATGACATCACAGCAGCAAACAATGCTGATGTTTACTGCAACGTCCTGTAAAGGATATGCAACTACTAATTTTTTTCTCTCAATAATTGCTTTTTATAAATCGCATGGCCTCAAAGGTTTTGTCTGTATCAGGCTGAGGTAGCCATCCAACTTCCTTTGCTAATGTCGGTTTCTTAATTTTCAGGTGTGCTGCAACAAGAAGCAATCCATTGTATCACAACCCTCTTTGATTTCTGGCACAGATCGTGTAGAACTGCCCTTAGGTCTGCCAGTTCTCCACTGTTTCCGCTCTTCAGTTTTTAAACATCTGACTTTGCATCCGTAAAGAAAGCTATTTGTTTTTCTTCATTTTTCTCTGTCAACATTTCTACCAGTTTTTAAGGCCCCTGTCTCTGCTCTGAAGTTACTTGAGAACTTTCCAGTAGCTACAGACTGTCTTCTTTGTTCAATTTTTTTTAGATTCAGGAGAATTCCTACAACTAAATTTTCTGTTGAGTTTTGATTTGTCTGTAAATGTATGAGTCCAGTAGCTGCTTGGGTAATGTTCGTCTATGTGGTTTATTGTTGTTTTTCTTCTTTCTAATTTATTCCGAATGTTTGTTTTGTTTTTTTCTCCATACCAGGGATGTTTTCTATCATCTCAGGCAGGCTTGTCTTCATGCTATAAGTCCATAGTTAATTAATGGTTTTAGATGCTGATATGCTGAGCAAGATATGCCTTTAGCAAGATGAAAAACATACTGACCAATAAAAAGATGTCAATTGAAACGAGAAAAAGAGTTTAAATATTGAGCACAACCCACTACTGGCAACGCCGATCGCATTCTGGCCTATCCACGTCAATATGGAAGCACTATACTCGAGTTTTGCCCTCATTTGAGCTCGTCAGTAGTGCATATCCCTGACCGGATCCAGAAACAGTCCCGGATCACGCGTGCGAAGCGGGTGCGTAACCACGCAGCACACACTGGACACACCAAATTATCACAACAGAACATCACAACGCTACCCATCGTAGGCTATGCTCAAGATTGAAAAGAGAAAAAGAGTGTTGGGTTGCTACATAGAATCTGTACTTTTATATGGATGTGACAATGAGCAGTCAGGCTGAAAAACATCTGATGGCTGTAGAAATGTGGTTTCTGAGGAAAATGCAAAGAATACCATGGACAGCCAGAAAGGCCAATGAACAAGTCCTTCAAAAAACAAATGAAGATCGTAAACTGATTAGAGACATTAGACGTAGACAGTCACAATTTTTTGGGCATGTTATGAGAAGAAATGATGTGGAGAACTTGGTGACAACTGACAAGATCGAGGGGAACAGACCAAGGGGAAGACCTAGAAGCAAGTACCTGGATGGCTTGGCCTTGTGGCATGGTCGAGACAGAAACACGGAGCTGATCCACGACTATGGTGATCGAGTGAGATGGCAGAACATGACCGCCCACGCTTACCGGCATGGCACATGATGGATGGATGGATGCTGAGTATTGGGCCTGTCCTAATATTGACAATTGCCCGGGAAGGTTAACCCGGTCAACAAATGCCCGCAGAAGTCGGATGTGTCGGCCTAACGGCGCAAGAACGCAGCTCTGCTGTAAACAGGCACAACGCAGTCACATCCGAAGAAAAAAAATCCGGATGAACGCAGAAGAAGATATTGACGATTCTACAAAGTTGGTTATCTTTAGTCTTCTTGTTTTAAGACCATTAAACCTCTGGTATATAGTGTGATCTGTCAGTCTGCTACATTTTTCTGCTTATTGCTGGCCTCTGCTTTTTTTTTTTTTTGCGCTGGCTGTGAACTCATGCGTAGTCTATACACACTGCCTCTAGTAGTGCCAGACTGAACCTTGTGTGTGTGGATTAGCTTTCTTTATTAACAGTGTCTCTCGCCATCAGGCAAACCCACTATGACTTCAGAGGTACTTGTAATTTATGTCCCCAAGTCAAGGGCGATAGGTCAACAATTTAGTCCAACTGTCCGGTGTAGGGGTTGAACACTTTACCTCGGCATCAGCACACCGGATGTTTAAGAACACATGTTCTTATCCAATCAGCCATGAGGACCTACACTGGGCTCTGCTATCTCTTCAGTCTTGCATGTGGCTATCTGATCAGTAACGGATCTGTTTGGTCAAACATCTGCCTATTTATTCCTTAGTTGTTTAAGAATGGCATCACTTATTCTCTTCAGAATTATAATTCTTAATATTTTCCCAGGAATTGACAACATTATACCTCTATAATTTTCAAACTCCTGTAGGTCCCCTTTCTTTGGCAGCTTCACTGGATATCCTATCCAGTCTGTTGGCATTTCTTCGGTCTACTAGACTATGCTAAATAGGGCTGTACCGGATTCAAATTTTTGAAATCCGGCCGGAGCCGGATTTGGCCGGATTTATGAAGTGAGATCCTGCCGGAGCCGGAGCCGGATTTACAAATAAAATAATAAAAATAAAATAACATACTACATCACTTGACTTAGGTGAGTGGAGTCACTCGACTGTTCATTACTGCAGTTCATTACTATAGACATGACAATGATGACATATACTCATATTAAATCATTTAAATGTAAAATAATTACATTCACAGTAGAATAAGTAATTAAGTAATATTAAGTTCCATAAGTTCAAGATGAAACATAATACATAAGCACATAATGCTAATTTAGTAATTTTATTTGTTAGTTTTCAGTTTCAGTTTTTAGTTTTCACATTGTTTTCAGTTGGCAAATTATCAGCTCAGTTACAACTCACAACAACAGAACACTGAACAGATTGAATTTATTGAAATACATTCATTTAGTAATTTCACTATTTCAGTCAGTCTTCATTATGGCTGTGAAGTTGAACTCTCAGAGTCAAGAAGAGACGAGTTGTATTTCAGGAAAATCAACGTCTCCGCATTTTCTGGTAAAAGGCGACTACGTAGGTCAGTGATAATGTCTCCTGCAGTACTGAACAGCCTTTCCGATGGCACACTTGTAGGTGGTGGTGCAAGAAATACCTGCGCCAGTCTAGCCATGCTTGGAAATCTTTGCTTATTGGCATGCCACCATGAAACTGGATCTGACTGTCGAGTTTGAAGTGGCTCTGACAGGTACTGTGTCACCTCAGTGTTAATGCTGTTGCCTTCGGCACTTGCAGAACGATCTGCGGTGGGATTTTCCTCGACAATTGTGTCAAAACAGCTCCATAGGCTGGACTCGTACTGTGTGGCAGTGCTCACAGAAGTCAAAACACTAGTACTACTACTACTAATATTAGCTGATGGATCCTGTGGACTGACTGTGTTTGCTGAATCAATAATGGAGTTAGCTGCTAACAGCAGATGGGCTCGTGCATCACTTCTACCACGTTCGGAGAAGAAGCACAGCTTGAATCGAGGATCCAGTAGTGTGGCACAGGTGTAAATACTGTTGGATTCAATGTCCGCAAATCTGCTGCTAACAGCTTCAAGCAGGGCTGCTTTCATAGTTTTGATCCCAGCATCACTACCTTCTTTCTGGAGGAAAGCCATGAGTGTTTTCACTAATGGGATCACAACTGATATTGATGCCTGAGCTGCACTTATTTCACGTGTGATTTCTTCAAATGGTGCCAAAGTAGCTACCACATTCTCCGTGACTGCCCACTGTTGTGCCGTTAGCCCAGTTACCGAATCAATTTCAAAATTTTCAACACAGTACAGGCTGATGCTGCGCCGTTGTTCTAACAGACGTCGTAACATATAGAACGTTGAGTTCCATCGTGTTGTCACGTCCTGGATAAGCTGATGTTGTGGTAGGTTTAATTCATTTTGAAGTTCATGCAAACGACTGGTTGCTGAAGAAGAGTGTTTGAAATGTCCTACCAATTTTCTTCCAGTACTGATGATGCCAGCAACATACTTTTGACTCAAAAGACCATCACGCACACACAGCTGCAGTGTGTGTGCAAAACATCCAACACTTGAATAGCTGCCATCACGAAAGCATTTGGCAATGTTGAATGCATTGTCTCTCACAACAACATGGCACTTCTCACGTGCAATTGACCACTCATCCAGCATCATTTCAAAATGTGCAAGCAAGTTTGTGGCCGTGTGATGTTCATCACATGCAGTACAATGGAAGACTACACTGCGGAGAACGAAGGAGTCTGTTAACCAATGGCCAGTGAGGCCCATAAATGACTGAGTGGTGTGTTCAGCTGTCCACGTATCTGTTGTGAATGATATGTAATCAGTGTCAGATATCATTGCTGCAATTTTTACCTTCAGACGTTTACACATGTCAGGAATGATATGTTCAGCAAAGTACTTTCTTGAAGGCAATTCATACCTTTTTTCCATTGTATGCATCAACTCTCTGAAACCTGGTCGTTCCACTACTTGAAAAGGCTCCATATCTATGGCTATCATTCGGGCTACGGCGGCATGAATGCGTTTAGCATTGGGACTGTTGATGTCCCAAATTTTGGCCCGGTCCCATGCCTGCACAATTGACTGCTGGGTACTGCTGCTTGCTTTGTGCAAACACGGTCCCAGATTCATCATAGATGTGGTCGCCAATACACTGGCCTTCAGTGATGCTTTCTTTTCCATCATTTCGTCATAGCTTTTCTTGTGCATCGATCGCAAATGGGTCTGCATTGATGATGTTGAGAAGTCTTTGGGGCGATCTGATCGTCCACGCGATAACTGTTTGTCACACAACTTACATATTACCTTCGCTGAATCATCGTCTTTAACCTTGAAGTAATCCCAAACGGCGCTGTATGACTTAGATTTTGATGCCATTTTATTTTATGGGCAAGACCAAAGAAATTTACGAAAATAAATATTCAAGTCCCACAAACTCATGAAGTAATGCACCATTAAAATTCAAAATGAGTGTTTTTTTCTTAAAATTCTTATTTACATCAGCGAGAAATAGTAAACCGGAAGTGCTACTGTGCTATTGCCTAAAATTCGACGTGGCCTCATGAAACATGTACAGAAAATTCACGTGACTAGGCAACACAAATCCGGCCTAAATCCGGCAAAACTGGACCGGAGCCGGAGCCGAAGCCGGATTTGTAAAAATGGCCGGATTCCGGATTTGCCGGAGCCGGAGCCGAAATCCGGTACACCCCTAATGCTAAATAATTTGTGCAGCCAGTCTGTTGGCATTTCTTCGGTCTACTAGACTACGCTAAATAATTTGTGCAGTAATTGAATTTAGTTGGTTATGTTTATATAGGCTTTAATAAGTTCAAAGTGATGTTTGTGAGTAATACTGAGCATTATTCACAAATGCGGCTGGTCATGTGGCGTACATTATTAGTCGAATAGTGGAACTATTATCATGTCTTCAGTAGTATATGCGTATAGGCAGTCCCCAAGGCAGTGACGGAGTGGTCGAGTGTCAGAATCAATGAATCCAATAGATGTCTGTGTAATGTGAATTTTATTTGCCAAATAAAATATCATTGTACGTAGCGTGTATCCTTGTCGGCAAATATCGTCTTTGTGAGGTTTGAAGAACCCCGGGAAGGTTAACCCGGTCAACAAATGCCCGCAGAAGTCGGATGTGTCGGCCTAACGGCGCAAGAACGCAGCTCTGCTGTAAACAGGCACAACGCAGTCACATCCGAAAAAAAAATCCGGATGAACGCAGAAGAAGAAGAAGAAGGTTTGAAGAAAAAGAACTTGCAAAGAAAGACAAGAAGAGAGAATAATAGTCTTCTGAAGCCAATCGATGGCGGTAGTAAACGTCACGTGACCAGCCACATTTGTGAATAATGCTCAGTATTATTTACAAACGTTTGTGAATAATCTCTCCCTTAATAGTTTCTGCTGGGACACCATTCTGAAACAGCAGCTTTCCCGTCCAGAAGTTTGACAGCTCTTCTAATTTCTTCTTTAGGTGGTTTCTCAAAGTTTACACTTCTGCAGGCTGGATATCTGAAGGGTATTTTGGGACTGGTCTGTTCAGAAGTTTGCTTACTTGCTTGTGTTCTCTGGCTGTGAACTCCAGCGTAAAATCCTGTATGTCGGATGAAGACATCCAGTTGTCCAACATCAGTGTGATGTCATACCAGACCTGAGGTTTGCGTGAGTATCCGTTGTCCCATGTCTGGCTTATTGGTGTGCAGACTGGTGGTCCTCACTGTGCAGGCAGATACTTTCCGACTTCGGAAGAATCAGCGATCCTACTATGTTAGCCAGGACCCGGAAGGGACCTGTTGCCCAGGACGCACGACTAGGACGTGCTAGTAGGTCTTGGCCAGTATAGAACCTGGCCCTGGTGCCTTGGAAACACCTCTGCGTCCTGTTCAGAAGTTTGTTTCTTAATGTGTTCAGCCCATCTTTTCATTTCTTCTACTTCTTTTTCTGCGTTCATCCAGATTTTTTTTTGGATGTGACTGCGTTGTGCCTGTTTACAGCAGAGCTGCGTTCTTGCACCATTAGGCCGACACATCCGGCTTCTGCTGGCATTTGTTGACCGGGTTAACCTTCCCGGGGATCTTTTCATTTAATCTTTAATGTTTAACCCTTAGACCCCGACGAGGCCGATATACTGGCCCTGCAGCCGCCATCTTGCTCTTTTGAGAAAGACAAGCAGTCCAAATATCGGCCCTGTTTGTAAGAACTGCTATGATTGGTGTGCTTTTAATAGTACAGGCCAATCAAATGCTGCCATGTAACCGTCAGCCATTTTGCATTTGGAAACTACAGCATACAGCATGCGTTTCTAATAAAGGGATTTACATTTGTGAATTTTAACGCAGATACCCAGTTTTTCGTGGATTTGTGATTTCTAAAATGGCCAGCTTTGAACCCGAAGATGTACTAGCATTGACTAGCTCTGATAGTAGCGATTTTGACAGTTCAGGACTTTCAGATAATGACTGTAGTGATATCGAAAGTGCCGATGAAGGACCAGACCTCGTGTTTCCATGGATTAAGTGTATGGGGACTGAAGAAGACCGTGATGATCCATACCCATTCATGGAAATGTCCGGACCAAAACACATGCCGCCAGATGATAGCCCACCTATTATGTATTGTGGAGTTGTTTCTCACACTAAATCTTATTACATTGTTTGTGAAAGAAACAAACAGATATGCCAGGCAGTTTCTTGATAGTGAAGTCTTCAAGAGAAGGTCTCTAGCTCACAGTTGGGTTGAGGTTACTGTGAATGAAATGAGGGCCTTCATAGCCATAATTCTCAACATGGGTTTGGTTCAAAAGCCTACGATAAAGTCGTACTGGTCAACTGAACCATCCCAAAGAACCCCTTGGTTCGCAGAGCTAATGAGTAGGGACAGATTTGAACTTATTCACAAATTCTTTCACATGGTGAATAATAATCGTTTAGCCAAACCTGGGGAGCCCGGTTATGATCCTTGTGGAAAGTTTATTCCCCTCGTTGAACATGCGAATAACACGATCCGACATTACTACACCCCTCATAGAGAGATCTGCATAGATGAGACTTTGATTGGTACTAAAAACAGAACACAGCTAATACAGTATCTCCCAAATAAGCATCATCATAAATGGGGAATAAAGCTTTATATGTTATGTGATTCTCATTCTGCATATGTTCTCGGTTTCTTCATTTATAAAGGCAAGCGTGATAATATTACCAATGATCAACAAGCAGCTGATAGTGGATTAGCCCATACAGTTGTGATGAGACTGATCAGAATGGGCAACTATCTGAATAAAGGACACCATCTGTTTGTTGATAATTTTTTTTCAAGCATGCCCCTTGTCAAAGAGCTGGGAGAAAACCAGACACACCTCACTGGGACGCTGAGACGCAATAGGAAAGGAATTCCAAAAGGACTGAAAGTGAAGATGAACCCTGGAGACATAATTAACTTCAGACAAGGAGAAACTCTTGCCACTGCCTTTAGGGAAAAGAAGTCTCAAAAGAATGCTGTTCTACTGCTGTCCACTTTGAACAAGGCAGAGACTGGAGAAGTTCCACTGCGGAGACGTGGTCAACATGAAGGTGGAGATGCTCCTCAAACTGTTCGGGAGCCAAGAAGTGTTCTGGATTACAACAAACATATGGGTGGGATAGATCAGAATGACATGATGTTGTACTGTTATCTGGATGAGAGGAGGACTGTGAAGTATTGGAAGAAAGTAACTTTCAACATTCTTGCAAGAATGATGCTGAATGCGTACATTTTGTATAAAGCTCATTCGACTGTAAATGTGATGGCTAGATACAAATTCACTACATTGGCCATTGAAGCACTTTGTAAGGAATATCGTACCTCACAAGTAAGCGATGAAGTCCCTGAAGCTAAAGGGATATGTTCCGTTCCAGATGGAAAAGAGAAAGACTGTTGTGTGTGCAGTGACAGAAAAATTCCTGGAGGGCAGAAGCGGACCCGGTCAATGTGCAACAAATGTCAAAAGGGACTTCATGGTTGTTGCTTTTCTAAACATAAGTGTTCAAAGTTATTCTAAAGTGGTGTAGGCATTCATTCAGTGAGGAAATATTAGGTGAGTACCATTTTTTTTAAATGTAGTTTATTACAAAATATTATGTTATTAAATATTTTATTTTTCACAAAATGCAAATGAGGTCACCAAATTTGCATAAACATGAACAAAATAACTTCAACCATACACAGAAATAAACTTTAGTTTATTCTCTTTAACAATATATATACTTCTATATACCTATATAGGGTTCTAATATTTTTTTTTGAATTTATAAAATTGTCACCTCAGTCATTTCTGTACTCCAAAAAAATGGCTCTGTCTTCTTCAGAGGGAAACCTAAATTTGGCCCAATGTTGTTCTGTCCTAAACGGGTTAAACTTTTCCATTTCTATTTGTTATCGGTCCACTTGGTTTATGTTTTCCTATTAATTTCCTTGTTCTCTAAAGCATCCAAAGATTCTTTTACAAGCATAAATAGCGTCATGAAAAACAGAAATATCTTGTCAAGTACAAAAATGTAGGCATTGAAAAGTTGTGTGTAGTTCATTATTCTGTATGGATATGAACGATACGCTAGCCGATGAGTAAATAATTGGTGAAGAAACTTGATGCAGTGGATGTGGTTTTTGAAGTATATCGTGGACAGTGGACCAAATGCTGCGGTATTAAAAGATCACTCATCAAAGCTTAAGGAATGTATGGACAAAATGTACTGAGCATATATATGAACAGAAGAGTTATGTAAAAGGCCCTTTTACAGAGTAATTTACACACCTTAACCTGCCTTAAGGCACATGGTGCTAGGCTAGACCCATAATTTTACAAACCAACCAGCACATGGTGGGTGAAGTGGTTAGTTTCACACTGACCGAGTTTAGTTCACATGACATTTCCTGGTACCCATTTTAGGCTGGGTCAACTTACCACTTAGTATCCCAGGTCAATTTTTAACTTATGAATCCACCTATGTGGATCGAACTCATGACCACACCACACAAGGTAAAACAGTGAAATTAGTCTTCTTCTTCTTCTGCGTTCGAGTTTTTTTTTTCGGACGTGATTACGTTGTACCTGTTTACAGCAGAGCTGCATTCTTGCGCCGTTAGGCCGACACATCCGAATTCTGCGGGCATTTGTTGACCGGGTTAACCTTCCCGGGAAATTAATCTTAAGTAGGTAAAAACTAGGTAAGAGAGGCAAAGCAAGATTATCAGACTCATGGAGCCAAATATTTACAAGCTTCTGCGTTTGTGCGGAATATTTTTTTTGGGATAAAACTGTTGTGCCTGTTTGCACCTTTCGGTCGACACATCCGACTTATGTGGGCATTTGTTGATCGGGTTAACCTTCCCGTAAATATTTACAAGCTACACTTCTTCTTCTTCAGCGTTCCGAGCCATTGAGGTTCTTTGCTGCAACTACAATCCATCTCCATTGGTCTCTCTGGTTGACCTTCTCTTGCCAGTCGTTGATTCCAAATGCTTGTAGGTCTGTATATATAACTTCATTAAAACTGATGTCACAGAGAATTGAAGCATAATGTCAGAAAGAAAGTTAAATTAAATCAGAGCCCTAACAGCCAAAGCCTGAGCCTTGCCTTTCTTTGCCCCCATGTAATTTTTGGGCACTCCTAGGAACGACGGCCACAAATTATTTAGCGCAAAATGCATCCCTTACAGGGCCTCATTAGCTGATATAATAAAAAATACCAACTACCAACTAAAATATGGAACTGAGAAAATCATGTACGAATAATATTTGACAATTATGTCAAAACCTTGGCACAAAAGTTGCAAATACTGTCCAAAAACATGCTCTTTGTGACGCATAATCAGTTATTCGTGAAACAAAGAATCATATAATTGAGTATGGTGGACTGCTAGACAGATCGATGGATACAATAAAAGTTTAAGGGCCCGGAGGGCCCTCTATACTACAAGACATATACACTCCGACGGCAGTGAGGGCCCTCTGGGCCCATAAACTTTTATTATATCCATCGATGGGTCTAGCAGTCCACTCATTTATATGATTCTTTGTTTCACTAATAAGTGATTATGGTCGTTTCGACGATATTCTCAAACGGTCTAGCAGACGGCGATATTCTCAAACGTAAACGATTGAAAACACATCACCCCGGAAATGACCTTATGAGGCCCTATAAGTATAAGGGATGCATTTTACACTAAATAATTTGTGGCCATCGTTCGGAGGAGTGCCAATTTTCGTTCCCATCTCTAATTCTATATACGAGACTTGACATTTAGAACCCCCATCAATCTGTTTTCTTAAAATGTTACAGTAAAGAAGCTGAAGTGCTGTGGGTGTGATTGTGAAAAGAAGTGACTGAATAAACTATTTACATTTAATTTAGGATTGCAATTTCATTTCCAATCCCAAGTTTGTTTTTTGTTTTTTTTTTCAAACTACTTAACCATTCTGTGTCATTCTAAACCGATTATATTTATTTCATGGTATTCGAGCAATGTCCCATTGTTCTCGACTGCCCATTCTCACTTTGTGTGAGAAAACTAAAAATAGCAATAGCAACAGCGTTCTTTGCATGACGCATTCATCAACGACTCAAGTTGTGTACTACACATTTCTCTCCGTACGTTGCTCCTGAGAAACCACGCCCGCGTCGGTAACAAAGATAAAGGGGTCATTGAAACATACATCTGAATCACACTTATTAAACAGCGTGATTAAAGTACACACGACAACAAAATTGTGCACAATACTTACTTTGCCAGCAAGTCTTCATATTCCGCCCTGTACTTATTTGCTTCAATCTGAAGACGGGCTTTCTCTTTTGCGGTCTCGTCTAGTAATTTGCGAAGCTCAGCAAGTTCAGATTCGTAGAGTGTCTTGACGCTAGTGACTTCTCTTCTAACAACCTCTTCGGTAGATCTTACTTGTAAAGCAAGGCGGCTATTTTCAGATTCCAAACTCCTAACTTTATCTATGTAAGCTGCCAAACGGTCGTTCAATCCCTGCAGTTCCTCTTGTTCTTGCATTCGGGAAATCCTAGCCGGCGATGGCGGTCTGCCTGAGCGACGACCTGAAGGAGAACTAAAGCTAGTACTAGCTCCTTCCCCAGCTGAAGATGCATAGGTAGTCGTGGTGACGGTTCTTTTAGTTTGCTTTGACGACATTATGTTAACTTACAAGACCCAGAACACGTACTGTTTTGTTTACAAGTGTGGTATTCTATCCCAAATCTGCAACGCTTTCACAAATGGCCGAAAGTAACGCGAACGCGCGCGTTGGAGATCACGTGACAACGCACCTCTTGCCGGTGTATCCCATCGTTCGCTTCCGCATGCCTTGTTACATACAACTGGGAGTGAGAGGGTTACTTAACCAGGCCAGGGAAAGCCCGCAAACAATTGCGTGGGAGGGGAGTAGGCCGACAGGATGTTTTTTAATTGTACAAGTTTATATGCACATGCGTTAAGAGGTTCCGGAAGTCATAACAGGTCAGCCAAGAGCATCAACGATTGCACACCCTAAGAGGGCGGTGCAACATCTTTACCGCAATTGTCAGAATTTGTCATCCAACATCGACATTTAAGCTCTCGGGGCATACCCATATGTGCCTCATCTTTCCTAGAAAGTGTCTGAGATTATAGATACTTTACAGTCCCTACTCTACTCCGTCCTCTACCAAACAGGGACAAATCGGATCCATGATTCTATCAATCATAGTTATGAGGACAAATAAACTATAAACAACAGATATAACTGACAAAATTGATGTGCAAAGAGCAAGGGGGAGACAGAAATATAAATATATGGGTGGCTTAGCCACATGGCATAATCGGGACAAGAAAACAGGCCTGATCCAAGACGTTGAGTTGGCGAACCGTGACAGTTTACGCTTATTGGCATGGCACTTGATGATGATAATGATTTCATCAGTCGTATTGTCAAATAATCGTCGATTTATATTTCCTCATCCGTTTGATCTAGTTTGCAAACTTTCACTTTCATTATACATAGATATGTCCATAAGAACTTCGCGTTTTCTCTCGCAGATGTATGTTTAGCTAGTGCATTCCAAATCCTGCCTCTTTTCAAACTATATCCCTAGGTATTACTATCAGTGTTGCCATTTTGACGCTGTTCGCACCAAGATTGGTGCTCTTTCAAGCCATTTGGTGCCAAAATATTGCATATGACGCGGCAGCGCAAATTTAGTGCTTCACAATTTTTATTTTTATTTCGGGGGGGGGGGGGGGGAGGGTCGTGATTTTTGGGGGTGGGTAAAAATCATTTTGGGAACACTAAAAAGCCGAATTTGAACTGAAGCCCCGGGAAGGTTAACCCGGTCAACAAATGCCCGCAGAAGTCGGATGTGTCGGCCTAACGGCGCAAGAACGCAGCTCTGCTGTAAACAGGCACAACGCAATCACATCCGAAAAAAAAAACTCCGGATGAACGCAGAAGAAGAAGAAGAACTGAAGCGAGGGAGTAAAACAGTCCTAATACGTTGCCGCGCAATATTCAACTAATTTAACTCCTTTAATACAGTTTGTGGTTACTTACTTAGACTTCTTGAAGTGAGAGACTGCAACGCGTAGGCAATAGGCTATGTAATGCGTTAAGAGATTGTTTAAAAGAATGGACTTGAGTTGCAAAGACTAGTTGCACTCGGCACTGACAATGCACCTGTCATGACAGGTGTAAACAATGGAGTGTATACAAAATTAAAATCCGAAGTTCCTCATCTGGTACTAGTTAGGTGTGTGTGTCATTCCCTTCAGCTGGCAGTGTCACCGGCTGCAGCTGCTTATCTGCCCAGGAACATAAGAGTTCATGATTAGAGAAACATATAACTGGTTTTCTCACTCAAGTCTTCGTCAAGTAAAGTACAGGGAGCTTTTTGCTACAATAAATGACGGAGGGTTGTTCAATTAAGTCGGACACGATGGATGTTCATTCAGTCTGCCATTGTCAGAATATTGTAGCAGTGGGTCGAGCTCAAAACTCATTTTGATATAGCAAGACTCAACGAGCGCTGTTATACAGCAGAACTTCTACATTCTATGTTTAGCGACATGAAAAACTATGTGTTTCTCATAATTCTCAAGAATATTCGAGAAGTTCAAATTGTGAATAAGTAATTTGAAGCAGATATACAGTATCCAACAAAACTATTCAGCGATCTTGTCCAACTCACTGATTCTATCAGTTCTTCTTCTTCTTCTTCTTCGTTCATCCGGAGTTTTTTTTTTTCCTTTTCGGATGTGATTGCGTTGTGCCTGTTTACAGCAGAGCTGCGTGCTTGCGACGTTAGGCCGACACATCCGACTTCTGTAGGCATTTGTTGACCGGGTTAACCTTCCCGGGGGTTTCTTAGGACGTTTGACTCTCACTGGTGTGGTGTTATCTCCAATCCTAGCTGGCCCATATAGAACAGCCAAAGACATCCTGGTCAGCCCTCAAGGGAAGGCAGGGGCAGACCATGGGCATTCCCCGCCATCCAAGGAGGCTTCCATACTTGCAGAGCCATCACACAGCGCTCTGGTACTGGGCTCACCCAATGAATCACGTCCTACACATGGCTGCTTAGCCTCACTTCCGTATATTGGTCCTTCCGTTCACCATAGGCTGTTCTTCCGGAAACCAGAAGAATGCAGTGTGCAGATGACATCCACACAGTGAGCTTTCGACTCGGACTTTCCGCGCAATGGATTTGCTATCCGAGCAATATTCCATTTCGTGCCACTAGGACACTTTTTCCACCTTATTTGAAGCCCACACAGTGAGCTTTTGATTCGGACTTTCCACGTAATGGATTTGCTATCCAAGCAATATTCCATTTCGTGCTACTAGGACACTTTTTCCACCTTTTATGAAGCTCACACAGTGAGCTTTTGATTCGGACTTTCCACGTAATGGATTTGCTATCCGAGCAATATTCCATTTCATGCCTCTGGGAGGCTTTTGTAACCGACATACCTGTGGTATGAAGTGTGGCCGTCTGAATACTTCTTCATACACCTTTAAATGTCAACCTGTATGTAGTTAAAGTAAGCTGCGGTCAACTTGAGCTTGTTGATATCTCCATAGAGCTTGTCCTCAAATGAAGCAGGTGTGGGCCAAAATATCTTTCTCTGTTCTGCATATATTGGGCAATCCTGCAGCAAATGTTTTGCTGTCATTTTTCCAGTTCGACAATTACATTCATCGGTATCTCCTATTTTTAGTTTATTGAACAAGTGGTATTTCAGCCTGTTATGTCCTGTGCGGAGTCTGAAGATTGCTACTTGTTCTCTTCGGTCGAGTTTGTAATATGCATCATCCTTCTGGTGGCCTGGATGCTCTGATTCCCATTTGGTTTTATAGGTGCTTTTTATCAACCTCTTTTCCTCATTGTAAGTTATGTCTATGTCAGGCTGTGGTAGTCGTCCTCCCTCTTTTGCCAGTCTGTCAGCCTCTTCATTTCCAGGTATACTGCAATGTGATGGGATCCACTGTATTACAACTTTTTTGGATTTCTGGCTTAGACCATGGAGTGCTGCTCTTAGGTCAGCTATTTCTGTGCTGTTATTGCTCTTCAGTATTAAGACAGCTGACTTTGCATCTGTGAAGATAGCTATTTGATTCTCTTTATTTTCCTCCATCAAGAGCATTTCTGCTGCAGTTTTCAGAGCCTCTACCTCTGCTTTGAAGTTACTTGAAAACTTTCCAGTTCCCACTGAATGTGTTTTTTTCACTCCATTTTTTAAATTTAGGAGAATTCCTCCTCCATTCTCTATTGAGTTTTTGGCTGATCCATCTGTATATGCATGGGTCCAATTGCTGCTTGGGTAATGTTCTTTTATGTAGTTTAGGGTTATTTCTCTTCTTTCGGTTTCATGCTGAGTGTTCTTTTTCTCAATACCAGGAATGTTTTCTATCATCTCAGGCAGTTGCTGCTGTCTCCAAGCTGGGAAGTTGTGTGCATAGTAAATGGGCTTGACTGTTGATATGTTAAGTATGGGATCTGCTCTAATCTTTCGTTTTGCAATTTCTACAAAGTTGCTACGCTTCAGTCTTCCTTTTCCAAAACCATTAAACCTGCTATACATAGGGTGGTCTGTCAATCTTCTAAATTTTTCTGCTTGTTGCTGGGCTCTGCTATCTCTTCTGTCCTGCATTGGTTGTAAACAAGTGATCTTTTCTAGTTCATTAATAGGCGTTGTCTTCAGGCTTCCAGTTATGATTCGCATTCCTTGGTTTTGGACTCTACTTATTTTGTTAAAGTTTGACTTAGCTGCTGTTGACACCTTGCTCCAACAGCATCATTTTGCTGGTTTTATCCTTGTACTTTTGTCCTGGCAGTTCTGTTCTCAAGGTAGTGGCTGATCCATTTGTACATTTTCCCACAAACATGCATTTTTTGCAGTTTTACTTTCAGTCCTTCCTTCCATACTTTATCAAATGCTTTTTTCTAAATCTATCCAGACTGCTAGTGTGTGCGTTTTCTCTTGGAAGGCATCCTCTATTTCCTGAGCTATATAGGTTATTTGATCTTCAGTGGATCTGTACTTTCTGAATCCTTCTTGGTGTGGTGTTAAGAGTTTGTTTTCTTCCAGATGCCATGTTAGCATGCCATTGATAATGCGTTCCATTAATTTTCCTACACAGCTAAGTAGACTGATAGGTCGATAGCCATTTGGTTCTTCCAGGTCTTTTCCTTTCTTTGGAACTGGTATTAGTATAGCTTCCTTCCATGCCTGTGGGACTATTCCCCTCTTCCAGCTGTAATTTAGGACTGCTAGTAGTTTCTTTTTTGCCTTTGTCCCTAGTCCTATTAGCATTTCATTTGTGATTCCATCCTTTCCTTGTGATTTCTTCTTTTTTAGGGTATTCATTGCCTGTTCCATTTCTCCCATTGTTAGATTTGCCATCATATATTCTGCTGCTGTCTCTGTATTACTATGATGTATCTGTTTATCTTTGGTTGCTTTCTTCTGTTCGGTTGTAATATCAATGTGGTTTGCACTGGCATAGTGTTCCATTAGTGCATTTGCAGCCTTTTTTCCTGTAAGCAAGGCATTTCCTTGTTTAATTGTTATTTGTTTGTTTCTAGGTCCTTCATTGTTCCATAGTTTGTTTCCATCCCTGTCAAAATTCAGGTTTTCAGTTTTTTCCCTCCAACAATCTCTTGTTGTTTGATTTACTGTTCTTTTATATTTTGCTGAGATGGCTTTGAGAGAGATGTTCGCTTCAATTGTTTGTTCTCTCTCTCTGCTGTCTTCCTGGCATCTTCAACTTTGTCCTCCAAACTTTGTAGTTCTTCAGTCCAGTATGGTTTGTAATTTTTCCTCGCTCCTCTTGGAATGGACTCAGTGGCTGCCTGTATTATTGCTCTGTTTAGACTTTCCACCATTTGCTTCATGTTGCCATATCGTGTATTTATGTTTTCACAATATTTGTCTGTTAGTGTGGCAAATCTGTCCCAATCTGCTCGTTTGTAATTCCAGCGGGGCAAGGGCTTTTGCTCCCGTGGAACATACTCCATATTCATTACAAGCTTGATTGGTCTGTGGTCACTACCTGCTAATTGGTCCAGCACATGGCGGTCGATTTTGTGGAGGATGTCTCCTGTACAGAAAGCTAAGTCTGGAGTAGAAGTGGTAATCCATCTTCTGGAGTAGAAGCTCGGTGTGTCATCCGCTTTGTTGAGTAGATGGAGATTTGAGTCTATTTCCCAGTCCTCCACTTCATCTCCTCTTTTGTCAGTATCTGGGTATCCCCATCTTTCTGAACGGCTATTAAAGTCTCCGACAATAATGCAATTTGTGTCAGTTATTTTCATGTTTGAGAGTGTAAGATCCTTATCTGCTGGGCTATAAAGATTGTAAATTCTTATTTTCACGTCCTTTATCATTATATCAACACCTATAATTTCCGTTTGGTTGTCAGAGATCACAGATACTTCGCTGCAAGGTATTGTATTTCGTGTAAGTATTAGAACTCCTCCTTTATGTCCTTCGCGGTCGAAACGTGTGGCCTGATATCCCCTGACTGAAAATTTGCGCTTGGCGTTGAGGTGTGTCGCTTGAATGCATGCCACATCTATTGTATCTTTATGAAGACGCTGTGTCAGGGATTCTTTCTTGTTATAAACTCCTTCGGCATTCCACTGTAGTATGTTGAGTGTCCTTGGTAGTTGGTCAATAGCTCTTAACCTACTCCTCTGTGCCTTGACTCCACAGCACAGGAGAAGGTGACCACCAGTAGTCATGGGTGGACCCCCTCGAGGCAGGGGGCCCGGCACTATCACCGCCTGATGGGACTTCACGGGATTAGGACCATAACGATTAATTTTCATCTGTGGCATCATGAAATGATAAAGTTACGTTGCACTTCTTTGTCAAGCCTGTGGCTCAGTACATCCGATTTCGACAAGCATTTTTCGGGATGCTTTCCCTAGCCTTTGACTGTCCTCAGTCTACCTACAAGGCAGCAGGTGTGTGCGTCACTTCGTCTGGTCCCTCTCCCTTGACCTCTCCGACATGGGTGACCCTACCAGTAGCTGTGCTACCGTCGGCATAGCTCTTGGAGTCATTGGAACGCGCAAGCCCCTCTACCTCGTCAAGGTGGACGCACGGTAGAGGGGATTCTATCAGTTCAAAGATTGTTATTCCTGGGGGGGAAATAACAAAAAGTGATGCTATTCAAGATTATTTAGATCATAATCCCAGTCTAGGTTATGAGTTTGAGAAAGAAATAGCGGGCTACAAGTTTCCTGATGAGAAAGAAATTCGTGGAAAGTGCATAGTGTTTAATATAGAGCTGTTGACACAGCTGCGTTTACGTTTGCCGGATAACGTTCGAGTGTCCATGTCATGTCTTAGTGGAAGTGAATGTCTACAGCCAATGACGCCCTGTATATTGGATATTGCTAAGATGTTTGTAGAAGATGCAGCTACTCTCACCCGTATCGATTTCCAGTGGAGAAAACTTCATCATGTGCAGTGGACACAGACCTCTGATACACTTGGACTGTCGGCATAAATAGCCTCATACAGAGATGCCACAGGTGAGAATCCTTCCCAAGATCTTACAGATTTAGCTTTAACTGTGCTCATTTTACTTATTTATAATGTGGACGTGGCGTATTTTCAGTCAGATGGGAGTTATAAAATCAAACTTGCGGAACAGACTGAGCATCAAGAGTTTGACAGCTGTTTTTACTATTAAGTATTAGATATGGAATTAAAAGATATGGCAAATGCTGTCATGATTATAAGCTACCTAAGGATATTCTACGAAAAATTGGATCACAGGAGGCATATACACGTTTCTTTCAATCATCATCATCATCATAATCCTGGTTCCATATTGCTGTATGTAGCCGGGGCGCAGTGTTGGGGTGCGCGCCCAACATTGCTTAAATACCCCAATGGCTCGTGAATACATAACCTCTGCAGCAAAAGTCCAACCCCTGGCCTTCACGTGGCGGAACTGTTTTAACTAATAGGAGAAGGGGCGACGGCGAGTATCTGGCGCCGGAAAATAACCAGTGTGCTCTAGATGTGTATACACATACATGCATGTGCAGACACGTGTGTGCGAGTGTACACATCTAAACTCGAGTGAGACCACAGTCTGCTCTAGCAAAGGAAAGGTGCTGAAGACGGAGGTAACCAGCCAGGAGGCGCACCACAGAAATCAGGATGCCACGCAATTACGCAAAATGGAATATGTCGACTGCTGCTAAACGTTATGGTGCTCGCCCTGCTTTGGACCCCCAGGCAGGTGCAGTGCCGGGCCCTATGTCTCGAAAGGGTCCAACCCCAACTACTGGAGGTCCTTCTCAGATGTCCTGTGGAGCCAGGGGACATGAGAATAAAACAGCTGGCCATACTAAACTAAGACTTAAAATAATGCACTGGAATGCGGAGGGAGTCAGCAACAAAAAAGTAGAATTAGAAAACATCCTGGACAAAGAAAAAGTAAGCATATGTTGCTTGCAAGAAACTCACCTCAACGAAAATATAGCCTTCAAAATCAGAGGCTACCAGTGGTACCGATCTGACCGAAAGGACAGGCGAAAAGGTGGGATACTTACCCTTGTAAAAAATAACTTCACTGCTTCCCAAATCGAAGTCTATATGGAAGGGGCTGAGTATCAGACACTTAAACTTAAAAAAGGCTATACAGACCTACATCTGATCAATTACTACTGTCCAAGTGACCTTCCACAGGCACTGGACACACTACCATTAACAGAAAAAATGATTGTGTGCGGCGATTTCAACAGCCACTCGCAGAGTTGGGGCTATGATCACCTGGACCAGAGAGGAGAGAGACTGGAAGACTGGCAGGATGAGAATAGATTCATCTTGGTTAACAAGCCGTCCGACCCACATACTTTCTACTCGAGATCATGGCACTCTACAACTACACCTGACCTGGCTTTTCATTCACCAGACCTGGAGTGAAACATTACACGAATTGTTGGGAAACAACTAGGTGGCAGTGACTATCGACCAGTCTTTCTAACTGTAGAAAATGAGCTTGTAAGTGAAAGCAGCACCCTCTCGAGGTGGAACTACAAGAAAGCAGACTGGGCAGTGTACAAGCATCGCACCAGCATACTGGTTAGAAACCTGAACACTGAGAAAGACATAAATAAAGTAGTTGAAGAGTTTGGGAAATGCATACTACAGGCAGCGCGAGAAACAGTACCAAGAGGAGCCCGTGAACAATATAAACCCTACTGGAGTAGTGAACTGGAACAGTTGCATAATGATGTGGAAGTATGTAGAAAGCAAGCAGAGGCTACACCCAGCCAAGAGCACCACAATAAATTCCAGCATGCAAAAGCCAAATTTCAAAGGGCCAAGCTGCAGGCTAGACGGAAAAGCTGGCAGGAGAAAACAGAGTCTCTGAACTTTGAAAGAGACACAAGGAAATTGTGGAAGCTAATAAAACAACTCAACGATGAGGGCACAAGGAGAAACTCAAAAATTGCACTACATAAAGATGGAAACATCTTAACAAAGAAATCAAGCAGCTGACCATTTTGCGGACTCATTCGCACAAGATAACAATATCAAAATCAGTCCAGAGAAACAACAAGAGTTTCAAGAGAAACGGCAACATACAGGACAGAAGGAAATAGTACATGAGGTTCTGGAGGCACCCATAACAATCAGCGAACTGGAGCTAGCCATATCAAAACTGAAAATGAGAAAGTCACCAGGAGCTGATGGTATCTCCAATGAAATGATCAGGAACCTAGGAACAGAGGCCAAAGCAAAGCTGTTGCAGATCTTCAATAACAGTTGGACCTTAGGCAATGTTCCACAAGCCTGGAGAGAAGCAATCATGATACCCCTCCTAAAATCAGGGAAAGATAGTTCCATTGCCTCTAGCTACAGACCAATTAGCCTCACCAGCTGTCTCTGCAAAACACTGGAGCGCATCATCAATCACAGACTGCAGTGGTACATTGAAAGTAAAAACATCCTTGTGCCACAGCAGGCTGGCTTTAGGCAGTGCTACTCTACGGAAGATCAGACAACCTACCTCTCTCAAGAAATTGAGGATGCATTCCAAGAGAAGAAGCTGGTGCTTGCGGCATGGGTAGATTTGAAGAAAGCCTTTGACAAAGTCTGGAAAGAAGGTCTGATGAATAACCTGAGAAACTGCAAAGTCAATGGAAGAATGTACAAATGGGTGAAAGCATACTTGCACAACAGAAGAGCCCGAGTACAGATAGACGGACTAATGAGCAAGAAAGTACTACTGCGTCACGGAGTTCCCCAGGGCGGAGTATTGTCCCCCACACTCTTTCTAATCTTCATCAATGATCTCGTTGCTAATCTACCGCATGGAATTAAAGCCGCAATGTATGCCGATGACCTGGTTCTATGGAGCACAAATGAACATGCATCAGTGGCCACCAGATTACTACAAAGAGCTGTAGATACATTTGCTGCATGGGCAAATAGATGGTGTGTCAGCATAAACACTGACAAGTGCAGCACCACCCTATTTACCCTCTCTCCAAAACAAAAGGCAGGGACCATCCAGATAAATGGAACACCCCTACGAGAAGATATAGAACCAACATACCTTGGAGTAACATTTGATGGCAGGCTGACATGGAGAAAGCACATCAACAAAGCAGTAGCAAAAGCCAGAAGGAAAATAGCCATCCTGAGAAAGCTAAGTGGAACCACATGGGGAGCCAGTGGGAAAATACTTAGCAAAGTTTATCAACAGAGCATACGACCACACCTGGAATACGGGTCAACTGCATGGTGTTCGGCAGCAAAAACCACACTACAAGAGCTGGACAAAGTGCAAAATCAAGCACTTAGAGTCACCACAGGAGGGATGAGATCAACCCCTATAGTGGAAATGGAGAAGATGGGGAGGACACAAGCACTGAGTGAGCGCAGAGATACGAAAACGCTATTACAAGCAGAAAAGTTCCTCAGCTTGCCAGGCCACCCTATGAAGAACAGATTTGAAAACCTAGCTATGGGGCGGTTGAAAAGAAGTAGTTTCATCCACCAGGCCAAACGACTCTGCAGAGAAACCACCGATCTGCCCACAGTTGGTATCCCACTAACAACTATTCCAGAGCGAACTCCATGGAAAGATGAGCATAGACTATCATTACAAATCCAGACAAAAGTGAGAGGAATATTTGACAAGGAAGATCAGAACAGTGTGCAGCGCAGAACAGCCACTCTCAGCTTCCTTGATGAAGAATACCCACAGGACCTCTGGATCCGAGTCTACACAGATGGGTCAGCACAAAATGCTGTTCGAAATGGAGGAGCGGGAGTGTACATAGAATACCCAAATAATGCCAGGGACACAGCTAGAGTACCGACAGGAAAGTACTGCCATAACTACGATGAGGCAATCAAGATAGCAACAGAGAAATTACTAAATACCAGCAATGGTACACAACCTGTGGTGCTATTGATAGATGCAAATCAGTACTCGAGGCGCTCCTGTCTGGGAAATTGCCAGTACTAAGGACACTACTTTCTGAACTTAGCAGTCAGCATAAGGTCACCATACAGTGGATACCATCCCACTGTGGAGTACCCGGGAACGACAGAACTGATCAATTGGCTAAGGAAGGAGCCAAAGAAGAACAGCCTGATGTGCCTGTAACATACCAACAAAAGAAAAGAATGATCAAATCAGTCAGAAAACCACCAAAACCTGCTCAAGATGACTACCACGTTATGGATAGACCAGAACAAGTCATTATTCTGCGCCTCAGAACAGGGCACAATAGATTACGCAACCACATGTATACAAAATTCAAGATTGGTGAAACAGCCATGTGTACATGTGGATTGGCGTCGCAGACAGCAGAGCACATACTCCAAGACTGCCCAAAATATAACATATCTAGGCAAACCTTCTGGCCTAGAGAGACGACAGTGGAAGATAAACTCTATGGACCGCTGTGTGCACTGAAAAAGACAGTTCAATTCATACAAGAGACAGCACTGCAGTTATAGACATATTTCAAGCGAACGAAAAAAGAAGAAGAAGAATCATAATCCTCATCATCACCATCATCATCATCATCGCAGGAGCAAACACAGCAGAAAATAGTTACAGAAACTGAAGAGGAGTTGTCTGGCTGGGATTTGGCAGATCTGGAATAAACTGTCATTTACTGCCAATATAGTACCTTGCGGTGTATGGCAGAGGGGTCTTTGAGCCTGAGGAATTAAGGCCGCCTGGTTAGTGCCATCGCCGCGAACTGTACAGGTTAGGGTTTTCTGTTTGCCCCCGACAGAAAAAAATCCTACACCTTATCTAGGGATCGAACCCGGGTCTCCCAAAGGAGAGTACGGATTTCTAGCCACTCTGCCAATTCTAATATTCAGTGATAATAATAAATTATAATGTGCTACTTTATAACATTTTGAATGAATACCGCTTATTTTAGTGCTTTCCCAAAGAACATTATTGCAGTTAAGTGCTTTTTTTGGCTCGAGAATAGTTCTGATTGGGATTTTGGGGATCTGGAATAAACTTCAAAGTAATATGAAGTGATAATAATACATTATAATGGGCTACCTTGTGCTGGCTTGATAATTGGTAACATCGCTGATGTCAAAGATTACGCTCAAACTATAGAACGCAAACCTGATGTGATACTCACAACAACACAAGAAGAAGGAATTACACATTCATTAAAAGTTCAACTGACTGGTAATAACAACAGTGTGGCACACAAAAATAGAACAAAAGTTAAACACAATAGTTACAAACAACAGATGAAATGGGATGTTGTAACCATATTTATGACAAACATGTTGAGTTGGCTTAAATTGACCTTATCTCAGGTTACATCCATAGTCATAAACACAGCCTCACAAACAAAGGCATATATTGATGATATTGCGAATAAAAATACAGTCATTCAATAACTCAAGAAAATTTACACACAAGTCAATAATAACAAACAAAATTACAATGCATTAATTAATGCGTACTTTATTTGCTTGGCTTGTTTCTGCTACAAATTAATCAAATATACTTTATTGTCGTTATATATACGAGTGAAAGCTATGACAGTGTTCAATTTAACTAAGTTGAAAAATACAAATATTAACATACGTTCAGTACGGAAACACCATAAGTATGAAAGAAAGAAAGAGAGAAAGAAATAGAATAAAAGAGAAGAATAAAAGAAAAATAGAATGGGATGAAAGTGTTAGGTTCATATTAACACAAAATACATTACAGACACATTTACAGTCTTATTACTTAGAATTCCAAATTTCGTAGATCTAAATCTATATTTGTTCAAAGTGTTCACACTATCTCATATCTCCACACTTAGGTGTGTGAAAATATTTTAGTTCTCTATTCTTTAGATAATTGTTAGTAACTATATTGTTATTTTATGATGATGAATTGGTTTAAGGATTTATTCTTGTTGAGTCATAATATTAGAATATAATTCTGAGTTATTTTCTTAAAAAGTCTTAAATCTTTGAAATTTATGATTTTTCACATGTCTATATCTATATTACAGACCTATAAAAATAGTTGGACAGAGGATCATGAGAAATTATTACAACAAATAAAAACTTTATTTAGTACATATCCTATTTTGAAATTACCTGATATTTCAAAAGACTTTGTTTTACAAACGGATGCTAGTTTACATGCTATTTCAGCGGTATTACTTCAACTACATGAAGGGAAACTACATCCTATTCTTTACTTCAGTAAGAAGCTATCTGAAACTCAGAGAAACTATGCTGTTACTGAATTAGAGGCTCTAGCTTTAATTGAAAGTATTGAGAAGTTCTCTAGATACCTACTAGGTAGGAAATTTCTGGTTCTTTCGGATAACAAACCTTTACAAATTTTCAAATCGGGTCATCCGAAGAATTCTAGAATACATAGATGGTCATTACTATTACAGGACTATGAATTTCCCATCTGTCACATTCCTGGAAAAGACAATAATCTTGCTGACATTCTGAGTCGATTATAGAATGGCAGATTTTCTTGTTGGTTAATTATAGTTGAATTATAATTCTTGTTTATATAAATTGAGTTCATAGTTCATAATGATATATATATATTGAGATGATAATTATATATAAAGCCTTATTAGAAGGTCAACATGACAATAGACAACATGATAATATAGGTTGTTAGATTAAATATTATAAATAGAGTGAAGGTAAATTCTATCTGATATGTGTTCAAAACAGAGCCACGGCAAGGATGAAATTTATGAACGGACACAAGTGCTTGCTGTTGGAAAATCAGAAGACAGTCAAAAAGAGACTTAAGTATCAAGATGTGATGTTGAAAGACATGTGATGTTAATTGTTTAGAGTTGCATAAGAGTAATTAACGTTTATTTTAGTTAATTATGAATTTTGGGTCCACATTGACAAGATGATATGTTTTATGTTATATATATCTATATGTTGATAAATCAGCATAACAGGAGCTAAACAAGGAGATATAATCGAATGATAGTTCAAATCCCAAAGGAAATATCGGTTAAATTAAGGTGGAGTCACAAACAAGCACTCTACCCATTAAATGAATGATTAAGTATATCATGACAATACAACAACAAGTAACGACTACGACTAACATGGTGACTGAGAAATCTGCATTATTACCCTCGTCCGAAACTCATGGTAATACCTAGAGTTAGGACACACTTGTCATTAGGACAAGGTTGGGACTAATATGGTTATTAGTTGAGCTGAATCCATAGAATCAGCCACACGACGTCCGACGTAAGGTTCGGTGAGGTGGGCGTGCCAGTTATGTTGCATTTATAATTTTTTTTGGGGGGGGGGGAGTGTTAATGAGGTGGTAAATTCTAGAACCATGTGGTTGTGGGTAAAAGAAAAGTATGGTTACAGTTGTAAGTATCATATATGATAAGTATCAAAGGAAAAATTACTTCGCATTTTTTTTCTGGGAGGGGGCATTATGCCACATAGTGGTCACGCTCACACGCACCACCTAATAGGAATTAGGAGATTCCCAGTCTAACATTAGAATGACTTGACCACCGGGAACTAAGACTGACGTAGGCATCGTGAGGACAGCAACGGAAGGTCACTTCGAAGAACGACATGAAGTCAGCGGTGGGTCTCCTTTTAGATCTGTGTTACAAACGGACTTGATCATCTAGGCGAGGCATATGTACTAGAAGCGGAGGTCGCCTGTTTATACGGCATTCGTACCATGCAGACAGGGACATAAAGCATAGACAACGAGTTTGGTAATGATTCGCGATAGTCATTGAGAGACTGAGCAATTATAGAAAAGATATAAACAACTGGGTTTGTATTGACATGTAACGTCCCGTCCCCGTGTCAGGGGCCCGTTGCATTTTTACAATGTTGTTATATATCGATGTTCTGAAAGAGATCGAATCTGAAATAAAAGGATTTATCTCGAATTGAAACAGTGTCTTCAAGGTGAGCGACTTTATTACATATTGTTCTCTAGTTCGAGTTCTAACGTGACGAGGTAGAGGGGCTTGTGCGTCCCAATGACCCCAAGAGCTATGCCGACGGTAGCACAGCTACTGGTAGGGCCACCCATGTCGGACAGGTCAAGGGAGAGGGACCAGACGAAGAGACTCACAAACCTGCTGCCTTGTAGGTAGACTGGGGACAGTCAAAGGCTAGGGAAAGCACCCCGAATACATGCTTGTCGAAATCAGATGTACTGAGCCACAGACTTGACAAAGCAGTGCAACGAAAAACCTGCTGCCTTGTAGGTAGACTGGGGACAGTCAAAGGCTAGGGAAAGCATCCCGAATAAATGCTTGTCGAATTCGGATGTACTGAGCCACAGGATTGACAAAGCAGTGCAACTTAACTTAATCAATTCATGATGCCACAGATGAAAATTAATCGTTATGGTGCTAATCTCGCGAAGTCCCATCAGGCGGTGACAGTGCCGAGCCCCCCTGCCCCGAGGGGGTCCACCCATGACTACTGGTGGACACCTTCCCTTGTGCTGTGGAGTCAAGGCACAGAGGAGTAGGTTAAGAGCTATTGACCAAACGCCCCGGACACTCAACATATTACAGTGGAATGCCGAAGGAGTTTATAACAAGAAGGTCTCCCTAACAAAGCGTCTTCATAAAGAGAGAATAGATGTGGCATGCATTCAAGAGACACACCTCAACGCCAATCACAAATTCTCAGTCAGAGGATATCAGGCCACACGTTTCGACCGCGAAGGACATAAAGGAGGAGTTCTAATACTTACACGAAATACAATACCTTGCAGTGAAGTTTCAGTGATCTCTGACAACCAAACGGAAATTCATTCATTGGCACCTTGCCGTCTTGACAGATGATAGTTTGTGCTTTAAAAAGGCATAATAACTTCTACCTATGGCGGTAGCGAATGTGACTTATAAGGTCAATTTGTGCTGTAAATGTCCGTTCACAGTGGGTGCATGTGAACACATGGTCATTTCCACCATCATGCACCATCTTACGTCTCACACGCTCGGTGTGTGACTTATCTGCAATAATTTTCTCCTTTGTCTTTATTCCATTTCTGATGTTTGCTCTCCACGCAACACGTTTAGCGGCGCCTTGCTCCCAATGTGCATTATCAATGCCTGTATCAATCATATCCCGCTTACACACATCTTTGTATCGTAGTAGAGGCCGACCCTGAGATCTCTTACCCATCTGTAATTCACCAAAAAAGATGTCCTTTGGTATTTTACCATCATCCATCCTCCTAAGATGTCCTATCCATCTAAGTCTACGAAGACTGAGCATGGAATAAATCGTCACACAACCTGATCTTTCCAATACTTCAGTATTTGTGATTTTGTCTTGCCACTTAATACCAAGTATTCTTCGCAGACACCGTATATGAAAGCTGTTTAAACGTTTTTCTTGGTGTGAGTAAGTTGTCCAGGTTTCACTGCCATAAAGAAGGGTACTAAGGACACAGGCTTGATAGACAAGGACTTTTGTTTTGGCAGTAAGCTTCCTGTTCTCCCAGACTCTTTTTCTTAACCTGTTCATTGTTGTTGCTGCCTTACCAATCCGGATATTGATTTCCTGATCTAGGGATAATTTGCTATTTACCACTGATCCTAGATATGTAAAATGGTCTACCATCTCTAGTTCGGCGTCGTCAATAAAGATTGATGGTACCCCATGTGCACCTTGTGACATAATCTGTGTCTTCTTTTTGCTAATTGTTAAACCAAATTCAGAACAAGCATTGGAGAATGCAGATAGTAGACATTGCAATTCTTCACCAGAGTGGGTCGTAACTGCAGCATCATCTGCAAAAAGCAACTCTGATCAGTACCCTCCTAATTTTGGTCTTGGCCTTCAATCTCTGAGCATTGTAGAGGCCGCCATCTGAGCGTGAGTGAATGTATATACCACCATCCTGATCACGAAAAGCATATTTCAGTAGAAGTGAAAAGTATATTCCAAAGTGGGAGCTATAGTATGTCCACATTTGTGTGCCTTCATTCACGATCAATTATTGTGAAAACTATCTGTTGCATCGTTATGAAATTTTTCCAGCCGTCTTATATTTACCCCCACCCAAGGAATATGTCTTTGATAGGTCCAAAAACAACTTAAATCATTGAAAGCGGCGACATTCCTTTGATGTTTTGCTTAACAACTAGTGATTTCTCGCTAAAAAAAAGTTATGTTTACGGTAATGGGGACCTGCAAATTCAGATGACAAACAAAGGCGTATCTGGATTCGTATGGGAGTGGGTGCAATGAAAGAAGTAGCTTGCAATGGACAGGGTCGGCTGCATTGCACAGGGTTTTATCCCATATGGCTCAGTTTCTTTCCGCAGCGCGGAAAGCGTCGCACAAAGCACGAACTCCGTAGCTCCAGCGACGACCCTCGGGAGTGTCCGAAAAAAAATGCACTCTTGAAATGAAGGACGCGGCCCGGAATCGAACATACAACCTTCAATCCATCCTTTCTCCAATAGTCCTCTTCCTCTTTCAACACATGGTCCTGACGTTTTTTCCAGTAACTTTTATCAATATTTAATAGCGCGGACAGACAGACAGACAGACAGACAGACAGACAGACAGACAGACAGACAGACAGACAGACAGACAGACAGACAGACAGACAGACAGACAGAAAGGTAGGTAGGCAGAAAGGTAGGTGGGTGGGTGGGTGGATGGCTGGCTGGCTGGCTGGCTGACTGGGTGGGTGGGTCGGTCGGTCGGTCGGTCGGTCGGCCGGCCGGCAGGCAGGCAGGCAGGTAGGCAGATAGATAGATAGATAGATAGATAGATAGATAGATAGATAGATAGATAGATAGATAAGCAGGCAGGCAGGCAGACAGGCAGGCGGGCGGGCAGGCAGGCAGGTAGGCAGATAGGCAGATAGGCAGATAGATATATACATAGATAGATAGATAGACAGACAGATAGACAAACAGACAGACAGACAGACAGACAGACAGACAGACAGATAGATAGATAGATAGATAGATAGATAGATAGATAGATAGATAGATAGATAGATAGATAGATAGATAGATAGATAGATAAGCAAGCAGGCAGGCAGACGGGCAGGCAGGCAGGCGGGCGGGCAGGCACGCAGGCAGGTAGGCAGATAGGCAGATAGATAGATAGATAAATAGATAGATAGATAGATAGATAGATATATAGATAGATAAGCAGGCAGGCAGGCAGGCAGGCGGGCGGACGGGCAGGCAGGTAGGCAGATAGGCAGATAGATAAATAGATAGATAGATAGATAGATAGATAGATAGATAGATAGATAGATAGATAGATAGATAGATAGATAGATAGATAGATAGATAGATAGATAGACATACACTCAGACAGACAGATAGATTAGATAGATAAGATAGATAGATAGATAGATAGATAGATAGATAGATAGATAGATAGATAGATAAGCAAGCAGGCAGGCAGGCGGGCAGGCAGGCAGGCGGGCGGGCAGGCAGGCAGGCAGGTAGGCAGATAGGCAGAATGATAGATAGATAAATAGATAGATAGATAGATAGATAGATAGATATATAGATAGATAAGCAGGCAGGCAGGCAGGCAGGCGGGCGG
>OY992877.1:54668187-54803187 GCA_963921405.1 Cepaea hortensis | reverse complement strand
ATCAATGGTAGACCGGTTCTGTCGAAAGCCACACTGTGATTCGGGGTAGACTTGATCTCCTAGGACTTGAAGTCTGCGCAGAACAATTCTGGGAAATACTTTTCCAACAATGCACAGAAGTGAGATACCCCTATAGTTGTTGCAGTCGCTCCGATCGCCCTTGTTCTTGTACAGTGTTATGATGCTTGAATCTTTGAAATCCTGTGGGACTTGTCCTCGTCAGCATAGCTCTATTAGCTGGTGGATCTGTAGAGTGAGTGTGTCTTGATCACTCCTGATAACCTCTATTGGAATCCCATCCTTACCTGGAGCCTTGCCAGATGCAAGTTCATTTATAGCACACTTAACTTCTGTTATGGTGGGAAGTGTGTCCTGGTGGTCAAGAGTTGGTAGAGCCTCTATGGCGTTGAGGGCATCATCCGCTAGTTTGGTCTCACTTAGCAAAGCTCCAAATAGTGCTCTGCCCATCTGCCCATCTGCTGTTTCTTTTCAGTGATGATTTCTCCAGTCAAGGTTTTAAATGGTGCACTTCTTTTGATCACTGGACCACAGGCTTTCTTTATTCCTTCATACATGCTCCTTATGTTTCCCTTATCACTTGCGATTTGAATGGACTCACATAACTTGATCCAGTAATCATTTGCACACTGCCTGGCAGCCTTTTGCACATCCTTCCTAGCTTGCCTTAGCTCACTCAGAGTTAGTTAGTTAGTTAGTTAGTCGCGGTTCCAACTTCACAGCAACGGGTTGTCCCCTTTATGCTCTGTTCCTGTGCCAGTGAATATCACATAAAACGCTCCCCACTGCCCAATGTGAAAAGTGGAAAAGACAGGAGTCTCTACAAACAGCCCGCACAGATACACTGTGCATAATGCCGCCACCAGAATGTCAACACAATAGTAACCCACGAAACATCCAGTTTATTTCTGATGGAATTGGCAGTCATTTTCCCATCTGGATGTTTCCTAGATGTTCACCCACACAGTCCACGAAAATACAGTTCATCGTCAATGGCAGTGGCAGTCAACCAGAAGCCCAGCAGCCACGCATTTCTGCATAAGGCACAAACCAGTCAACTCTGGGACATAGCCAGCTGCCATCGCTCCAAACATGCAGTCACGTTCCAAAAAACCTCGGACAGATTCAAAAGCATTTCACACGAAACTCACAGCTCACAGTGTCGCGCCACGCACTCACTCAGTAGCAGGGCGACGGAACCATAGCCTCCTTAGTCGCCTCTTACGACATGCGTGGTAGGCTACACTCAGAGTGTTATGCGTTGGTCTTTCCTTGTTTCTTAAGAGAGCTATCTTCTTCTTATCAATCAAGGGCTGCAGAGTCTCGCTGTTTGCCGCAAACCAGTCCTGCCTCTTATGATCCACAGTGCCGTAAACCCGTACGGAAGTTTTATAAAGAGTTTCCTTAAGTTGACCCCACTTTTCATTTACTGTACAATTTTCTGGTGTATCAGTGAAAGCGTCTTCAAGTTGCTGTTGAAACTGAAAGCACTTCTCAGGATCGTAAGTGTTAATAATATTAATCCTGGGGCTAGATTTGTGTTTAGCTGTGTAGATTCTCTTTGGTCTCAGTCTAACCCTTGCAACAACCAAAGAATGATCCGTATCACAGTCAGCACTGTGGTAACTTCGAGTCAATAATATATGGTTCAGATGTCTCCGTGTGATGATGAAGTCCGGCTGGTGCCAATGGCCGGATCTTGGATGTTTCCATGTGACATTATGCATCTCTTTTGTTTTAAAAAAGGAGTTTGTAATACATAGGTCATTACTGGTGCAATGCTCCAGCAGCCTTTGCCCATTTTCATTCATGCGACCGATGTTGTATTTTCCAAGGCACACTGGCCATGAACTCGAGTCCATGCCTACACGAGCATTGAAATCACCGAGCATATAAATTTAGTCAGATTTTGGAACTGCCTTGATCACGGAGTCTAACTCCTCATAGAACGAATCCTTCACATCATCAGAGGAATCGAGTGTCGGTGCATATGCAGTAGTAATGGTGGCAAAACCACAAGAGGTTGCCAAGCGCAGGGATAATAGTCTTTCATTTCCTCCTGCTGGAATTTCAATCATTCCCAGTAGCGAATTCTTCACTGCAAAGCCCACACCGTGTTGCCTTTTTTCTGCCTGCCCTCTACCCTTCCAAAAAAAGGTGTAATTGTTTTCCCTGAGTGACCCTTCCTCAGCGAGGCGAGTCTCTTGCAGGCTAGCAATATCAATGATAAGACGATTGAGTTCGGCATCAATCACAGCCGTTTTTCTCACATCGTCAATATTGATCAAGTCAGTGGAACATCCTGGACACATGGTTCTCACGTTCCAGGTTGCACTAATGGAACACTATGCAAATGCAAACCACATTGATATTACAACCGAACAGAAGAAAGCAATCAAAGACAAACAGATACATCATAGAAATACAGAGACAGCAGCAGAATATATGATGGCAAATCTAACAATGGAAGAAATGGAACAGACAATGAATACCCTAAACAAGAAGAAATCACCACGAAAGGATGGAATCACAAATGAAATGCTAATAGGACTAGGCACCAAGGCAAAGAAGAAACTACTAGCAGTCCTAAATAACAGCTGGAAGAGAGGAATAGTCCCACAGGCATGGAAGGAGGCTATACTAATACCAGTCCCAAAGAAAGGAAAAGACCTGGAAGAACCAAATGGCTATCGACCTATCAGTCTACTTAGCTGTGTAGGAAAATTAATGGAACGCATTATCAATGGCAGGCTAACATGGCATCTGGAAGAAAACAAACTCTTAACACCACACCAAGAAGGATTCAGAAAGTACAGATCCACTGAAGATCAAATAACCTATATAGCTCAGGAAATAGAGGATGCCTTCCAAGAGAAAAAGCACACACTAGCAGTCTGGATAGATTTAGAAAAAGCATTTGATAAAGTATTGAAGGAAGGACTGAAAGTAAAACTGCAAAAAATGCATGTTTGTGGGAAAATGTACAAATGGATCAGCCACTACCTTGAGAATAGAACTGCCAGGACAAAAGTACAAGGACAAACCAGCAAAATTATGCTGTTGGAGCAAGGTGTCCCCCAAGGAGGATTTCTTTCACAAATATTATTCCTAGCATATATAAATGACATCACGGAAAATTTTCCAGCCAGAGTACACACATCCTCCTTTACAGATGACCTAGCCATATGGACATCTGAAGAATATATTAGTACAGCTAACAGCAGAATGCAGCAAGCCTTATTAGCGCTAGAGGACTGGTCAAAATCATGGCTAGTGAAGATAAGTGAGGAGAAAACAACATGCACAGTGTTCTCCCTCTCAAATAAAACTCAGCAACCTAAGCTGGTATTGAATTGAAAAATATTGCGCCATGAAGAAAATCCAAACTATCTAGGGGTCACCTTTGATCGTCGCCTGACATGGAAGATACAGGTTGAAAAAAAAATCGAACAAGAGCAAGGCAAAGAATGGCAATCATGAAAAAGCTTGCTGGTTCAACGTGGGGAGCAGATGAGAAAGTTCTCAAGAAGTTATATACTGGAAGAGTGAGGCCAGTACTAGAATATGGCATCGCAGCTTGGGAAACAGCAGCTTAGTCAAACTTTAACAAAATAAGTAGAGTCCAAAATCAAGGAATGCGAATCATAACTGGAAGCCTGAAGACAACGCCTATTAATGAACTAGAAAAGATCACTTGTTTAGAACCAATGCAGGATAGAAGAGATAGTAGAGCCCAGCAACAAGCAGAAAAATTTAGAAGATTGACAGACCACCCTAGGTATAACAGGTTTAATGGTTTTTGAAAGGGAAGACTGAAGCATAGCAACTTTGTAGAAACTAAAAAACGAAAGATTAGGGCAGATCGTATACTTAATTAATATATCAACAGTCAAACCCATTTACAATGCACACAAGTTCCCAGCCAGGAGACAGCAGCAACTGCCTGAGATGATAGAAAACATTCCTGGTATTGAGAAAAAGAGCACTCAGAATGAAATCGAAAGAAGAAAAATAACCCTAAACTACATAAAAGAACATAACCCAAGCAGCAATTGGACCCATGCATATACAGATGGATCAAACAAAAATTCAATAAAAAATGGAGGAGGTGGAATTCTCCTAAATTTAAAAAATGGAGTGAAAAAAACACAGTCAGTGGCAACTGGAAAATTTTCAAGTAACTTCAAAGCGGAGGTAGAGGCTTTGAAAACTGCAGCAGAAATGCTCTTGATGGAAGAAAATGAAGAGAAGCACATAGCTATCTTCCCAGATGCAAAGTCAGCTGTCTCAATACTGAAGAGCAAAAACAGCATAGAACTAGCCGACCTAAGAGCAGCAATCCATGGTCTATGCCAGAAATCCAAAAAAGTTGTAATACAATGGATCCCAACACGTTGCAGTATACCTGGAAATGAAGAGGGCGGACGACTACCACAGCCTGACATAGACATAACCTATAATAAGCAAAGAGGTTTATAAAAAGCACTTCTAGAACAAAATGGGAATCAGAGCATCCAGGCCACCAGAAAGATGATGCATATTACAAACTCGACCGAAGAGAACAAGTGGCAATCTTCAGACTCCGCACAGGACATAACAGGCTGAAATACCACTTGTTCAATAAACTAAAGATAGGAGATACCGAAGAGTGTAATTGTGGAACTTGTAAAATGACAGCTAAACATTTGCTGCAGGAGTGCCCAATATATGCAGAACACAGAAAGATATTTTGGCCCACACCTGTTTCATTTGAGGACAAGCTGTATGGAGATATCAACAAGCTCAAGTTGACCGCAGCTTACTTTAACTACATTCAGGTTGACATCTAAAGGTGCATGAAGAAGTACTTAGTCTGCCACACTTCATACCACAGGTATGTCGGTTACAAAAGCCTCCCAGAGGCATGAAATGGAATATTGCTTGGATAGCAAATTCATTACGTGGAAAGTCGAATCGAAAGCTCACTGTGTGGGCTTCATAAAGGGTGGAAAAGTGTCCTAGTGGCACGAAAAGGATTATTGCTTGGATAGAAAATCCATTACGTGGAAAGTCCGAATCAAAAGCTCACTGTGTGGGTTTCATAAAAGGTGGAAAAAGTGTCCTAGTGGCACAAAATGGATTATTGCTTGGATAGCAAATCCATTACGTGGAAAGTCCGAATCGAAAGCTCACTGTGTGGATGTCATCTGCAGACTGCATTCTTCTGGTTTCCGGAAGAACAGCCTATGGTGAACGGAAGGCCCAATATACGGAAGTGAGGCTAAGCAGCCATGTGCAGGACGTGACGATTCCTTGGGTGAGCCCAGTACCATAGTACTATGTGTCGGCTCTGCAATTATGGAAGTCTCCTTGGATGGCAGGGAATGCCCATGGTCTGCCCCTGCCTTCCCTTGAGGGCTGACCAGGATGTCTTTGGCTGTTCTATATGGGGCAGCTGGGATGAGGGATAACACCACAACAGTGAGAGTCAAACGTCCTAAGAAACCCCCGATAAGGTTAACCCGGTCAACAAATGCCCGCAGAAGTCGGATGTGTCGGCCTAACGGCACAAGAACACAGCTCTGCTGTAAACAGGAACAACGCAATCATGTCCGAAAAAAAGAAAAAAAACTCCAGATGAACGCAGAAGAAGTAGAAGAAGTTCAAAGATTGCTATTCCTGGGGGAAAAAATAATAGAAAGTGATGCTATTCAAGATTATTTAGATCCTAATCCCAATCTAGGTTATGAGTTTGAGTAAGAAATAGCAGACTACCAGGTTCCTGATGAGAAAGAAATTCGTGGAAGGTGCATCCAGTTTTTAACAGAGCTGTTGACACAGCTGCTTTTACATTTGCCCGATAACGTTCGAGTGTTGCAGTCCATGTCATGTCTTAGTGGAAGTGAATGTCTACAGCCAATGACGCCCTGTATATTGGATCTTGCTAAAATGTTTGTAGAAGATGCAGCTACTCTCACCCGCATCGATTTCCAATGGAGAAAACTTTATCATATGCAGTGGACACAGACCCCTGACACACTTGGACTGTGGGCAGAAATAGCCTCATACAGGGATGCCACCGGTGAAAATCCTTTCCAAGATCTTACAGATTTAGCTTTAACTGTGCTCATTTTACCTAATTCTAATGCGGATGTGGAGCGTATTTTCAATCAGATGGAAGTTATAAGTTATAAAATCAAACTTGCGGAACAGACTGAGCATCAAGAGTTTGACAGCTGTTTTTACTATTAGATATGGAATAAAAATATATGGCAAATGCTGTCATGATTAAAAATTTCTTCTTCTTCTTCTTCAGCGTTCCGAGCCATTGAGGTTCTTTGCTGCAGATAAAATCCGTCTCCATTCGTCTCGCTGGTTGACCTTCTCTTGCCAATCGTTGATTCCAAGTACTTGTAGGTCTGTATATATATTATCTCTCCACCGTCTTTTTGGTCTACCTCGGGGTCTACGGTCATGTATTTCCTGTGTGTAAGCGAGTTTTGTTTCCCTATTGTCTTCCATTCTTTCTATATGCCCCAGCCATTGTAGTCTATTAGTCTTCGTGATACCAGTGATTAGCGGGGACTTAAACAGATCATAAATGTCTTTGTTACTTCTTCTTTTCCACTCTCCACTTTGTGTATCCCTAATGGGTCCAAAGATGCGTCTTAAAACTTTGTAAGTTTGTTCTCAAAGGTGTGTAGCAAGGCTTCGTCTCCTTTCGTTGTACTCCAGGTTTCAGAGCCATACAGCACAACTGGTCTGGTCAGTGTTTTGTATATTGCGATCTTGGTGTTACGAGATAGCACATTTGATTTTAGTAGATGTTGTAGTGCAAAGTATATCTTATTTCCAGAATTGATTCTAGTTTGTACTTCTTCCCTTATGATGTTGGAGCAGTTGAAGATTGTACCCAGGTATTTGTATGTTTCCGTTCTTTTAATGGTCATATTATTTATTTGTATGTGGCCAGAGTTTTTAGCCATTCCTTCTCTTGAAATTACCATATATGACTGGGATCTGGAATAAACTTCATTCTAATATTCAGTGATAATAATAAATTATAATGTGCTACTTTATAACATTTTGAATGAATACCTCCATTGCTTGTTTTAGTGATTTCCCAAAAAATATTATTGCAATTTAGTGCTTTTTTTTTTTGCTCGAGAGTAGTTCTGATTGGTATTTGACGGATCTGGAATAAACTGAATTGTAATATGAAGTGATAATAATAAATTATAATGTGCTACCTTGTTACATTTGTAATAAAAACAGTTGGTGCTTTCCAAAAATATTTTGGTGTCTTTTGGTGCTTTTTTGGGTCGATTTTGGTTCTTTTTCATCAAAGGGAGAAGGCAACACTGCCCGCGAGCTCACTCATTTGTTCATGCATATTGTTTGTATCTTTAATAGAATTTAATTCAATTTTCTCTCACTGTTCATTTAACCAACTTTATTTTGCCTTCACACACTTATTTCTTATTTCTTTATTTATTTCATTATATTCATGTTTATCAATTTTACTCTGTTTTCTTTTTGGTCATCAACTTTAATATTTCTTCAGTCATTCATTTGTTCTTAGCCCTTTGGCTTCTCTCCTGTAATATTTCTTTGCTCATTTAATGAATTAATGTTTGTGTACCACCATGTCAGAATAACGTCAATAACGAAAAGCCCGACGCTTTGGTTTGTTCTGAGACTATTGTGGCGGACCCCTCAATGCACGCAGTAGACATCATATAAATATATTCAAAACAATGTTTTCCCGTAGTGAATTTGAATAACGAAGACACAAACAATAGATTGCACGATTTATTGCCTGGCATATTTCGCTGCATCTCGTCAGGTACATACTGCAGAAATCACACAACTTACGTGAATTAACTAGATAAATCCTTCAAGTTGAAATATACACATATTCGCACAGTAATGTCACTTATCTACCACGGTAATTTTAAGCTGACTAACATGTCTTTCTGTTTGCACAATTCTGGCTTGCGTTGATAGATCATAATTGCTTCTGCAAATTGTAACTAGCGAGTATTTTGTGTGTTAAACACGCGAAATGTATTGTCTCTGTCCACCATATGGCCACTTTCGACAATGTGCCTACCGATTGAAGACGCAGAGAGCTTCCGGTGTGTCGGCCCCACGAGGCTAGCATCTTCTGTGTGTTGTATCTTGTTGACCCATTGAGGTATGTGTTCTGACACCCGTTTGTTAAGCTGTCTCTCTGTTCTACCAATGTAAACGGCCTGGCATCTACATGTGAATTGGTAAATACAATTGTTTGTGGCGTACAGAGGAACAGGCTCTTTGACTGCTGGTGTAGGAATCGGTACGGTTTTATATCTAATGACTGGAGTTGCCGCACAGAATGTTCGGCCTACTGCTGTAGTAAGCCGGTCTTGTAGACGTTGCATTACGTCATCCCCTAGAAAGGTTAGCTGGATGAATACCTTGAGTTTAGGGACTGTAGTTACGTCTGCTTTGGGTTTGGGCTGTTGGCAGTGGCGCTTTATAAATCCTGTGGAGTACCCATTCAGGTTTAAGACATTATTCAGAGTTTCAAATTCCTCTGTCAGTGTGTCCTGGGTGCATATCTTTCTAGCACGGTCAAACAAGGTCCGTAGTAAGCCCCGTTTGTACTGGATAGGTGTGAAGCTCTGAAAATTTAGGTATTGACCAGTCCATGTTCCTTTGCGATACACCGATCTTTGAATTGTGCAGTAATCATACGCTCATTCGCTTGTCTCTACGCTTGTCTTAAAATTGAAAATTAAAGGAATTGACGGAAGGGCCGTTTGCACGAGACTCTAGGCTACCAGTTGTTTTTGAGAGCCAATATATACAGGGATAACTGGCCTGTGGCAGCCTAACGTCCACTGCATCTGCGTCCGTCTCCAGTCGTCTTGCCATGCTCGCCACTGGAACCAGATGGATGCGGACGAGGGAGTGAGGGCGAAGGAGTTGCGCAACCACTTCCTCACTATAATCCAATCTAAAGAGCAAGTCATTCGTTCTTCATCAAAAGATGCAATGAATGAATGGTCCTCGTCATTCATGACGGACGAACATCGCAATCTGTCCAAGGTATTGTCCGCATTCTTCTTCTTCTTCTGTCTCCTCTTCCTCCTACCCCCACTTCTTCTTATAGCAATTGGGTCTGAAAATGCATAGCGGACGGAGATAATGAGAATAAACCGGGTAAAAGACAACACGATTTAGTGGTGAAATGGGACGCAGAGGTGTTTCCAAGGCACCAGGGCCGGGTTATATACTGGCCAAGACCTATTGACGCGTCCTCGTCGAGCGTCCTGGGCAACAGGTCCCCTCGGGGTCTTGGCTAAGGTCAGTAGGATCGCCGATTCCTCCGAAGTCGGAGAGTGTCTGCCTGTACGGAGAGGAACCACCAGTCTGCACACCAATAAGCCAGACATGGGACAACGGATATTCACGCAAAACTCAGGTCCTGTATGACATCACACTGATGTTGGACAACAGGATGCCTTCATCCGACATACAGGACTTCGCGTTGGAGCTCAAGCCAACGAACAGAAGCAAGCAAGCAAGCAGTGGTGAAACCTCACCTCAAGAGACAGAATCATATAGTATATGATATACCTGTTTGAGTATCATTATAGACAAAGAAGGGAGAACAGATAAAACAATTAAAATAATAATACAAAATTCAAGAGGAATTTTCGTTTTTTTGTTTTTTTTTTAAAAAGTTAGCTCGTGTCCTTTACAAGACATTTACGTTCAGCAGTCTGCCATTGCTTTATGAACGACCAACACTCATACCATTATTAAGATCAATACAAAGATGTCTGCTTCCAAATTGACCGCATTTGATTTCGTACGCGGTAGGAGGGAAAGCGAATCGCGTTCACTACCCCTTCGCCACAGACGCAGGTGGATCTTTCAAAGCACTAGGAAATCTGTGGAAGTCAAAATAAATTAATCGTAGTACCAGCCTGATTATATTTAATTCTAACGTTGAATTAGACTGTAAGGGTAAGCAATATAGAATATCTAAAACAATAACTAATTATAAACATTCATTAGTTGGTGTCCGCGCAAAATAGAAGGATTAAAATGGTATGACAGAATCACCAATGTGGGGCTCGCGAAAGAACTAAATAGACATCGGTGAATCAAGAGGTTTTAAACAAAACATAATCATGTTATGTCATATTATGCGATGTTATATGATGTCGAGCGACGTTTTCGCACATTGACCATTCCCATGAGTGCTCTGTCCTTCGATGTGTAAAGATCCAAAAGCATTTCTGCTCACTGTTCCCATGACGAGTTAGTTATGATGTGAGGAAAAGAAGCTGAAGCTAGATAGAGCACACGCTGGGAACACCTGAGAATAGTATAACAAAGTTCCGTATCTAGAAGCGAAAACGAAAAAGAATGAGATTTAGAAACACACGGATACAAGAATCAGAAGCAGCGTTGAATAATATGGATAGGATATGGGCGATATTGTACGAGATAGCAAAATATAGGAAGGCTTGGAGTGAATTGGCTGGGGTCCGTATATATTTCAATGGTGAATAAAGGGCAAGAACCAGGAGAGAGAGAGAGAGAGAGAGAGAGAGAGAGAGAGAGAGAGAGAGAGAGAGAGAGAGAGAGAGAGAGAGAGAGGTTTGAATTCTACTGTGGTCTCTATAACTTTCAATTGTTAATTTGTCTAGTGTGCCATCTAATATTTAATTCTTGCCTCTACTTCTATGAGTGTCTATCAATGCCCGTGAATGTATTTCTCATGATTTCTAAAGCCGCATTCCGTAATGAACGGGAGTGTCAATATCCAGAAGAGACGATTAGCATCCATATGCTGGGTTTGATATTTCCTTTTGTGATGGGTCGGCACTGCATTTATAGAAGCCTGCTTGAATGGCGGGGAATTTGAATGTTCTGTCCTTGCCACCCCTTGATGGCCGACTGACATGAATGCGACTCTTAAGGGTGCTCCTGGTGGAGTAGGGGGTGGGGTGAAATGGTTCACCATTCGTGGATGGAATCGCGAAGTTGATGTCACCAATCAGACCTTGGAATGTCTCACGAAACTGCCCAGGAAGGCTAACATGGTGAACAAATGCCAGGATGTGTCGACCGAAAGGCACAGATTTTGCAACTTTGCTATAAATAGGCAAAATGCAATGGCACCCCCCCCCCCCCACTCTCGTCTCCCACATGGAACAAAGTTTGCAGAGGTAGAAATGGTAGGCCATATGTATTATAGAAGGCTCTGGATAAACATGACGATCAACTATATATCTCAGTTAAAACTCAGAAAGGTTTAATATGATATTACATTTATGAATACATTGATGACAAACAACGTTATAATATGACAAAGGCTAGCAAAAGAAGGGAAAGAAATTACTGTAGTATTTTACAGAAATTTGGGGGAAACCCCGAGACTCAAAAGAAGCAGTTCAGTATCAATAGTTCTAAGTTACATTTTAAGTGACAATTGCAATTGGAAAAAAAAACAAAAACAAAAAAAAAAACACACACACATACACACACACACACACACACACACACACACACACACACAAACACACACACACACACACTCACACACACACACACACACACACATATATTAGGTTCTCTTCTTTCCTTCTTCCTTTGTCTTTTCCAATCCACTTGTTATATTGTTTGTTCCTTCATTATTCAAAATCACAACGGGAAAACAATGTTTCTTCATATACGTATATTCTCATTATACTTTTGATGTATTGACTACTTTGACGAATACGATACGATAGACATCTATAAATAGAACCGGATATTTGTTGTATTGTAGTGACGTCAATAGTGTAACATTCTAGAAACAAAATGGCTGAAGCTACGCTGGTAGAGCGTCCTCCTATCTTTTTTTGCCATGAATGCAACAGAGAAGTACAGCCAAACATCCCGGTAGATTATTTATTTAACCGAATGTTTATGATAAAACCTACATAAAAATATATTTATATATGGTAATATTTTATACAGCGTAGAACTTTAGAACAGATGCTGAAACTTCGACGGAAATCGAATCTGAAAAAAATCGGTTTTTTCAAGTGGGGGAAAAATCACAACAAAAACTGTTTTGTTGTGATTTTCTTTTTCATAACACATTTCTGATATTTTGTATGAGCATTTTATATATGCTTTAATCTGTCTTGATTTTAAGAAAAATCACATAGAATAAGGCTTTTAAAGTGACATCTTCACTTTTATCAAGCCCATACTTGAATTCTTCAATCAATTCTGAATTCTATCTAGTAGTTAGTAGAAGGAACAATCATGAATTACTGATTTTAAAATTGAGTATTTATTAATGAGACCACCATAGCTAGATAGGCATTGAAAAACCAAATCTAATGGTAACTCAGTGATGCCTGTGTGTCAATTCTAAGCGGAGATATTCACATATGAGTGAATTTGAATTTGTCTCGAGTTGAGTTAAGAATCGACATCACTGCAGTCAGGAAATTCGCATACGTGCTCCGTCCCCTCGTTCAACAGCCAGTGAAGAGTTGTACTACTAAACTTTCCCACCGCTATCTGATTAAAAGTTCTCCTGATCTTCCCTCAGTTTTGAGATTCTTCCAGAACCCCTGCCGATCCCCCGCAATCTAATTCTTTCCACATGAGTTCTCAGTCTGTTTTTCCACCTGGCCCCACAAGCGCATGACCACCTCCCCCTTGTCCATAGGCAATCTACCACCAAGAGGTGCATTCCCTGCTAGTCTGTCAACCTGTTCATTCCCCCGCACCCCCGCTTGGCCAGGGCAAAATATCCATACAATTCTCACAATCTGTGACCTCTGAAGCGACAAGAGCTATTCCACACGAAACATTCCTTTCTCCACCTTACTAAACATACTCTTTGAATCCGTAATGAATAAAAATGTGTTGCAGAAGTTGCCTCTAGGCAAAGGAATGCCGCTGTTACTCCCTCCACCTCCATTTTCATGCTGGAGGTCGTAGTCTCATATGCCAGACTAATTTTTCAAGACTCGTCCATTAGCCTTTGCAATAAAGCCCCATCCACTACGTCTGTTTCTCACCACTGACCCATCACTGTAGATGACTATGTCACCTTGATGTGTGTTACTCTGGATCAGCTGTTGCACTTCAAACTCAGTGCGGCCCGCTGCCCATTCTCTGCACTCACGACCCAGTGTTATTATTACATTATGCCAGTCCATCATGTCTTCCGGAACTTCAACCCACTCTCTTTCACGATTGATAGTCTCTAGATCACACACCTGACGTATAGAAAGTTCTGCCTGTGCCATCCAGGACCTGCCTTGTCTTAGTCTATGACCCTTGACAATATCCATGGCTGCATGCAGCGGGTGATCCCTATCTGCAGCAACTCTCAGGTACTATTTGGCCTGAAGGACCCTATGCCTATCCGACATTGTTTGTAGCGCCAGGATATGTCTCATACATATAATTGGTGTGTCCTTTGTGCACCCCAGGATTACCCGCATGGCAGCATTCTGTATGCGCTCCAGCCTTTCAAGCTGCCTCTGATACTGTCAGCAGCCCCAAACCATACTCAATGACAGAAATTATTGACTGCTGAAAGAGCCTGTACATTTGTCTGGAGCTAAGACTTTAACATGATTTCCTTAATTTTGGGACTCTTCAATGTGTCTCATTATCTCCACTTCCAGTCCGGGCGAGATTGTCTCAAACGGGTCATAGACAGATTTGAAAACTGACTTCAATAATGTGTTCTGTCATGTTAAATGATAAAAACAATAGTACAAGTATGCAAATAAATTATTAATAATCTTTAAACTTGTATTCTCTTTGACTTTAGTAGCTCAAATTGCACGTTTGAGCGTTAACAGTTTCCACAGTCACCATCTTGAAGTTCCATTCACAAAAACGCCGTAGAAATATTTTCTTTACGACATATCAAGCGATATCCACAATGAAACTCCAAATATATAAGGGGCGTTCATTTGAAATCGATTCGTGCAGCACCGCGCATAATTGTGTACGTTGAACATGATCATGTCATAGTCATGTGATAAGTACTGACCAATTAATAAAAGAGCAAGTGCTTATCGTCCTATGATACATAGGTTCTGTTTCTGACCGTTGAGAAAATGGCTGGGTTGATCCAAAATCCATCCAAAGAAGCTCAAAGCGCGGTGATTCAGTTTCTTTCATTTGAAAGATGTCGACCAGTGGACATTCATCGAAGAACACAGGCAGCGTACAGTAACAAATGTGTATCGAAGACAACAATGACAGACTGGGCACGAATGTTTCGGAAAGGACGTCAGTTCACGACAGATCTTCGACGGCCGGGTCAAGCGCATATTGTTGCAACAGAAAAAAAACCATCGCCAAAATTTATGCAGCAGTACAGATGAACTGTTGTCGAAGCATACGTTCGCTAGCGAAAGAATTTGATGTGTCAATTGGGACAATTCAAAACGTCATTCGTAAGAAACTGCAATATCGGAAGGTGTGTTCACAGTAGGTACCACGGATGTTGACCGACCACCAAAAATAGGAACGCATGGGATGGTGTTTGAACCCTTGTTACAGAGTGGAGGATGAAATATTTCTCTTCTGCATAGTGGCAGGCGATGAATCATGGTGTCACCACTTTGAGCTGAGCAACAAAAGAAAGAGAGCTTGCAATGGAAGCATGCTGGATTGCCAAAAGCCAAACAATTTTAAGTGGCAGGTTTCTGCTGGTAAGATTATGCTGAGCGCATATTTTGACCATGAAGGGCTATTGTTGGCCGACTTTAAAGAACCTGGTGGCAACATCAACTCTACCAACTACTTGTAAACACTAGACAAGCTGCAAAAAGCCATCAAGAATAAACGACCCGGCATGCTTTCTCGCTGTGTGATTTTGTTGCACAATAATGCTCGTCCACATGTCGCAAAGATTGTGCAGGAAACATTAGCAAGGAAGAAGTGGGAAATTCTGCACCATCCAGCCTATAGTCCTGATTTGTCACCATGTGATTTTCATTTGTTCGGACAACATCACTGCTTTCCAAATCGAATTCTACATGGAAGGGGCTGAGTATCAGACACTTAAACTTAAGACAGGCAATACAGACCTACATCTGATCAATTACTACTGTCCAAGTGATCACCCACAGGCACTGGACACACTGCCATTAAAAGAAAAAATGATTGTGTGTGGCGATTTCAACAGCCACTCGCAGAGTTGGGGCTATGATCACATGGACCAGAGAGGAGAGAGACTGGAAGACTGGCAGGATGAGAATAGATTCATCTTGATTAACAAGCCGTCTGACCCACACACTTTCTACTCGAGATCATGGCACACTACAACTACACCTGACCTAGCTTTTCATTCACCAGACCTGGAGTGGAATATTACATGAATTGTTGGGAAACAACTTGGTGGCAGTGACCATCGGCCAGTGTTTCTAACTATAGAAAATGAGCTTGTAAGTGAAAGCAGCATGCTCTCGAGGTGGAACTACAAGAAAGCAGACTGGGCAATGTAAAAGAATTGCACCAGCATACTGGTTAGAAACCTGAACACTGAGAAAGACATAAATAAAGTAGTTGAAGAGTTTGTGAAATGCATACTACAGGCAGCGCGAGAAATAGTACCAAGAGGAGCCCGTAAACAATATAAACCCTATTGGAGTAGTGAACAGGAACAGTTGCGTAATGATGTGGAAGTGTGTAGAAAGCAAGCAGAGGCCACACCCAGCCAAGAGCACCACAATAAATTCCAGCACGCAAAAGCCAAATTTCAAAGGGCGAAGCTGCAGGCTAGACGGAAAAGCTGGCAGGAGAAAACGGAGTCTCTGAACTTTGAAAGAGACACAAGGAAATTGTGGAAGCTTATAAAATAACTTAACGATGAGGGCACAGGGAGAAACTCAAAAATTGCACCAGCTGAATCACCAGTGTGGAGCCCTTGAAGAGAACTAAACAAACACCAGTGAATCAAGAGGTGAAGAAAAGATGCTGGTGCTAGATAGGACATACATTGGGAAAACCTGAGAATAGTATAACTAGAAGGTCCTTTGGAATCCAGAAGGCAAATTGAAATAGAGAAAGACCCAAAAACATGTGGAAAAGAGACATGAACAATATGGAGAGAACATGGACAGCCTCATGAGATAGAACGGCTTGGAGTGACTTCGCTGAGGGCCTGTGCCGCACCCAATGGGAGATTCAGATTGAAAGAAGATATGACGAGCCCAAAAGCCCAGCGTTGGAAACCCATTGTTTGATTGATTTATTGATTTAGGAATCGACATCACAGCATTCAGGGCATTCCCATAAGCACCCCGTCCCTATCCTCAGCAGCCAGCGAAGAGTTCCAACACCAATAGTACCAGTAGCAATCTGATTATATGTCCGTCTCGCCTTTCCGTTGAGCGTCGGCCGGATCCCCTCGTCACTCCTCGCTGTCTCATTCTTGCCAGACCATGGTAATCCATTTGCTCCTCCAAGGTGTGCACATGCTCCCACACGGCTGCAACCACGTCTGCCTTGTCATGTATCAATACTCCACCAAGTTCTGCAGAGGCAGCCAATCTGTCCGCCTGTTCATTTCCCAGCACACCGGCATGCCCCAGAGAAAAGATCCAGGCGATGCTTGTAATCCGTGACCTCCGAAGCAAGTCACTCCGCACGAAGCCTGTCCGTCCTCACCCTCGTCATCATGGTCTCTGAGTCAGTTATCACGATGTGTGTGTGTGTCATATTCTCCATCCAGCGGAGAGCCGCAGTGACTGCCTCCACCTCCATTCTTAAGCTGGATGTTGTGGTATCATATGCCAGGCTCTCCTGCACCAAACGTCGACCATTAGCTTTGGCTATGAACCCCCAGCCACTTCCCTCACCTATTGACACCGAACCATCTGTGTAGATAATCACATCACCCGAGTGAGCATTGTCCTGAATTAGTTGCTGGATTTCCACTTCTGTGGCCCCTGCTGGCCACTCCTTGCACTCCCGGCTTAATGTGATTATAACTCTGCACAAGTCTGACTGCTCCGCTGCCACTCTGACCCACTCCTCTCCCTCGCCTTATGTTCTCCAAGGGGCACACCTGTCTGATCATATCCTCCGCCTGAGCCATCCATGATTTCCCTCTTATCAGTCGCTGACCCTTAACTGCGTCCAGCGCCTCATGCAGTGGGTGATCTGTGTCTGCAGCTACTCTGAGGTATACCTTCGCTTGCATCACCTTGAGCCTACAAGCAACAGTCGGCAGACCAAGGATGTAATGTGCATCCCAGAATGACCCGCATAGCTTCATTCTGTATGCACTCTAACTTCACCAGCTGACTCTCTGAGGCAGTGAGTAGTCCTAATCCATAATCAATTACTGAGAGGATCAAGTGCTGGTATAGTGTAAAAAGCATTCTCTGCTCTGTGTCCATTGCAGCCATAGTTTTAAGTGCCTTTTGAGATCTTGTCACAACCGTCTCCACACGGTCCTTGAAGGATAGGCTCCTGTCAAATGTAATCCCCGGATACTTCAGTTTGTTCTCTCTGCTGACATTTCTACCATCTATCATGAGGCTTGGGACATCAGCTCTCACAATCCTGTTGTTCAGAGAGCACCACAAAACAGCTGCCTTTTCCGGGTGGATGACAGCACTCATTTTTGTGCACCAGTCAATCACTTTTATCTACTGTCGCCTGTAGCTCCTGGACTGTTTGCTCCCTATCTCTCCCCTGCCTGTATACAAGAATATCATCTGCAAATGTTAGTATTCTTCCAACCCCTGGTGCTTCTAGGTTTGCAATCTTGCTTGTATACATGTTAAAGAGCATCGGTGAGACTGCAGATCCCTGTGGCAGTCCCGGGATTAAAATATGTGGCTCTGAGGTCCATGCACCCAGACGGAGAGCAACCCGATGAGAATGCAGGACGGCTGCTATCCAGTTCACCAACCAGGGATTGACCCCCTTCTCCATCAGTGCGGTCATCAAAATTTCATATCGAACTCTATTGTATGCATCCTCAAGATCAAGCGCTGCCGCCATCATTTCCTGTCTACTCTGGAACCCCTCATAAACGTCAAAGGCAAAAGTATTTGACCAGGTATCTTTTCCTGGCCTGTAGCTCCCCAGGCCTCTTGGAAGAAGCTTCCCCCTTTCCAAAAACTCTTGCAGCTTGATAGAACCTTCTCTAGAACCTTCCCAAATGTATTTTTAAGGGTGATGATTCTTCTTCTTATTTTCGTTCATCCGGAGTGTTTTTTTCAGATGTGATTGCGGTGTGCGTTAGGCACCCTTGGGTCGAAACCCTTAGGTCAACACATCCGGCTTCTGCGTGCATTTTTGACCAGGTTAGCATTCCTGGGAGACTCTCACTTTTGTGGTACCGTCCACCTCCCAGCTGGTCGAGTTGGAACGGTCGAAGACTTCGCAGTCATCCCTCAAAGGAAGGCAGGGACAGTCCATAGCATTTTCCGCCATCCTGGGTGGCTTCCATAATTGCAGAGCCGACACATAATGCTCTGGGACTGGGCTCACCGAGGGAATTGTCACGTCCTGCTCATAGCTGCTTTAATTCCTCACTTCAATATATTGGGTACCTCGTTAACCCCGGGCCGTTCCCGCACAAACCAGACAGGTCTGCAGACGGTATCCACTCAGCGAGTTTTCGACACGGACATGTGCTTGTCGTTGCGCCTGTCAACCTGGTCCAGGCACGCCAGACATTCGGAAAACTACCTAGTCAGAGCTGTTCCGAACAAGAGCGGCATTCGGAAACTAGGTAGTCAGAGCTGTTCCTAGCACGAAAGACATTCGGACGAGACATTTCACTCGGACGTAATTGCGTAGTGCCATTTTTATTTTGCCGCCCGTAGGCTGGCACTTCCGGCTTCTGCGGGCATTTTTTTATGAGGTTAACCTTCCTCGGGTTTCGAGACTCTTATTTCGACTTCCACACAGCAAGCTTTCGCTTCGGGCTGCCACGTAATGGATTCGCAAGACAGGCGTTCCATTTCGTGTCAACGAGACAATTTTCCACCTTTGACTACACTCACTTCATGAGTATGGTTACAATCTACGGGACGTGCGGCCGAGGTGTTTTCCCACCTTTTGTACTCGCTCACGAGGTAGGCTACATGTGCTGCCGGCTCAGCACCTTACCTCCGTGCGTCTGTGGGCGAGTAACGGTCAGGCTCTTTAATCCGGGGATATCTCATATCCCCCAGCTAAGAGCCATCGAACGAGTATCTGCGCCGAGCGTGCTCAGCACCTCATCACAATTTTGATGTAGGTTTGTGTCGGCCAGGCTCTCACTTCCGAGAGTTTATGGCGTAGAGACGTTCAGCCATACACCTCGGATGGGAGCCTTAGAGGTTATGTCCGAACTGAGATTTTTGGGATCGTTTGCCTGATTTTTACTGCTATCCTCAGTCACCTGCAGAGCAGCAGGTTGTGTCTCTCTTAGTCTGGTCCCTATCCCACGAGCCGTCCGATATGTAGTTTTCATCCATCGGCAAGAGCATGGGGTCGATGGGACACGCAAGCTCCCCCACCACGTCAAGGTGGAGACACATCGGGGGAGGGGTGATGATTCTAAAGCCGCTAAGCTCTGAATGATCCTTGAATAGTTTTGGGAGAGGGATGAGATAGCTGTGCACCCAATCCTGCGGTACTGATGCTGTCCTAATGCTCTGGTTAAAGCAGTCGGTCATCTCCTCCAGGTCTGCATCACTCAAACCCTTCATGTGGCCTTACCTGACTCCATCAGGCCCTGGTGCCGTGTCTTTTGCCTTTTTCAAAATGTGTTTAACATCTTCCACTCGTATGATGTCTTCATACTGCATATTCTTCGTGGTGCTAGATAACTCCTCTCTAACTGCATCCCTGGTGTCCGCATCATTATGATTGGTCTGCTCTAAAAATCTCTGGAGAAACGCCTCCCCTTTGTCTATGTTGTCACGCACACACCATCATCTCTATAAATTGTTCCCACTGTCATAGGCCGATATTTTCTCTGCATTTGCCTGTGCAATTTCCAGAATTTTCGCAGTGTTTTAATAACTTCCGGTGTAATGGAGACGCGATGACTCGCTGTCTTGGGGGAGAAGCTGTTCAGTGTTTTTCTGTGGATTCCTTATGGAAATTCCCGTGAAATTTGTGTGGATAGTGTTTTTCCTTTGGATTATGTGATGTTATTTCGTGTTCGTTAATTGGAAGTGTTCAAAAGAAGCCACGGAAGGCAGGTGGTGGATGAAATTATGAGGGCAGCCGACAGATATTTGTTGGTTATGGTCTCGAGTTTCGCGACGGCAAGCTTTCTCTCTTTCGAGAGACACTGATTGCGGTCATCCGGCCAGTATGGTCACTGCCATAGAGGAAAGCAACGGCAAACTACCTCTTTGAAATTGCCTAGTTTATTATGATTCGCTTAAAGACTGATCATCGCAAGACAAGGACAGAGACATTAAAATTAGGAACATGGAACGTTAGGACGTTAAACAACGACGGAAAATTAGAGAACATAACACAAGAAATTCAAAGAGAAAAAATTAATATATTAGGTATGTGCGAAACGAGATGGACAGGAGCAGGCATCAAGATACATAAAGATTTTAAGATTATTTATTCTGGAGGTGAGGATCGGCATGGGGGAGTGGCAATAGTTTTGGACCGGAAAACATCAACGTCTGTTCAGGGATATTGGGCCGTGTCGGACAGAGTACTACTAGTTAAATTGAGTGGCAGACCTTTTAACATAAATATTATTCAAGTATATGCCCCAACAGGAGAGTCCAGTGAAGATAGTGTAGAGGAATTTTATAATGACATAGAGTCTGCCTTAAAGAAATGTAAAAATTCAGAAATAAACATTATAATAGGGGACTTCAATGCAAAAGTAGGAAACCAAGGGGATAGATACACAGTAGGAAACTATGGTTTAGGAGAGAGAAATGAAAGAGGATACAGACTAGTAGAGTGGGCAAAAGAACAGGAAATGATTGTAGGAAACACCTGGTTCAAGCAACACCCTAGAAGATTATGGACCTGGAGGAGTCCTGATAGCAGGATTAGAAACCAGATTGACTACATTCTCATTAGCAGAAGATTTAGAAACGCCCTAACAGTAGCAAAAACAGTTCCCAGTGCTGACTGTTATAGTGACCACAGATTACTCACAGGAACATTGAGGATAAAGTTGAAGAAAGTCAAGTATACAACAGGGAACACTAAATATGATTTGTGTACATTGAGTAATGACAAGGAAATACAAAACAAATTCAACATAGAAGTACAGAACAGATTTGAAATATTGTCTGATCTAGAGATCCTATTCCAGGATGTGGATGATCAATGGGAAATGTTAAAGAATTCAATCAATATGGCTGCAGAAACAACTATTCCAAAATTAAAGAAGGTGGGTCGTAAGAAATGGATGACTGAGGAAATTTTACACTTAATGGAAACAAGAAGACTCAACAAAAATAATCCTGCCAAATATGAAGAAATTCACAGACAAGTCAGAATATTATGTAGGAAGGCAAAAGAATCATGGCTTGAGGAAAAGTGCTTAGAAATTGAAAAACAACACAACAGTCAAAATACCAAATTAGTGCATAAAAGGATTCAGGAACTTACTAATAAAAGAACAAGTACATCAACAGGCTGTCTAAGAACTAAAGATGGCAAAATCATAATAGAAAAAGATCAGATTCTACATGTATGGACAGATTATGTGAAAGACCTGTATAATGATAACAGAGAGGAACAGTATGCTATTAGATTTAATAATGAAGGACCAGCAATTTTAAAGATGGAGGTTCAAAATGTTCTTAAGCATATGAAAGCTGGCAAGGCCCCCGGTGCAGATAACATCACAACAGAAATGATTAAAGCTTTAGAAGAATTTGGACTAGAGCAAGTCACTAGACTGCTGAACACTTTATATGATACTGGAGATATACCTTCTGAATTATGTAATTCTGTATTTATTGCAATCCCAAAGAAATCAGGAACCTTAGAATGTGATCAACATAGAACAATTAGTATAATGAGTCACATCACAAAGATTTTGTTACGAATTATCATGCAAAGAGTGAGGAAGAAAATACAACCTGAAATAGGGGAAGAACAATGTGGTTTTGTAGAAGGAAAGGGTACAGTAAATGCTGTGTATATGCTGCGAACAGTTATTGAACGTGCTTTAGAAGTAAACAAGGATATACATCTTTGCTTTATTGACTACACAAAGGCTTTTGATAGAGTAAGACATGTCAACATTGTGGATATGCTTGCAGATCTACAAATTGATGGGAAAGACATTAGACTTATAAAAAACATATATTGGAAACAACAAGCTGCTATAAGAATTGATAATGAAGTAGGACAATACCAACCTATTAAGAGAGGTGTTAGGCAGGGATGTGTAATGTCTCCAGATCTTTTTTCCTTATACAGTGAAAATATTTTCAGAAATGTAGAAGACCTAAATGGAATCAGCATTGGAGGACGAAACATAAATAACATTAGATATGCAGATGATACAGTATTGATTGCAGACAATGCACAGGATCTGCAACAATTAGTAGACGCTGTGGTTGTACACAGTGAGCAGCTGGGGTTGGAATTAAATTGTAGGAAGACACAGGTTATGGTCGTCACTAGGAAGAACGAAGTACCACAATGTAATATACAAGTAAATGGGAATATTCTTCAACAAGTGAATCGGTTCAATTATCTCGGAACAGTCATAACATCTGATGGCAGATGCCTTGAAGAGATTAGAACAAGAATCGCCATTGCGAAAGTAGCCTTTAGCAAGATGAAAAACATTCTGACCAATAAATTGATGTCAATTGAAACGAGAAAAAGAGTGTTGAGGGGATACATAGAGCCTGTTCTTTTGTATGGATGTGAAACTTGGACAATGTGCAGTCAAGCTGAAAAACATCTGATGGCTGCAGAAATGTGGTTTCTGAGGAAAATGCAAAGAATACCATGGACAGATAGAAAAACCAATGACCAAGTACTACAAGAGACAAATGAAAATCGTAGATTGATTAGAGAAATTAGACGTAGACAGTCAAAATTTTTTGGACATGTTATGAGAAGAAATGGACTGGAGAACTTGGTGACAGCTGGCAAGATCGAGGGGAACAGACCAAGAGGAAGACCGAGAGGAAAATACCTGGATGGCTTGGCCACATGGCATGGACGAGACAGGAACACTGAGCTGATCCACGACTCTGGTGATCGAGTGAAATGGCGAATCATGACCGCCCACGCTTTCCGGCATGGCACATGATTGATTGATTGATTTATCACCTCCAATTTCCTTCATTGGAAACTCATTGTCTGATTAAATAACCGCACAGCACATGTGCTTGAAACTTGAAAGAAGAAGAAGCCACAACAAAAGGTTAATGATTGGTTGGATTTTGCAGCTAAAGTTTTCTACTGTGTAAGGTAGCCAACCCTCCTTAGCTGCCTTATATGAGACACATGGTAGTTACACAGTTACTATTCTGTTTTTTCCTCATGGGCCACAGTAACACATGAGTGTGGTTGACTTGTGTAGCACCTTTTTTTCGGACAGTTTTCAAATGGATAAATCTTTGGCTGTGCAAGAGATCAGGTAACCCCATAGTAATGGCACAGCATGTAACGAGACAACAGTGCAAACGAAGGAGAATAGCTGAAACTAATTCTTTAGGTCCATTTTATAGATTTGTTAGATGTTTTCCAGCCAGTAGGTTACATGGTAATAGTATCTTTACACTTCGATATTTGTTGAGAGAGACCGAGTGCTTACAGATATGACTTGAGTGCTGTGATGTCACTTCTTGTTAACCTGTAACCAGTTTATTTTTAAAATATGGATGTTGCAAAAATGTAATTTTAATTTCAGGCTTTCACGTGCTCAAGATGTAACAGCGGCTTCATAGAGGAAATGGAAGAGTAAGAAGATACTATGTAGTTTTAAATATTTGTGTTGTAAGAATTATGTGTTGGAATCTGTGGTAGTAATGGTTTGATGTATGTGATATATATGTATTTGTGGTTGGAGTACTTCAATGCAGTGATGTTGGTGTTCTAGTAATTGTAGTAATTATTACTGATCTTGTATGACATATTTGCTAGTGTCTGTGGTAGTATTGGTGCTGATGTAGTGTTGGTGTTTTTTTTTCATATCCTATTTACAGGACATCGGTGTCTTGGCAAGTTTATGTTCAGTAGTTTACCATTGCTTTCTGAACGACTGGCTCCTATACCAATACGTTATAACACAACGCCACACTGTCTGATGCATAAATCGGTCGCAGCTGCGTTTCGAACGCCTGGTAAGAGGCTCACGAACTGCGTTCACAAACCTTTGTCCACGGAGATCAGCATTTTGGTAGTAGCGATGACATTATTGATGCCCATAATTGTGTTAATTGTTGATGGTTGTGGCAATGTAATGTAGTTGGTTGGCATTAGGCGTAGTTGTGGCAATTAAAAAGAAAAAGTAAATGACCATATTTTCATGCCATCATGGTGTATTGAAGGTATGGTACTAGACCCATATTTCTTTGAATCAACAGCACTTAACGGATGACATGGTCTGTATCTCACCAGTAACCTCAGTCCACTTTCTGGTGTCATTTCATGAGACTGGATGATCATTGTTGAACAAAATCTCGCCTTGACGGGCATTTGAAATCTGATCATGAATAGAATAATTTATGAATTTGTAACTTTTAAACAAATCCCTGGATTATTTGTTGAATTTTAAAGTAGCCATTTTTATCATAAATTAACATAAATATTGCAGTAAGAAAGAGGACATCTAGACGAGGGGGGGGGGGGGGTCTATCAAAGAATAAACACCTTTAATAAAAAAGAAAAATAATTCTCATGTTCATCTAGTCAGTCACATGTTGTCTGGCGAAACAAAAACATGACCAGCCAAAGGGTTGAATCACTTGTTGATAATAACCAATATGTTGCAGATTAATTTGAAATTAGATAACCAATACAGATTGTAACATCTGATTTATATTTGGGGGCATTTAAAAATTTGCCTTTGTTAACAACAGACTGGCTTTATATGCTTTTAAATTTTGCCTTTGTTAACAGCAGACCAGCTTTAAATGCACATTCAACTACTGGTCCACATGATCAGGATTCTGTTGTAGATTTTGCTGAGGTATGTTGTTGTTTTGTTTAACTATTAGTTTACTTGTTTTAATGGTGTTACATACAAATTGTTCAACAATATTAACTTACTGTTCAACTGAGTATTTCAGTATTTTCATTTATTATAGTGAATGATAATGCAATCCAGAACACAGCATACACGTCATATTTTCTAGGAATATTGATGCTGACATTGCTACAGAAGTAATGATCATGAACACGTATTCTTACATATGGCCAGTCATATTAAAAGACAGTCTATGAAAGATGAAGAGAAACAAATTATTTGCTTCATATAACCTACATTTTCTTGTGTGAATAGCAGAACATTAATATGAAAGAGAGAATCAAATCAATAGAATGTAACAAAAATCAAGGTTATGAGATATACAAATCACTAAAAAGGAAATGAAAATATGAGTTCAGTAAAGATATATAACATATAATTTAAGATAATATTGATTATTGAAAGGGAAAGTGATATTAGAAAGATTTGAAATCATTACATAATTGTAATTATGTTAGGGCATAGATCACATCACACAGGCAGGTCCACATGGCCGAATGGGTAAGAATGCGTGTTCTTAAACATCCGGTGTGCTAATGCCGAGATTAGCGGGTAAACCCCTACATCAGACATCTGGACTAAAATGTTGACCTGTCGTCCTTGACTTGGGGACATTAATTACAAGTACCTCTGAAGTTGGAGTGGGTTCACCTGATGGCGAGGGACACTGTTAACAGGGAAAGCTAATCCACAAGGAAAATTCAGTCCAACACTACTATAAATTGTGTGTATGGACTACGCTTGAGTTCAAAGCGAGCGAGCGCAAAAAAAAAACATCACACAGAAAGATGGACATGTCAGTCAAAAGTTGCAAATATTGCAGCTTCATTATATACAGTCAGTCAAAAGTTGCAAATATTGCAGCTTCTTTATATACAGACAGTCAGTCAAAAGTTGCAAATATTGCAGCTTCATTATATACAGACAGTCAGTCAAAAGTTGCAAATATTGCAGTTTCTTTATATACAGACAGTCAGTCAAAAGTTGCAAATATTGCAGCTTCATTATATACAGAGTCAGTCAGTCAAAAGTTGCAAATATTGCAGTTTCTTTATATACAGACAGTCAAGTCAAAAGTTGCAAATATTGCAGCTTCATTATATACAGACAGTCAGTCAAAAGTTGCAAATATTGCAGTTTCTTTATATACAGACAGTCAAGTCAAAAGTTGCAAATATTGCAGCTTCATTATATACAGACAGCCAGTCAAAAGTTGCAAATATTGCAGTTTCTTTATATACAGACAGTCAGTCAAAAGTTGCAAATATTGCAGCTTCATTATATAGTCAGTTAGTCAGTCAAAAGTTGCAAATATTGCAGCTTCATTATATACAGACAGTCAGTCAAAAGTTGCAAATATTGCAGCTTCATTATATACAGTCAGTCAGTCAAAAGTTGCAAATATTGCAGCTTCATTATATACAGACAGTCAGTCAAAAGTTGCAAATATTGCAGCTTCATTATATACAGACAGTCAGTCAAAAGTTGCAAATATTGCAGCTTCATTATATACAGACAGTCAGTCAAAAGTTGCAAATATTGCAGCTTCTTTATATACAGACAGTCAGTCAAAAGTTGCAAATATTGCAGCTTCATTATATACAGTCAGTCAGTCAAAAGTTGCAAATATTGCAGTTTCTTTATATACAGACAGTCAGTCAATAGTTGCAAATATTGCAGCTTCATTATATACAGACAGTCAGTCAATAGTTGCAAATATTGCAGCTTCATTATATACAGACAGTCAGTCAATAGTTGCAAATATTGCAGCTTCATTATATACAGACAGTCAGTCAATAGTTGCAAATATTGTAGCTTCATTATATACAGACAGTCAAAAAGTTGCAAATATTGCAGCTTCATTATATACAGTCAGTCAGTCAAAAGTTGCAAATATTGCAGTTTCTTTATATACAGACAGTCAGTCAAAAGTTGCAAATATTGCAACTTCATTACACACAGACAGTCAGTCAAAAGTTGCAAATATTGGAGTTTCTTCATATACCAAAAGTCAGTCAAAAGCTGCAAATATTGCAGCTTCTTTATATACAGACATTATGCAGCCAGCATCCTGTTCCAGACAGATGAAGATGATTACTAAATTCTGTTATGATAGATGGTGATGACTAATCTTATTGTCAATGTTTTTAAAATGCATTATGAGTATCAGTTGTACTTGTTGGGGAAGTTAGTGGCAGACTTGTGATCACTCAGGATACATATCCTAAAATCGGTTCACCTGCCTACTCGTAAGATGTTTATAAACTGTCATTACTACATATAGTAACTTACAGTGAAGGACAGTGTGAGTCTTGAGCCTGAGCAATTAAGGGCGTCTGGCTAGTGCTGTCACCACAAACAGCTGCACAGGTCAGAGTTGTCTTTTTTGTCCACAAGGGAAAAAATCCATCACCCTAATTAGAATTGAACCTGGGTCTCCTGAATGAGACCCTGGCATTGTAGCCACTCAGCCAGATAGATGCTGCTGATGTTTATAACCAAGCATATTGCCAGGATGGCAAGGTACAGATGTTTATAACCAAGCATATTGCCAGTATGGCAAGGTACAGATGTTTATAACCAAGCATATTGCCAGGACGGCAAGGTACAGATGTTTATAACCAAGCATATTGCCAGTATGGCAAGGTACAGATGTTTATAACCAAGCATATTGCCAAGACGGCAAGGTACAAATGTTTATAACCAAGCATATTGCCAGGACGGCAAGGTACAGATGTTTATAACCAAGCATATTGCCAGTATGGCAAGGTACAGATGTTTATAACCAAGCATATTGCCAGTATGGCAAGGTACAGATGTTTATAACCAAGCATATTGCCAGGACGTCAAGGTACAGATGTTTATAACCAAGCATATTGCCAGTATGGCAAGATACAGATGTTTATAACCAAGCATACTGCCAGGATGGCAAGGTACGGATGTTTATAACCAAGCATATAGCTGAGACGGCAAGGTACGGATGTTTATAACCAAGCATATTGCCAGTATGTCAAGGTACGGATGTTTATAACCAAGCATATTGCCAGTATGGCAAGGTACAGATGATTATTACCAAGCATATTGCCAGTATGGCAAGGTACAGATGTTTATAACCAAGCATATTGCCAGGACAGCAAGGTACAGATGTTTATAACCAAGCATATTGCCAGTAAGGCAAGGTACAGATAGGTGAAGTCCATTCTCATTTCAAAATCTGTTCTAATATCAGCATAAAACTGCAGAGCAAAAAATCTGGAAGGAGTTGAACAGAATGCAGTTATCATGTGATAATTGCAATACATGCTGAAGACAGGATGAATGTGTGATTTCGACACATTTCCTAATGCTGTGAAAACTCCTTTCGTATTCTTTTGTTAATAACTATCTTTTCCAACTGACATGTTGTTCTCAACTTACTGAATTGTTAATTTCTTAAACTGTATTGGGTGTGTGGCTGGTCAAGAATGAAAGTACACTTCTACTGAACAAGTGACACTATGTGGAGATCAGGCTCACACCTGATGTGGTGTTGTTTTAAATGTTATTGTCATCTAATGTGTCCTGAGATACCTATTTATTCCCCTGCGTCTGTGTACTCTGAGAGGTAAATATGCCGTACCACTAATCAAGTGTTCTGAGATGTATACTTTAGTTGAATACGCCACAACTAGTGATTGTGTTTCTTTTGTGCATGCAGATGAGAATAGAAATTTTTTCAAAATGTAGCTTACCGTATGTTTATTCAGTGACTGAAAATACCAGTGTGTTTCCTGTACACATATAATAGATCACTCACAGAGCTTTTATAATCAACTGTCTACTTATTTCCCATCATCTGCGAGGCTTGTCAGTCAGTGCTTGTAAATGTTGTATATGGCTAGGTGCTGGCCTGGTGGTCATGGCTTCTAATCCACTTTGAGGTAGATTTTTATAATAGACTTGGGCTCCCTGGTCAAGCCAGCCTAAAAATGGGTACCAGGAAATGTCTTGGGAGGTAAAGTTGACGAGCACATTAACCACATCACTGTAGGTCCGCATGGCCAAATGGATAAGAACCCTTTTTCTTAAACATCTGGTGTGCTGATGCCAAGGTAATGGGGTTCAACCCCTACACCGGACAGTTGGAATAAAATGTTGACCTATCGTCCTTGACTTGGTGCTGTAAATTACAAGTACCTCTCAAGTCAGAGTGGGTTTGCCTGATGGTGTCGGACACTTTATAGGGAAAGCTAATCCACACGCAAAATTCAGTCCAGCACTACTGCGCTTGAGTTTAGAGTGAGCGAGCGCAAAAAAAAAAAAAAAACTACATCACCTAAGGAGTACCAGTTGGTTTACAAAAATATGATTTTATCACCAAAATACCTGAAGGTGTGTAAAAGGGTCTTTTACTTGTAAGTGTATTAATCTGATAATGCTGATGATCTTATAGGTATCCAGTGTTTCTCTGTTGCCTGATGTATTAATCATGGTGTTTCAGCTGCTGAGTACCCCCTTCCTCGAAACAATGAGGGGCGCTGGTGCTCCGACCTGGCATCAAAGGCAAAGTAGCCGCTTAGCCTCTTACACTGATGAAGTTGACATGGAGGATGAGATCAGAGCTCCCAGTGCTGTGTTTCATTTCACTACAGGAGACCAACATATTGGTCATCAAACTATCCACGGGTGAGAAATGTTATTATCATCACCACCAGTGCATACTAAAAAAATATGAAGCCTGTGTCTACATTTGGTGAAATATATGGGTATCTCACGTGAATCAATGTTGATGGTGTTTATGGCAGTTTGCTTTCTAGATTGAGGTTAGAATCCTCATGAGAACATGAAATTAACGGCTTAAGTAATTTGTCACTGTCTTACCAACACATGTTTTTGGTGAATTACAGATAAGAGATCTCAGGGTCGGCCTCTACTATGATACAAAGATGTGTGTGAGCGGGACATGATTGATACAGGCATTGATAATGCACATTGGGAGCAAGTCGTCGCCGAACGTGTTTCGTGGAGGGCAAATATCAGAACTGGAATAAAGACAAAAGAGAAAATTATTGCAGAAAGGTCACACGCTGAGTGTGTGAGACGTAAGATGGTGCGCGATGGTGAAAATGTTCACATGCATCCATTGTGGACGAACATTTACAGCACGAATTGGTCTGATCAATCACATTCGCTACCACCATGGGTTGTAGTGCCCTTTTGAAGCACAATGTAACAATTGTCTGTCAAGACAACAAGGTGCCAATGTAACTTACCAACGCATGTACATTTATTCTCATAGCACATGTATTTATACGTGGGGAAGTCAGTAAGTAAGTCACTTTATACATACATTGTCCTTTTATTTCTCAATATAATTTCCACCAACAATGATGCACTTATCCCATCGTTTTATAAGTCCTTCCAAACCGGCTGCATAGAACTGCATGCTCTGTTTTCTAAACTGGGTTTTCAGTGAACCAAAAAGGTGGAAATCGCTAGGGGCTAAGTTGAGACTGGATGTTCCAGAACTTCCCACCTTAGTTGGTTAATTTTCTCCTGAGTTAATTGAGCCGTATGTGGTTTGGCATTGTCATGAAGAAGCAACACTCTTCTAGTCAGCAGTCCTGGGCGTTTTCTTCAAATTGCATCATGAAGCATTGATAGAACTTCTCAGTGCGATCTTGAAATTGGTTAAAAGCACTCCTTGAAATCCCAGAAAACTGTCAGCATAACCTTCTCAAATCGGATTTCATCAACAATTTTAGAGTGTCCTTGAGAACATTTTTCTACTCAGCTATGCACCGCTTTACGGGACAAACATTTGTCAGCATAAACAGGAAGCATTTCCTTATGAATGTCCTTTGCTGGCAGTCCTTTTGCCCACAAAATACGCACAACAACACGTTGCTCTTTGTTTGTACACTCCGTAAGTATAGTCGCCATTTTGTTTATGCACATGTGCATGAGACACCTAGTGCCACCTAACGAACGGGAATATAAAGTTCGATGTTGCTGTCACCTAATGACACCTGTAGAAAACACCAACTACATTTACCTGCCAGCCCACAGAACTGTGTGACTTACTTATTGACTCGCCCTCGTGCATTCCTTTCAGTACTCAAGTTAATGATAGTAAATATCCTATTTTGGATTTGATAAATTATAATACTATGGCCAGTAGTGTTTTATGTTTTATGCAAATCATCAGGAATATTATTACACCATGAATAGGTAAGAAATAAGTAAGAACACCAAAGAGCGAGATCTGTGCCGAGCCATGAACGCCTACGCCAAATGGCAGGGCACTTGATGATGATGATGATGAATAAACCTGTCATCCTGCCCATATTTCCTCAAATAATTTTGTGATTGTAATTTAAGTAGATTATTTTCTGGATTACAGTAGTACAGATTTGGTCTAGATATTTTGTTCGAACTTGTTTAACCTAAAGATCTTGTTTGTCATTGGAGGACAGGCTAAGTTATTGTATTCAGAAAATTATGTCCATTGAAAAGTGTGTCTGTACTCATACTTTTCGGGGAATTTTCGGTTGTGATTACTAATAATGTTGAATGTCACTTCTGATTGTGTTTTCATTTTTGGAAATGGCAGAATTTAATAAATAGCACATTTTGGAGTATGCGATGGCGATCCTGACTCTCAGCCATAAGCAGATGGAAAGGATAAAGAACGAAGCTATGCGTATTATTCTTGGATGTACAAGAGAAACAGCATGCAGGGTGATGCGATACCTTCTTGATTTTTCCAACCATGAGGGACAGAATAAAAATTTTCCTAGCAAGTGCTTACCTCAGAGTCTACGCAAACACACAACATCCACTGCATAGCGAGATTAAGAAGGTAAAGGGCAGCAGCTTAAAAAGAGGAAAATCGTGGATGGGTCAAGCCGAAGACATTCTTCAGCAGCTGTGTTCACTTGAGGACTTGGAACCTGGCGAGGAGTGGATACAAGTGCCAACAGTGTTCTGTCCATCCTTTTCAGTTTGCATCCAACTAGACAGGAAATGCAGACAAGAAAATCCAGCTGCTGTGGAGGCGGAAGTACAGGCTCTATCTTCGAGAATTCTTTAGAGGATGATGCTGTAATTTACATGGAAGGGTCGGTCGTCCGAGGAGTGGGCCTTTACGGCTCAGGCCGGAGGGAAAATTATGAAGGAAGAGTCTGGCACTTTTGCTTTGACCACAAGTAGCCGACTATGGAAGTCATGGCAGTAAGTAAAGCAATAACATGGCTCAAGACACAGACATTAAATCGGGCATGTGTCCTTAGTGACTCAATGAGTATGCTCAGGAGGATAGAGATGGGGTGGGTCTGAAGAGAGTGGTTGCTGTCTCTGGAGCGGTCTTGGTTGGCAAAGATTAGTTTCATTTTTGTGCCAGGGCATTCAGGTGTATATGAGCAGGCTTGCAGGTAGGGCTACTGTGGAAGGCGGATGAGCCATAGTTAACTCAACATAACCCTGAGAGGGAAGACCAGGAGAACTTTCAATCAGATAGCGGTGGGAACGATTAGTAGTGTGACTCTTTGCTGGCTGTTGAACGAGGGGACAGAGCACCTATAAAAATGTCCTGAGTGTGGTGATGTCAGTTCTTAGTTCCACTCAACTCAGCATGTTTTAAAAACTAACATTCAGTATGCAAATGTGTGTACATTATGTAATGTTTGTTTTTTGTTGTTTTTTCCCCCAAACATTTCAGGATCATTAATTATGTGGTTCAGCGTCTAGGTACTGATTTGGGAGGACGAACTCCAATGTAAGTACCGCTTGAAATATTGTATAATTATAAACATTCAACCTTAATTTATTTACCACTACAAGCTGCAGACTGTGCCAGACTTCATGCCGTTGAAACAGTTATTAAAAAATAAACTATAGTCTGTAAGATGTTTGAAGTACATTAACTGATTCACTGCCAAACAAAAATTGGATTTGGACCAAACAGAAATTGATGGCAGAAAATGAGAAGTAGGGGTGTGTCACAATAATGATTTAAAATTGTTAAAATGGTAGCAGATATATTGTATTATATATCAAATTAAAGACGATTGCACAAGGAACATGTTGGTATTGCTACAATTACTATAGTTTAGAAATATAATAATAATATTAGCAGATGTAAAAAAAAAAAAGAATGAAAATGTGTGACAATTACATGAAATTTACACTTACCAAGGCACTACTTCTCAATCGCTGATTGATGTTAACCCAATGAAATTTACTGAATAATTAAAATACACCAGTTTTCTTCACCAGTATCACTACAACTGCTCCATAAAACCAATAAAACACAGTTGAAACATCATATTTTGTCACGAAAATGTAAGGAAAGCACGAGGCAGGTTTTCTACTGAGAAACAATATGTACACTATTTTTTATTTAATTATAATTATTATTCTTTTAAATTTAATTATTTAAATATTCTTCAGCTTATATGTGTTAGGCATAGCAAACTTAGGGGCACAAGTGTGGCCCATTAGTGCGAGCATGATGACGAACTTTCACGGTTAGGTTTGTTTTCCATTATGAATGCCCACTAAATAATTTATTTTAACTGAATAACCACATTAACCACGTGCTATCAGTTTAGAATCTGTCACAAAGTCCTTTAAATCAGAATAACTATAATCTAACATTGTTTAAAACTATTAGCTAATGTAAATTTGTGAGGCTGAAAACCATGGGTGTTGCCATTTCTAAAATCAGAAAAGTAACCACAATTTAACTAAGAATTTCTGCACAAAGTTTAAGTACTTTCTTTCTTTGGTGGGCTGTTTTGAAATGACAGATCTTCTTCCGATGTAAAAGTCATTTACAGGGCATTAAAATTAAGGAAGATAATGCGAAATGAAACAAATAACGAACTGTCAAGAATCTGTCACTAAAGCAGCGTATGGCAGTCAAGCGTCGATCCCTTCTGTCACTAAAGTGGCGTACAGCATTGAATCAGTTAAGAAAACAACGAGACAGAAGGTTGGTTTACACTGTAGATACGACCTTGTGGTACCATGTAGATAGGTGGTTTCTGCCATCTTAGAGGGGAATGGTTTGTTTGAAAAGCATTTATTGGATTGTTAAAATATAATGTGAATTTGGATTTAGGTATGACTCCAACATGACGGGACATATCAGAGGGCAAATTTATAACCAGTGTATTACTGAAACGACCAGCATCTACACCTTGTGACATCACCTGAGAGAGTCAGAGCTACTATGGACTGGCCCAAAGTGCTGTAGTGGTAGTTCTGCATTAACCAAATATATTTCTGGCATGTATTCAGATGCAGAAGAGCATAGGGCATTCCCCGAACTGTGGATAACATTTAGATGACTTCACTGTAGTTGAGTAGCTGAAGAGTCTCCTAGAATGTGTAATGGAAATGCTAGGAAACATTCCAGAATTAGCACCTTAAAAAGTCACTTAAAACTGGAAAGGGTCGACTTCATTGCACCTGGTCTATCCCATATGGCCCAGTCTCTTTCTGAGGAAAGCATGAACTCCGTAGCTCCAGCGACGACTCTCGGGAGTCTCCAAAAAAATGCACCCGTGAACCGAAGGACGCAGCCTGGAATCGAACCCCCAACCTTTGGAGTCTGAGTCTGATGGCTTGACCACTTTGCCACGGAGACTCCCATGAATTAGCACCTGGAATCTTGGAACTATGTATGAATTGGAAAAGACAGCACAAGCAGTAGAAAATATGAAATAGTAAAATATTAGCATTTTTAGATCTACAAGCATGCTGAGAAGAGACATAGAAACGTTAATAATATTGAAAGGACATGAAACAAGTTGCAGGAAATAGCAAAAGCTATGATGACTTGGTGTGAGGTGGTTGAGTGTCCCACAGGGATAAAAGGCAAAAGAAGATGATATACATACACATTGGCACCTTGCCGTCTTGACAGACGATAGTTTGTGCTTTAAAAAGGCATAATAACTTTTAACTATGGCGGTAGCGAGTGTGACTGATAAGGCCAATTTGCGCTGTAAATGTCCGTTCACAGTGGGTGCATGTGAACACGTGGTCATTTCCACCATCATGCACCATCTTACGTCTCAAACGCTTGGTGTGTGACTTTTCTGCAATAATTTTCTCCTTTGACTTTATTCCATTTCTGATATTTGCCCTCCATGCAACACGTTCAGCGGCGACTTGCTCCCAATGTGCATTATCAATGCCTGTATCAATCATGTCCCGCTTACACACATCTTTGTATCGTAGTAGAGGCCGACCCTGAGATCTCTTACCCATCTGTAATTCACCAAAAAAGATATCCTTTGGTATTCTACCATCATCCATCCGCCTAAGATGTCCTATCCATCTAAGTCTACGAAGACTGAGCATGGAATAAACTGTCACACAACCTGATCTTTCCAATACTTCAGTATTTGTGATTTTGTCTTGCCACTTAATACCAAGAATTCTTCGCAGACACCGCATATGAAAGCTGTTTAAATTGTTCTCTTGGTGTGAGTAAGTTGTCCAGGTTTCACTGCCATAGAGAAGAGTACTAAGGACACAGGCTTGATAGACAAGGACTTTTGTTTTGGCAGTAAGCTTCCTGTTCTCCCAGACTCTTTTTCTTAACCTGTTCATGATGAAGATGATATAATGGAAGTCAAAATGCTCCCATAATGAATTGAAATATGTATGACATACAGCTGTGATGGGATGCAGAGGTACTGCTGGTGTAGTAGGGTCAAGCATTGCACAGAGAACTTTCTTCATCTACCAGCAGGGAATCCTGGAAACAAGCACAGGTCTGGTCTGTGAAGGGAGGATAGATTGTCCTGTCTTCTCTATTGTGATGAAGCCTGCCAAGGACTAGAAACTTTGCACGCTGTCAGATTGCAAGGAGTCACAGCAATATCCTATGATGATGGTTGACAATCAAGTCTTGCAGATACTACTTGGAGAGCTTACTAGTACACTCTGAGCAAATAAGTTGCCTAGAGGGGACAAAATGATGATGATGGTTGACAATCAAGTCTTGCAGATACTACTTGGAGAGCTTACTAGCACACTCGGAGCAAATAAGTTGCTTAGGGGGACAAAATGAAGCCAGCAGTCCCCACTTGTTCATGAAATTGACGGGGCTGTAACAATGACAGAGCTTCAACTTTGAAACTGTTTTGCAGTCTGTGCTTAGTAAATGTTAATTACTGCCACTGAGTTATTTGGGCATTCTCTCTGGCACGGAGTGCACTTGTGTACGCCGATAAGCTTATTGTATGCCAATGAGCTATTTGTATGTAATATCTGGCAAGGAGCGAACTGTTGTTGTCCAGGGGTGTCTTGTATCTGATATAGACATGCCGACGTGCTGATTGTGGTGAACTTATAGTTATACTTGAGGTAGACTAATAACTGGACTTGTTACATTCTCCAAGCCTGATTTAATATCACTCTTTACACATTCTCTGAATAAGAATCTTTGCACACATGTTACATGACGATTAACACCATTTCCCAGTGAACTCATCATAATATGACAGCGGCGTGGTTTTGATACATTCTCTTATCAGCACATTAAAACAATTTACAATATCGTCTCATCAATGTCAGTAAACACTGTACTAAAAGCTTCAAACAGGTAATACTTGCACTCGACATCTACAGTCAAATTCTGTCAACAAATCTCTCAGATGACGTCAGCGGTCAAACTCGGCATATACACAGCGGGGCGGCAAGATGAGATTCTGCCATTCGCCATCTTCAGTCCGATCTCGAACTTGGTCCAGATGTGAATGAGCCTTGAAGGAGATGTTGTCCCCTGCTCAGCGACTCGACTTGCTGTATTCATGCAAAGCATGACAGTGTACCTGCTCAATCTTCAGGCTAACTGCGTGAAGCCCTGACCTGTATGCAGTGCGTGTCCCATGACCTAACCTGGATCATGGCAATTACCAATCTTACCTGTATGCAGTGTGTGTCCCATGACCTAACCTGGATCATGGCAATTAACAATCTTAGTTTATTATAGTTCATTTAGTAATGTTGACATGTAGCATTGTGGGGAACAGTTGTTACCTTTAATAAGTTATACTCCTTTACTTTTCACTTTTGATAGAATATTGTTTATTGCTGCAAATTAAATGATTGTTTAATAAAATTGTCAGCAGAATTTTACGTGGCAATCCAGCCGACTATGCATGGGGTCCAAACGGTCTTGATGCAATTATATCACAGGTAAGAGCTACATTTTGGTTTCATAAACAGATTTGTAACGTTTGTTTTATATTTGTTTGTAGAGAGGCGGGAGAAACATCTTCATCAGAAGTAATTACTGTTGACAAAATTTTGCAATAGTATCATGTCATTTATTGTTTGCATTCAATATGAGTCCAGGTGTATTAGTTTTTAGCCATTAGTTTCTTCTTTCATTTGCTTGAAATTTGTTTACAAAGGTTGTCCAGTAAATATCCAGAGCAGAGGTTCTCAGACTTTTTTTGGCCCATGCACCCCTTCACCATATGTTCAGAATTCAGTAATTCCCCCCTTTCGTATTTCCTCCCAATAAATATCTCTTTCTCCCCCCCCACCCCCCAAATCACTATACGTAAAAATTGAAGCTAAATTTAAAACACATACTAGAACAAGCCTAGACGATTACATAAAATGCGATTTGCAGGTCTACTTACATTATAAAACGAATTTCGGGAGAGCGAGAAGTACAGCACCGTAAAGCATGGATGGGAAAACAATATCAAATAATTGGTTCTTGTATTAATGTGATCTTGAAATAATCTTAATCCCCCCTCCGGAAACCCTAAAATCTCCCCCCCCCGGGGGAAAAAGGGGAGGAGCCTTCCCCACCAGTTGAGAACCACTGATCTAGAGATTACATCAGTCAAGATACTTGCTGGATGACCTTGTATATCTGCAATGTTGTCTTTTGTATAAACTTCGTTATTTTGGCCATTATCCTCCACTGTGTTTCTCTAGGCCAGAAGGTTTGCCTAGATATGTCGCCATTAATTTATATCTAGGTCCTCTTTGACACATTTTGAGGAAAGGGTGAGGAATAGCATAAAGTTGTCAACCCTGTGATCGCAAATGTTTCCTAGAAGAAAAATACGGATGGCTCTTGTGGTGGTCCCTGTCTCTCACAGTCATGGTCAGTGTAACATTACTGATTGTCCAAGTGCATAGAATTTCCATAGATTTGAGAAACTGAGATTGGTGTCCCACTTTAAGGAGGCATATCATTAGCCTAATTAAAGCTTTCCTGTGTGTAGGGTGGTAAATATAATAAATTAGAATGACAAGTCTCGCTAGGGGTATTCAGTATGAATGGGGTCTAAAACCCAAACACGCCCTCTATAGGAATTAATATATTGGCTCGTAACCCCCAAGTATTGAACAAGGCAGAAAAGGGTGCAAGTTCAACACTAACATAGAAGAAATGTTTCCCATAGAAGGCTGGGAGATCCGGGAAGTTCTACCACAGACACCCGAGTACTAATCACTCTACCCAGAGGGTGTGTCTATGTGTAAGTGCCCCGCCCCACATTTAATCTCCCACATATATATAAACAATGACAAGTATCCACTGTCATGCACATCCACAGTATTATATAACAGAGGGACAACAACCAATGTTAGACGCAACAACTGGATTACATGACAGCGGAAAACAGCCATTGTTAGACAAAAACAGTACAATAACTCACTGTATCACATAACAGTAACAATAACTGGACTATAAACATCAATTTTGGAACAACAAGTTAACAATGAAGTAACTTCAAGGCTTTGTTAAACCAAACAAACAAACAATTGTATTGTGGAAACATTTGGGTTCTGGAAAACCCTGTTGGCTACAATATAGTGACATGGACATGAAAAATTATCATATTTCAGGCAATGCACACAAAGTATACAACCAAACAGAAGTCCCCAAAAATATTTCCCAAAAAAAGGTTCACATCAAATACATGTGTCAAACACAAAACAAAGTAAATAATCCATACAAAGAACTAGATAAAGAAAATCTATCTAATCTGTCTCTAGAAATATTCTAGGGGTCTGATGATGACTCCCTCTCCTTCAATATCCACTAGAAAAAGTCTGGCCATAATCACACTCTCTATAATCCAGGAAAACAGCTGCTTTGCATATATCCACTAGAAAATTGGGGATTGCACACACACACACACAGAACTTTCACTTCTGGATCATATATCCATCGCGAAAAACATGTAGGAGTAATCCATATGAATCCAATGTGGATATACTGTAATCTCTCAAGTCACAGTTGCTAAGTCACTGGGCTAGGAGCGTTCCAGGGTGATATAACAGACAGGTATAAATAAGTCTGAAGCGTTCTGGCGTGGCGTGACACACAGGAGTCCATGTGATTGATTCGATCAGGATCAGGCACAAACACTTTCAGTATCTCTTTGGATGAGGAGTGACATCACATAATCCATTAGAATTTCCTGACAGAACTAACTTGAATTGGGCATGAATATTCCAGCCCCTTTCTCTGGGTTAAGATGTAGGTTATTCTTTCTTCAGTTGAATATACGACTTGATTGACGGGAGTTGGTATAGTGCTTGTTTATCCATGTCTGGGATATGATGGATGAGAAGATTCAAAGGAAGCTGGGAGTTCACAAAATCAGTTGGTAAATCCATACTGGTAAATGATGGTGAATTCCAGACTATCCATGAGCCTCTGGAATATGACAGTTGAACGTGGAATTAGGCGGTGACTTTTAGAAGAGGTTATACTCTGTATCCATCTAGGCCAGGCATGCCTCATGTCTTTGCAGACATTGAAAAGATTAACACCATCTGTAAGTTCCCAGAGGTAGGGAATCCACTTCCGCATATTCAAAATCCGTTACGTATCCAGGCATTGACATTCAGGTTCAGGGTGAGTAGCAGTAACCAGCACTCTTTGTAGAATATTAGAGGAGGCTGATATCCCAGTTTCCTGCCTCTAAATCCAAACAAGTTGACTATAATTCCAGTGCCAAGCATGGTGACTAGGCCAATTCTCCACCGCCATCTCTAGCGCCTATGTAGAGTGAAGAAGAACAGGGTCGATATAGATTAGTAATACAACCCAAACATTGATAAGTGTATCATAATAAAATATATTCTTATAACAATGGATCATAATAAACCATACATTCTGATACCAATGTATCATAATTAAATATATATTCTGATATCAGTTATCATAATAAAACATATATTCTGATATCAGTGTAAATAACAAAATAAACATTCCGATACCAGTGTATAGTAATAAAAATAGAGGAAACAAAAGGGGAGAAGAAAGAAAGGTGACAATAGTTGCTTAGCACTTGTCGCCTACTGTAGAGTTTTGTCTCACTCCAAATGTGAGTGAGATATCTACTCAATAGGTACATTTCTTCGGGACTGATACTGGAGCTTCCTGGGAGGTTTTCTTCACCTCCTAAATATGCAAACATCTTTTGATAGTACCGCTGTCACATCATGGAAAAAGTTCCTGAGACAATGTCCTCATGTACACAATTCATAAATCTCCTTTCCATAGTTACAAACAGCATTATGTGACTACCACTGACAAATGGCAAAAAGGCTAGCTACCAATCAGTCATCTCCTCCTGCATCATCATCATCATCATCATCATCATCATCATCATCATCATCATGTGTTTGTCCCCAATGGAGGGGGGGGGGGGAGTTAAAAGATCTACTCCAACAGTAACATCATGAATAGAATATACATATGATGAATAACAGAAAACCTTGTTAGTCTTTTACTAAACATGGTATGAACTCTCTAGTGGGTATTACCCAACATCTCAAAGTAAAAACACAAGAGCATGGTGTCATTTCCCACTCCCTTGAGATTATATATAGATATATCATACCAAATGACAATCTTATAACCGCATTTATTACAGCATTAAGCAGTAACAATCATGAGCATAAAAGGTAAAATACTCATAAAAGAGAAATCATGGGAATCTTTTCCCATACACTTGAGATTATGTATATCATACCACATGAAAATCCCATAACATCATTTATGAAAATAAAATACTACAAGACAATCTCTGTGTATTTACAACCAGGTAAACAAAAGATTAACTCCTAAGTGCATGAAAAAGTCAAGCGAGAATATCTCTCTCTCTCTTTATCTAACAACCTATATTAAAGTTGTACACAAATGTGAGATAGTAATATTTCTCCAACATAAGAGCAGAAATACAAAATATGCACTCAGGAAAAAACACTTTAAAACACAGAGACCAGTTGTGAAAAATAAGCTTTTAGGAATAAAGTAAGTTCACAAAATCATCTCAGAAGATGACTCATAGCAAGATTATATTGTAAGCTTTATGAAGGCTGACTGGACAACATGGCGATGTCCAGGCTGTGTGACGTAAACCAACATTTCAATGAAAGCGATTCTCCTAATTTTCACACACACAACTTCAATCATGATATTAGTTGCCTCAAAGCATGTATCCTAATACATAACATGATATGTTGTATATAATATAATGCTCACCTAAAACGCAGAGAATAAGTGGGCTTTAAATTAACCCATTAACAATGGGTCACCCGCTAACGTTGGAGAAACATGGCGATTGACCAGACCGCTTTGTCTACCAAGCCTTTGTCTAGATTAAGCCTGTGTTTCCGGGGCGCGGCCAATCATTTAACTTAAAACGAAACGAAATTTCGTTTTGTTAATTTTCCCGTCAAATTTTTAATAGCCTCGTGCCTGCAGGTAGCGCATCCTAGCAACGTCTGCTGGAAAAGACTGCGAGATGATGACATATATGTCACAAGTCTCCCACCTAGACAGGTCTATCCCATCGGAAGAACTGCTACAGTCATCCACAGTCTTCCACCTTCTTAATCTGATGCATTTGGTCTTCCAGATCCTCCAATTATGCTTTACATTTAATCACTATGGTAGAATAATCTCTCCGTGCCACATTCATGTTTCTACTTGCCAAGACAACTGGACATAACATTGAAGATTCATCTAGCTTCGCTTGAAGAAGTGTAACTCTCTCCACTGTTGTCAGCATTCCATTGAAATATGAGTGGACGTTGAGATCTCTATATGAGGTATTGGTTGCACTGCAATCGAACCAATTTCTCGACGTTTGAACGAAGATATAAAGCTTCGACAACCGTTTCATTAGCAATAAGAATATCATCCTTAAAATATGCTAACAGCAGGATCTCCTCCTTCAAATCAGTCATAGTGGCATACTGAACTGGGTAAGTATAACTAGTACAGGTGTAGGTTCATTTGCTTTGAGGCCAAATCTACGAAAAGTCCTGGCTAGTTTATAAGTCCATCCGCACTTTACACTGACTAGAATGAGTTACCGGCATTTTCTCTCCCCTCCAACACGTATACGTTGCTTTCCTGGTGAAAATAGTGAGCAATTCTGCGTCAATTGTCGTAGATTGATCGTCATCTGCCTCCAAATATGTTGTAGACAATTTCCACCCAAGCACCGTTAAGTAGATGTAATAACATTGCACATAGCTGTATCACCATCCACAGTATACTCAGTTCATAGATAAATTTAAAGCCGTAGGTGGTCCCTGTAATAGTCATCCGAACAACTGAGTTGTCGGTACACTCCCAGTTTACTGATGGGTTACCTTACTTGTAAGCAATGAAAGCCACAGGTATAAATATATCCCTCTATTCTGGTGTTTCCTGAGTTAACTCCCTCAAGATAAAAAAATCAGGGCACCTTTAAGTTTCTCTCCAGGTCTGTTCGTAACCGATCAATACGGAGAACAATAAATCTGTTGAAACTGGAAGAGTTTGAAAGCTTTTTCCTTCTGAACTGAAATATATTACTAGTTAGACTCCCTAGAGGAAATACTAAACTAGTAAAAAAAGTCAAGCAACTCTCAGCCAATGGCTTCCAAGCGCTTGAAAAGTATAGTCCTTGCTATAGCCCAATCTAGCATGGTCTATGAATATATAAGAATAAGGCGTCCTACTCTTCTTCTGTCGAGAGGTACGTCAACAACAACCACTAGCTAATAGTTGTATAAATCGGGCTATCTCCTAGACCACCAAAATAGTTTGATGTTTTGGAGAAAAATCCTGACTTTAAGAACATAATGTGACAACTAGCAAGCTGTCCCTAGTCTTTCAAGTCAGTACAAGCAACATGCAAAAATGGGAGCTAAGGCTGCCCAAGCCTGTTACTAATTCTCTGATGAGAATAAAATTGGGAATGTCGCAGATGAGGACCAATTCCTGTTTTCTGACATCAAAAATTTGAGATACTTACAGGTTTCTTCCGGTAGCTCTTAACTTCCTATGACATCCCAATAAAAAACAACAGGGTAAATTTACGGTCGAAACCATATCCTTCGTTCGCCAGTCACACAACGACGTATGCTTCTCTGTCACTGGTAATGCCAGAGGGACTAGCTTGTAAAAGGGGCCCTGTAATTCAATTGCTTTCACTCACATAGTAAATGGATCTTTGTTCACTACAGAGTTACAACAACCGAATAATAAAATTGACCAGTGCCATTTCTGACACATGGACAATAAAAGATCTGTTATTAATACCAGACCCTTAAACTGAAAGCGTTGAATAGGCGTCTTTATGTCCTTATATGAATCATTAGTGTCAATCTATCTACTTTCAGTATTTCCGAACATGTTATGCATATAACAATATGTTAGACAATATATATAAAATCCACCGTTTCCCGCTTGGCGGCTACGAATACTGCAATTTAAACATTATTCATACTCCTTCCATTATACATGTCGGATAAAATTGCAGGTGGAGTATTGGCCCTAACATTAAGTCAACTTAATTGTTTATTGTTATTTTCCCCCTGATGTTCCTTAATTCTCAAATGCATATCATGTCCCACTTAACTAAAGATATCTTTACTGAATTCTCTAAAAGAATTTGGGGGGGGGGGGGGGGGGGGTGGCTATATCCTATCTGTCTCAGCCATTAAAAAATTTTTTTGATTTCTCTGTTGCTTTGGGTAAGTTTCAATAGTACATGACCCCAACAAACAAAGCATGCACAAAATAAAATGGCAATATATGACAACAAAGTTAAACAGCCCAGGATTCATATGTGGGTTTATGCAAAAATGAGGACATATAGTACAGTAATATATTTATCATACTACCAAAATATACTAATCAAGAACATCCCAGAGTAACAATAACATCTAACATCAACATCACACAAAATCAATCAAGAATTCCTGACATCCTACCAGAAATAATCCTATATGGGTTAACCATCCCAGAGACATTTTATGAGGTCCTATACAAGGAAAAGGTCTCCCACCAAAAGGATACAAAATACATGAGTTAACCATTCTCATATACAAACATTAACACAGGTTTCTATTTCAGAATAAAGACATCACCTGTGAACATTAGTTGAAACACAACAAACAATACTTGTGATTAAGACACCGTAGGTTCATAAAACTTGTGTCTAAGCCCATACTTGTGAACACCAGCCACCAATTAGTTGTAAAGTCTCAACTTGAGAGGTAGACATGGGTACAAATTTTCTGGGCAACGCCCACACTCATGGCATGGGGTAAGGGTTCAAAATCCCGCGACGAGCGATTCCCACTTGTAGGGTGGTAAATATAATAAATTAGAATAAGGACAAGTTTCGCTAGGGGTATTCAGTATGAATGGGGTCTAAAACCCAAACACGCCCTCTATAGGAATTAATATATTGGCTCGTAACCCCCAAGTATTGAACAAGGCAGAAAAGGGTGCAAGTTCAACACTAACATAGAAGAAATGTTTCCCATAGAAGGCTGGGAGATCCGGGAAGTTCTACCACAGACACCCGAGTACTAATCACTCTACCCAGAGGGTGTGTCTATGTGTAAGTGCCCCGCCCCACATTTAATCTCCCACATATATATAAACAATGTCAAGTATCCACTGTCATGCACATCCACAGTATTATACAACAGAGGGACAACAACCAATGTTAGACGCAACAACTGGATTACATGACAGCGGAAAACAGCCATTGTTAGACAAAAACAGTACAATAACTCACTGTATCACATAACAGTAACAATAACTGGACTATAAACATCAATTTTGGAACCACAAGTTAACAATGAAGTAACTTCAAGGCTTTGTTAAACCAAACAAACAAACAATTGTATTGTGGAAACATTTGGGTTCTGGAAAACCCTGTTGGCTACAATATGGTGACATGGACATGAAAAATTATCATATTTCAGGCAATGCACACAAAGTATACAACCAAACAGAAGTCCCCAAAAATATTTCCCAAAAAAAGGTTCACATCAAATACATGTGTCAAACACAAAACAAAGTAAATAATCCATACAAAGAACTAGATAAAGAAAATCTATCTAATCTGTCTCTAGAAATATCCTAGGGGTCTGATGATGACTCCCTCTCCTTCAATATCCACTAGAAAAAGTCTGGCCATAATCACACTCTCTATAATCCAGGAAAACAGCTGCTTTGCATATATCCACTAGAAAATTGGGGATTGCACACACACACACACAGAACTTTCACTTCTGGATCATATATCCATCGCGAAAAACATGTAGGAGTAATCCATATGAATCCAATGTGGATATACTGTAATCTCTCAAGTCACAGTTGCTAAGTCACTGGGCTAGGAGCGTTCCAGGGTGATATAACAGACAGGTATAAATAAGTCTGAAGCGTTCTGGCGTGGCGTGACACACAGGAGTCCATGTGATTGATTCGATCAGGATCAGGCACAAACACTTTCAGTATCTCTTTGGATGAGGAGTGACATCACATAATCCATTAGAATTTCCTGACAGAACTAACTTGAATTGGGCATGAATATTCCAGCCCCTTTCTCTGGGTTAAGATGTAGGTTATTCTTTCTTCAGTTGAATATACGACTTGATTGACGGGAGTTGGTATAGTGCTTGATTATCCATGTCTGGGATATGATGGATGAGAAGATTCAAAGGAAGCTGGGAGTTCACAAAATCAGTTGGTAAATCCATACTGGTAAATGATGGTGAATTCCAGACTATCCATGAGCCTCTGGAATATGACAGTTGAACGTGGAATTAGGCGGTGACTTTTAGAAGAGGTTATACTCTGTATCCATCTAGGCCAGGCATGCCTCATGTCTTTGCAGACATTGAAAAGATTAACACCATCTGTAAGTTCCCAGAGGTAGGGAATCCACTTCCGCATATTCAAAATCCGTTACGTATCCAGGCATTGACATTCAGGTTCAGGGTGAGTAGCAGTAACCAGCACTCTTTGTAGAATATTAGAGGAGGCTGATATCCCAGTTTCCTGCCTCTAAATCCAAACAAGTTGACTATAATTCCAGTGCCAAGCATGGTGACTAGGCCAATTCTCCACCGCCATCTCTAGCGCCTATGTAGAGTGAAGAAGAACAGGGTCGATATAGATTAGTAATACAACCCAAACATTGATAAGTGTATCATAATAAAATATACATTCTTATAACAATGGATCATAATAAACCATACATTCTGATACCAATGTATCATAATTAAATATATATTCTGATATCAGTTATCGTAATAAAACATATATTCTGATATCAGTGTAAATAACAAAATAAACATTCCGATACCAGTGTATAATAATAAAAATAGAGGAAACAAAAGGGGAGAAGAAAGAAAGGTGACAATAGTTGCCTAGCACTTGTCGCCTACTGTAGAGTTTTGTCTCACTCCAAATGTGAGTGAGATATCTACTCAATAGGTACATTTCTTCGGGACTGATACTGGAGCTTCCTGGGAGGTTTTCTTCACCTCCTAAATATGCAAACATCTTTTGATAGTACCGCTGTCACATCATGGAAAAAGTTCCTGAGACAATGTCCTCATGTACACAATTCATAAATCTCCTTTCCATAGTTACAAACAGCATTATGTGACTACCACTGACAAATGGCAAAAAGGCTAGCTACCAATCAGTCATCTCCTCCTGCATCATCATCATCATCATCATCATCATCATCATCATCATCATCATGTGTTTGTCCCCAATAGGGGGGGGGGAGTTAAAAGATCTACTCCAACAGTAACATCATGAATAGAATATACATATGATGAATAACAGAAAACCTTGTTAGTCTTTTACTAAACATGGTATGAACTCTCTAGTGAGTATTACCCAACATCTCAAAGTAAAAACACAAGAGCATGGTGTCATTTCCCACTCCCTTGAGATTATATATAGATATATCATACCAAATGACAATCTTATAACCGCATTTATTACAGCATTAAGCAGTAACAATCATGAGCATAAAAGGTAAAATACTCATAAAAGAGAAATCATGGGAATCTTTTCCCATACACTTGAGATTATGTATATCATACCACATGAAAATCCCATAACATCATTTATGAAAATAAAATACTACAAGACAATCTCTGTGTATTTACAACCAGGTAAACAAAAGATTAACTCCTAAGTGCATGAAAAAGTCAAGCGAGAATATCTCTCTCTCTCTCTATCTAACAACCTATATTAAAGTTGTACACAAATGTGAGATAGTAATATTTCTCCAACATAAGAGCAGAAATACAAAATATGCACTCAGGAAAAAACACTTTAAAACACAGAGACCAGTTGTGAAAAATAAGCATTTAGGAATAAAGTAAGTTCACAAAATCATCTCAGAAGATGACTCATAGCAAGATTATATTGTAAGCTTTATGAAGGCTGACTGGACAACATGGCGATGTCCAGGCTGTGTGACGTAAACCAACATTTCAATGAAAGCGATTCTCCTAATTTTCACACACACAACTTCAATCATGATATTAGTTGCCTCAAAGCATGTATCCTAATACATAACATGATATGTTGTATATAATATAATGCTCACCTAAAACGCAGAGAATAAGTGGGCTTTAAATTAACCCATTAACAATGGGTCACCCGCTAACGTTGGAGAAACATGGCGATTGACCAGACCGCTTTGTCTACCAAGCCTTTGTCTAGATTAAGCCTGTGTTTCCGGGGCGCGGCCAATCATTTAACTTAAAACGAAACGAAATTTCGTTTTGTTAATTTTCCCGTCGAATTTTTAATAGCCTAGTGCCTGCAGGTAGCGCATCCTAGCAACGTCTGCTGGAAAAGACTGCGAGATGATGACATATATGTCACACTGTGGTATAAATATATTAGGGGTGTTCATTTGAAACCCGTTCCAATGTTTATTACAAAAGCATGAAAGAAACATTAACGGGTGTGGTAGAATTAAACAAAGCATTCATTTTGAATGAATTGTGCACCATGGGTTGGTCAGAAGAAGTCTCCATAGGCATTCAGGCAAGCATCCCATTGCTTAGGTAGGCGGTGAATGCCGTCCACAAAAAAGGATTGTGGTTGCTCACTGAACCAAGTGTTTATCGCGTTCATTACGTCTGCATCTGTGTGAAATCGGTGCCCCCTGAGAGCTTTTTTTAGAGATCCAAACAAATGAAAATCACATGGTGACAAATCAGGACTGTCGGCTGGATGTTGCAGAATTTCCCACTTTTTCCAAGCTAAAGCTTCCTGCACAACCTTTGCAACATGCGGACGAGCAACAAAATCACACAGCAAGAAAGCATGCCGGGTCGTTTATTCTTGATGGCGTTTTGCAGCCTGTCTAGTGTTTGCAAGTAGTGGATAGAGTTGATGTTGACACCAGGTTCTTTAAAGTCGGCCAACAATAGCCCTTCATGGTCAAAAAATGTGCACAGCATAACCTTACCAGCAGAAACCTGTAACTTGAATTTTTTGGCTTTTGGTGATCCAGCATGCTTCCATTGCATGCTCTCTCTTTTGCTGCTCGGCTCAAAGTGGTGACACCATGATTCATCGCCTGCCACTATGCAGAAGAGAAATACTTCACCCTCCACTCTGTAACGCAGCAAGTGGTTCAAACACCATCTCAAGCGTTCCTCTTTTTGGTAGTCGGTCAACATCCGTGGTACCCACTGTGAACACACCTTCCGGTATTGCAGTTTCTTACGAACGACCTTTTGAATTGTCCCAATTGACACATCAAATTCTTTCGCTAGCGAACATATGTTTCGACAGCGGTTCATCTGTACTGCAGCATCAATTTTGGCGATGTTTTTTTTCTGTTGCAACAATATGCGCTTGACCCGTAAATCAATCGCGCCCAGTCTGTCACTGTTGTCTTCGACACACATTTGTTACCGTATGCTGCCTGCATTCTTTGATGAATGTCCACTGGTCGACATTCTTCAAATGAAATAAACTGAATCACCGATCTTTGAGCTTCTTTGGACGGATTTTGGATGAACCCGGCCATTTTCTCAACGATCAGAAACAGAACCTATGCATCATGGGACGATAAGCACTTGCTCTTGTATTCATTGGTCAGTACTTATCACATGACTATGACATGATCATGTCCAACGTATGCAATTATGCGCAGTGCGCCACGAACGGATTTCAAATGTACGCCCCTTATAGTTATACCATGTTTTTAAAGACTAGCAGCTGTGTCTTTTTATAGGCAGCATGCACTTCCACAGGAGAAGAGTATTTTTTAGAAGCAGACTTTGATTGTTCATAATTGTTAACCACTTGAGGATTAGTTTCTTATTACCTATCAGAACATCTTCACGTCACTGCTGTCATTTAAATGACACGAGTCACAGGATTTGAGACATACTACACTTCCTCTTCTTTGGGTTCCTGGTCTGGAGCAGCTACTCTCAATCACAGGGTAACTTTTGAGGCCATTGAAATATGTGACATAAAATAATGGGTAATGATGGCATTTGTTGAAGACAAAAGAAATAGAGATAAGGCTATGCCAAACAAAGAAAAATTGAAAGCTATGCTCATACCAGGATTTGAACCTGTCACTGTCAAAAGAGTAGTTTAGCTGAAGAACAAATTTTAGTCAATATAAGACCAGCTTGCCACTCTACAGATCCCATTACTCGCCAGATCTGTCATCCACCTCAACCAGCAAAAATGGAATATGGACAGAATTTACCCTTCGTTACAAGCCTCAGAGATGTGGGGAAATAATACTGGGTCTGGTATATTTTGAAACATGGATCCATGAGTGTGGATCAATTACTACGTCTGGAAATGTAAAATAACTTATTTAACATACATTATTAGACATGCCAGTAGCTTGAAGCTGTTGTCTTACAAATAATTGTGTTTCCCGTTGTCACCAGCTGTTAAATCACTTGGAAGGAAGTGGTGCTCCCCCTGCACAGAAAGAAAAAATTGAGAACTTGCCGAAGGTTGTTATTGAGCAAAGTCACATTGGTGAGTTGAAATTTGTATGTCAAGTCTTTTTATTCTCTTGTCTTCCCTCTCTTCACCTCCTTCTCCTTCTGGTTGCTTCTTAGCATCAGACTGCATGGTCTTGAGTATGGTGTCCGCATCGAGTGCTGAAGGTCCCGGGTTCAAACCCCGGTGAGGACCGGGATTTTTTCACGTGGACTGCTAGTAATAGAATTTCCCCTGGTCTCGAGTAGTGAGATCGGACGCCCGTGCGAATTGTTGCACACGTAAAAAATCCCTTGGCAGTTGGAAATCGAAAAAGAGTAGCCTAATGGCGCTGCCCGGGAAAAATTTTGAGTTTAAAATCTACCCAAAGTATTTCAGGAGCCTCGCCGATGCTACGGAGTTCGTGCACTGAGCTGAGTTTCTCCAAACTCAGGTTTGAGTTAGGAGGAGAACGAAGCGCTTACGGGTTGCACCCGTGTGCCGTGATGTTGATCCATCGACTAAACTAGACTAAACTATCAGGATATGAAGACAGGTTTGTAATGTGTTCTGGTGGTAGAAGATAAAAGAAATAGCGATAAGGGCATGCTAGGCAAAAAAAAAATTAAAAGCTATACGCATATCTGGATTTGAACCTGTTGAAAAACGATAGGAACAAGTGTACATCAATGAATACCAGCTTGCCACTCTCAAGATCTCATCACTCGTGTGCAAGTGTGGTTGCTATTATCTATAGTTATTCTATTTATTAATCTGGCACAAATAATTAATGTGAATCCGTTGGATCTGCAGACAGTGGTTGGTGTCTCTGGGGTGGTCATGGCTGGCAAAGATTAGTTTCATTTTCGTGCCAGGGTATGTGGGTGTTGAAGGAAATGAGCAGGCTGACAGGCTTGCAGGTAAGGCTACTGTGGAGTGCGAACGAGCTATGGACCAGACTGATGATTGTGACAATCCACAACCATGGTCAGGATGCGAGAACAGCAAATTAAGAGAGGTGTGGCCAAACAAAAACACTACACAGGAAGCCAAAGAAGATTAATAAACCAACACAGAACTAGTGTCGTTACCACTACATGCTGCGGGATTTACCGAGGGTGGGGATCTAAACACTTATGGACTGAATGGTTGGATGTGCAATGAGGATGATCTGTCGACTAACTATGTGTTAATCTTTTATTTTGACAGTCTTTTGCTTGTTTTCCCTGTATCTGAATGATATTGCTGTCGATTAGGTGAGCTGTAGCAGTATAGTGTTGGGTCACCTCACATTAGCACAAGTCTGAGCTCGACTACGAGAGCTGTAGCAGTCTAGTGTTAGGTCACCTCACATTAGCACAACAGTCTGAGCTCGATTAGGTGAGCTGTAGCAGTCTAGTGTTAGGTCACCTCACATTAGCACAACAGTCTGAGCTCGATTAGGTGAGCTGTAGCAGTATAGTGTTGGGTCACCTCACAATAGCACAACAGTCTGAGCTCGATTAGTTGAGCTGTAGCAGTATAGTGTTGGGTCACCTCACAATAGCACAACAGTCTGAGCTTGATTAGGTGAGCTGTAGCAGTCTAGTGTTAGGTCACCTCACAATAGCACAACAGTCTGAGCTCAGGTAGGAGAACTTTCTTTCTGACAAAATACAGTGCCTGGCTTGACCCAGACTTGTTAAATAGCTTCTGTGTTCTATGCTCATTCTGTGTATTTATTTTAGAAGGGGGTGTGCAATAAAAGATTTGATCTTGCTGCCTTCCAGTGTTACGACTTAAACAGGTAAATGGAGTCCTGTATGGCAGATCATGCCACAGGAGTGTGAGTTGCCAGGTCACAGCATAATGATGTGGTTGACACATTTCTTTCCCTGAAAATTCTGAAATTTTGCTGTGATCAGTTTAAGTTGCTCAGCTGACCCTAGGGTCATAGTGCCTTGGAAATATTCCTGCAGAGCCAAGGCTTGAACCTAAACCACTGTTTTGGTAAGCAAATACATAGCCAGTCTGCCATGATGGCTTCCCTATGGTATATAGTATGCACATTTCTGTCAGTTCAGACTACTAAGAGTTTCTGCACCAGAATTAACTTTACTGTTACCATGTTCTAATAGTTATATTGATTCAGTAGAAACTTTCACATGATTGTTGACATAGTTCTTTGTGACATTTTTATGACCAATGGCAGACAAAATGCAACAGTGCTCCATATGTATGGATGACTTTGAGCTAGCCATGGAAGTCAGAAAGCTGCCCTGCGACCACCTGTACCATTCAGAGTGTATTGTCAAATGGTTGGAAATGGTAAGTACCGATAATTTATAAAGTTCACAATAATGTGTATGATCATATGTAAAACCTCAATGTCATTATTAATACTTGTGTATTTTGTTTCAGCTATGGTCTTTATACCTATGCCCTATGGTTAACATTTATTTACAGTCATTTCCTGACCTTTTTAAACATGGCTGTTGCATAAGTTGTGTTATAGAAATATAGTTTGCTGTACAAATCGTGTAGATTGATTAGTTCTAAACATTTCTTCATATTATATACTGTTTAAAAAAAAAGAAACGCAAACTTATTGCAGTTTCAATTGTAAACTTGTACCAGCATGTTATTGACGATGCTGATTCTCCGACTGCAGTTGGTTCTGGCGATACCGGTCCGTAAGAACAGGACCTCTGTATGGTCTTTTCTAGCCCAAAGACACAGCGTCGTGCAGCTGGTTCCTGACCGTTTGATCTGACATTCGAGGAGCTCCTGGCATTGACTGGACTGTGGAGGACGCAGATGCAAATTGATTCCTAGGGTGGCGCAGCCGTATGAAATGGTCTTCGGCAGCAGTTGTGATTCTGGGTATTCCACTGCGCGGTCGGTCTGCCACTGAGCCAGTTTCTTGGAATCGCCTCCACATTAAATTCTCTGGCTACTACACTTTGTGACTGTCCAGCCTGTAAACATCCAATGATGATGAGTCGTCGTTTTGTAGTGAGATGAACCATACTTGCGCACTGAATTTATTCCAGGAGCATCAATCTTTTATAGGCATTCAATAATATGGTCAGAGAGTTTTGTGTTCAGTAAGTTTCATGGGATTATCATGAACCTGTCACGAGTTATTGTCAAAAATATTGTTTTGACTTTGACCTCTTTCATGACCTCACGAATCATGAGGTGAGTACCATTCAGGTAAACACGAGAAGTTAATAACCAGATGGACACAGTCAATAGATTGACTGATGTCCAGTCAGCGAGTATATTTTATAAAAGTAACACCAAAAATGTTGCGTTTCTTTTTTTGAACATATAGTTAGAAAACATAATAGGAGCAAGCTAGCTTGGTTTGAGCATGTCATCCACTATAAATCACTACAGTACTTCCGGTCCCCAACATGGAGGATAGACATTTAAATGGTTAAGGCCTCTGGAGTTTTTATGCTTGTGGCTACCATTTGCAATTGCATTTTCCTCAGGCTGGACCGGAAGTGTATGGTTCTGTCGCCCTGCTACTGAGTTGAGTGCGTGGCATGACACGTGTGCTATGAATTTCGTGTGAAGTGCTTTTACATCTGTCTGCAGTTGTTTGTAGCATGAACTACATGTTCGGAATAATGGCGGCCGGCTTGTCGCAGACCTGGCTGGAATGCCGTATGCAGTAATGTGTGGCTGCTGGTTTTCTAGCGACTGCCGCTTACATTGACGATGAGCTGTATGTTTTGTGGAGGACTTTTGTGTTGGCATTCTGGCAGCGGGATTATGCACAGTGCAATGCTTTTACATCTGTCTGCGGTTGTTCGTAGCATGAACAGCATGTTCGGAATAATGGCGGCCGGCTTGTCGCAGAACTGACTGGATTGCCTTATGCAGTAATGTATGACTGCTGATTTTGTGAGGAGCATTTTGTGTGATATTCACTGGCACAAGAATGGAGCATAATGGGTACAACCCGTTGCTGTGAAGTTGGAACCGCGACTAATGACTAACCCACCTTTATTTCCTTTAAAGAATGATCCTCTAGAGGGCAGTTGAAGGCAAACTGAGAAGAGGAAAGCAAAGCACAGGACATCCTCTTTTTTTGTTCACTTGAAATTTGTCTATATTTGCAATGTCGTCTCTTGTATAAACTTCAGTATGTTTTAGTTCTCAGTGGTCCATAAAGTTTATCGTCCACAAATATTGGACTGAGAACATCAAAGAATAGAAAGGCCTTGGCATCGCTGAACTTATTTATGACTTATGATGTGGAACAATAGAGGTCCCTGATTGTTGGTCCCTTCATTATGGCACCCCTAAGACTGATTTTACGGGTCGTTGAGATAATAATGTATATATTTTATCTTACATTATTTGATATTTTTGTCGCTATTTACATGATTGTTTTGTTTCTAAATGTCCAGTTGTCTACTAGGAAGGATCTTCATGTTTGTTGTCTCCTATGTTAGTGACATTGGCTCTGATTTGTTTGCTTTCTTGGTTTGTTTACAGCATGGTACCTGTCCAGTATGTAGAAAGGATCTGAATGGAGAAGACACATCAACAAACGAGGCAGAATTCTCTCCCAATTTTCAGATGGATACAGATGGAGCCAATACTCCAACATCTTCGTCTTCTTCATCTACCTCCATGGAATCTACTCCTTCTTCATCCTTCTCTGATCTCTGTAGGAATTAGCAGACATGTAGATAAGGCAGACCTTTTTCGAAATTGCTGGCACCGTTGAAACCAAAAAAAAAATGTGTTTTGTTGTTAGCATATAGTCTTGGCATGAAAGCGTGTTTTAATGGATACACGATTCAAAAGTTGCATACAGATCTCGTGAAATAAAAGATTGCAAATTGACAGAGGTGCAGTGGTTTTATATTTAGTACTGCAAAATTTGTTGTTGTGTCTGTTGAGCTTATTAAATTACAACTCCTGGTTAATGGCATTGTTTGACGCAATTTAATTACTTTTTTCTGGAACATTTTCTGTTAGTTCTTCTATAAACATGTTTGCATTCACCTTGTATAGTTTAACTTGAGAGTTTCCTTTTTTTTAAAAAATTTTTAAGTTATGTAATTCTAAGAATGTATCTGTATCATTCCTGTTGATGGAAGCCATATTCTGTTGTGTTTCCATAATTGTTCTGTGATAAGAAGTCATCAGAAATACACTCTGCACAGCAATTATATTTGACCCAGGCACATACAAATATCTGCTGACATTTTATTCTCTTGCCAATCAATTTGTTTTTGTGAAACTGTCGGGCGTTTTGTTGACTTGCTGAAGGTGAGACTTCTGGGACTGCTGTAATATGCCTGTTGCGTATTGTTGCAAAGATAATGAGTTTTTAAAAAGTACAAGATATAGGACATCTTTAAATGAGGAATATAATGAGGTTTGAACAGATGTATATGTCTACTTATGTTTTTACTGAGACCAGTGGCAAAGTTTTCAAAGTCATGTGTTTTATTTTCCATTAAGAAATACATGTCAAAGTGTGTGATTTAGGCAATAGTGTATTAAAGTTTATGTTTCCTGGACTAGTTAGGTCTTCAACTGTTCAGTGTCAGAATTTGTGGCACATTTTATTCACTCAATTGAATCATTACATCATGAACAAGACGCAGCTATCAGATTAGCCGGTGAAACATCAAAGTGGTTTATGGGGTGTAAGATAGGACCACATTCTCTTCCCATACCTGATCAACATCTGTGCTAAGAATGTAATGAGAAACAACAAAAATGATGAGACAGTGGCATCTTTGATAATTCATAATTCGTGGAAATTCAGTGCCAGAACCCACATATGCAGATGACACCATCCTCCTCTCAAACTGCGGTAAGGGATTAGAAGAGTTGCTTATGTGTATCAAGAGGCCAATAACAATTATAATCTTGTTTGAACTTAAATAAAACTAAAAAATAATTTATGCATGGTTATATTATTTTTTAAGAGAATGGGTCCTGTTGAGTTTCACAATGGTGAGGATGTGCCTGTAATCGTGCCTGTCAAAAGACATGCACACAGATAGGTCATCAAAATATATGAAGAAACTGAAAATGTCAGTCGAATATCCTGGCTCCACAATCAGCAACATTGAAGACTGATTAGATGGTATTAAGAGCCTATGCACAACAGTAGCAACAAAATTAAAGTAACATTTATGAGAATAAGCTTAATTCCTGAAGATGTGGATGTGAGTCACAGACCTTTTTATAATCACTATATAACAGGCTTTTGAGCTGAAACTGAACATAACAATTATTAGAATACTGTGCAGCAAGAACAGGAAAAATGCAAAAAGGATCATATTTTGGAAGCTGGAATGCTTTGGCCATATTAGACACCAGTCTGATATGGAAACAGCAGTGATGGCTGCTCACAGAAGATGCAGGGGCAGAGCAGGATGAAGATGGAGACAGGACATTTCAGACATCCTGGCATGACAAAGGGAAACTGACACAGGTGCTATGCTATATCTCAGGGCGTATAACAGTTCCAACAATATAACAGAATGAATAAAACTTGGCTCGTAATAATTGATTGCAAAAGCAGGTTTTGAAGCCAAACCAAACTGAAATGACGGAGTCCACTCCTTTAACGTTTAGCAGTTAAGGCGCCGTTTATGTTCGCAGCGCGTGCAGGCTTGTTTCAATCAAGAACAATAATAATTACTTACAGTGCCTGTTTTGTCCAGGTCGGGCAGTAAGAATATTCTAATTAAGATTAATGACACTTTACAAGCCATGTTCACTAAGTATCAAGAGTGTCCTTCTTCGTCCTTCCGGAGTCCTCTCAATCCGCCAAGTATCTTTCCTGCCACTTCACAAACATCGAGTTTTCTTCGTTCATCTGTCCATTTATTCGTGGCTATGATAACTCTTGTCTCTATGGACTGTCCCTTCCATTTCCAAGTATGAATTCAGCCACTAGTGCGATCTCCAGCCAATATCTAGCCAACCTGTCGTTCCAAGATCAACATGAGCTGTCACCATGTCGAATCTCCCAAGCAAGTCTGGTTTGTTGTCAATAACATCTCCCTGTGACGATTCTGTGTTGTCACATCATTTCTTTCTCTTTCATAGCGTTTTGGTTCTAAGATTCTGTGATTTATCTACTTTATGTCATTATGTCGCACTTGGCAATAGGGTTGAGCAAGTATGGGGGTTGGGGGGTTTGATGGGAGCAACTTACTGCAAAGAAACAAATACATAATGATAAGGAGTTGGCTTTTGGGCAGTAGGAGGATATTCCTTGGTATGAATAAATGTCACTAGATAATGGTATACCCAGGAAGGTTAACCCAGTCAACAAATGCCTGTAGAAGTTGGATGTGTCGGTCGAAAGGTGCAAATATCTCAGCTCTGCTGTAAACAGGCACACCACAATTACGTCCAAAAAATATTCCTGATGAATGCAGAAGAAGATAATGGTATTTTATTTTAGCTGTAGAAAAGATGTACAGAAGTAATTATAAATCTGGTTTGCCCACCAATTGATGAGAGAGCCTTTCTTTTGAACCCTATTGTCTTTTACCTAGATACCTTGTGCTGGAGCACCTAAGGGACAAGCTTATCTTGCCACCAACTTCTACATTAATCAACTCCATCATACGTGACGCGACTCTTCTATTGAATATTCTTCACCACAGCATTTATCGTTACTGCCAGCCCCTGTAATATTTCTTGGGCTTTTGTGTGTGACTGTCATTGTGAAAATCAGAGAGAACTCATTCATTGTGAATCTCACAAAGAAAATTGAGCTCAAAGTTAATTACAGTTTTGCTACATGTTTGTTTGCAGGCTATCCACCATTTCTTTAACAAAACAAACTCAGATTAGTCTATATTTTGAGGCCTGCAAAATCGGGTTTATGTTTAGGGAAATCATGTTTATAGTGTAATATTGGAAACTTGGTCAAATGATTGTTCTGTATGTCTTAAGTTAATCATTTCTAGAACTGTAGATTAGCATTTCTCGTTTGGAAGAACATCTGAAATATTTTTGTCATTCTTAAGTGATTTCATTCAGTACTGTGTCTGATACGCATGCTGTATATTTCTGTGTTTGACAAAAAAAAAATATATATATATACATACATAAATCAAATGTAAAATCAATATATTGGCAGTCCGATTTAATTGATGTTCACAACAATAAATTACATCAATTTAATTGTAATATGGCATCTTAGAGTCGCCATCTTGACATCGATATAAGTAAAGTAGAAATGGTCTTGTCACTTTTGCTGTCAGTGCCTTATTACTGAAATACCCGCTGCTCTAGTTTCCATATATAATCAGTTTGACTGTTAATTCAGACCAGATCATTTCTCTCCTTCCCCTTTTGCAGTACTGTAGCTTTCTCATGATGTTACTTATAGCAGTTATCATGCTTCATTTTATGAAAATTTTATAGTAATGGTTTGCTTTGTTACTTATCTAAATAGCTTTAATGTCATGTCATTAGTTACCTCATTGTGAACAGTTTAAGAATCTACCCCATTTCACAACAATAGACAAGTGATATTTAATTGTAAAGAACCATGGAAGAAGTTAGTGGTTAGTGCGGTGACTTGCCAGCAAAACGACCAGGAGTTCAGTTATCAGCTGGGGTATCTTCATTGCACTCCAGACAGGTCCATAGGTGCTCAGATCCTCCCCCCAGCATAAGCATGAGCGTTTGGTGGCTAATAGTGCCAGTTCTGTGTTGGTTAACGAGGCACCTCGTTTTCCCGATGTACATCTCGTGTCTGGCCGTGCCAATTCTTACTCCCAAGTCTTTCATCCTGGACAGCGATGTGGATTCACTGACGTCAAAGTCTTCTGTTCTCAACATGTCTTTAAGGATGTTAATAACATCGGCACGATCCATGGGCTGGCCATCTGCAGAGCCAGCCAGTTTATCAGCTCGTTCATTTCCCTCGACTCCAGCATGTCCCGGGACAAAGATGAAGGTGACTTTACGGACAACAGACTTCCTCAGCGACTCAGTCCACTGTCTACGTACAGATCCAGCTTCGACCTTCCGAATCATGCTCATTGAATCACTTAGTACACGGATTCTTGGACGGTTCGGCCCACTGAACGGGCTGTAAATGCCCATGCACTTCTCTGCTTCTTTACAACAGATCCATCTGTATAGATGAGCGCTTGGGGGTTGTCTGCATGTTCATTGATGAGCGCTTTAACCTCTGCATTGACATTGACAGGATTCTGTTCTCTGCACCGTCTGTCGAGTGTGATCATGCAGGAGAAGGTGCACTTAAAAGCTGGAGCCACCCATTCCTTGCTGGGGTTGATACTGGTAGGACTGCAGACCTGTCTGATGATATCCTCCGCCCGACCCATCCATGATTTGCCCCACTTTAGCCTGTTGCCCTTTTCTCTGAATATATCTTCATGCAGAGGGTGCTGCTCATCCGTACTAATTTTCAAGTATGCACGAGCTCTCCAGATCTTGATCCTGTGGTTCATTGTCGGGAAGTCAAGGAGGTATCTCATCGGTACACAGCTGGTGTCTCTCGTGCAGCCCAAAATGATGCGCATGGCCTCGTTTTGTACCTTTTCAAGTCTTCCAATCTGTGTAGGGCTGACAGTAAGGATGGCCAGGGCATACTCGATGCGTGAAAGCACCAGTCCTTGGAACAGAAGTATTAGCAGTCTTTGCTCGATATTGGTAGTCGCCATGACTCTCATCGCTGCCAAACATTTTCGAGCTTTCGTTATGACATAATTGATATGATCTCTGAAAGACAGGAGTTCAATACCTTTACATAGGAAGATGTCACACTTCACATCTAGGTCTGTGACGATATACATTGTGTTCTTTCCTTTGGCAGTATACGTACACTATATGATTTCCTTAGTCTTCAGTGGCAAGTCTGTGCCCCTAATGGAACCTTTAACTAGGGACTATGTTTTAAAGAGAATTGATAATATTAAAAAAAAATTGCATGCTTAACTACCATTATTAATTAACACATGCTAGGAAGAAGTTGCTGACTTAAGTCAAAAAGCGCAAATATCGCAGGTATCATGTAAATAGTCGCAAGGCAATTACGTCCTGAACATAGTATTAGATAAACAAAGAAAAAGAATTAGTTCTTGTAGATGATTATTCACCCTGTGAAGTATTTAGTTTCTGTTGTTTCAGCTGTGATCATTTTCATTACAGGATTTCCTGGCAAATATATCAATGATAAATTGAAACAAATACTTTGTTACTTGGTTTGAAAAGTATGCTGGTTTTTAGCTTCGATTGTTTCTGCTGACTAATTTGTACATGTACCTGATCATAATTTAAGTTTGTGTAATGTCTATTTTGTTTGTAATCATGAAGTTAATTTGGTGAAGCTTAATACTAAAATTCATCAATACTTTACTGTAGTTTTTCTGGCATTACTTTGTGAACATATGTACATACTTGAATTAAAATTAGACATACATTTTCCTCTTTCTTTGTCTCCTGAAATTAGCTATAAGTGAAATGATTACTTATGCCATTCAAATTGTATTTGCAACAGGTTTCAGTTTCTTTCTTGGTGAACTGTTTTGTGTGTGAAATTATCTTATGAAATAAACTGGGCACTTAGAAGATAGTTATGCTTTGTTAGATAAACATGTACTGTTGAACTGAAGTGGAAGGTGTAAAGGTTGACACAGAAAAAGCTGTTGAGATAAATACTGGTCTAATAGTTGAACAAAGAAAACAATTGCATCAGATGTGCCAGAGGTTATTGTGTCTGGGTTTGAGAAGCCGTTGCAATAGAAGTGTGACAGAATATTTACCTATTGTGAAGCAGGTTCTTTGCAGAACGTTGCTCTCAACTAGGCTCGCTGAAAATGAGTATTTCTCTATCCCCTGCCATTTCTCCTGCCTCTCTCTCATGTCCAAAGTGTCTGCAATGCCCTGTGTCTGTCTTCATGCATGTGGACCTCTACTTCTTTTACCAGGAACCAGGCCTTCCATCTCTGTTCTGTGCAAGCCACTGATATGGCCAGCGTGTTTCAGTTTCTGAGACATGATGCTGTGTATGGGCCTGTGTTCTTTGATGTTCACATCTTGTAGAATGTCAGTTCTTGTTTTTCCGCTCTTAGTATCAGAACTTTTCTGTAACATTTAAGTTCCAAATCCCCAGTTTTTGTATGGTGATTGCAAAATGCTCCTTGACTAACATCCAGCGCCCTTAAAAAGGTGTCATACTACTAACTACCAGATGTAGCATTATGGCCTCATTTGTTTATTATAATTATACAGTGGAGTCTGGGTAAGTAGAAGTCACAGGGGCAGAAGGAATTTGTTCTACTTATCTCATCTTCATCATCAAGTGCCGTGCCGGCTGGCGTAGGCGTTCATGGCTCTCCACAGATCTCGGTCTTTGGTATTCTGGATCAACTCTGCTGATGATATTCCTCCATGCCACCGTCTCAGTCCGTCCAGCATCATTTCTCTTGGTCTGCCTCTGCCTCTCTTCCCCTCGATCTTTCCAGTTGTCACGATGTTCTCCAATGCCTCTCTTCTCATCACATGACCAAAGAAAGATGTGTGTCTCTTTCTTATTGTTGTATATAGTGTTCTAGTTTCATTAGCCTCTTTCAGGCAATCGTTGTTAGTTACTCTGGCAGTCCAAGGAATTCGCAACATTCGTCTTAAAAACCACATCTCTGTTGCTTCTAAGTTCTTCCTAATTTGTTAATTTACATTCCAAGATTTGCTGCCATACAGCAAAACTGGTTCTATATAGCATTTTAGTACTCTTTCTTACATTCATTGATAGCGACTTATTGCATAAGATACTCTTCATTTTCTGAAATGCTGTCTTTGCCTGCCCTATTCTGCTCTTAATCTCTTTTGTACATCTTCCATCTGATGTTATAAGTGCCCCTAGGTATTTAAAATTATCCACTTGGTTGAGAATTTCCCCTTCTATTTCTATGTCACATTTTGGCGTCCCCATTTTCTTTGATATCACCATTGTTACTGTTTTCTTGATATTCAAGGACAGTCCTTTCTGTGCACTCTCTGTTACTACACTATCCAACAATTGTTGTAGGTCTGTTGCATTATCCGCTACCAATACTGTGTCATCTGCTTAGCGTATATTGTTTATATTATATCCTCCGATTAGTATTCCTGGCTTCTCTTTGATCTCTCTCATTATTACTTCGCTATACAGGGAGAAGAGATCGGGTGACAAGACACACCCCTGTCGTACTCCTAGCTTTATCTGTTCGTAACTACCCTCTTTATTTCCCATTTTAATTGCTGCTACTTGGTTCCAGTATATATTCTTTATTATTCTTAAATCTTTCCCATCAATGTTGATATCTTCCAACATTTTAATCAGCTCATCATGTTTTACTTTATCAAATGCCTTAGTATAATCTATGAAGCATAAATATATGTCTCTTTGTTTCTCTATTGATCTTTCTATTAGTGTTCGTAATATATATATTGCATTGTTTGTACCCTTTCCTTCCATAAAACCATACTGTTCTTCACTAATTTCCATTTTTATTTTCTTTCTTGTTCTTCTCATTATAATTCTGAGTAGAAGCTTAGTGACATGGTTTATGAGGTTAATTGTACGAAAATCTTCACAATCAATTGCTCCTGGTCTTTTTGGTATAGCTATAAATACAGATTTCAGCATATCACTGGGTAAATATCCACTACTGTAAATATCATTCAACATTTTGGTTAATACATCTACTCCAAATTCTCCCAACACTTCTAATTCTTCCATTGTGATTTCATCTGGCCCAGCTGTTTTTCCTTTCTTCATATGTTTCATAGCATCAGCGACTTCTTCTTTTAGAATAGGTGGGCCTTCTAAGTTACTTTCTTCTGTTAATTCTTCCCTTTCTCCATATATAATTCTCTTATATACTCATTCCACCTCTTCATTATAGCACCTTCCTCCAATAAAGTCTGTCCTGTTTTTGATTTCAAACACCCTGTATTTATTCTTATTTTTCTTCCTGTGAGCTCGCTGATTTGTCTGTACATACTTTTTTGATCTTTAATGGAATTTAATTCAATTTTTCTGCATTGCTCATTTAACCAACTTTCTTTTGCCTTCACACATTTATCTCTTATTTCTTTATTTATCTTAGCATACTCTTGTTTGTCATTGTTATTCTGTTTCCTTTTGTCCATCAACCTTAAGATTTCTTCATTCATCCATTTTTTCTTAGCTTTTTGGCTTCTCTCCGGTAATATTTCTTTGCTAGTTTGATGAATGGAGTCCCTTAACATTTCCCATTGTTCATCTATACTCTGTATTTTAGCTATTGCATTGTACCTATTTTTCACAGTCACTCTGTATTGTTCTTGAATTTCTTTATCTACTTTCAGAACCTCTTTATTAAGTCTCAAGTTTTTAACCATTTTTTCCCCTCTCTTTAATCTTACTTTTATTTGTCCACATAGTGGTACATGATCACTGTTACCGTCAGCACCAGGCATTGTCTTTACATTAATTAATGCATTTCTAAATCTTTTATTAATAAGTATGTAGTCAATTTGGTTGTGTATTTTCATATCAGGGCTTTTCCATGTGTATAGTCGTCTTTTATGGTGTTTAAACCATGTGTTTCCAATTATCATATCATTAATATTTGCCCATTCTATTAGTTTCTCTCCTCTTTCATTTCTTGTACCTAAACCGTAATTCCCCACTATATCCTCTATTTTTACCTTTCCTACTTTTGCATTAAAATCCCCCAGTATTATTTTTATTTCTTGTGATCCAATTTGGGCTATTGCCATTTCAACTTCATCGTAAAAGTTTTGTATATCTTCATCACTACTGTTTGTTGTTGGTGCATATACTTGTATAATATTTATATCTATTGGTTTGCCTTTGATTTTGACCATTATAACTCTATCTGAAATGCACCAGTATCCAGTCATAGATTTGGCTGTATTTTCATCAAATATTATTCCTACACCTTTTTCATGTGTCCCCTCCAGAATAAATTATTGTGTGTTTGTCGGTTATAATTTTGCCAGATCCCTTCCATCTCATCTCACTTATGCCTAGTATATTCATTTTCATGTTTTCCATTTCTCTTAGAACATTGTTTAACTTTCCTAGCTCATTTAATGTCCTAACATTCCACGTTCCTACTCTAAATTTATTTAGTTTAGTTATTGTTTTAGTTTTTCCATCAGTAGCTGGATGACGGTCTGGTGTCACCTGTGGCTCATGACTGTCCCTACCGGACGAGGATGTCCTAAGACAGCCATTAACGTCGTTCACTATTTCTGAAATGTGTGTCGCCATGAAATCTTGGGAAGATAATGTGGTGGTTTCCCCTTGCCTTCCACATTCACCCGGTGGTCTTTTAACTCTGCCTTTGACAGCCATTTCCGACTGTCAGGACAAGTGAGTGCCCTGCTCTGCTCAGCTGCAGAGTTGTCCACTTATTCCGGTGGATACTCGGTCCCCAGAGCTGTGTTAGCCACACCGTGGTGTGTTTCCATCCTCTACCGCTGGGAGGTGCAGTTGGGATTTTCCCTTCCTAAAGTTATGGTCTATGACCAAAACTCTCCAGTACTTTTTAGAGGACTACTTTTTAGAGTCTACTTATCTAGACTGCACTAATTTACACTAATACCATGCAGTAGCATTTAGTAAAATGATTGTACCACTTAGGAAATACAGTTAGTGAACAAATAAATAGCAATAAAATATCAGACATGTTTAATTATTTTAGAGAACGGAACATTAAAGTCATATGAAAATTCCCAAATTAATTAAAGAAAAAGTCGTTTTTTGAAATGATCCAACCAGCTAGCACTACAATTCCAGTCTGTCTGACCTCCAAGACGTACAAATTCTTCTGCTTTCGCAATAAGTAAAAGCCCATTTACTGGTACATTTGACGATCTAATCGCAGTGAATCATTTTAAAAGGGCAGCATTGAAAAACAATTTTCTGTAGTGGTCTTTATGCTTTAAAATGCCGAAAAGTGTTGATGTTGGAATACCAAATTCTCAAGCTATATTCACTTTCTTCTTCCCACTATGTTCAACAGCTCAATCTTTCTTTTCAAAGTTAAAATAATAAGCTTTCGTCCACTAGCCGCCATTGACATGTAGCGAGTTATCATATGTGCGAGATTGCTGTTCTCCGGGCTGATTAAAAATAATTCTTTTGCGAAACTTTTTTTTGGGCGTGAAATGAACAGTTCGACTTAAACATGAACACTTATATAGTCGGTATTCATTTTTATGTTCGACTAATCCGAACATTCGAGTTAACCGAATTCGACCTATCAGGACTTTTTATACAATGATAAAGAAAGATAATGGCCGGGACTAAGCCAGTAACGTCGACTTAAGCGAAATTCTACTTATCAGAGTTCGACTTAAGTGGACTCAACTGTACTTGGATGGCTTTTTAAAAAAAAAAAAAATGAAAGCTAAAACATTCTGAATGATAAACACTCCCCCGATGTGTCTCCACCTTGACGTGGTGGGGGAGCTTGCGTGTCCCATAGACCCCATTTGCTTGCCGATGGGTGAAAAATTACATATCGGACAGCTTATGGGATAGGGACCAGACTAAGAGAGACACAACCTGCTGCTCTGCAGGCATAGACTGAGGATAGCAGTCAAAAATTAAATGTGGTGCACAAAGGCAGAATTTCTTGGTCCGGACAAAGCTCTTAAGGCTCCCTGTCGATGGCTGTGGCTGAACGCCTCTAAGCCACAAACCCTCGGATCTTAGAGCCAGGCTGATACCCGTCTACAGGAAAATAGAAACATGATACTGAGCAAGCTACATGCTCAGGTCTGATACATGTTCGAAGGCTCCCAGCTGGGGGATATGAGAGTTTCCCGGATGAAGGGGCCTGGCCGTTTCCCGTTCACTGCTGCACGAAGGTAAGGTGCTGAGCCGGCAGCACATGTAGCCTACCTCGTGAGCGAGTACAAAAAAGTCAGAAAAGTGCCCCAGTCGAAGGGTTACGGAAACTGTCTGTATCTAACTCATAGAGAGTGTAGACAAAAGTGGAAGAATGTCTCATCAACGCGAAATGGAACGCACGGCGAGCGAACCTATTGCGTGGTCTGAAGTCACAAGCAAAAGCTTACCGAGTGGATGTCACTCGCAGTCTGACCGCTCCTGGTGTGTGATTGAGCGATCAGTGGCAAGTGGGATGCCCAACACATGGAAGTGAGGAACTAAAGCAGCCATGAGCAGGACGTGGAAACTCCTTGGGTGAGCCCAGTCTCAGAGCAATATGTGCCGGCTCTGCAATTATGGAAGCCCCCTTGGATAGCGAGATAATGCCCATGGTCTGCCCCTGCCTTCCCTTGAGGGCAGACCACGATGTCGTTGATCGTTCTATCTTGACCAGCTGAGATGTGGGTGACATTTCAACAGTCTAACGTGTTACGAAACCAGAGGAAGGCTAACCTCACTAAAAAATGCCCGCCGGAAGTCGGAAGTGTCGTCCTACGGGTGGCAAACTAAAAATTGACACTACGCATTTACGTCCGAGTGAAATGTCTCGTCCGAATGTCTCCCGTGCTAGGAACAGCTCTGACTACCTAGTTTCCGAATGCCGCTCTTGTTCGGAACAGCTCTGACTAGGTAGTTTTCCGAATGTCCGCCGTGCCTGGAACAGCTCTGATGGGTACAGGGACAAGCACATGTCCGAAAACTCGCTTAGTGGAAACTAACCGCAGAGCTGACTGGTTTGTGCAGGAACGGCCCAGGGCGAGCGAAATGCCCAATATATTGAAGTGAGGAATTAAAACAGCCATGAGCAGGACGTGACGATTCCCTCGGTAAACCCAGCACCAGAGCGTTATGTGCCGGCTCTGCAATTATGGAAGCCACCCAGGATGGCGGAAAATGCTATGGACTGTCCCTGCCTTCACTTGAGGGATGACCGTGTAGTCTTCGACTGTTCCAACTAGACCAGCTGAGATGTGGACGGTACCACAAAAGTGAGAGTCTCCCAGGATTGCTAACCTGGCCAAAAATGCACGCTAAAAGTCGGATGTGTTGGCCTGAGGGTTTCGACCCGAGGGTGCCTAACCAGACACACCGCAATCACATCTGAAAAAATCACTCCGGATGAACGCAAAGAAGAATGATAAACAAGTAAATATTTGTTGCCCTTAAGAAACTCATCTCAGTGAAGACAATGCCTTCAAAATCAGACAATTAATAAATAGACACACATTGTTTGGTGCTCATAGAAATAGGGGTAAGAATTTAGAGAGTAGACAGCATAAAAATTGAAATCTATAGTTAGACCGGGATTTGAACCTGTCACCTCCAAATGACGACAGGGCCTTGCTGCAGGAACAAGTTTACTTCGACACACACCCTAAAAAGGTGTATCATTAGCCAGGTCTATCATACACATGAACCCACAACTATGGAATATGGACAGAATTCTTATCCAACCATTGAGATAGCACCATAAGGCTCAGAAATTTATATTACACCAGCATAGGTCAAATAACAAACACACAAGGACATTAGACTGTAATGCTGTGTTCAGTATAGCAACAAATATTTAAAGAAGAGAAATGATTGGTTGGTTCCAATGTACACATATTACAAAATCAGAGGCTGTCTTTTTTTTACAGATCTCATTGAAAAGACAGGCAGAAGGATGCACTAGTAAAGAATATGAACTGCCAGACTGAAGCGTTTATAGCAGGTGGTGGTGTATTAGAATCTTAAACTCAATACAAAAATGTAGATATGTTCCAACAATAGAAAAATTGTGTGTGGAGATTTTAATAGCCACTTACAAAGCTGGAACTATGACCAGGGAGGCGAGAAACCGGAGGACTGGCATGACCAATCAATCCACCAACTCACCTAACCTGGAGCAGGAGAAGAAGGAAGTAGAGTACAGACTAGAGGACACACTAGACAACATAAAATTCGAAAGCTATAGTTATCGACCGGGATTCGAACCTGTCACCTCCAAATGGTGGCAGCGCCTAGCTGCAGGAACGAGTGTACTTCGACGCATGACCAACTAGACACTCAAAAAAAAAGTGTCTTCGTTAATCATGTCTATCATACACATGAACCTACAACTATGGCATCATCATCATCATCATCATCATCATCTTCCACTTCTGCCGTCAAGCGTCGTGGGGAGGAATAATTTGCGTTCCAGTGCCCGGTGGAATACGGACAGAATTTGTGCCAAACCATAGGTCTCATAATTTGTATTAAACCAGCATAGGTCAAATAAGAAACACATCGGACCGTAATGCTGTTTTGAGTATTAACAAACATTTAAAGAAGAGAAATGATTGGTTGGTTCTAATATGAATAGTCAGAATAATACGTATTCCATAGTTGTAGGTTCATGTGTATGATAGACATGACTATTGAAGACACTTTATTTGGAGTCTAGTTGGTCATACATCAGCAGGCTACCTAAAGACAAAAGATCGAAAAATCATAATAGAAAAGGGTCAGATTTTACATGTATAGTCAGATTATGTGAAAAACCATTATGATGATAAGAAGAACAGTATGATGTTCAAAATAATAATGAAGGACCATCAGTTTGAAGATGGAGGTTCAGAATGCTCTTAACCATATGAAAACTGGCAAGACCCCCGGTTCAGACAGCATAACAACAGAAATGATTAATGCTTTAGAAGAATACGGAATAGATAAAGTTACCAGACTCCTGAATACAATATACGATATTAGAAATATACCTCATGAATTATGTAATTCTGTATTTATTGCAATCTCACAGAAATCAGGAGCCTTGGAATGTGATCAACATCAAATAATTAGTATAATGAGTCACGTCATGAAGATTTTGCTAAGAAGTATCATGCAAAGAGTTAGGAAGAAAATACAATCTGAAATAGGAGAGGAACAATGTGGGTTTGTAGAAGGCAAGAGCACAGCAAATGCTGTGTATATACTAAGAACAGTAATTGAACGTTCTATAGAAGTAAACAAAGATCTACACCTCTGCTTTATTGACTGCACAAAGGCTTACAATAAAGTAAGAGATGTCGACATGATAAGGATGCTTGAAGATCTACAAATTGATGGAAAAGACCTTAGACTTGTAAAAAACATATATTGGAAACAACAAGCTGCCATAAGAATTGATAATGAAGTAGCTCAATATCAGCCTATTAACAGAGGTGTGAGACAGGGATGTGTAATGTCTCCAGATCTTTTTTCCCTGTACAGTGAAAATATTTTCAGAAATATAGACGACATGGAAGGAATCAACATTGGGGAACAAAACATTAGTAACATTAGATATGCAGATGATAGTCTTGATTGCAGACAATGAACAGGACCTGCAACATGTAGTAGATGCAGTTGTTGCACGCAGTGAATAACTAGGGTTAGAATTGAATTGTAAGAAGACACATATTATGGTCGTCACTAGGAAGGAAGAATTATCACAATGTAATATACAAGTAAATGTGCATATTCTTAAACAAGTGAATCTGTACAGCTATCTCAGAACAGTCATAACATCTGATGGGAGATGCCTCGAAGAGATTAGAACAAAAATTGCCATTGCGAAGGTAGCCTTGTGCAAGATGAAAAACATACTGACCAAAAAAAAGATATCAATTGAAACGAGAAAAAGTGTTGAAGTGCTACATAGAACCTGTACTTTATATGGATGTGAAGCGTGGACAATGAGCAGACAAGCTAAAAACATCTGATAGCTGTGGAAATGTGATTTCTGAGGAAAATGCAAAGAATACCATGGACAGACAGAAAACCCAATAAACAAGTCCTACAAGAAACAAATGAAGATAGTTAACTGATTAGAGTCATTAGGCATAGACAGTCAACATTTTTGGGGCATGTTATGAGAAGAAATGAATTGGAGAACTTGGTGACAACTGGCAAGATTGAAGGGAAGAGACCAAGAAGTAAATACCTGGATGGCTTGGCCACGTGGCATGGTCGAGACAGAAACACAGAGCTTATCCATGACTCTGGTGATCGAGTGAGATGGCAAAACATGACCGCCCACGCTTATCGGCATGGCACATGATGGATGGATGGAGTTGGTCATGCGTCGAAGTACACTTGTTCCTGCAGCGAGGCGCTGCTGCCATTTGGAGGTGACAGGTTCGTATCCCGGTTGGTAACTATAGCTTTCAAACTTTATATTGTCTAATGCGTCCTCTAGTCTCTACTTCCTTCTTCTGCTTCTGTGAGCGCCAAACAATACTATTTGTGTTTATTTATGTAACTGTTGCAGCGGCCTCAACGGGTTCCCCAATAGATTTCCTGAACTGGAGCAGAACACCACATGAGTGTTGGATAACAACTGACCAGCAGCCAGTCTTTCTAACTGTTGAAAATTAGCTTGTTAAGAGAATGCAGCACCCTCTCGAGGTGGAACTATAAGAAGGCAGACTGGACAAATTTATCAACAATACATTGGCATATTGGTTATAAATCTGTACTTAGATAAAGATATAAACAAAATAGTTGAAGCGTTTAGCAAATACACACTTCAGGCAGCATGAAAATTAATACAAAGAGGTGCTGTTATGCAATATATAATTGAAACAGTAATTGGAAGAGTGAATTAGAGCAACTGCATGATGATGTGGAAACATCCAGAAAGCAAGCAGAGACTAAACCATGTCAGGAGCAACACATTAAATGAGTTCGTTGCATATCCGTTACAGGACGTTACAGTCAACACCAGCATTTTTTTTGCTGTTGTGATCTCTCGGCAAGTTTACTTTCAGTAGTTTGCCATTGCTTTCTGAACGACTGGCACCCATACCGTTTCGTAAAAAACCAACGCAAGGCTGTCTGCTGCCAAATCGCCCACAGCTGTGTTTTGAACGTGGGTATGCAGGATTATGAACTGTGTCCATAACACCTTCGCTGCGGAGCCGGCAACACAATAAATACTAACATGCAAAAGCCAAATATCAAAGGGCCAAGTTGCAGACTAGATAGAAAAGCTGGCAGGAGAAAACAGTCTATAAACTTTGACAGATGTTCAAGGAAACTGGAAGTTAGTAAAACATATTAATGATGAGGGCACAAGGAGCAAACAAGAATTCACTACATAAAGTCGAAAACATTAACAGGAAAACTAGCAGCTGACCATTTTGCAGACATTTCCTAGAGAACAATATTGAAATCTGCCCAGAGAAAATATCAATAGACTTAAGGGAGTAAGCAATATTTTCTTTTGTCCTATTGTTTTTTTTACTTTGAAGCATCAATATGAAAACTGAAAATGAGAAAGTTACAGAACTCGATGGAATATCCAATGAAGTTATCAAGGTCCTAAGAACACCAGCCAAAACAAAACTGCTGTGGATCTTCAATATTTTCTGAACTTTAGGCAGAGTTCTAAGACATGTAGAGAAGCAATCATGATACCCTCCTAGAACCAGGGACTAGTTGTCTCTGCAAAACATTGTAGCTCATCATCAACCCCAGACTACAGTGGTACATTGAAAGTGAAGACATGCTTGTGCCACAATTGGCAGGATGTAGGCCAGAAGATCAGACAATCTACCTCTGTCAAGAAATTGAGAATACATCGCAAAATAACCCGGTACTTGCAGCGTGGATAGACCTAATGAAAACTTGACAGTCTAGTAAAGAAACTTAAAAATTATAAATTGAATGGAAGGGTGTATAAATGAGTGAAAGAACACTTGCATAACAGAAGAACCGAAGTAGAGAGTCATGAGCAAGAAAGTCCTACTGAATCATGGCATCATTCAAGGTTATGTCCTTTTCCTTATCTATATATCTAGTTGCCGAACTGTCACATGGAATTAAAGTTACACTGACGGCAGTGGTCTTTTACAGAGCACAAATAAACATGCAATAACAGACAGCTCGAGGGCTATAGATGCACCAGCTGTGTGGGCAAATAGACGGTGCATAAGCATAAAAACTGAGACGTGTAACACCACTCTCTTCACAAAACAAAAAGCAAATGAAAGAATTTGGACAGATTGCTGTACATGGCATATTACAGGTATAAAAATTACAACAAAACAAGGCTACTCAAATGAATTGGTAAACAATGTATGGGCAATGTAAAGTGCATTTTATTGCATTTTTTAAAATTTGTGTAAAAAAAGAACAGATAACTACAAACGCAAAACACCTCTAAGATTGTTCAGAAATCATTAAATATGAAAGAACACAAAACAGGCTTATCTGGGCTGGTGCATGCCTTAACATGATCATCTGTTACTAATATATACTGTTTTAGGAAGCTGCAATTACATAATGTTCATCATTAGGCTGTGTGGATTATCAGAAATTGAGGATGACTGATTGCTCCAGAGTTGAATGAATTCATTTCACAGCTGATGGTGACACATCAACCATGGAATGGTTAGTTGGTTGAAACCCCTACCTTACATATAAATTGTACACAAAAATTTTGAGTTAAAAATCTACCCAAAGTATTTCAGGATCCTCGCTGGTGCCACGGAGTTCGCGCACTGAGCTGAGATTCTCTAGACTCAGGCTTGAGTTAGGAGTATAACGGAGCACTTATGGGTTACACCTGTGTACCGACTAAACTAAACCAAGACTATAAACTGTACACCAATACTTTTTTTTTTTAACATTCATGTGTCTATAGATGAGTAAAAACAGCTAATTTTACCCATCTCTGGCTTTCATATATAAGCATATGTATATATATATATGTATATATATATATATATATATATATATATATATATATATATATATATATATATATATATATATATATATATATTTTACACTTGATCCACATTTCCTTTAAAAAAAATCTGTTACAGCAGAACAGTAGAACACCCATGTGTCGGGCTCTAAAAGGGAAGTAAAGAATAATAACTCTACTAGAAGGTTGGTCTTCTTCTTCTTCTGCGTTCATCTGGAGTTTTTTCGGCCGTGATTGCGTTGTGCCCGTTTACAGCAGAGCTGCATTCTTGCGCCATTAGACCGACACATTCGACTTCCGCAGGGAGGGTTGGTCTGAGACTGGCTACCTTACTTCGTAGAAGAAAAAACACGGCCCAGCAACCATGAACTGGCCTACAAAGGGCTTGTGGTCGTATGCCTACACTCAACCAGGAGTCACCAGGGCAGCAGAAGAGAAGACGGGGAAATCAATATTCAGTGTTATTTCCACATTTGTAATGAGATGAGAGATGAAGAGCCATCACTTGTAATATAATCCACAATCTCATCATACTACTAACTTAAAAAAACTACTCAATAGTGAAATCTTAAAGGAGCATAACACATACAATCACAGTCAAAGCATCATTTTTATACGTTACGGAATCACATCTTGAAACAATGTGAAGCACCATAGAATAATACAAGGAATGCTAAATAATTTTGACAGGAAACATTTAGCTCTTCATGTTATCAGTATGTTTATGCAAATAAACACACAAGTATATGCATACAAGGCATGAGTAAACAGCAATCAACTGGATATCCTGTGCCTAGGGTGCAATACTATCCCAAGAGGTTTAGTAAAAAACGAGACAAATAAATGTAACTGAACTGCTGTTGAAGTGACAATTAGAGAAGATGAAGTGGGTAAGATGCTTCCTGACCTGTAGGTCGATACTAGTGACACAGTAGTTTAGAAGCTAGGGGCATAATTACAGAAAACCTGCTTAAACATTAAATATGTATTTGACGGATTATATATATAGGCAAGCAAGCCAACAGAGGCCAAATAAGGTTCTATTACAGACAATTATAGTAAGTAGCCAAGGCACACGTGAAGCATCACATGTTTAAGAAGGAAGTAGTATATATACTTTAGCTGTGTCATTAAAGTGACTAGTTAACTAGGTAAAGTGTTTATAAGATTGTCACCCAATTGTGGATCCCTTACTAAATACATCTTCTTCTTTATAAACCATCAGATGTCAACATGAATATATCCAAAGAACTTCTGTCAGCCTCTTTATTTTCAAATAGCAATGAGAGGGGATCAATTATACTACAACCCTTTTGGATTTCTGACATAGTCTATGGAGGGCTGGGCTGAAGTCTGCTAGTTCTGTACTACTTCTGCTCTTCAGTAGTGAAACAACTGACTTTACATCTGTAAAGTTACTGAGGCTTGTGAATTCCGCAAAAACGTACTTTCTTAGACAAATCCAAAGAGATTCTGCCTACAAGTCAATATGAATGAATCTCCATCTTGATGTTACAATAATCTGAACATACTCTGAAGATTCTACCCCGACAAAATTTATAATTCTCTTTTTCTTTTCTCAGTCTCTATTTTCTGAGAATATTTTATAAAAGGATTGTTTTCCTTCACTATTCTTCTAGCTTAAGGTGTAAAGGAAAATTAAATTAGACTTTCGAGTCCTGCACATTTGGCAAAAAAAACACCAAAACAGGATCAGAAAAGAACCCTGATCAGAATAAATTTATTTTCAAAGGGTCACAAATTATGTATGTAGTCCAACACAGGACCCAGACTAATAGTACACCCAGATCAACACTGGATCAAGCCTGATGGTGAACCTGGACCCAGATCAACACTGGATCAAGTGTGGTGGTGAACCTGGACCTAGATCAACACTGGATCAAGTGTGATGGTGAGCCTGGACCCAGATCAACACTTCCTCGTCTTTAACCTTTATAGGGTATAGGCCCTCAATCAACTCACTACAAGCCCTCCAAGCTTTAGCTAACATATGCAGCTCCGTATATGTCCTCCCCATATTATTAATTTCTATTTCTACTTCTCTTCACCGTGATTTTTGTTAGGTCTTCCTTTATTTCTTTTGCCCCATGGATTTCAGATAAAGGTCTTTCTACTTATAATACGGGATCAACCACTGGATCAATACTAATAGAACACTGATTAAGATAGGAACAAAAAAAAAAAAAAAAAGAATATGACATGTCTCTAAACATAGTGTACCCTGGATTTTACATGGTCAGATTTGACATTTTCTCATGATACTTGTTTAACCTATTTCAACCCGATTTGTCGATTAATACAAATATTTACCCTTCCTTAAATAATAATCACAGTGACTTTGAGGTAGGTGAAATAATCTTACCTGGAAAAGATACCACAAATTCCCAGTAGAATTTTCACAATGGTACAAGCTTGAATGGATGGGCTTAGTCACTTTCAGCACAGGTATAATATCATTTATAGGACAATGTGTGTGTGTGTGTGAAAAGAAAATGTAGATTAATAACATACAAAGAAACATGTGGCAAAATAAGGCGGGTTAGTAACCAATAAAGTAACGAGCAAAAACTTCTGCAATATCTGTCCCGCTGATACATTTAGCGTGTGCAGAACTACATTTGTTGTAAAATTATTCCCAGAAATGTGGTTGTTACAGGATGGGAGAAAACTGTTAATTGGGTGAAATGTGGTTGTTACAGGATGGGAGAAAACTGTTAATTGGGTGAAATGTGGTTGTTACAGGATGGGAGAAAACTGTTAATTGGGTGAAATGTGGTTGTTACAGGATGGGAGAAAACTGTTAATTGGGTGAAATGTGGTTGTTACAGGACGGGAGAAAACTGTTAAGTGGGTGAAATGTGGTTGTTACAGGACGGGAGAAAACTGTTAATTGGGTGAAATGTGGTTGTTACAGGACGGGAGAAAACTGTTAAGTGGGTGAAATGAACAATGAAGTTACTATAATGCTGGAGGTTATCATGGCCGAATGGATAAGAGTTGCTCATTCTTAAACTTCCTGAGTGCTGATGCAGAGGTAGCAGGTTCAACCCCTCCATCCAGCGTGGATTCAGGCACATGACCACCAAGCTGGCAGGCAAGTGCAGGTTCAACCCCTCCACCCAGCGTGGATTCAGGCACATGACCACCAAGCTGGCAGGCAAGTGCAGGTTCAACCCCTCCACCCAGCGTGGATTCAGGCACATGACCACCAAGCTGGCAGCCAAGTGCAGGTTCAACCCCTCCACCCAGCGTGGATTCAGGCACATGACCACCAGACTGGCAGCCAAGTGCAGGTTCAACCCCTCCACCCAGCGTGGATTCAGGCACATGACCACCAGACTGGCAGCCAAGTGCAGGTTCAACCCCTCCACCCAGCGTGGATTCAGGCACATGACCACCAGGCTGGCAGCCAAGTGCAGGTTCAACCCCTCAACCCAGCGTGGATTCAGGCACATGACCACCAGGCTGGCAGCCAAGTGCAGGTTCAACCCCTCCACCCAGCGTGGATTCAGGCACATGACCACCAGGCTGGCAGGCAAGTGCAGGTTCAACCCCTCCACCCAGCGTGGATTCAGGCACATGACCACCAGACTGGCAGCCAAGTGCAGGTTCAACCCCTCCACCCAGCGTGGATTCAGGCACATGACCACCAGACTGGCAGCCGAGTGTACTCACCACTGTGCTATCACAGCTCACGTAACAAAAATATACTGAATTTACATGAAAATGCCAGAAGAAAATATAGCATCATTATTGACAAAATCCTGAGCATACAGTCAAATTGAGGTGAAGATAATTAATTCTGTAGCAATGGTTCCAGTATGTCTTTTACAAAAATACTCATTGAAGATATTTTATAATAATTGTTATTTGTTATAATTTACATTTTCCTTCAACCCACACCCACTGTCATCTCTTTATTTTTGTTTCCTCCATACCTCCCTGATACAAATGATAAAATCCAGGTAACACTGTATTTATAGGTATAAGGGATAATGTAACAACTGGTTACAGAAATCAATATAAAAATTAGGGAATAGAATAGAATAATTCCAAGCAGAACCCAATAAATAAACAGGAAAAATGTTTAAATGCAATACCAACACAATTCAGGTAAACTTTTTCAAATGAAATTTACTTTGTGTGTTTAAACAAAACTGTAAACAAGATAATTAGATGCTAATTACTTTATTATTATAAACTGCAACAAAACACAAATAATTTGTCAGAAGATAATCACTAATTTGTAAACTTACGGCTAATCATTATTTGCCAACAAAAAAACTATGTAATATGCCAATTGAATGAACATTTTTTAAACAGGAGCTCTAACATTCTAAGAATATTAAGTGATCGGAACTTATTAAGGATAGTAGACGTATCTTTACACAACATCTCAAATATCGTAACAACTTGTTCAGAACTGGCATCTAACTGAAGCTTACAGACATTTGTGACTGGGGAAAATACCTCAGACTGAAGCAGACAGACATATATGACTGGGGAAAATGCCTCATACACAAACTGGCAGACATATGTGACTGGGGAAAATGTCTTTGATTGAAGTTGGCAAACATACATGATTGGAGAAAATGCCTCATATAGCAGTAAACTATAATTCTGACAACTATGTAAGAAGGACTTAAACACCAAAGCTAATGAACAAACTTGAACTTGTATCATCTTCGCTCCTCTATATAGTATAGAGATAAGCACCAAACAGCTATGCCCCTCAATATAAGTATGTCCGATCACGACAAGCTTTTGTATTAAGAATGACTTCCTTCAGACACATTCCATCAAAGGTAATGAGTTCTATCTACACGTGGGCAAGCATTTATTCTCTTAAGTTTTACCACAGCAGTGGTCTTATGGTCTACTCTTTGCAATGTCCAATTGTCATGGGATTTTTAACATGCTTAGCTTGCAAACAGAACCTATGTTGATCTGGTATAGAAACATGAAAACACTTCTCTGACTTGAGAGCAAGTATGGTGGCTCTAGTAAAATTTTTACTTACTGTACATTTCAGAGATTCTGACTGCTAAATATTTCCTACTAAAACCACAAATGATTTGTGAGATATCCCACAGTATTCTAAATCATGCACAGAAAAGTATGATGCAACCTAACACAAATAAACAAGCATGCAGTAAGTATTACTAACAAAACAAACACTGAAAATAAAAATACCGGGAAGGCTAACCTGGCCAACAAACACCTTCAGAAGTTGGATGTGTCGGCTGACAGGTGCAAATATCACAGCTTTGCTATAAACTGACATAATGCAATTATGTCCACAATTTTAAAAATATCAGACAGATGAAGAAAAAGAAGAGAAAATAGAAATATGCATATGAAATCACAAGCTTAATTCTTTGTATAAATATCAATCGCAGAGTTAAACAACAGATGTAAATGTATGAAGAGACACAAGCAGAGTTAAGCAATGACTGAAAATGGATGAACAGATATATTGCCAGACTCAGCATTACTGTTTATAGCATCAAGAGTGAGAGTGGAATGTCATGCATTTTGATTAAATAAGATCTCATATTGCTGACAAAACAATGACAAGCTTTAAGTGTAATAAAATTACATCTGATACTTTGTAAACTCAGAATGATTGCTCCTATTCTCATATATGTTAAATAAAAATTAAGTGACAAATATTTTAACAATATATTATGATGGATTCATTATCTTGGCTTATTAACCTGTTTAAAAAATAGCAGAGTGAGGAAACCAGAACACCATTGCATACATACAAGAATTAAAGAAAACTAAGAAAATTAACCTTGTACTGCAAAAATATTAAAATAATAAGTTTATGAGCACATCCCATGATCATTTACAGATTCTTGATAGACATTTTGTTCACAAAACATCTATTTGTGACAATTAATTAATTTACTAACTAAGACATAGATAAAAGCCAAAGATGTCATAAATCCAGCAAATCTTACTCAGTGAAACCCACTTTAAGAGGTGGAATCATATGCATATTTAGGTAGCAATATAGATAAAGATGGGGAAAACAGGTAGAAATTGAAAATTATAATACAAAAGGCACGAAGAGAGCTTTCAAAGTATTAGAAAATGTTTAGACATCAAAGGAAATTTGATTTAGCACCACGTGTAGAAGACTTTAACTTAATGTTAAATTAGTACTACTGTAAGGAAATGATCAGAAACACAGAGAAAATAATTACTAATAAACTACAAACATGAATGATTCAACTACACAGAAACTGGTGCCTGGACAAAATAGGACTAAAATGGTAGAACAATCTCCAACACAAGGAGGGAACTAAATAATACCAGTGAATCTGGAGCTGGTTTCCACACACACATTGAGAATACCTGTTAGGTACCTTTGAGACCAAAATCTGAAATTTGACTAGATTAAGAACTTTGACCTTGTAATCACATCTACACTAAGAATTTAACAGGTCAATGCCAATTTTCACAGGAATTATTAAAATTACATATTTTGCTGCAAAGCTACAAATCCATGTTATTTTAACAGCATTGCCTACATACACACAATATTATTACCAGGCTCTGCAGATGAAAAGCAACATACATGATGATGCCAGGCACGCTTGCCTGGCACAAAGCACAATTATTAAATATGCAAAGTCAAAAAAAATTTTACAACTTAAAAAATTGAATGCAGTAGGTTTTCTGTAGGCACAAATGTGATTCCTGCTTATGTTTTGGCACAGTGAACAGGCTGATACTACATTATGAAATCTTTCACCTATTGCTACACGTGTCTTTGACTAAAATGTCAAATTTTATATATTTGATTATATCTGAAATATTTCTGTTTTACAGATTTCTGCTATATAAGAAATATGTATATGCAATACTATAAATGATACAGCTGTTTTGTTTTGTTTTAAAAATCATGAATATCTTGTAGGAAAATGATATCAAATTTTATATTTTAAGATGCTTGCTTGTGTTCGCTGGCTGTGAACTCCAGCGCGAAGTCCTGTATGCCGGATGAAAACATCCTGTTGTCCAACATCAGTGTTATGTCATACAGGACCTGAGGTTTGCGTGAGTATCCGTTGTCCCATGTCTGGCTTACTGGTGTGCGGACTGGTGGTTCCTCGCCGTACAGGCAGACACTCTCCGACTTTGGAGGAATGATTTAAGATTAATTGCAATGTACATCCACTGTATTGAAATGAATGTAACCATTTACTGAAATACTCTAATTCTGTAAGCTTTCAAGGATGCTGAACACTTAACAAAAGACCCCGTATTTCATACCAGGGCACAATGGCTAGTATTATTGCCTGTCAGCCCATTGGTCATATGTTTAAATCCCAGAAGATAAAGAACCAAAATACCTTGGAGTAACATTTGATGACAGGTTGACATGGAGAAAGGACATGGAGAAAGCACATCAACAAAGCAGTAACAAAAGCCAGAGGTAAAATAGCCATCCTGAGAAAACTAAGAGCAACAGAGCAAACGACCACACCTGGAATATAGGTCAACTGCATGGTGTTTAGCATACACAACCACACTACAAGAGCGGGACAAGCTGCAAAATCAAGCATTTAGAATCACCACGGGACGGATGAGATCAGCCCCTTTAGTGGAGATGGGGAGGACGTAAGCACTGAGAGAGCGCAGAGATATAAAAACGTTCATACAAGTAGAAAAGTTCCTCAGTGTACCAGATCACCGTATGAAGAAGAGATTTAAAAACTTATCTATGGGGGCGGTTGAAAAGAAGTAGTTTTATCCACCAGGCCAAACAACCCTAGAGAAACCACTGATCTGCCCACAGTTGATACCCCCCCCCCCCCCCAAAAAAAAAAAAAAAAAAAAACTATCTCAGAATGAACTTCTTAGAAAGGGGAACATAGACTCTCACTACAAATCCAGACACACGTTAAAGGAATATTTGACAAGGAAGAGCAGAACAGTATATAACTCTGAACAGCCACTCTCAGCTTCCTTGATGTAGAATACCCACAGGACCCAAGTCTACACAGATGGGTCAGCACAAAATGCTGTTTGAAATGGAGGAGAGGGAGTGTACACAGAATACCCAAATAATACTAGGGACATGGCCAGAGTACCAACAGGAAAGTGCTGCCATAACTATGATGCAAACTGGTACGCAGACGTGTTTCCAAGGCACCAAGGCCGGGTGATATACTGGCCAAGACCTATTGACGCGTCGTCGTCGAGCGTCCTGGGCAACAGGTCCCTTTGGGGTCCTGGCTAAAGTCAGTAGGATCGCAGATTCCTCCAAAGTTGGAGAGTGTCTGCCTGTACGGCGAGGAACCACCAGTCTGCACACCAATAAGCCAGACATGGGACAACTGATACTCACGCAAACCTCAGGTCCTGTATGACATCACACTGATGTTGGACAACAGGATGCCTTCATCCGACATACAGGACTTCGCGTTGGAGCTCAAGCCAACGAACACAAGCAAGCAAGCACTATGATGCAGAAAACCAGGCAATCAAGATTTAATGACTTCATAAGGATAAAACTCACACTATGTTTATATAACTTATCGGAATTTCTATTTACACTTAAATTGTATGACTTATCTGGCTAGACTTCCGCACACAATGTAACGTGGCTTTAATATTGACAATATTTACAGTTAATTTAATGTCTTCACTGAGGTAATAATTACACCATATTTAACTTGGCCTGTTGGATGACCATAAGCTAAACTTCATTTAACATGATCATATCTGTGTATTTTACACTAATTTGAGGTTGTCAAAGTCAAATTCAGGCAAACACAAGCCAGCTGAACTATAATTCACATTTCTTGCATTGGAAGCTTCCATTTTGGTTAATTCAGTTTTGATGTACATCTGAGATTCTCTGGAACACACTGACCATAACGACACAGAACCATTTCTACAGATTTAAGCCAAAATAATTTAATTTAATTATAAATATTCAGTGAAATGACAACTGCTATTTGCAAACAACAAAGGTTCATACTAAGCTGAGTATAATATCACAAAGTCAATAAAGGGTACTAATTAAAGTACAGATTTAGACATTAGAGCCCCTTCTTGATTGTTCATTCTTGTCCAGCAATCTGTTGGCCACTGCAGCTACCAGAGCTGCTCCCTTGCCACTGCCATCATGTGACAGCATCAGTTTAAACTGAATCAGACAACAGAGTGTTGAAATCAACATTATATACACAATTCAAGATAAACAAAATGTTGAAATCAACATTATATAAACAAGTCAAGAAAAACTTCTCTATGAAATATATTAGACTCATAAATAATGTTTATTCTGTAATCAGGTCATCATCAAGTGCCCTGCCAGCTGGCGTAGGCGTTCATGTCTCTCCACAGATCTTGGTATTGGGTGTTCTGGATCAACTCTGCTGATGATATTCCTCCATGCCACCGTCTGAATCCATCCAGCATCATTTCTCTTGGTCTGCCTCTACCTCTCTTCCCCTCAATCTTTCCAGTTGTCACGATGTTCTCCAATGCCTCTCTTCTCATCACATGACCGAAGAAAGCTGTTTCCTCTTTCTTATTGTTGTATATAGTGTTATAGTTTCATTAGCCTCTTTCAGGCAATCATTGTTAGTTACTCTGGCAGCCCAAGAAATTCGCAACATTCGTCTCAAAAACCACATCTCTGTTGCTTCTAAGTTCTTCCTAATTTGTTCATTTACATTACAAGATTCGCTGCCATACAGCAAAACTAGTTCTATATAGCATTTCAGCACTCTCTTTCTTACATTCATTGATAGTGACTTATTGCATAAGATACTTTTTATTTTCTGAAATGCAGCCTTTGCCTGCCCTATTCTGCTCTTAATCTCTTTTGTACATCTTCCATCTGATGTTATAAAGTGTTCAGGTAAGTAAAGTAAACAGTAAGGTACACTTTTACACGCCTTGAGGCTTACTGGGCGTCTGGTGTTAGTCCCATATTTTTATATACCATTGGTCACTTAATAGGTAATGCCTTTTCGTCACAGGACATTTTCTGGTACCAATTTTAGTTTGGCTTGATCCGGGAGTCCAAGTTAAAATTTTCAACAAATCTATTTTGATGGGGATTCTGAACACATGTCTACCACACCAGTAGGCAAGTGTACTAGCAGTTGCATTTCCATACTTCCTGTGGGCAGGTAATGCAAATGTAATCATCATCAGCAGCATGTGTTTTGGCAGCTAGCACAGACATCTATGTCTCTCCACAGATCATCTTAGCTCTTGGTCTTCTGGATCAATTCTACTGATGATATCCCTCTATGCAACCAGCTAAGTCAATCCAGCATCATTTATCAGTCTGCCGCTTCTCCCATTTTTCTGTCCAGTAGTCACAATGTTTTTCAAAGCTTCTCTTCTCATGATATGACCAAAGAATGCTGTTTGTCTCTTTCTTATAGTTGTATATTATGTTCTAACCAGGCAGTTGTTGTTAGTTACTCTGGTAGTCCATGATATTCGCAACATTTGTCTCAGGAACCACATCTCTGTTGCTGCAACAAAAATGCGCTATCAAAAACACTAACTAAACACGTTAACTGCATAAATCTTTATCCTCTTGAAGTAAATGTAAATTTACTGAAACCTCAACCCCAGCCACATCATCATCCAGTTCTTTATCAACTAGTGTGAGTGTTCGTGCCTTTCTACAACTCCCATTCTTCAGCAGAATTTATCAAAATGTGTTGATATCTTTCCATGCCATGATAAAAGAAAATCAAGAATCTTCTCTTATTTTGTGCTTTTATCCATTTTTTTTAAAATTTTACCACTTTATATAACATGTTTCAGTTTTTATCTTCTCAGAAAGTGGGCCAAAATTCTTGACTTCCCATTTCTAATCATTTAAACTAGTATTGTGGGCATTTAACGAAGCTTTTCCTTGTGACAATATGAAACGCAATCAAGTTTCCATTTAAAATCCAATAAAGATTTGTATATTTATTTCAACAGCCTTGCTTTGATATTTCTGGATATATTAGTAGCCAATACTGCTGCACAGAGTCAACACGCAAATGTTTTTGCATATTCTTGCACTGTATGTATAACGTGTTAATAAAAGGCACTTAATTGTATATAAATTAAGATCCTATTTTGTCAATTTATGTTAAAAAAAGAAGTAAAGGTCCTTTTTCCATGCCTTTAGGCATATTGAGCGTATATAGTGCTAGCCCTATCTTCTTATAGACCAATTGGCACTTGGTGGGTGATGTGGTCAATATCATGCTGGCTACTCTTACTTCTTAGAACAATTCCTGGTACTGATTTTAGGCTGTATCAACCTGGCAGCCCAGGTTAGTTTGTTAAAATCCTTGCCTCGAGAGTAAATTCAAACACATGACAACTGGGCCAGGCTGACAAGCAAATGTGTTAGCCACTGCACTACCACAGCTCCTGTTTGTTAATTAAATACCAGATTTGTTTCCCTCGCACTCTGGCTTATAACTACAAAATGGCTTTGTTCTTTCTTTGACTACATGGGTTGTATATCCTGATATGAAGATAAGCCTTCTTCTTCTCCTCCTTCTGCCTTTCATCTTGAAATAGAACATAGGCCCTCAATCAACTCACGTCAAGTATTTTATTGGCTTGTTCATGATTAGCCAGGTTAAGTTAAAGTTGTCTATGGGATGAGGCAGCCAGTCCCATGTCAACCCTCCTTGGTCATCTAAGGGAATCTCCATGGGATGAGGCAGCCAGTCCCATGTCAACCCTCCTTGGTCATCTAAGGGTGTCTCCATGGGATGAGGCAGCCAGTCCCATGTCAACCCTCCTTGGTCATCTAAGGGTGTCTCCATGGGATGAGGCAGCCAGTCCCATGTCAACCCTCCTTGGTCATCTAAGGGAGTCTCCATGGGATGAGGCAGCCAGTCCCATGTCAACCCTCCTTGGTCATCTAAGGGAGTCTCCATGGGATGAGGCAGCCAGTCCCATGTCAACCCTCCTTGGTCATCTAAGGGTGTCTCCATGGGATGAGGCAGCCAGTCCCATGTCAACCCTCCTTGGTCATCTAAGGGAGTCTCCATGGGATGAGGCAGCCAGTCCCATGTCAACCCTCCTTGGTCATCTAAGGGAGTCTCCATGGGATGAGGCAGCCAGTCGCATGTCAACCCTCCTTGGTCATCTAAGGGAGTCTCCATGGGATGAGGCAGCCAGTCCCATGTCAACCCTCCTTGGTCATCTAAGGGTGTCTCCATGGGATGAGGCAGCCAGTCCCATGTCAACCCTCCTTGGTCATCTAAGGGTGTCTCCATGGGATGAGGCAGCCAGTCCCATGTCAACCCTCCTTGGTCATCTAAGGGTGTCTCCATGGGATGAGGCAGCCAGTCCCATGTCAACCCTCCTTGGTCATCTAAGGGAGTCTCCATGGGATGAGGCAGCCAGTCCCATGTCAACCCTCCTTGGTCATCTAAGGGAGTCTCCATGGGATGAGGCAGCCAGTCCCATGTCAACCCTCCTTGGTCATCTAAGGGTGTCTCCATGGGATGAGGCAGCCAGTCCCATGTCAACCCTCCTTGGTCATCTAAGGGAGTCTCCATGGGATGAGGCAGCCAGTCCCATGTCAACCCTCCTTGGTCATCTAAGGGAGTCTCCATGGGATGAGGCAGCCAATCCCATGTCAACCCTCCTTGGTCATCTAAGGGAGTCTCCATGGGATGAGGCAGCCAGTCCCATGTCAACCCTCCTTGGTCATCTAAGGGTGTCTCCATGGGATGAGGCAGCCAGTCCCATGTCAACCCTCCTTGGTCATCTAAGGGTGTCTCCATGGGATGAGGCAGCCAGTCCCATGTCAACCCTCCTTGGTCATCTAAGGGAGTCTCCATGGGATGAGGCAGCCAGTCCCATGTCAACCCTCCTTGGTCATCTAAGGGAGTCTCCATGGGATGAGGCAGCCAGTCCCATGTCAACCCTCCTTGGTCATCTAAGGGAGTCTCCATGGGATGAGGCAGCCAGTCCCATGTCAACCCTCCTTGGTCATCTAAGGGAGTCTCCATGGGATGAGGCAGCCAGTCCCATGTCAACCCTCCTTGGTCATCTAAGGGAGTCTCCATGGGATGAGGCAGCCAGTCCCATGTCAACCCTCCTTGGTCATCTAAGGGAGTCTCCATGGGATGAGGCAGCCAGTCCCATGTCAACCCTCCTTGGTCATCTAAGGGAGTCTCCATGGGATGAGGCAGCCAGTCCCATGTCAACCCTCCTTGGTCATCTAAGGGAGTCTCCATGGGATGAGGCAGCCAGTCCCATGTCAACCCTCCTTGGTCATCTAAGGGAGTCTCCATGGGATGAGGCAGCCAGTCCCATGTCAACCCTCCTTGGTCATCTAAGGGAGTCTCCATGGCAAAGTGGTCCTGGGAGTCGTTGCCGGAGCTACGGAGTTCTTGCTTTGTGCAATGCTTTCGACAGGCCGCCCTGCGGAAAGAGACTGAACCATATGGGATAAAACCTGGGGTAATGAAGTCGAACCTCTCAACTATTAAGACTTTTTTTAAAGTCATCTATTATGACATTGCATGGGAGGCTACAGTGTTATAATTCTTTGCTTCCCTGAAGGGCCCAGGTAACACACAGGTGATTAAGATAAACATAACTGTACAAATTGCGTAACTCGTAGAGTTCAATCCAATGCTAGAGCGTGAAACATAACTCAACTATCAGGATCATACTCAATGAATTACTTAGTATGCAAGCACAGGTGTCATTTTGAAACTCAAAGTAGAGCCACTGTTACACCAACACTAATTCCATTATCATAATGCTTGTGGACAGAGCGAATGCACTGTTTGTTTTCTTTACGATTCTGTTACATGAGTGTGCCAAGAAGGTTCATGCACACTTTTGATGCCAAACAACTAATCTGTTTGTGTGTATAACAGCGTCCTCATTGTGACAATTGTCATTAATTGATTCAGTGCCAAACAGAAAATAGGTTTGGACCTAATAAAAATTGGATGGCGGGAAATGGGAAGTAGGGGTGTTACAGTAATGTCTAAAAAGTTGTTAATATGGTAGCAGACATGTTGTATTTTATATTAAATTAAAGAGGGTTGCATAGGGAAAACTACTGTATATAAGCCCATGGCAGATATGGAAATGCACCCAAGATGATTAATCATCCCATGGCCTGAATCAGTTAATGAAAATCTGGACCCTGTGAATAGACTGCTCTGAGATTCTTACTCACTCACTTCCAATATCTTGTTCAACCCTTCTGGGTTATAACTGGGATATATACTATATATTATATATACATTCAGTCAGGTCTTAGTCAGATATGACTGAGCTACCGTATGACAGTAGACAGTACTACCTGCTTTCTGTCAGCGCCGAATGTTGGGCGGCGCTTACCAAATCCGACACCCCACATTGTGCCAACGGCTTCGGGTGGAAGAGCGCAATTGGGAGGGTACAAGCCTTATCCTGGTGAGACGCAATGCAATCCAAAGACATAGTAGTCATGGCAGGGCAGACCAGGCCCTAAGCCTTGGTTGGCAGCTGGTCTAGGATCGAAGCTCCGACAGGCGGACAGTTAGAGCATTGCTCTGCTGATCCGGCAGCTTCTGCAGCTTGTCTTGTTCCAGATGTATAGGTGTTAACTTTCCTCTGGAGTGAACTAGGCAGGCCGAGAGAGGGATCATGCTGCATGGGCAACACATGGTTTCTTTAATTTAGCCCAGGCTTTGTGCTATGGAGAGGCAATAACTCCATCCCTGGTCTTAACCGGTCTCGGAATCAAAGCGAGAGGCAACTGTTACGGGTTATAAGTCCTTGTCAGTTGGCATAGACATGGGACACCACGTGTTGCCTCTGACGGTGGGAGACGCCTACAGGTGTCACTGATCAGCTACCGCCCGCCTCAAGCTGGGCAGCCCCCGGCGAATTGGGTGCTGATCCGCCACAGCCTGCTTGCTTCAATGGGTGCTTGGGGCTAGGACAAAATCTGAATCGCAGGCTGTAAAACCAATGCACCAGGTACTAATAAAAAGAATAATAGAAACCTCAAGCTACGGCTTGCAACCTGGAACGTAAGAACCATGTGTCCAGGATTTTCCACTGACTTGACAAATATTGACGATGTGAGAAAAACGGCTGTGATTGATGCTGAACTCAATCGTCTTAACATTGATATTGCTGGCCTGCAGGAGACTCGCCTCGCTGAGGAAGGGTCACTCAGGGAAAACAATTACACTTTTTTTTGGAAGGGTAGAGGGCAGGCAGAAAAAAAGCAACATGGTGTGGGCTTTGCAGTGAAGAATTCACTACTGGGAATGATTGATATCCCAGCTGGAGGAAATGAAAGATTATTATCCTTGCGCTTGGCAACCTCTTGTGGATTTGCCACCATTATCACTGCATATGCACCGACACTCGCTTCCTCTGATGATGTGAAGGATATGTTCTATGAGCAGCTAGACTCTGTGATCAAGGCAGTTCCAAAATCCGACTACATTTATATGCTCAGTGATTTCAACTCTTGTGTGGGCAAGGACTCGAGTTCATGGCCAGTGTGCCTTGGAAAATACAACATCGGTCGCATGAATGATAATGGGCAAAGGCTGCTGGAGCATTGCACTAGAAACGACCTATGTATTACAAACTCCTTTTTAAAACAAAAGAGCTGCATAAGGTCATATGGAAACATCCAAGATCCAGCCATTGGCATCAGCTGGACTTCATTATCACACGGAACATCTGAACCATACATCATTAATTCAAAGTTACCACAGTGCTGACTGTGATACAGATCATTCTTTGGTTGTTACAAGGGTTAGACTGAGACCAAAGAGAATCTACACAGCTAAACACAAATCTAGACCCAGGATTAATATTATTAACTCTCACGATCCTGGAAAGTGCTTTGAATTTCAATAGCAACTTGAAGACGCTTTCACTGATACATCAGAAAATTGTATAGTAAATGATAAATGGAGTAAACTTAAGGAAACTTTATATAACAGCGGTAGGGGTTTACGGCACTGTGGATCATAATAGGCAGGACTGGTTTGCGGCAAACAGCCAGATACTGCAGCCCTTGATTGATAAAAAGAAGATAGCTCTCTTAAGAAACAAGGAAAGACCAACGCATAACACTCTGAGTGAACTAAGGCAAGCTAGGAAGGATGTGCAAAAGGCTGCCAGGCAGTGTGCCAATGACTATTGGATCAAGTTATGTGAGTCCATTTAAATTGCAAGTGATAAGGGAAACATCAGAAGCATGTATGAAGGGATAAAGAAAGCCTGTGGTCCAACGATCAAAAGAAGTGCACCGCTGAAAACCTTGACTGGAGAAATCATCACTGATAAGAAACAGCAGATGGATAGATGGGTCGAGCACTATTTAGAGCTTTACTCAAGTGAGACCAAGCTAGCGGATGATGCCCTCAACGCCATAGAGGCCCTGCCAACTCTTGACCACCTGGACACACTTCCCACCATAACAGAAGTTAAGTGTGCTATAAATGAACTTGCATCTGGCAAGGCTCCAGGTAAGGATGGGATTCCAATACAGGTGATCAGGAGTGGGCAAGACACACTCACTCTACAGATGCACCAGCTAATAGAGCTATGCTGGCGAGAAGGACAAGTCCCGCAGGATGTCAAAGATTCAAACATCATAATGCTGTACAAGAACAAGGCGATCGGAGCGACTGTAACAACTATAGGGGTATCTCACTTCTGTGTATTGTTGGGAAAGTATTTGCCAGAGTTGTTCTGCGCAGACTTCAGTCCTGGGAGATCAAGTCTACCCCGAATCACAGTGCAGCTTCCGTCAGAACCGGTCTACCATTGATATGATATTCTCATTGCGACAGATGCAAGAAAAATGCCGGGAACAAAATCAGCCACTGTTTATTGCCTTCATCGACCTCACAAAGGCATTCGATTTGGTCAGTCGTGAGGGTCTGTTCAAAGCACTAAAGAAGATTGGCTGCCCACCAACTCTTCTATCCATTGTGGAATCGTTCCACACAGGCATGAAGGGTATAATCAAGTTTGATGGCTCAACTTCAGAAGAGTTTGAAATCAAGAGTGGAGTTAAGCAAGGTTGTGTACTAGCTCCCACCCTCTTTTAGATATACTTTTCACTTCTACTGAAATATGCCTTTCATGATCAGGATGACGGTATATACATTCACTCACGCTCAGATGGTGGCCTCTATAATGCTCAGAGATTGAAGGCCAAGACCAAAATTAGCAGGGTACTAATCAGAGAGTTGCTTTTTGCGGATGATGCTGCGATTACGACCCACTCTGAGGAAGAATTACAACATCTACTATCTGCATTCTCCAATGCTTGTTATGAATTTGGTTTAACAATTAACAAAAAGAAGACACAGATTATGTCACAAGGTGCACATGGTGTACCATCAATCTTTATTGACGACGCCGAACTGGAGATAGTAGACCATTTTACATATCTAGGATCAGAGGTAAATAGCAAATTATCCCTCGATCAGGAAATCAACATCAGGATTGGCAAGGCAGCAACAACAATGAACATGTTAGCAAAAAGAGTCTGGGAGAACAGGAAGCTTACTGCCAAAACAAAAGTCCTCGTCTACCAAGCCTGTGTCCTTAGTACTCTTCTTTATGGCAGTGAAACCTGGACAACTTACTCACGCCAAGAGAAACGTTTAAACAGCTTTCATATGCGGTGTCTGCGAAGAATACTTGGTATTAAGTGGCAAGACAAAATCACAAATACTGAAGTATTGGAAAGATCAGGTTGTGTGACGGTGTATTCCATGCTCAGTCTTCGTAGACTTAGATGGATAGGACACGTTAGGAGGATGGAGGATGGTAGAATACCAAAGGACATCTTTTTTGATGAATTACAGAAGGGTAGGAGATCTCAGGGTCGGCCTCTACTACGATACAAAGATGTGTGTAAGCGGGACATGACTGATACAGGCATTGATAATGCACATTGGGAGCACGTCGCCGCTGAACATGTTGCATGGAGGGCAACTATCAGAAATGGAATAAAGACAAAGGAGAAAATGATTGCAGATAAAGCACACACAGAGCGTGAGAGACCTAAGATGGTGCACAATGGTGGAAATGACCATGTTTTCACATGCATCTACTGTGGGCAAACATTTGCAGCAAGAATTGGCCTTACCAGCCACACTCGCCACCGCCATGGATCATAGTTATTAAGCCTTTTTGAAGCACAATGTACCAAACTATCGTCTGTCAAGGCGGAAAGGTGCCAATGATTATATATACAATTAAGTATTCTTTTTGTATATAATTCTACACAGATATCATTTCTCAACATATGTCATCATGAGAATTCTTTCATCTCTTGTCAAATTTTATAAGTACAGAAAGATGCCTCTAAATGTTGGGGGAAATGGGGACTTCACTTACACTAAACAAAATATTTGTTGCTGATATTTTTAAAGAACCACCAACTAATGAAAAAGTAACAATTATTTTATTTTCACTTTTTGAAAATTAAAACTGAAACAAAAGTCTGCCTCTGTGGGTTCAGTTCATCATCATTATCTATTAGAATGTACCTTGCAGAACATTTCCTCCATTATAGTCTTTTGAAATGTCTTTTTATCATTAGCCAGATGTCATGCTTCTGTTGCTGCCATTTGTAAATTACCTTTTACATCTTGAATCCTTCTGTTCACAAAAACAGAGATAGAGATTCATTTCATTGTACTATTAACACTAAAGATGAACATCACTTACTTTAACATTTATATACTTTTTTATAGTTGAACATATAATCTTTAACATTACATCAGGAAAACTTACACGAATGTTAGGTTTTATCAATGCCTGTATCTTCTCCATCATCAGATCATGAAAGAATGGATGAAAACGGTACAGAGACCCATCAACGCCAACGGTAACTTCCTTTCTGTTCATTTTATTCAGCAAACAAGCTATACCTTATAAAGCAAACAAAAGCAAAATGTCATCAAAGTGCAAAGAAAAAGTGATATCAATAACAGGGGTTTGCTTCTGCTTTTTCATTTTGTTTTTTCTTTCCCTTCCTTTCAACATCTTCATTTTTTTTTGTTGGTTTCCAGTCTCCTGGACAGGACATTGTTTAGGAAAGTACATCTTTCTGTTAGTTGTTCGTTATAATTATTGTTTTATTTTTGTTGATAAAGACTTTGGTCAAAACCCTGTAATTTCATCAGTTGAGCTTCTTAATTATGTTCTGTGTTTTTGTTCATACTCCTGCAAAGAAAAAAAAAACTGGTTGGGTTTTAGTAAGTGATCACTTTCATTGCACAAAGGTATCTCCATAAGTGCCTCAGTCTCCTCCAATAGATCACACAAGGGGAATCTCAGCACAGCACACAAGCTCCATAGCACTGACATGGGTCTAAATGTGGTTCCAAATGTTGCTGTATGTAGTCAGGGCGCAGTGTTATGGCGAGCGCCCGACATTGCTTAAATACCCCAATGGCTTGTGAATACATAACTTCTGCAGCAAAAGTCCAACTCTTGGCCTTCACGTGGCGGAACTGTTTTTAACAGGAGAAGGGACGACGGCGAGTTTCTGGCGCCGAAAAATAACCAGTATGCTCTAGATGTGTATGCACGTGCAGACACGTGTGTGTGCGCGTACACATCTACACTCGAGTGAGACCACAGTCTGCTCTAGCAAAGAAAGGTGCTGAAGACGGAGGCAACCAGCCAGGAGGCGCACCACAGAAATCAGGATGCCACGCAATCACGCAAATTGGAATATGTCGACTACTGCTAAATGTTATGGTGCTCTCCCTGCTTTGGACACCCAGGCAGGTGCAGTGCCGGGCCCTATGTCTCGAAAGGGTCCAACCACAACTAATGGAGGTCCTTCTCAGATGTCCTGTGGAGCCAGGGGACATGAGAATAGGATGACTGGCCATACTAAACAAAGACTTAAAATAATGCACTGGAATGCGGAGGGAGTCAGCAACAACAAAATAGAATTAGAAAACATCTTGGAACAAGAAAAAGTAAGCATATGTTGCTTGCAAGAAACTCACCTCAACGAAAATATAGCCTTCAAAATCAGAGGCTACCAGTGTTACCGATCTGACCGAAAGGACAGGCGAAAAGGTGGGATACTGACCCTTGTAAAAAATAACATCACTGCTTCTCAAATCAAAGTCTACATGAAAGGGGCTGAGTATCAGACACTTAAACTTAAGACAGGTAATACAGACCTACATATGATCAATTACTACTGTCTAAGTGACCGCCCACAGGCACTGGACACACTACCATTAACAGAAAAAATGATTGTGTGTGGCGATTTCAACAGCCACTCGCAGAGCTGGGGCTATGATCACATGGACCAGAGAGGAGAGAGACTGGAAGACTGGCAGGAGGAGAATAGATTCATCTTGATTAACAAGCCGTCTGACCCACATATGTTCGACTCTAGATCATGGCACACTACAACTACACCTGACCTGGCTTTTCATTCACCAGACCTGGAGTGGAACATTATACAAATTGTTGGGAAACAACTTGGTGGCAGTGACCATCGGCCAGTCTTTCTAACCGTAGAAAATGAGCTTGTAAGTGAAAGCAGCACCCTCTCGAGGTGGAACTACAAGAAAGCAGACTGGGCAGTGTACAAGCATTGCACCAGCATACTGGTTAGAAACCTGAACACTGAGAAAAACATAAATAAAGTAGTTGAAGAGTTTGGGAAATGCATACTACAGGCAGCGCGAGAAACAGTACCAAGAGGAGCCCGTAAACAATATAAACCCTACTGGAGTAGTGAACTGGAACAGTTGCATAACGATGTGGAAGTGTGTAGAAAGCAAGCAGAGGCCACACCCAGCGAATGGCACCACAATAAATTCCAGCATGCAAAAGCCAAATTTCAAAGGGCTAAGCTGAAGGCTAGATGGAAAAGCTGGCAGGAGAAAACGGAGTCTCTGAACTTTGAAAAAGACACAAGGAAATTGTGGAAGCTAATAAAACAACTTAATGATGAGGGCACAGGGAGAAACTCAAAAATTGCACTACATAAAGATGGAAACATCTTAACAAGAAAGCAAGCAGCTGACCATTTTGCAGACTCATTCGCACAAGATAACAATATCAAAATTAGTCAAGAGAAACAACAAGAGATTCGAGAGAAACGACAACATACAGGACAGAAGGAAATAGTACATGAGGTTCTGGAGGCACCCATAACAATCAGCGAACTGGAGCTAGCCATAACAAAACTGAAAATGAGAAAGTCACCAGGAGCTGATGGTATCTCCAATGAAATAATCAGGAACCTAGGAACAGAGGCCAAAGCAAAGCTGTTGCAGATCTTCAATAACAGCTGGACCTTAGGCAGTGTTCCACAAGCCTGGAGAGAAGCAATCATGATACCCCTCTTAAAATCAGGGAAAGATAGTTCCATTGCCTCTAGCTACAGACCAATTAACCTCCCCAGCTGTCTCTGCAAAACACTGGAGCGCATCATGAAGTGGTACATTGAAAGTAAAAACATCCTTGTGCCACAGCAGGCTGGCTTTAGGCAGTGCTTCTCTACGGAAGATCAGACAACCTATCTCTCTCAAGAAATTGAGGATGCATTCCAAGAGAAGAAGCTGGTGCTTGCGGCATGGATAGATCTGAAGAAAGCCTTTGACAAAGTCTGGAAAGGTCTGATGAAGAAACTGAGAAACTGCAAAGTCAATGGAAGAATGTACAAATGGGTGAAAGCATACTTACACAACAGAAGAGCCCGAGTACAGATAGACAGACTCAAGAGCAAGAAAGTACTACTGCGTCACGGTGTTCCCCAGGGCGGAGTTTTGTCCCCCACACTTTTTCTAATCTTCTTCAATGATCTTGTTGCTAATCTACCGCATGGAATTAAAGCGGCAATGTACGCCGATGACCTGGTTCTATGGAGCACAAATGAACATGCATCAGTGGCCACCAGATTGCTACAAAGAGCTGTAGATACATTTGCTGCATGGGCAAATAGATGGTGTGTCAGCATAAACACTGACAAGTGCAACACCACTCTATTTACCCTCTCTTCAAAACAAAAGGCAGGGATCATCCAGATAAATGGAACACCCCTAAGAGAAGATAAAGAACCAACATACCTTGGAGTAACATTTTATGGCAGGCTGACATGGAGAAAGTACATCAACAAAGCAGTAGCAAAAGCCAGAAGGAAAATTGCCATCCTGAGAAAGCTAAGTGGAACCACATGGGGAGCCAGTGGGAAAATACTTAGCAAAGTTTACCAACAGAGCATACGACCACACCTGGAATACAGGTCAACTGCATGGTGTTCGGCATCAAAAACCACACTACAAGAGCTGGACAAGGTGCAAAATCAAGCAGAGTCACCACAGGAGGGATGAGATCAACCCTGTAGTGGAAATGGAGAAGATGGGGAGGACACGAGCACTAAGTGAGCGCAGAGATACGAAAACGCTAATACAAGCAGAAAAGTTCCTCAGCTTGCCAGGCCACCATATGAAGAACAGATTTGAAAACCTAGCTATGGGGTGGTTGAAAAGAAGTAGTTTTATCCACTAGGCCAAACGACTCTGCAGAGAAACCACCGATCTGCCCACAGTTGGTATCCCCCCTAACAACTATTCCAGAGCGAACTCCATGGAAAGATGAACATAGACTATCATTACAAATTCAGACAAATGTGAGAGGAATATTTGACAAGGAAGAACAGAACAGTGTGCAGCACAGAACAGCCACTCTCAGCTTCCTTGATGAAGAATCCTCACAGGACCTCTGGATCCATGTCTACACAGATGGGTCAGCACAAAATGCTGTTCGAAATGGAGGAGCGGGAGTATACATAGAATACCCAAATAATACTAGGGACACGGCCAGAGTACTGACAGGAAAGTACATATAACTATGATGCTGAAATTGAGGCAATCAAGATAGCAACAGAGAAATTACTAAATACCAGCAATGGTACACAACCTGTGGTGCTATTGACAGATGCAAAATCAGTACTTGAGGCGCTCTTGTCTGGGAAATTGCCAGTACTAAGGATGCTACTTTCTGAACTTAGCAGTCAGCATTAGGTCACCATACAGTGGATATCATCCCACTGTGGAGTACCCGAAAACGACAGAGCTGATGAATTGGCTAAGGAAGGAGCCAAAGACGAACAGCCTGATGAGCCCGTTACATACCACCAAAAGAAAACAATGATCAAATCAGTCAGAAAGCCACCAAAACCTGCTCAAGATGACTACCACATTATGGATAGACCAGACCAAGTCATTATTCTGCGCCTCAGAACAGCACACAATAGATTACGCAACCACATGTATACAAAATTCAAAATTGGTGAAACAGCCATGTGCACATGTGGATTGACGTTGCAGACAGCAGAACACATACTCCAAGACTGCCCAAAATATAAAATATCTAGGCAAACCTTCTGGCCTAGAGAGACGACAGTGGAAGATAAACTCTATGGACCGCTGAGTGAACTAAAAAAGGCAGTTAAATTCATACAAGAGACAACATTGCAGATATAGACATATTTCAAGCGAACGAAAGAAGAAGAAGGGTCTAAATGTGCACATACCAGAATCACATTCCAAAAATATTCTTCTGCTGGTAGACTTTCTAATTTTAAAATTTACTCTGGGCGGTGGCTACCGAAATCTGCCTGTACAAAGATAACGGCAATCTCATAGTAGATACTGCCACTGGGTGGGAAAAGTGGGAAGGTTACCTGCTGTGTGGATAAAAGATTTCATACATAAGTGGAGAGGTTACTTGCTGTGTGGATAACATATTTCATACATAAGTGGGGAGGTTACCTGCTGTGTGGATAACATATTTCATACATAAGTGGGGAGGTTACCTGCTGTGTGGATAACATATTTCATATATAAGCAGGGAGGTTACCTACTGTGTGGATAAAAGATTTCATACATAAGCGGGGAGGTTACCTACTGTGTGGATAAAAGATTTCATACATAAGTGGGGAGGTTACCTGCTGTGTGGATAACATATTTCATATATAAGCAGGGAGGTTACCTACTGTGTGGATAAAAGATTTCATACATAAGCGGGGAGGTTACCTGCTGTGTGGATAACATATTTCATACATAAGTGGGGAGGTTACCTGCTGTGTGGATAACATGTTTCATACATAAGTGGGGAGGTTATCTGCTGTGTGGATAACATATTTCATACATAAGCGGGGAGGTTACCTACTGTGTGGATAAAAGATTTCTTACATAAGCGGGGAGCTTATCTGCTGTGTGGATAACAGATTGCATGCATACTTGGGGAGGTTACCTGCTGATGCCAAATAAGCTGCCCTCTTGGACACAAGACTGCATACATGTCTGACCAGACGGTAGTCCTGCTCATTATGATTGGTCAGCTCAAGCTCATCAAATATTTGCCTGGTCACTGTAAAATTGGTGACATCATCACTGCAAGAGACAAGTGAACACACTTAATGAGAAAACATTTGAGTAATCATTATTGCTTATCAATAATTTATTCAAATCAAGTGAACAGTTATCTCCTTTATGAATATATACAAGAACCACATTTTATATATGTGTATTAACATTTGAAAAAGTTGGTAATTTTTGTGTAGTGTTTTAAGTAATGGAGTAGAAAAAATTTTATAGTTTCCTTAACATTTTTAAAATGCAGAATTATAATATATATATATATATATATATATATATATATATATATATATATATATATATATATATATATATATATATATATATATATATACCACTATACATGAACACATGAAGTTGTTTACTACTTATTAGTGCTAATGTTTGCTGCACTTCACGTGACATGAAGTACAGTAGCCAGTGTAGGACATACCAATTTGTTTAACTTTTTAATGCTTAATCTTACTGCATTATTTAATTAACTATTATTTCCATTTAGAAATGTATGGCTCCGACATATTTAGACAAATAGTTTAAATATACTGGGTCAAAGGTGTAAAATTGTTCAAGCCACAAAGACAGAATGAATTTAGAAACAAATATTGAAATATGTTTCCAGATTTTTGTTAGTAGCTGGTCAACGTATAGTACAGAACGAATTCATGAACATTCCACTTACATTCTTAACAGCTGTAAAAATCATATACTCCGAGTAAATGTACTTGAAATAATTATTACATGAAAATTTACACATATTCTTCTGACAGACACACTCCATTAAATCATACCCCAGGAAGATATACTTAGTGTATTTTTCTCAGATCAATGTGACTGATTTTGGGTACACCTCTAAATGAAATGATTACCTGCTTTAGCAAGTAACTACAATTGTCTACAAGCTAAAAACTAACTTTCAAAGATCTAAAGAAATGACTGATTCACTGAGATTAGTGATGTCTCTATTCATCATGTAGCAAGTCCTATGCACAATTTTGCTCTCATCACAACCTGCAGGAAAGAATTTAAATCCTTCACCAGTTCCCCTGCCTCAAGCATTTTCATTATCCAGACATGATTCATATCTGCGCAAGTGTGCGTTCAGTTGTCTACTCTTGTAAAATTCAGGTTATTTACCACCAGTAGTCCCTGATGTCGGCTTCGTGGCAAAGGGGTTATAGATGCAGCTCATAATCCTGCATACCCGCGTTCAAAACATCGCTGTGGGCAACTGGCAGCAGACCACCATACATTGGTTTTTTAAAAATGGTATGGGTGCTGGTCTTTCAGAAAGCAATGGCAAACTACTGAATGTAAACTTGCCCAGGAATCATGAACAGCCAAAACAATGCTGGGGTTGACTGCTGCGTCCTGTAAAGGACATGCAACTAACTTTTTAGTCCCTGATTGCCTTGCAGCCTGATACAAGCTGGACCAGCTTCTGCCTCAAAAGTTGTTGTGGAAAAGATTCATCTTTCATCTCACCTGCCAGCAGCTGTATACAGTATTGGAAGGTAAATGCCCTTCCAGCTATTTTGCTCAGTATAGTTCAGCAGGCCAGCCCAAGCCTTCACCTGGAGCACTACCAGGAACAGGCTAACTCGTGGAGACATACATGAGCTGGGTAGGAATGGGAAACCAAGTACAATGGGGATCCAGGCCACCCAAAAAGCTGTGGCTGCCCCTCACAAGGAGTGAATATTCCTGTCAATCTGCTATCCCAGCCCCTGATTGATCAATTACACGCAATAAACAGCACATATAGTATGAAACATACCCTTCAATCTCAGAGACATATTTTGTGTAGAATCTTCCTCTTGTAGCCAAATGGTAGGAGCCTTCACCTTCAAACAGAAGATGACTTTTTCTTAGTCTTTCAATTGCAAGACGAGCAATCTCTCCCATGTACATGCCTGAGATCATCTTCTCGTAGCTGGAATCAATGTACACAGTTGATTATCATAACTTGACATTTCTGCTAACATGACAGAAACTTTGGGACAATTGTTACAAACCCACTTGTAAAAATGTATGCTTACTTTCTTCTTCTTCTTTTATTCAATTGCATTTGACTGTCTAAACCTGCAGTATTGACTCTTGTATAAACTTTACTGTCTAAATGCTTACAATTGTCAATAAAGAATTATCAAAAGCACAGTAAATACAAGCTGCTTATATTGTATTCTCTGACATAAGATGGCTCAAATTGTTCAAAATACAATAATATAAATGAATAGATAGTACTTAGTGGCAACCATCACAAATAATCTATCTACAAAACAACACCGGCCATTACAAAACTAATACACATACATTGCAGGGAAATCCCTGGCTAAAATAATCAGAATAATTATCTACACTGTTCTTAAAGGAACATTTCTTAAAATTGTGTGGCCCAGAAGAAGAAAAATGTGGACATTCTACAAGATCTAAACACTGAAGAAAACTGGCTCATATACAGCAAGCACCGTCTAGGAAACTCAAATAATTTGGCCATATTAAACGCGCAGTGGCGGGAAAAGAGCTCTGATGGCGGGCATGGTTTTTGGAAAAAGAGACTAGTAAGTGAAGCAAGAGCTGACCAGCGAGAGTTGGATACAGGACATTGCAGACACCTTGTGTATAAGGTATGTGAGGCAAGAGTCGACCAGCGAGAGTTGGATACAGGACATTGCAGACACCTTGTGTGTAAGGTATGTGAGGCAAGAATTGACCAGCCAGAGTTGGATACAGGACATTGCAGACACCTTGTGTATAAGGTATGTGAAGCTAGAGTAGACCAGCGAGTGTTGGATACAGGACATTGCAGACACCTTGTGTATAAGGTATGTGAGGCAGGAGTCGACCAGCGAGAGTTGGATACAGGACATTGCAGACACCTTGTGTATAAGGTATGTGAGGCAAGAGTCGACCAGCGAGAGTTGGATACAGGACATTGCAGACACCTTGTGTGTAAGGTATGTGAGGCAAGAATTGACCAGCCAGAGTTGGATACAGGACATTGCAGACACCTTGTGTATAAGGTATGTGAAGCTAGAGTAGACCAGCGAGAGTTGGATACAGGACATTGCAGACACCTTGTGTATAAGGTATGTGAAGCTAGAGTAGACCAGCGAGTGTTGGATACAGGACATTGCAGACACCTTGTGTATAAGGTATGTGAGGCAGGAGTCGACCAGCGAGAGTTGGATACAGGACATTGCAGACACCTTGTGTATAAGGTATGTGAGGCAAGAGTCGACCAGCGAGAGTTGGATACAGGACATTGCAGATACCTTGTGTATAAGGTATGTGAGGCAGGAATCAACCAGCGAGAGTTGGATACAGGACATTGCAGACACCTTGTGTATAAGGTATGTGAAGCTAGAGTAGACCAGCGAGAGTTGGATACAGGACATTGCAGACACCTTGTGTATAAGGTACGTGAGGCAGGAATCAACCAGCGAGAGTTGGATACAGGACATCGCAGACACCTTGTGTATAAGGTATGTGAGGCAAGAGTCGACCAGCGAGAGTTGGATACAGGACATTGCAGATACCTTGTGTATAAGGTATGTGAAGCTAGAGTAGACCAGCGAGAGTTGGATACAGGACATTGCAGACACCTTGTGTATAAGGTATGTGAAGCTAGAGTAGACCAGCGAGAGTTGGATACAGGACATTGCAGACACCTTGTGTATAAGGTATGTGAAGCTAGAGTAGACCAGCGAGTGTTGGATACAGGACATTGCAGACACCTTGTGTATAAGGTATGTGAGGCAGGAGTCGACCAGCGAGAGTTGGATACAAGACATTGCAGACACCTTGTGTATAAGGTATGTGAGGCAAGAGTCGACCAGCGAGAGTTGGATACAGGACATTGCAGATACCTTGTGTATAAGGTATGTGAGGCAGGAATCAACCAGCGAGAGTTGGATACAGGACATTGCAGACACCTTGTGTATAAGGTATGTGAAGCTAGAGTAGACCAGCGAGAGTTGGATACAGGACATTGCAGACACCTTGTGTATAAGGTACGTGAGGCAGGAATCAACCAGCAAGAGTTGGATACAGGACATCGCAGACACCTTGTGTATAAGGTATGTGAGGCAAGAGTCGACCAGCGAGAGTTGGATACAGGACATTGCAGATACCTTGTGTATAAGGTATGTGAGGCTAGAGTAGACCAGTGAGAGTTGGATACAGGACATTGCAGACACCTTGTGTATAAGGTATGTGAAGCTAGAGTAGACCAGCGAGAGTTGGATACAGGACATTGCAGACACCTTGTGTATAAGGTACGTGAGGCAGGAATCAACCAGCGAGAGTTGGATACAGGACATTGCAGACACCTTGTGTATAAGGTACGTGAGGCAAGAGTCGACCAGCGAGAGTTGGATACAGGACATTGCAGACACCTTGTGTATAAGGTACGTGAGGCAGGAATCAACCAGCGAGAGTTGGATACAGGACATTGCAGATACCTTGTGTATAAGGTATGTGAAGCTAGAGTAGACCAGCCAGAGTTGGATACAGGACATTGCAGACACCTTGTGTATAAGGTATGTGAAGCAAGAGTTGGATACAGGACATTGCAGATACCTTGTGTATAAGGTAAGTGAAGCAAGAGTTGGATACAGGACATTGCAGACACCTTGTGTATAAGGTACGTGAGGCAGGAATCAACCAGCGAGAGTTGGATACAGGACATTGCAGATACCTTGTGTATAAGGTATGTGAAGCTAGAGTAGACCAGCCAGAGTTGGATACAGGACATTGCAGACACCTTGTGTGTAAGGTATGTGAAGCTAGAGTTGACCAGCCAGAGTTGGATACAGGACATTGCAGACACCTTGTGTATAAGGTATGTGAAGCAAGAGTTGGATACAGGACATTGCAGATACCTTGTGTATAAGGTATGTGAAGCTAGAGTAGACCAGCAAGAGTTGGATACAGGACATTGCAGACACCTTGTGTGTAAGGTATGTGAGGCAAGAGTTGACCAGCCAGAGTTGTATACAGGACATTGCAGACACCTTGTCTATAAGGGATGTGAGGCAGGAGAACTGGCATGGCAAGGGATCTAGAATCTTTTAGGCAGGTTGTGATGAAAGTGAAGTTTTGCAAAGGACATACTAAATGATGATGTCCTTATGTCATGAAACCACATTGCAATAAAGCAAGTCCATTATGCTTACAAAACTTAAACACCAGACTTACATCTGCTTCCCTGCATTGATGGAATGTTTATCAATAGCTTTATCAAAATCAGTTTGGATGAAAGATAGACATCCATCATTGCCAAATGCTCCCCATTCTATGTTGATCAGCACCTGAAATTCAATGGAAATGTTTCTACAAACTGGGTAATTTGTAATCATCATCATCATGTGCATTGCCAAGCAGAATAAGTGTTCATATTATCTCTACAGATCTCGGTCCCTGGTGTTTTGAATCAATTCTATTGTGACATTATTCCATGCCATCGTCTTAGATCATCCAGCAACATTTCTCTTGGTCTGCCTCTTCTACCACTGATCTATCCAGTTGTCAAGATATTTTCCAATGCCCCTCTTTTCATTATATAACCAAAGAACACTGTTTGTCTCTTTATTATAATTATTTGTAATGTACAACTTTCATTAGCTTCTTTGAGTCAATCACTGTTAGCTACTTCGGCAGTACAAAGGATTCACAACATTCATCTCAGTAATCACATCTACACTGCCTCCAAGCTTTTCTTTGTTCGATCACATAAATTCCATTGTTTTGTTTTATTTTATTGTTGCGCTCGCTTACTTTGAACCCAAGCGCAGTCTTTACACACCACTTCTAGTAGTACTGGACTGAATTTTGGGTGTGGATTAGCTTTCACTATTACCAGTGTTCCTTGCTAACAGGCGAACCCACTCCAACTTCAGAGGTACTTGTAATTTACGTCCCCAAGTTAAGGACAAGACGTCAACATTTTAATAATCCAACTGACCAGTGTAGGGTTTGAAATCCTTACCTCGGCATTAGCACACCGGATGTTTAAGAACACGCATTCTTTTCTATTAGGTCATTCTGACCTCCATTTCATAGTTTTAATGAAGATATTTTTAGGATGCTGGGTGGCATAGGAATTTTTTCATGATCTGAAGTAAGAATTCAACAGCATGTTCACAGTTATTTTTTTTAAAAAATCATGCATAAACAAATATTTTCACAGACTGAGAAAACGTGTCTATAATAAATTAAATTTACTGTTATATTCATTATCTGATGTTTAATTAATTAATTAATTAATTTAATCATTAATTTTTAAGAAACATCTTCAGTCTTAACAAACTGTTAAATTATAACCAAGAGAATTATCTACCTGTTTTGGATCATTGTTATCACCAGTCCAAGTTTTTACATTATGCAATTCTTCGATGTAACAGGCATTTGTTCCAGTCCCTTTAATGTAAATAAATAAGGAATGATATATAAAATAATTGCAAACATCAGCTTTATAGACACAATGTACATCATCATCATTATCATCATGTGCCAAACTGAGTGGCACAGATGATCATGTTCCTCCACAAACATCTGATTATACAAGTGAACGTGAGTGGCACCTTGCAGTCTTGACAGACCAAAGTGTGTGAGTTGGAATGTGGCCAATATTCCATCACAATGCCTGGGCAGAGCTTCAGAGAATCATGTGGCGCCCAAACAACAGTCCCCTCTCTCGGCCTAGTCTTGTGTATTCCAGAGGAATGGGTAACCAATACGTCTGGCACAAGGTAGGCTGCAGACGCTGGCGGCTCAGCGTCAATAAGTGAACGTCAGCGTCAATAAGTATACAAGTGAACGTACAACCCAAATAAGGTCTATAAGCTCAGCATTGTATTCTTCTTTTGTTTGCTTGAAATTTGTCTATATCTGCAATGTTGTCTCTTGTATAAACTTCACTGACTTTGTTAGTTCACTCAGTGGTCCACCGAGTTTATCTTCCACTGATTTTTCTCTAGATTTGCCTATATATGTCATATTTTAGGCAATTTGAAGAATGTGATCTGCCGTCTGCGCCACCAATCCACAAGGCTGATTTGATTTGCCAATCTTGAATTTTGTGTACATGTAATTGATTGTTTCCTATTCTGAGGCATATAATAATGATTTGTTCTGGTCTGCCCATTAAATGGTAATCATCTTATTCTGGTGTTTGTAGCTTTCTGATTGGTTTGACAATTCATTTCTTTTGCCTATAATCAATTTCACTATTTCCGTTCTAAATCCACACCATCTTTATTTCACAGTTCAAACTAAGAAAGACGCACTGAACAGAGTTTTTTTACCGTATAGAATGTTGTTTATCCATCAAGAATGATGATGACCAGTGTGGTTGAAAGTATGGAGCCGTGAGTTCTAAGATGGCTGATAAGGCCTATTTTGGCTCAAAATGTTCTTTTACAATGTAGGCAAAGAACGCTTGATGTTCCAGCAGGAGGATCTCCTGCAGTGGTTTTTCTGTCTAGCCTTTTCTTCACAGCTCTTGTAGTCCTGGTTGCTTCACAAGTGACTGCACCCTAGGGTAATGATGTACACCACAAATTTCAGTCTTTGCAGCAATCTCCCAGGTGTCATGATGAATTCCAAAAGCTTTAAATGAATGTCTTTAAAGCGTTTCCTCTGGCCGCCTTGGGAGCATGTACCACAGCGCAGCTCGTCGTAAAAAATTCATTTAGGGAGCCTGTGATCTGGCATACGAGTTAAGTGACCAGCCCACTGAATCTGATTCTTCATTAGTAGAATGTGAATACTGGGCATGGATGCTCTTTCTAGGACTTCAGTGTCTGTGATCTTGTCTTGCCATTTAATCTTCAATAGCTTCCTAAGACAGACTGTGTGGAAGTGGTTTAATTTCCTAGCGTGTCGCTGATAAACAGTCCAGGTTTCATAAGCACATAGCAGTGTGGATAATACAACTGCTTTGTAGACTTTCAGCTTTGTTTGCAGGCTTATTCCAGTTCTGCCCCATACATTCTTATACAGTCTACCAAAGGCTGCGCTGGCCTTGGAGATTCTTGCATTCACTTCGTCATCAATTGTGGCAGCTTGTGACACGCTGTATAGAATACATTTTATTAGATGAGCATCTGATTTTGAGCAACATCTCTGCATTACAATACATGCGATCATTTTTGTTGAATGAAATAGAAAATTTCTGTTGCCTTAGTTTATGTTGCGTGATTTCTGAAGTATATACCTGACGAGATGAAGTGAAATATGCCAGGCAAAAAATTGGGCAATGCATTGTTTATGTCTTCGTTATTCAAATTTACTACCGGAAAACACTGCTTATAAATACAAATGTTATTTTAGGTGGGATAGCCAGTTACTTTTCCAAACAATTCCCAGTAAATTCTGAAAATTATCCAGTACCAATTTAATTCTGCTGCGTTGGAAAAACCATGGAGCAAGAAGAAGAAAAATAATGACATTCTACAAGATCTGAAAATTGTAGAGCACAGACTCATAAACAGCATAGTTTCCAAATTGCTGTTATAGTGGAGGGTACAGAGTTGAGGGTGAGTGCCCAACCTTGCAAAATACCTCTGAAAGCAAAAGACCAACTCCTGGCCTTCACGTGGCGGAGTTGTTTTAACTAACAGAAGGGGTGATAGTGAGTCTCTGGCGCTGTAAAACCAGACTACTCAAGATATGTATGTACGTTCATATATGCGCAGATACGTGTGTACATACACACATATCTAAACTCAAGTAAAATCACGGTCTATCCTGGCAAAATAAAGATGCCGAAGAGGAAGCAACCAGCTAAGAAGTACACCAAATCAATCAGGATGCCACAGTGCACACTGTGATTAACATTGCAGATAATGAAAAAAATAAACAAATGAAAGAATAATAATAATTAAAACAACAGCGTAATATCCCAGAAACTGAAATAATTTGGCCATATTAAACAATGGCATGGAAAGGAAGGCGTGGTTCCTGGAAGGAGAGGTAGTGGTCTACCAGCAAGAAGTAGAACCCAGGACACGAAGACACACTGCGTATGAATATGCATGAGACAAGAGAACTGGCAAAACATCTGGAAACTTGTTGGCAAGCTGTGATGATAGCGATGTTGTGCAAAGGGCGTGCTACCCGATGAGGGTTGGGAAAAGAATGATGTCACTGCTGGGAATTGAACTCGCACTACTGACTTGGTAAGCAAGCAAACCAAAAACTATTGCTTCCATGGCTCCAATCATAGTTATCATCATTATGTGCCATGCCAACTGGTGTAGGCATTTATATATCACACATATCAGTAGCTAATGTTCTGGATCAATGCCACTGATGATATTCCTCTATGCCATCATCCCAGTCCATTCAGGACCATTTCTCTTGTTCAGCCATTGCTTATTCTACTTCTGACCTGTCCAGTCATCACAATGTTTTCCAATGTCTCTCTTCTCATTGCATGGTCAATGAAAGGTGTTTGTTGCCTTCTTATATTTGTATACAATATTCTACTTTCACTACTTTAAAAATAGCTAAACTTATTTTTTTTAAATGCTATCGTTAATCATGACTCATGTGGTACAGACAGGATCTGGCAACTGGTGATGCCTAACTGTAGCTGCACCATGTGTTGTTAGTCACTCACCAAGAATGAGACCAATAGCGCACTGTCTGTCACTATGAGCACAGGAAATGAGGGCTCCAACTGTGTCATTGATAACAGCCAAACATCTCACGTTTGGCATATCCTGAAGTACAAACATGTTATATGTAATTACGATTATTATTTGTACAAACTATTTACAACTGCAGGTTGCATGACATCCAAACAGTAATTGTCTGCTAAGTGTGCCATGAGTTAGTGAACGTGAAAAGGCAAGGCAAAACGGAATGCTGTGCTGGAGTAAGGTTCAAATGTCACAGCTTAGCTGTTAATGAGCACACTGTAATAATAAATAAGTGTCATTTTCAGGAAGAAGAAGTTTAGACAGATGTGACAGAAGAGGAGGTTCAGTCAGATGTGACAGAAGAGAAGGTTCAGTCAGATGTGACAGAAGAGGAAGTTCAGTCAGATGTGACAGAAGTAAACTTTACTTAGTAAAGTTCAGTCAGATGTGACAGAAGTAAACTTTACTTAGTAAAGTTCAGTCAGATGTGACAGAAGTAAACTTTACTTAGTAAAGTTCAGTCAGATGACATAGAAGAGGAAGTTCTGTCAGATGTGATAGAGGATGATCAGTCATGACATAGAAGAGGAAGTTCTGTCAGATGTAATAGAGGATGATCAGTCATGACATAGTCAGATGTGACAGAAGTAAACTTTACTTAGTAAAGTTCAGTCAGATGTGACAGAAGTAAACTTTACTTAGTAAAGTTCAGTCAGATGACATAGAAGAGGAAGTTCAGTCAGATGTGACAGAAGTAAACTTTACTTAGTAAAGCTCAGTCAGATGACATAGAAGAGGAAGTTCAGTCAGATGTGACAGAAGTAAACTTTACTTAGTAAAGTTCAGTCAGATGACACAGAAGAGGAGGTTCAGTCAGATGTGACAGAAGTAAACTTTACTTAGTAAAGTTAAGTCAGATGACATAGAAGAGGAAGTTCTGTCAGATGTGACAGAAGAGGAAAGTTCAGTCAGATGTGATGGAAAGAGAAAGTTCTGTCACATGTGACAGAAGTGAAAGTTCAGTCAGATGATGCAGAAGATGTGACAGAAGAGAAAGTTCAGTCAGATGTGATGGAAAGAGGACATTCAGTCAGATGTGACAGAAGAGGAATTTCAATCAGATGTGACAGAAGCACACTTTAGCAAGGAGTGGAAATTGTGTTAGATGAGACATACGGAGTGGGTTCGCCTGATAATGATGGACACTGGTGACATGAAAAGAAAAGAAAATCGCTCTATCAAGAACCGGAAGCTCGGTTAGATGTGACACACATACATTACACTTATCCAAGAAATTAAGATTCAGGCAGATATCACAGCTGTATATTCCACTTTATCAAAATGAGAAAGCTTAGCCAAATGTGACTGATGTACATAACACTATATCAAGAAGAAAAAGTTGAATCATTAAATAAAATATGTCACAGATGTTTGTTTCACTTTTACACTGTACTAGGAAGACAAACTTCATGCATATGATATTACAGTATTACACGTTTCACTTTAAGTCAACTTTAAGTGTATATGTGTAGGTTTAGTAAACAGTACTAATGAATACATGTTAAATAGTTATTAGTAGTACTAGTAGTGAAGTGTCACAGCTGTACAACAGATTTTATCTTTAACAAGAAGAGAAAGTTCGGCACTCAGTCAAAAAATGTGACAGACGATATGATCTACTGTATACATTACACTTTGACTTTCACACACACATATACAATGCTTCTAACACGCAGTGCTAACCCCACGCCGCTTAAATGCATCGTGCAGCAACTGAACAACATCCTTGTCCACCACGCCGTCACAATTGAAGCCCTTTGTCCAAGTAGTCAGAACCGCTTTATCCAAACCCTCCTGACGACATGGGAAGGAAAACGTGAAGCCAAGCGGCAGCTTCCGGCCTTGAAGTTTGTGATCCGTGATGAATTTGAAGATACAGTCTGCGATGTGATCAAAGAGCTGCAAGAGAAAGTTGTAGAAGTATTCATGTGCAAATGAACTTCGAAAAACGTGGAAATGATACAGTAAAAATCTAACACGCGAACTTGACCTCGATAATCGATATCCTAACACTTTATTCTTCACAACTCGACCTTATAAATCTAATAATACACCCCCCCCCCCACAATGGATTCCAATCTTATAAAAAGAATATTACATTCCCACAATAGATTCCCACATTAGAAATATAACACAATATTCTCCACACTAGATCCCGAACTTAAACTACATTACCACACTATTTTCCCACAAATCCCCACCTAAGAAGTGCAATATTACATTTCCCACAATAAATCTGGACCTTAGAAATCTAATTCTACATTCCTAACAATAGATTATCACCTTATAAATCTAATACTACATTCCCTCACTCTAGGTCTCGACCTTAAACTATATTCGCCGTTCTAAATGTTCACCTTAGAACTTTAATACTACATTTTCCACAATAGATTCTCATCTTAGAAATATAATAATACATTGCTCTCAGTAGGTACCGACCATAAACTAAATTTCCTATACTAAATTCCCACCTTAGAAATGGATTACTTCATTCCTGCCCTTCCTAGGAGCGGCTGGCCGGGTGGCTACAACGCCGGACTCTCCTTCGGGAGACCCGGGTTCGATCCCTCGGCAAGGTGTGGGATTTTTTTCTGTCGGGGGCAAAAAGAAAATCCTAACCTGCACAGTTCGCGGCGACTGCACTAGCCAGGCGGTCTTAATTCATCAGGCTCAAAGACCCCTCTGCCATACACCACAAGGTACTATATTGGCAGTAAATGACAGTTATTCCTGGCCTTATAAATCTAATTATTCATTCCCCCCAACAGATCCTGACTGTACAAATCTAAAGCAACTTTTCCCACACTAGGAATCGACCTTATAAATCTAACCCTACATTTCCAACACAAGATTCCCATCTTAGAAATCCAATACTACATTCCCAATCTGTATCCCAACCACTTTTACCACACCAGACCTCATCTTAGAAATCTAGCACTACATTCCTCACACTACATCTTGACTTTCGAAATGTTAACACTGCATTACTCAGCACTCAGCAGTTGCAGCCTTGCCAGGATGTCAACTTGCTCTGGGGAAAGTGGGCCATGTGGGTCCTCGATCTTACACATTAGACAATATGTCACAAATATTAATGCACTTTAAGTAGCTTTGACTCCTGGCAACCAATATTTTTTAGGCATAGTCCTACATTGTCACTCAGACTAGATCATAACCGCCAAGTACAAACAATATGATTTTCACTTTCCAAGAATGTGCTTGTGTTATAATTAAATTTCTAGGAACAGAACAGGATACTGATTCTTCTCACTGCTCGCCGGTCCTGAAAAAGGACATTTCGTTGTATTTTGTTCATTTATAGCGAAGCTACGATATTTACACGTGTCGGTCGAAACATTAGATTTTAACATGGCGTTAGCTTTGATCCACGTTTGCCTGCCTATTGTATCTGCGACACTGCTCCACTTCCTGGACCATCACTTGCCAGTGGCCATGTTGATCAGCTCTGTTGCACAGTCAACAGTCACCGACTGCATATCTATTTTGCTGCGTCTACACAAATGCAATCGTTACAGAATGTAGCACGACTGTTAGTGCACGCTGAAAAGACTTTTATGCAGGCTGAGTAAATAAAGGATAAAGGCAACTCCCCCTTACAGTCACCACGCTGTTGAATCGTACAAACGGAACGAGAGACATAGAGTGTTGAAGATGCGTTATAGCCAGTCTCCAAGGCGAAGACGGCATTTCATGAACTGACACCTCGACGTGATCGCCTGCTTGTTTTATGTCAACTGCGAGGATACACAAAGTGAACACCATTGATGTGAGTGGCTGGGAGGGTCGGCTTCAGACTCAGAAGTTACAGGTTCGATCTCAGCAAGAACCACTAGTATCTGACGATATCATACCCCTCCTCCCACCCCTGATCTCTTGAGTACTTAGATCTGATACCTGGCCTTCTAGGATAAGGGCGAGAAACAGCAGGTAGGTTGTGCGTGTTGTGTTGGTTTAAAAATCCCACTGAAGTTGAAATCACAAAGAGTAGGCCGTAAAACCAATGTCTTGGCAAATTGAAAGAAAACCTATCACCATGTAGATTGAGCCCTTACATTGCATGGAATCTGTCTAGAGGAATCGAACCTTACACACATGCATGCCCAAGTCGGACACACCGACATTTGGGGCGCATAACGTGTGTAACTCACTCCCACTGAGAGAGGGTACAAGAAGAATAAAAATAAGCCGTATAACATTGTATAAAATAAATGGTGCATGTCCAGTGCGGGACTTTGCAATTAACCCCAGCTTGATCATTTAGGCAATTTTACGTTCAGTAGTTTGCCAATGCTTTCTGAACGAGGGGTCAACCTGGACCTGGAGTTGACCTAAGTTGACCCAACTGATCTGACCGGTGTGGGTAATGAACCTACTACCCCGCTATAAACGCACACGAAGTTTAAGAGCGAGCGCTCGTAGCCTTTCGGCCGCGCTGACCACTATAACACCGTGTACGAAGAAGAAATATGAAGTGACTGTGAAGCTGAGAACATACCTGGACCCCAGATCCCAGCATGATGTGCGGGGGTATTATGAAGATCTTGCTCTCCATCTTGACCTCCTGACCATGCAGATTAATCAAGAGCACACGGAAGTTGGTCCCGCCCAGGTCCAGAGCCAGAAAGTCTCCCTGTTCTGTAAAATGTTATCGATCATCTTCTATACAACAAGTATGGTGATACTATACAATTGTTTGTACCTGCCTTTATGTCGATACAGCTTCTTACTATACTTCTTACTACTATGGTCACCATTACCATTATAATCATCATCATCATCACAAAGAAAGTCCCTAGCGCAATGGGGTAGGGGGTTCAACATATTAGACGAGCTTCTCAATCTTCATCTGATCACTTTTGGTGCACAAGCTCAGTCACACCGACCAGGAGCCCTTTATGTATATACGAGGAACACATATAAATATGCTGATGTGGTTAGGTTCTCTAGTTTAGACATGTAAGCCTGGGAAGTGCTCTATTCGGTCTGATTTTAACGATTTCCTACTGCCGATAGATTTTTAACATTGGCGCCAGTAAGGGGCCTCAATGTTTGTGCATTTATCCGATAAAAATAGGTATTCGATTAACTACTCAAGGAATCGGGGCGGGGGAGGGGGGGAGGGGGAGGGTTAGAGGGAGGAGGAGATAATACCAACGTGCTCCTTAGTTTGCAAAACTAAACCAGTGCACAGCTAGATTAGTACCTGGCACTTCTGGAGTACTGATAAACACATGTACAGGTAAACATTGTCCATATCAGATACGGCCGTTGGCATCTGTACCACTAGGCGTTCGAATCTTCTAGAGGGTGACTTCCCTTCCTCGCCGCCTGTTCTTATAATACAATTCGAAGATAATTCTGAAAACTATTCGGTACTAATTTCAAGAGGCTGAGTCGATGCCCAGAACTGTACTGGTCGGAAGAAATAATCATGCTATTGCTGACTAATGAACCTGGGCCGTTGTCATGGTAAGCAGGCGCGCTAACCCACTTTGGCCCACATCTCCGTGCTGAGCACTAAATTAAACTAAAGTTTATTGTTTGCCACATGCAACGGAATTAAGAGGAAAAACGCAGACTATTTAGTTTTATGGAAATCAAAGGAGCGGAGTTCATAATATGGGACTGAATTCACAATGACCTTGAAGTTAATATATTTTTGGTTCGAGTTAGCAAACGTCTGTTTCATGAAAAGTGTATGTAATTAGCAAACACAGGTATCGCAAACTTCCTGAATCCTCCTTTATGCAACCTCGCTGGAAAAAAAAAATATTCCCTTTGACAACTTTGGGTCTCTGGGGTAGGCGGACATAGCCCACAAACTTATAATTCAGGAAGTGTCCCTGGCGAAAGGTTATGCCTCCTGCATTGCGATCTGTAGGCTGAAGGTTTGATTCCGGGCTACGACATTCGGTTCGCGAGTGCAGTTTTCTAGGAGACTCCAGGGGTCTTCGCTGGTGCGATGGAGTTCGTACTTTGTGCGATGCCTTCGGCAGGCCGCCGTGCGGAAAGAGACAGAGCCATATGGGATAAACCCGATGAAATGAAGCCGAAAATCTTGCCTTCTGGGGCATTCTCAGTCTACTGGTCCAGATATCGGACTCTAGACTGGTGGTTCAACAATGGCCACAGCGTGTTCAGGTTGATGACTGGGTGACATGTGTTGTGAGTCTTCTGGTATATTACAATACCCGCTTTGTCAACATAACCAAGGTGGTATTGATCTAAGTTGATAATTCTGGCCACCAGCGTTACCACGATAACCGGGATGCTTTCTGCGATTGCCGACACGGCCTAGACCTTGACTTACATACATGTCATCGAAGCTTTCGTGTCTTTTTGTACCTGGTACTGGTAGTCATCCTGTTGATTATCATGATATTCTAAGGGCGGTGGTTACAAGTGGCTGGCTATAAGTTTTTACCCTGATTATGAAGGAAATGTCACAGAGAACTGAAATTGTGTGTGTGTGCTATTTTCCGTTCCAATATATTATAACCATCACTTGAAATGACACAACTATGCCATCTCTGCTTGTCTTTGATAAGAACTTGGGAAAACAACGTCCTATTTTTCGAACTAAACCAGTAATCACGTGCCAGTATGACTTCACTAATGTCCAAATTATTGCCTTTAATTTGTTTGTTTGTTTGTTTGTTTGTAAAGAGAGATTTTAGAAAAGAAAAACGTTAATGGAGCCAGTACCGGAGAATAGGGTACGTGTGGCAAAATCTGAATATTCATTTCCTTGACCGTTAGGTGCATAAACATTTCTTTGTGAAAGGGCGCGTTGTCTTGAAGTAAAGGAAGATTGAATACGTGCTATCCCTCTTTCTCTGGTCACAACCTTGTTTAATCTGCATAGTTATTTTCTATTAACCATATTGCCAAAATGTAGAACATCGTTCGATATGAGACTGTTGGGGTGGGGAGATTGTGGATCATAACTTCCAAGCTGCTTTATTCTGTTATATTGCCTTTACCTTGAAAGCTAGCAACAAAACGGCTTTTAAATATTGAGCACAACCCACTACTGGCAACGCTGATCGTATTCTGGTACGAAGCTAAGGCCTATCCACGTCAATGTGGAAGCACTAGACTCGAGTTTCGCTCTCGTTTGAGCTCGTCAGTAGTGCATATCCTTGACCGGACCCGGAAACAAACCCCGGATCACAGGCGTGTGAAGCGGGTGTGTAACGACTAGACCACGCGGCACACGCTGGACACGGCCAAATTATCACAACAGAACACTACAACGTCACCCATCGTAGGATTCGTAGGCTGGAACTGTAGCTCAAGATTTGCCCGATCGCCGCGACTGACGTCCGTCTATCGATGTGGACCCGAACGATCAGGCCTTCTCACTGGCAAGGCACACCAGGCCGCCTAAAGTCCAGCGAGCAATAATCAAACTGATTTATTTAGTTGTTTCGGGATTTGAGATTTAAATATTGAGCACAACCCACTATTGGCAACGCTGATCGCATTCTGGTATGAACCTAAGGCCTATCCACGTTAATGTGGAAGCACTAGACTCGAGTTTCGCTCTCGTTTGAGCTCGTCAGTAGTGCATACCCCGGCTTTTCCTTCAGAAAAGACAACCCAGCGACGCGATGAAATGCTTTCATTTAAATAATGCTAATAAAAGGTAAAGGAAATCGTATAACAGATAATACCATTGGGACACGAAGTGTTGTGCCTTTAAATATTCTAGGCCCCAAAATGAGGTGGGGTGATCAGTTCTCTACCTCGTCACATTTCCTTTCCAGATAATTCCCCAACATATTTTGAACATTGGCTGGTATCTTTATTGTTTATTGTTTATTGTCTTTATTGTTTATTTTGGACGTAATTCCGTTGTGTCAATTTTTAGCAGAACTGCGACATTTGCACATTTCGACCGACACATCCGACTTCTGCGGGCATTTGTTGACCGGGTTAGCCCTCCTGGTGACTGGAATCCATTTTATGAGGCTGGGTCGTTTTTAGAACCGCACTGATTGGACAAATAATGCTGTCTCTGTTGGGGATTAAACCCGGACTAAGCGCGCTAACCAATAATAACTGTAATAATAATAATAATAATAATGGGCTGTAGTTATTATGTCTTTTTGAAGCACAATATAACAAACTAACGCCTGTTAAGACAGCAGGGTGCCAGTGTAATATTTTTTTTATTATATTAAAAACAATTATAACATTAATAATAATAATAATACTAAAAGTTAGTTACATATCCTTTTCAGGACGTCGCAGTCATCACCAGCCTCTTTTTTCTGTTGTGATCTCTTGGCAAGTTTACGTTTAGTAGTTTGCCATTCCTTTCTGAACGACCGACACCCATCCATACCATATTTTAAAAAAAAAAAAACCAACGCAAGGTTGGTCTGCTGCCAAATCACCCGCAGCTGTGTTTCGAACGCTGTGTGCGGGATTACGAGATTACGAACTGCGCCCGTAAATCCTTTGCCACGGAGCAGGCGATACTGCTACTAATAATAATAATACACCAACAAACAAGTGTATCTGAACATTCAATGTACACAGACGGGAGGTCACACACAGTATAGGTCATCAAACGGGTAGCTTAAAAACAACGACAGGATAACCAACCTGTACCATCCGGTACGGATCTGACGTAAGTGGGGAAGCACTTCAGGTTGGAGGTCGCGTGTGTGTGAGGGGTCATGCCCTTGACGAGGTCGTCATTCATGAGATCCATCAGCCTTCGATAATGCTCATCTGTTAGGTCTAGAGGCCTGAGGATTGTCTCCACCTGTTGAGTGGTAGCAAAAAAAACGGCATCAGGAGATAGTCTAGTGCAGTGGTTATCAACCGGTGGGGACCCCCCCCCCCCGGGAATTTTAGAGTTTCCGGGGGAGGGGAGGGGGCTGGGGGAAAATTAAGATTATTTCAAGATCGCGTTAATACAAGAACCGATTCCTTGATATTGTTTTTCCTTCCATGCTTTACGGTTCTGTACTCCTTGCTCTTTTGAAATTCGTTTTATAACGTAAGTAGACCTGCAAATCCCGTTTTAGGTAGACGTCTAGACTTGTTATAGTATGTGTTATTAAATTTAGCTTCCATTTTTACGTATATTGTATAGGGGCGGGGGGTGGGGGGAGGATTTAAACGGGGAAATACGAAAGGGAAACAATGGCATTCTGAACATATGGTGAAAGGGTGCATGGGTAAAAAAAGGTTGAGAACCACTGGTCTAGTAGATGCAGGGGCGCATGATAAAAGAGCTGTACGCACTACGATGTAGGCCATGCACCATGCACAGCCAACGTTGACAGTAGAAGAAACAGAAGAATAACAGGGTTAACTGAGTCAGTGTCGACGGATAATATATCGCTAAATGTGACCTCCATTTGTTAGGAGAGCGATATATCGCTACACTTGGGTCATGATGTTATTTTTTTTCGTTTCGCAGTATCAGCCACAATTTTAATGCTCAGTGAATGGCAATTTACTATTGAAATACTTGTTCATTTGATTGTGCAACAGGTTTGGTCGAAACCTACTTTTTTGTTTGGCTCTGAATCAGTTAAAGGCAAGGTAATCGACTTCATTGCACATGGTTCTATCCCTTATAGATCAGTCTTCTGTCCGCAGAGCCGCAGGCATGCCGAAAACGTTGCATCGAGCAGGAACTCCGTAGCTCCAGTGACGAACTCAAGTGTTCGAGAAAATTGCACGCCACGGCGACCCCCGGAAGCTAAGATCAGGAACTAAGAATAGGTAGTTGATCTGTTTGTTAACATACGATTCTCTCTTAGCGCGCATCACCTCACATCTAGCCTCCCTAATTATTCCGGATCTCATCCGGTTTCTATTGTTTTATCTAAATCAATAGGCTGAATAGTTATATGTCACTACAATTGACTTTTTTTTAAGTGAACACGTTTTCGTAATGTCATTAAGTATCTTTTTCTTTGTTTTGTTCTTGTTCTGTCGACGAAGGCTTATCGCTGCAATATCCCATCTCTCTCTCTCTCTTTCTCTCTCTCTCTCTCTCTCTCTCTCTCTCTCTCTCTCTCTCTCTCTCTCTCTCTCTCTCTCTCTCTCTGAGTGAGTGAGTGAGTGAGAGACTGTATTTTATTGTATTATAGCACAGCTCACTTTCTCCAATCCGTGAATTTCCTGTTTTGCATTGCTTTATCCCAGAATTACCGCATCTAATCACATCTCTTTCGTCTGTTTACTAGGTGACACCAGTTAGCAGTTTTCGAATGGTGAAACTGATTATTAAGGGAAGCTGGGGGGGGGGGGGTATGGAGGATGGGGCTCTATAATACATTGTTTTGACAAAAAGAGACTGGAGATTCGGTGTATGGTGTGGTCAGTGTCACCTCACCCATTGTACCCATTCTATGTGACTATATTAGGTGACCCTAGAGTCATGCGCTTCTTCTTTTTCCTCATACTCCTTCGGCGTCGTCGTCGTCGCCTCCGCCGCTCCCTCCTCCTCCTCCTCTTCCTCCTCCTCCTCCTCCTTCTTCTTCTTCTTCTTCTTCTTCTTCTTCTTCTTCTTCTTCTTCTTCTTCTTCTTCTTCTTCTTCTTCTTCGATTAGACACGTTTGTGAAACTGATTAATTTAATTAATTTATGCGAGGAAAAGAATGGGCACATGGTGTCGCCCAGCAAGTCAGCCTTACATAGAGTGATACTCACGTTGAACCGAGGTTGTCGGGAATGAGCAACCGGTGAAACAGAGGCGGATGTGCAACCGCCGATAAGTATCAGCTCATGCATACGTAATGTGATTATATACACAGATGAGTCTTTGGCGCGACATAAACACAGGGAATGGGGCTTCGTTGCAATGGTTAAAGAACGCTGTGTAAGAAAGGAGAGTCTGGCGTAGAATATAACGACATCCGGAAAGAGGTTGGTAGTAATGTATTATAATATTGCAAGAACGTGGACATTTCTGTCGGAGATAGGAACAGATAGGGCTGCTTGGAGTGAGTTGGTGGAAGGTCTATGTCCCAATAAGGGATAAAGGAAGAAGAAGGTGGGAGCTTCGATATCAGCATACATTTTAAGGACCGAATATTTTACGTTCATATTAATTTGCTCGTTTCAATGACGTTCAGTCCTATCTTCGCGGCCTCGTGTTCCCCCCCCCCCCCCCTGTATTGTGTTCTTGTACGAGAACGAGGGATCGCATATCAGATCAAGGTTCATGGCAGGTTCCTCCACGACAATGGGGAATATCTTGAACGCGGTTTCCGTCGTCTCGCCCTTAATGATCGACTGGCTTCTTGATTTCTTAGGACTAAAGCTCATTCTGCACTATCATATCAGTTGACCTAGACGTGGGAGCATGCAGCGGGAATGGATTCCATCTGGTGCCAGAATGGAAGTGTCGTATGGCGCTTTCACTAGCGACATCCTGTATCCCATACTGAGTGTCTGATTCGCTTTATAACCTGTCGCTATATATCGTTTAGTATCCATCTATGTCGAGTTCATGTAAAATTCTCCCAAAATATCTTGGGGTTTCACTTAATACAACACTTTTAAATGATTTAGGAAACATAAAATTAGATCTTCGTTGTTGTTGTTGTTGTTTTTTTTTTTTACCTTGGCATATCTTCTGTATGTTTTTTTCGATGGCACAGGAACGGAGAAATTATGGGGCTTTATATATATTGGACATGTTATGAGAAGAAGAAGAAGAAGAAGAAGAAGAAGAAGAAGAAGAAGAAGAAGAAGAAGAAGAAGAAGAAGCAGTCATTAGGAAGAAGAATGCCAGACATGTATGGTTAAATGACATCAATAACATCCAAAAGGAAGAGCATTATAGAAATGAATGTAAAGAGGCTACAAAAATAGTCAGACAGCAGAAGCGAGAATATATGAGTAATATAATCAAAGATATGGAAACTAATCACCAGAAAAATGAATCCAGAAAATTTTTTAAAGAACTGAAGTCAATGAAACGAGGGCACCAACAAAACACATATGGTTTAAAAGACAAAAATGGGAATATGATAAATACCAATGAGGAAATGTGCAACACATGGAAAGAATATTTTATTGAATTACTAAATTGTGAAGCTCCAAGTCACATTTTCCCACAGGAAGAGGTTCTAACATGCGAACCACAAATTGAAGAACCTACATTTGAAGAAATCCTATATGTAATCACACGACTTAAAAACAATAAGGCAACTGGGACTGATGGAATTGCTGCTGAATTTATAAAGGCAGGTGGCCATGCATTACATCTAAAGCTATACGAACTAATAATAAGAATCTGGAGGACAGAAGAATTACCCCATGACTGGAAAGAGTCATTATTGATACCTATCTTTAAGAAAGGAGACAAGTTCCAATGTGGAAATTATAGAGGAATATCACTACTGTCCACAAGCTATAAGATACTATCCGCAGTATTACTAAATAGACTAAAACCATATTCAGAAGACATATTAGGTGACTACCAGGCGGGTTTTAGACAAAACAGATCAACAATAGATCAGATATTTATCTTACGACAAATAGCCGAGAAACATTGGGAATATAAAAGAGATCTCCATAACATTTTTGTGGATTTTAAAAAGGCTTATGATAGTGTGCATAGGAATAGTCTATGGAATGCTATGCAGGAATTTGGAATACCAAGGAAGTTAATCAACATGACCAGACTATGCATGGAAGATACTTATAATATAGTAACATATAAAGGCAGGAAATCAGACCCCTTCCAAATAACATCTGGCTTGAAACAGGGTGATGCACTATCGCGGCTACTATTCAATCTCGCTCTAGAGAAAGTTGTAAGGAAGATAAAGGAGGAATGTGATATTGGAGGAACATCCAAGCTGCTTGGTTATGCAGATGATATAGATATTATAGGGCAAAGTGAACAAAAGACATTGGAAATATTGACTCACTTAAAGGGAAAAGCCCAACAGATGGGGCTGGTTATCAACCAAGATAAGACAGAATATATGGTAATTTCAAGAGACGGAATGGCTAGAAACTCTGGCCACATACAAATAGATAATATGACCATTAAAAGAACGGAAACATACAAATACCTGGGTACAATCTTCAACTGCTCCAACATCATAAGGGAAGAAATACAAACTAGAATCAACTCTGGAAATAAGATATACTATGCACTACAACATCTACTAAAATCAAAGGCGCTATCTCGTAACACCAAAATCACAATATACAAAACACTGATCAGACCAGTTGTGCTGTATGGCTCTGAAACCTGGAGTACAACGAAAGGAGACGAAGCCTTGTTACAAACCTTTGAGAACAAAATTTTAAGACGCATCTTTGGACCCATTAGGGATACACAAAGTGGAGAGTGGAAAAGAAGAAGTAACAAAGACATTTATGATCTGTTTAAGTCCCCGCTAATAACTGGTATCATGAAGGCTAATAGACTACAATGGCTGGGGCATATAGAAAGAATGGAAGATAATAGGGAAACAAAACTCGCTTACACTCAGGAAATAAATGACCGTAGACCCCGAGGTAGACCAAGAAGGCGGTAGAGAGATAATACATGTACAGACCTACAAGCACTTGGAATCAACGACTGGCAAGAGAAGGTCCACCAGAGAGACGAATGGAGACGGATTGTATTTGCAGCAAAGAACCTCAATGGCTCGGAACGCTGAAGAAGAAGAAGAAGTTATGAGAAGAAATGGACTGGAGAACTTAGTGACAACTGGCAAGATCGAAGGGAACAGACCAAGAGGAAGACCGAGAGGAAAATATCTGGATGGCTTGGCCACATGGCATGGACGAGACAGGAACACTGAGCTGATCCACGACTCTGGTGATGGAGTGAAATGGCGAATCATGACCGCCCACGCTTTCCGGCATGGCACATTATATATATATATATATATATATATATATATATATATATATATATGAAGGTCAGGTCTTAGTCAGATATGACTGAGCTACCGTATAACAGTAGACGGTACTACCTGGTTTCTGTTAGCGCCGAACGTTGGGCGGCGCTTACCAAACCCGACACCCCACATTGTGCCAACGGCTTCGGGCGGAAGAGCGCAATTGGGAGGGTACAAGCCTTACCCTGGTGCGAGGAAATGCAGGCTAAAGACAAAATTGTCATGGCAGGGCAGACCAGGCCCTAAGCCTTGGTTGGCGACTGGTCTAGGATCGAAGCTCCGACAGGCGGACAGTTAGAGCATTGCTTTGCTGATCCGGCAGCTTCTGCAGCTTGTCTTGTTCCAGATGTAGGGGTGTTACCTTTCCTCTGGAGTGAACTAGGCAGGCCGAGAGAGGGATCATGCTGCATGGGCAACACATGATCTCTATATTTTAGCCCAGGCTTTGTGCTATGGAGAGGCAATAACTCCATCCCTGGTCTTAACTGGTCTCGGAATCAAAGCGAGAGGCAACTGTTACGGGTTATAAGTCCTTGTCAGTTGGCGTAGACATGGGGCGCCAAGGCGTTGCCTCTGACGGTGGGAGACACCTATAGGTGTCACTGATCAGCTACCGCCCGCCTCAAGCTGGGCAGCCCCCAGCCAATTGGGTGCTGATCCGCCACAGCCTGCCTGCTTCAATGGGTGCTTGGGGCTAGGACAAAATCTGAATCGCAGGCTGTAAAACCAATGCACCAGGTACAAACAAAAATATAAATAGAAACCTCAAGCTACGGCTTGCAACCTGGAACGTGAGAACCATGTGTCCAGGATTTTCCACTGACTTGACCAATATTGACGATGTGAGAAAAACGGCTGTGATTGATGCCGAACTCAATCGTCTTAACATTGATATTGCTGGCCTGCAGGAGACTCGCCTCGCTGAGGAAGGGTCACTCAGGGAAAACAACTGCACCTTTTTCTGGAAGGGTAAAGGGCAGGCAGAAAAAAGGCAACACGGTGTGGGCTTTGCAGTGAAGAATTCGCTACTGGGAATGATTGAAATTCCAGCAGGAGGAAATGAAAGACTATTATCCCTGCGCTTGGCAACCTCTTGTGGGTTTGCCACCATTATTACTGCATATGCACCGACACTCGATTCCTCTGATGATGTGAAGGATTTGTTCTATGAGGAGTTAGACTCTGTGATCAAGGCAGTTCCAAAATCCGACTACATTTATATGCTCGGTGATTTCAATGCTCGTGTGGGCAAGGACTCGAGTTCATGGCCAGTGTGCCTTGGAAAATACAACATCGGTCGCATGAATGAAAATGGGCAAAGGCTGCTGGAGCATTGCACCAGTAATGACCTATGTATTACAAACTCTTTTTTTAAAACAAAAGAGATGCATAAGGTCACATGGAAACATCCAAGATCCGGCCATTGGCACCAGCTGGACTTCATCATCACACGGAGACAACATCTGAACCATATATCATTGACTCGTAGTTACCACAGTGCTGACTGTGATACGGATCATTCTTTGGTTGTTGCAAGGGTTAGACTGAGACCAAAGAGAATCTACACAGCTAAACACAAATCTAGCCCCAGGATTAATATTATTAACACTCATGATCCTGAAAAGTGCTTTCAGTTTCAACAGCAACTTGAAGACGCTTTCACTGATACACCAGAAAATTGTACAGTAAATGATAAATGGAATAAACTTAAGGAAACTCTTTGTAAAACTGCCGTAAAGGTTTACGGCACTGTGGATCATAAGAGGCAGGACTGGTTTGCGGCCAACAGCGAGACTCTGCAGGCCTTGATTGATAAGAAGAAGAAAGCTCTCTTAAGAAACAAGGAAAGACCAACGCGTAACACTCTGAGTGAGCTAAGGCAAGCTAGGAAGGATGTGCAAAAGGCTGCCAGGCAGTGTGCAAATGATTATTGGATCAAGTTATGTGAGTCCATTCAAATCGCAAGTGATAAGGGAGACATAAGAAGCATGTATGAAGGAATAAAGAAAGCCTGTGGTCCAGTGATCAAAAGAAGTGCACCATTGAAAACCTTGACTGGAGAAGTCATCACTGATAAGAAACAGCAGATGGACAGATGGGTAGAGCACTATTTGGAGCTTTACTCAAGTGAGACCAAACTAGCGGATAATGCCCTCAACGCCATAGAGGCTCTACCAACTCTTGACCACCTGGACACACTTCCCACCATAACAGAAGTTAAGTGTGCTATAAATGAACTTGCATCTGGCAAGGCTCCAGGTAAGGATGGGATTCCAATAGAGGTTATTAGGAGTGGGCAAGACACACTCACTATACAGATCCACCAGCTAATAGAGCTATGCTGGCGTGAAGGACAAGTCCCACAGGATTTCAAAGATTCAAGCATCATAACACTGTACAAGAACAAGGGCGATCGGAGCGACTGCAACAACTATAGGGGTATCTCACTTCTGTGTATTGTTGGAAAAGTATTTGCCAGAATTGTTCTGCGCAGACTTCAAGTCCTAGGAGATCAAGTCTATCCCGAATCACAGTGTGGCTTTCGACAGAACCGGTCTACCACTGATATGATATTCTCATTGCGACAAATGCAAGAAAAATGCCGTGAACAGAATCAACCACTGTTTATTGCCTTCATCGACCTCACAAAGGCATTTGATTTGGTCAGTCGTGAGGGTCTGTTCAAGGCACTAAAGAAGATTGGCTGCCCACCAACTCTTCTGTCCATTGTGGAATCGTTCCACACAGGCATGAAGGGTATAATCAAGTTTGATGGTGCAACTTCTGAAGAATTTGAAATCAAGAGTGGAGTTAAGCAAGGTTGTGTACTAGCTCCCACCCTCTTTGGAATATACTTTTCACTTCTACTGAAATATGCATTTCGTGATCAGGATGGTGGTATATACATTCACTCACGCTCAGATGGCGGCCTCTACAATGCTCAGAGATTGAAGGCTAAGACCAAAATTAGGAGGGTACTGATCAGAGAGTTGCTTTTTGCAGATGATGCTGCAGTTACGACCCACTCTGAGGAAGAATTGCAATGTCTACTATCTGCATTCTCCAATGCTTGTTCTGAATTTGGTTTAACAATTAGCAAAAAGAAGACACAGATTATGTCACAAGGTGCACATGGGGTACCATCAATCTTTATTGACGACGCCGAACTGGAGATAGTAGACCATTTTACATATCTAGGATCGGTGGTAAATAGCAAATTATCCCTAGATCAGGAAATCAACATCCGGATTGGTAAGGCAGCAACAACAATGAACAGGTTAAGAAAAAGAGTCTGGGAGAACAGGAAGCTTACTGCCAAAACAAAAGTCCTTGTCTATCAAGCCTGTGTCCTTAGTACTCTTCTCTATGGCAGTGAAACCTGGACAACTTACTCACACCAAGAGAACAATTTAAACAGCTTTCATATGCGGTGTCTGCGAAGAATTCTTGGTATTAAGTGGCAAGACAAAATCACAAATACTGAAGTATTGGAAAGATCAGGTTGTGTGACAGTTTATTCCATGCTCAGTCTTCGTAGACTTAGATGGATAGGACATCTTAGGCGGATGGATGATGGTAGAATACCAAAGGATATCTTTTTTGGTGAATTACAGATGGGTAAGAGATCTCAGGGTCGGCCTCTACTACGATACAAAGATGTGTGTAAGCGGGACATGATTGATACAGGCATTGATAATGCACATTGGGAGCAAGTTGCCGCTGAACGTGTTGCATGGAGGGCAAATATCAGAAATGGAATAAAGTCAAAGGAGAAAATTATTGCAGAAAAGTCACACACCAAGCGTTTGAGACGTAAGATGGTGCATGATGGTGGAAATGACCACGTGTTCACATGCACCCACTGTGAACGGACATTTACAGCGCAAATTGGCCTTATCAGTCACACTCGCTATCGCCATAGTTAAAAGTTATTATGCCTTTTTAAAGCACAAACTATCGTCTGTCAAGACGGCAAGGTGCCAATGTGTGGTATATATATATATATATATATATATATATATATATATATATATATATATATATATATATATATATATATATATATATATATATATATATTGATATGATATTCTCATTGCGACAGATGCAAGAAAAATGCAGAGAACAAAATCAGCCACTGTTTATTGCCTTCATCGATCTCACAAAGGCATTCGATTTGGTCTGTCGTGAGGGTCTGTTCAAAGCACTAAAGAAGATTGGCTGCCCACCAACTCTTCTGTCCATTGTGGAATCGTTCCACACAGGCATGAAGGGTATAATCAAGTTTGATGGCTCAACTTCTGAAGAGTTTGAAATCAAGAGTGGAGTTAAGCAAGGTTGTGTACTAACCCCCACCCTCTTTGGGATATACTTTTCACTTCTACTGAAATATGCCTTTCGTGATCAGGATGACGGCATATACATTCACTCACGCTCAGATGGTGGCCTCTATAATGCTCAGAGATTGAAGGCCAAGACCAAAATTAGGAGGGTACTGATCAGAGAGTTGCTTTTTGCGGATGATGCTGCGATTACGACCCACTCTGAGGAAGAATTACAACATCTACTATCTGCATTCTCCAATGCTTGTTCTGAATTTGGTTTAACAATTAACAAAAAGAAGACACAGATTATGTCACAAGGTGCACATGGTGTACCATCAATCTTTATTGACGACGCCGAACTGGAGATAGTAGACCATTTTACATATCTAGGATCAGTGGTAAATAGCAAATTATCCCTCGATCAGGAAATCAACATCAGGATTGGCAAGGCAGCAACAACAATGAACATGTTAGCAAAAAGAGTCTGGGAGAACAGGAAGCTTACTGCCAAAACAAAAGTCCTCGTCTACCAAGCCTGTGTCCTTAGTACTCTTCTTTATGGCAGTGAAACCTGGACAACTTACTCACGCCAAGAGAAACGTTTAAACAGCTTTCATATGCGGTGTCTGCGAAGAATACCTGGTATTAAGTGGCAAGACAAAATCACAAATACTGAAGTATTGGAAAGATCAGGTTGTGTGACGGTGTATTCCATGCTCAGTCTTCGTAGACTTAGATGGATAGGACACGTTAGGAGGATGAATGATGGTAGAATACCAAAGGACATCTTTTTTGGTGAATTACAGACGGGTAGGAGATCTCAGGGTCGGCCTCTACTACGATACAAAGATGTGTGTAAGCGGGACATGATTGATACAGGCATTGATAATGCACATTGGGAGCACGTCGCCGCTGAACGTGTTGCATGGAGGGCAACTATCAGAAATGGAATAAAGACAACGGAGAAAATGATTGCAGATAAAGCACACACAGAGCGTGAGAGACGTAAGATGGTGCAAAATGGTGGAAATGACCATGTTTTCACATGCACCTACTGTGGGCAAACATTTGCAGCAAGAATTGGCCTTACCAGCCACACTCGCCACCGCCATGGATCGTAGTTATTAAGCCTTTTTGAAGCACAATGTACCAAACTATCGTCTGTCAAGACGGAAAGGTGCCAATGAATGAATATATATATATATCATCTGTGATAATTTACAACGTGAAACTTGCATCCCTGGTAACTGTTTAGAGTGGAATCCGAACTTCGTTCCAGAAATGATTGGTTCTATTTGATTTCCTACCGTTTTTATTACATTGTGAAAAAAATATCTTGGTGACAATATTCATTAAGCTGACAGTTCTATATGATTCGCAATCTGATGTTCCTGGTTATATATATATATATATATATATATATATATATATATATATATATATATATATATATATATATATATATATATATATATATATATATATATATATATATATATAGTGTCCTGCAGATGTTGAGGTTTTTTCTTGCGTCATGTATCTTGTTTAAGAGCTTATGTCTGTTATCTATACCACGATCTTCGAATACATCACATATTTATATATTCATTGTCTGTCATATTCATATATACATCTGTGATATATTGGAGGATATCGACACTGATGTTTTCCGCACGCTTCATAAAGCCTACACAAACAAATATTCAACTAGGAAACTAATAAAAAAGAAAAAGACATCAACAATTGTGAAACAAAGTCACGACAAATACATGTCATAAAAGAAGATTACACATGGCGCCGTGATTGTCTGCTTATTTTATTTTCAAACTCTTGCGCTTGTTTGTGGAACACGATTAGCACGTTAAAAGCAAAACGACAGAAGTTAATTAATTATTTTCACAAATTTGCAATACATCGCAACATAAGCGGGCATATAATCATGGAAACAGACAAATATAGAGCAAAAAACAAAACACAGACGGCTGTAAGCTGAGTTACATTGTTTATTGAGACCGGCTCTGTGGCGAAGGATTTTCGATCGCAATGCGTAATCCCGCATACCACGTTCAAAACGCAGCTGCGGGCGATTTGGCAGCCGATCGCTTTGCGTTGATTTTCATACATCGGCACGAGTGCCGGTCGAGCAGAAAGCAATGGCAAACTACTGAAAGTAAACTTGCCAATAAATCACAAACAGCCAAAACAAGCTGGGGTTGACCACGACATCCCACAATGGATATGCAACTAACTTAACATCTTTTTTATTAGCAATGATAGAAAGCAGACCATAAAGAGGATTGATTACTTGCATCAGACGTGAACAATCCACACACTCTATGGGCACGAGACGAGAAGAGAAAACTGGAACAATCTGTTACAACAGGAAAGTTGATTGGGAAAACATGCAAAAACAACATATAGCAAACAGTAAAAAAAAACATGACATCATGTAATAGAGAAACGTATTTAGTGGAAACGTTTGATAGTAAACAAAACAGAGGGTTGTGGGCGTACATGACAACGAACATCATGCAGCACAGACTATAAACAGAAGAAGCTATTGTGCCATTGCATTATCCTACAGTGAGGCAGTGAATCATGACCTTATTACGTCCTAATGAACGTTTATGCCTCTCCGGAGATGTGGAGTTTCGTGACCAGTTGTACACACCCCGCTGGTCTCTGAGCTTGGAGAGGGAAAACGTCACATGCAACAAAGTTCCCGGGGAGATGGTCGTTTGATAGCTGATCGAGAGGAACGTCTCTACCCCAAACTCATTCCAAGAGATGCGATGTTTTTTTTTCCCCCAGAGTTCAAACGGCCTGAATGCTAATGCACGAGACTCAGTCTTTCAGAGAATTCACAAACCAACCAAACCCACCCACCACCATACCAACTAAACGCACCTACCAACCCATCAACCAACCAACCAAACCCACCAATAAACCAAACCCATCCAACCACCAACCAAACAACCAACCAAACCAACTCACCAACCAACCAGCCAAACCCACCAACCAAAAAACCAACAATCAACTAACCAACCCAACCAACCAAACCCACCCACCAGAAAAACAACCAACTAACCAACCCAACCAACCAACAATCAGCTAACCAACCCAACCAACCAACAATCAACTAACCAATCCAACCAACAAACAATCAACTAACCAACCCAGCCAACCAACAATCAAGTAACCAACCCAACCAAACAATAATCAATTAACCAACCCAACCAACCAACAATCAACTAACCAACCGAACCCACCAACCAACCAACCCAACCAACCAACAATTAACTAACCAACCCAACCAACCAAACCCACCCACCAACCAACCAACTAATCAAACCAACCAACCAAACCAACGAAACAAACCCATCAAACCAAATCCACCCACACACCCACCCACCAAACCAATCAACATAACCAACCAACCAACCAACCACACCCACCAACCAACAAACCCAACCAACCAAACCCACACACAAACCCACCCACCAACCATCCAAACAACCAATAACCAACCAACCAACCCATCAAACCAAATCCACCCGCACACTCACCCACCAAAACAACCAACCAACCAAACCAACCAACCAAACTCACCAACCAGACAACCACATCAAACAACCAACCCAATCAACCAAACCTCTCCACACATCCACCCACCCACCAACCAACCAACCAACCCAACGAACCAACCAAATAACCAACAACCAACCAATCAACCAATCAATCAACCAAACAATCAACCAACCAAACAAACCAACCAAACTCACAAACCAAAGAACCAAATCAACCAACCAACCCAACCAATCAAACCCACCTAGTAACCCACTCACCAACCACCCAAACAACCAATAACCAACCAACCAAACCCACCAACCAAGCAACCAAATCAACCAACCAACCCAATCAACCAAACCTCTCCACATATCCTCCCACCAACCAACCAACTAAACATACCAACCAAACCTACCAACGAAACCAGCAACCAAACACACCCATTAACCAACCAACCCAACCAACCAACCAATCAACCAACCAAACAACCAACCAACCAAACAAACCAACCAAACAAACCAACCAAACAACCAAATAAACCAACCAACTCAACCAACCAAACCCACTCACCAACCATCCAAACAACCAATAATCAACCAACCAAACCCACCAACCAAATAAACCAACCAAACCCACTAACCAACCACCCAAATCAACAAACCAACCCAATCAACCAAACCCCTCCACACATCCATCCACCAACTAACCAAACCAACCAACCAACCAACCAACCAACCAAACCAACCAACCCAACCAACAAACCAAAACCACTCATTAAACAACCCAATCAACCAACCAACCAACCAACCAACCAAACAACTGACAACCAACCCAACCAACCAAACAACTGACAACCAACTAATCAACCAACCAACTAAGCCGATCCACCCACCGATGAACACCATCGAGAGAAAGAAAATAATGGATGTGGAGCAATCAGTGATGAGACCAAATCTGTCTGCTACTAATACTATCTATACAACAGTTAATATACGCATAAAGATCGGATTAAAATAACTACTACATGCTCTTACAACACCAGCAGCAATGGGTTAACATTATTGCTTCAATTTCAGCTTTTGTTTAATTTTCCTCCTCTGTAGGGTTTGAACACAAGCCACTAAATCAGCAGCAAAGTTAGTGTCTTCATCGCAATGCACCCGGGAAGGTTAACCCGGGCAACAAATGCCCCCAGAAGTCGGATGTGTCGGCCGAAAGGCGCAAGTATTGCAGGTCTGCAGTAAACAGGCACAATGCAAATACGTCCCAAAAAAAAAACACACCGGTTGAACGCAGAAAAAAGAAGAGGAGGAATCGCAATGCTACCACGCCTATTAGATAACAAACGCTTCACGATACTGTTATCGACAGTTCAACATCACGGCACACAGGTGTAACCCATAAGTGCTCCGTTCTACTCCTAACTCAAGCCTGAGTCCGGAGAATCTTAGCGCAGTGCACGAACCCCGTAGCACAGGCGAGGGTCCTGAAATACTTTGGGTAGATTTTTAACTCGAAATTTTAATTTTAAACTTAACGGGCGGAGACTGAATACGGTTTATTTTAGTTAATATGCAGTGCACGAACCCCGTAGCACCGGCGAGGATCCTGAAATACTTTGGGTAGATATTTAACTCGAAATTTTAATTTTAAACTTAACGGGCGGAGACTGAATACGGTTTATTTTCGTTAATATGTAAGCCACACAGAGATGCTTGATAGTGCTTATGCTCTCTCTCTTTCTCTGTCTCTCTCTGTGTCTCTCACATGAATGGAGAAAGGGGGGGGGGGGAGAGAGAGAGAGAGAGAGAGAGAGAGAGAGAGAGAGAGAGAGTATCTTTGTTATATTCTGCTTCCTGCTGTCTCCACCTTCAAATGGTTTTTCAGTTACTTCAAGAGCTATGCCGACGGTAGCGTAACTATCAATAGAGTCTCCAATATCGGACAAGGGATAGGGACTATCCAACACGAGACACATTTGTTGCTTTGTATGTAGAGTGGGGGAAGTCAAAGACTAGGGAAAGCAGACCCGAAGAAATTCTTGTAAAAACCGGATGCACAGATTCACTCCACAGGCTTGACGAAACAATGAAACGTTACTGGCTTTATGGCGATATGCTAGGTATTAAGAAAAACACAAATCTACGCAACAAGTCGCTGTTCAATTCAAATAAATAATAACTTAGTACAGATTACAGCAGGAAATAGAACGTCTAACTTGTGTTTAACGGAAATATTAATTATAAAAGGTGATACAATTGCATTCAATTTTTCTTTCTGTGGAAAGGAAACAAGTTAGCAGAAATTCCAGAATTCACGCACTTACCAGTTTCAGTTCAGTCTCGCTCATCTCCTCCTGCAGTTCTTTTAGCGCTGTTAGCGTTTTCATCTTCTCTAAGCAAATGTTCCCAACACAATCAAAAGCCGTTTAATGCGTTAACACTTAACAACACTTAAGTTGACGACCAGTGTCTGAATGTGGTTTGTATTAGGCAGATGTTACAGACATCGAGGTATGTGAAATAACTGAAAACTTGTAGTTCAAAAGTTAACTGGAAAATCCCCCCCCCCCCCCCCAAAAAAAAGTATTTACATGTAAAGAATAATTATAACAGTTAACTTCTTTTGTTATTATTCAGATTAGATTCAGCTAGAAGCATCTTTCTGTGAACCTTATCAATACACAGGTGGACATAGGTTAGTCTCAGCTTCTGAGAGAATTTAGCCTGGTGGTTCCCGCCCTACCTAGCAAGCCAGAGCTCCGTGAGCCTTAGATCTCAGTCTTTACATGGTCTTGGTTAATGCACACGGATACAAACTCACTGATCAGGGGCAAATGAAAGGCAGAAGAAGAAGAGGAAGATAAAAAGAAAAAGAAGAAAAGAAGAAGGAGGAAAAGAAGAAAAAACAGAAGAAGCGGGTCTGAGGCCAACTCGTAAACTGGGTAACATAATTGACAAAGATTGATTGATTGATTGCTTGATTGATTGATTGATTTAGGAACCGACATCACAGCATTCGGGACATTCCCATAAGCGCTCCGTCCCCATCCTCATTGACAAACAGCATGCGGCAAAGCATGGAGTAGCGAAAAGACCACATTTAATGAGGTTCATTCTATAAAATAAAGTAAAGTAAAGTAAAGTAAAGTAAAGTAAAGTAAAGTAAAGTAAAGTAAAGTACAGGACTATTTTACGTGCCTTAAGGTGTATTGGTATATGGTGCTAGCCCCAGACTGTTTAGATCAGTGGGCACTCGATGGGTCATTTAGTCAGTATCACACCAGCCGCCTTTACTTCCTAGGATTTCCTGGTACCAATTTGAGGCTGGGTCGACCTGGGAGCTTAGGTCAGTTTACAAATAACCCCTATCTGTTTCGATAAGTACTAGAACACGTAACCACCGAGCCAGCAGGCAAATATATAGGGTGTATTTTTAATGACTGTGCAGCGTTTGAAAATATTGCCGGTCCAAGTTTTGTATTCATCCTCTGTAAAGTTCATGCAGCATAATAGGTAAATACAAAACTTGGACAGGCAATATTTTCAAACACTGCACAGTCACTAAAATTGCACCCTTCACTGGAGAACCCCGACTCCAGCCCCAATATATGGCGACGTCATTCTGAACATGAGCCGTGGTACTACAGTGGCTAGCAGGCTGGCATATCGGTTCAGAATAAATTTATTCGAATTCGTTTAGTGGCTTATTTGTACATGGGCTCCTAGGTCGATCACGTCTAAAGTGGATACAAGGAACTGCACTGGGAAATAAAAGCGGCGACCGTGATACTGACTACGTCACCTCTGGAGTACTGAAGGGTCTACACGCAGATGGGGCTAGCACAGTATGCACAGTACAACTCAAGGCGAGTAAAACATGGTCCTTTACTTAATTATTAACAATTATACGAAATAAGGGCATCGAATAAGAGGCCACTACTGTTTTCATCATACACATATTGCTTGTATGTGGATAACCATAAGCAATAGCAAACGGGAAAAAGAATTTTAAAACTAATTATTAAAACGAATATTGGAGGAATCGACAAGTCGGGGATACAATCTAAGTGTAACAAAAAAGAAAGCAAAAGCAGAATCGATGATATCATGAAAAAATAACTGCATTAGAATATACTATATAGGTATATGTAAAGATGGTTTGGCCATGTAATAAGAATATCACAAGGCGGCGCCCCACAGAGCTTTGCTTTTGTATTTAGAAGCGACAGAAATAGAAAGAAAGTCGCCACGCAAAGTATGGCTTGATGGAATATCTGAGACTTCTAGAAGCATGCAGCACAGATGAAAACCAAATATCACTTCTTAACCTGAAACCGGCAGAAATATAGCAGCAGCAGCAGCAGCAGTAGTAGTAGTAGTAGTAGTAGTAGTAGTAGTAGTAGTAGTAGTAGTAGTAGTAGTAGTAGTAGTAGTAGTAGTAGTAGCAGTAACAGCAACAGAAGAAGAAGAAGAAGAAGAAGAAGAAGAAGAAGAAGAAGAAGAAGAAGAAGAAGAAGAAGAAGAAGAAGAAGAAGAAGAACAAGAAGAAGAACAAGAAGAAGAACAAGAAGAAGAAGAAGAATGCGAGTTACTAGAACTATGTTAGCACTACCTGTCTCTCTCTCTCTCTCTCTCTCTCTCTCTCTCTCTCTCTCTCTCTCTCTCTCTCAAACAGACACACACACACACACACACACTCACGTACACACACACACACACACATACTCTCTCTGTGGTAAATTATCAGTAATACAAATCTGCCGCTTGAAATGACACAACTAGTTGATCAACACTGCTAAGATAATCCATCATTTACAATGAAACGAAGACATCAAAATCAAGAAATCGATAACTGAGCCGCCGAAGGCAAGTCCTGGCAGTATCTCTTAAGATTCGCCAAATCTGTTTTGAACTTAAGCACCAAACTAACTCAACGAACTACGGCAGCCGGGAAAACCAACAGGAAAGACGAATATCTATTTTGATCAAGTATTTAAAAGAAATAAAAAGCCACCAGTTATCCTAGTATTCAGGATATACAAAAGATATACACTCTTTGACATTTCCCACCGTGTACTTAGTTCCGGTATTTGACTTAGTTCTGACACGCTGTGCTAACATTAGCTCAGTCATTGTATGTGTTAATCCAAATAAAAATATGTACACTGATTTCACTCACAAAATCAACGATGGGGGAATCGTCGCAAAACAAATACAGGACGAGGGGAATTAATTGCGAGTCCCACAACCGTGCGGACATTGCAGGCCACCGGGTTTACCGAAGCACAGACAGGATGCAAAATATATCAACAAAACCAACCAATCGACACACTATAAGACATCCTGTTGACCATAAGCGAGTATAAGTAAACCTGTCCTTGAATTGAACTTCAACAAGGAAGTAGTTGTTAACTCCTCCTGAGCCATTCCGTTCTAACTAGAAGTCTTTCTGCCCAAGCCCTATGTTATTTCAACCCAATCTGTCCCAGTCAGTTATTTCAACTTTTTTTTTCTGCACCAGCTTGTTGTTACTTTAACGTTGTCTCTACCATTCCGTTATTACTTTAACTCTATCAATCTCAGCCCGCTGTGGTTTAAATTTTTTTCTATTCCACGCAGTTGATATTTCAAATATGCTGCTTGTATATGATATAAAATGACACAAAGTAGTGCAGCTTTACATAACAGAGTTAAGACACATACAGAACGTTGCGGCGATTAGCCTTCATCAGCAAACAAACACATTCACAAACACAACATACAGTCAAGGAGAACTCCTGTGACTACATCAGAAGGTGACGACAGGACGAGAAGAACAAAAGCATGGAAAAATGGAAGCAATGAAGAGAAAATGAGAATT
>OY992877.1:54268187-54665687 GCA_963921405.1 Cepaea hortensis | reverse complement strand
AGCGCGAGAGAGAGAGAGAGAGAGAGAGAGAGAGAGAGAAAAAAAAACTGGAAAAGACACATACAGACTGAAAGACAGAAGGACATACAGGTTGAAAGAAATAGACAGACAGACAGACAGCAAGGTAGGCAGAAAGACAAACAAGAAGATTTTACTTTAATGACTTCTGCATCGCAGAAGTTAGTTAGTCCAGGTTCCAACGTCACGGCAACGAGTCGTTCTCGTCCCCATAATGCTCCTTTCACGTGCCAGTGTATATCAAACATAATGCTCATTACTGCCCAATGTGAAAAGTGAAACAGACAAAAGTCTCGACAAACCAACAGCCCGCACGGACAGGCATATACTATGCATAAGGCCGCTGACAGAATGCCAACACAAAAGTCCACCACGAAAAATACAGTTCATTGTCAATGGAAGCAGCAGTCATTAGAAAACCAGCAGCCACACATTATGATAGCAACTAGAAAATTAAAACAATGCAGGAGCAAGGTTGATATCAAGTCTAACTGTCCGATTTCGCTACTAGCGATTAAAACAATTATAATAATAACAAATGTGCTGGTGAACCCGGACAAAAACGAAAAAAGACGTATAGGGTTGAGTTTAAATAAAGTTTAAATGTTTGCATATCCTTTACAGGACATCGCTGTCAACGTCAGCATCTTTCAGCTGATTGTTGATTTCTGGCAAGATTACGCTCAGTAGTTTGCCATTGTTTTCTGAGCGGCCGGCTCACATACCCCGTAAGTTACCAACGCGATTCGAACCACTGCTGATTCTTACCGTCGTCACGTTACTTACGAGAGTATACGAGATTACGGAGAAAAGTCGCTAACCTCTAGGCCAGGAAGCCGGCATAGGGTTGAGTAGGCATTTAAAATTCTTTAGTTCCGGACGTCATCAACGACCTTCAAACTGGACATCCTCTTCAATGAAGGTAAAGAAGAACTGACATTGCATTTTGTTAATATCCTTATTAAGGTTCATCTTAATGATTGAGTGTTATGAGAAACACAATTGCCTTCCTTCTCCTCCCTCCTCGTCCTTCTTTTTCTCCTACTTCTCCTTCTTCGCCCACATTACAGACGTCAGTATGAATAAATGCAAAGAAAGCAGCAGTAAACTTAAACTTGTTGACATCTCCATAGAGTGTGTCCTCAAATAGAGCGAGTATAGGACAAGATTCTTTTCTTTGGTCTAAATATGTTGGACCCCCCTGCAACAAGTGCTTAGCTGACATTTGACCAGTTCCACAAGGATCCATTTTCCTTACATAGATGAAAGACCAGGATATACACCGATAATCACGATACCATGCAATCCCACTCGGTTTCGAATACTTAACTCCCTATATCCGATCTGTCAATTAAACTAACACATTAACGTTCCATGTCGTGGGCAGTTGTCCAATAATATAATACTGCGCGAAAATATATTATGAGGCGATAAAATTAGCTACATATCTTTTACAGGATGTTGCAATAAACCCTAGCATTTATTGCCCGAGTTGTTATCTACTAGGAAATTTTACTTCCAGCTTTATGAACGGCTGACGCCGTATACTAACAAAACCAATGCAAAGCGATCTATGAAGCGATAAAGAACAACATAAATAAAGAATAATCAATAATGTATTTTATAACACAAAGAACACATTAATTAAACAACGGAATAGAACAATGCATAATGTATTTTATAACACAAAGAACACATTAATTAAAGAACGGAATAAAACAATGCATAATGTATTTTATAACACAAAGAACACATTAATTAAACAACGGAATAGAACAATGCATAATGTATTTTATAACACAAAGAACACTATAATTAAACAACGGAATAAAACAATGCATAATGTATTTTATAACACAAAGGACACATTAATTAAACAACGGAATAGAGCAATGCATAATGTATTTTATAACACAATGAACGCAAAAGAAGAGACAGGGGTCAACCGACACAAAGGTGGACACAGGACATGAAAGTTACATTTGGCATGAACATGCGTAAGGCGGGAGAGATGGCAAAGGCGGAAGAAATGGCAAAGGCATGTGACACGGCAAAGGCAGGAGACATGGCAAAGGCAGAATAAATGGCAAAAGCAGGAGAAATGACAAAGGCGGGAGAAATGGCAAAGGCAGGAGAAATGGCAAAGGCAGGAGAAATGGCAAAGCCAGGAGAAATGGCAAAGGCAGGAGAAATAGCACAAGTAGGAGAAATGGCAATGGTAGGAGACATATCAAAGGCAGGAGACATGGCAAAGCAGGAGAAATGGCAAAGGCAGGAGAAATGGCAAATGCGGGAGAAATGACAAAGGCAGGAGAAAAGGCAAAGGCAGGAGAAGTGGCAAAGGCAGGAGAAATGGCAAAAACAGGAGACATGGCAAAGGCAGGAGAAATGGCAAAGGCGGGAGACATGGCAAAAGCTGGAGACATGGTAAGGGCAGGAGATATGGCAAAGGCAGGAGACATGGCAAAGGCAGGAGACATGGTAAACGCTTGAAATTCTTTCTGGCGATCTGTAATTAGTGCTTCGTTCAGCTAAGGTCCTGCCTTTTACATGAACTAAAGGGACCCGATTTCTATAAAACGATCTGGGCCTTTCAGCAGCCCCACGGTATTTATAATGGACAAACAAAACTAATCACATTATATCTAACAGGCATGCAATACGCCCACATGTACTAAATAAACTCAGCCAACATCAAGTGACCTGGACTCATCTACAGGATGTATCATACCAGTTGTTATAATATGCAAATCTTTACTAGTTTCAACGTGCACACGTTTACTAGTTTAAATGTGCACACGTTTACTGTTTAGCCTACCGGGCAAAGTTTCGAGTTAAAAATCTACCCAAAGTATTTATGGATCCTCGCCGGTGGTATGGAGTTCGTGCACTGAGCTGAAATTTTCCGGACTCGAATTAGAGGCTTGAATTAGGAGTAGAACGGAACATTTATGGGTTACACCCGTGTTGCCGTGATGTTGATCCGTCGACTAAACTAAACTAGTTTCAATGTGCGCACGTTTACAAGTGTAGCGGTGCAAACGTTTACTGGTTTCAATGTGCACATGTTTACTTGTTTCAATGTGCACACGGTTACTAGTTTTAATGTGCACACGTTAACTAGTTTCACTGTGCACACGTTAACTAGTTTCATTGTGCACACGTTTACTAGTTTCAATGTGCAATTATTTACTAGTTTCAATGTGAACACGTTTACTGGTTTCAATGTTCACATGTTTACTGGTTTCAATGTGCATACGTTTACTAGTTTCAGTGTGCGATCCTTGACTTGTTTCAGTTTTCGTTTTTTTTTTTTTTAAATTATTATCCCGATCCAGTACATGTAACCTAACGAAATACAGAGAGATATAGGAACACACGGAAAAGAGAACTAGAGGCAGAGATTAACAATATGGAGATGACAGATAGAGCTGCGGAAGACAGAAATAGACAGGGCGGCTAGGTATGAGTTGGTCAAGGGCTCCAACTGGGGATAAATTAAAAAACAAAGATGTAGCCCTCATGCAGGTGGAAACACACAACTACAGTATTTAGGTAGCAATATAGAAACAGACGGGGAACACGGAGAACGAACGAACGAGCCATCTTTATTTTCAAAGCGTAGCCCAATCTGACATGTTATAACAGACGGGGCCCTGAAACATGTATTACATCCATCGATCGGTCTAGCAGTCCACCACACACGCAACCAGAAGTGATCGGCAACATATTCAATTATATGATTCTTTATTTCAATAAATGCAATGCACAATAGCACTTGCTTGCCTTCTTTATCATATTACTGCCTTCTATTATATGTGTGTATCTGTAATTAATACATGCATTGCGCCCCCCCCCCCCCCAACCAAACTCACGCACACACGCGCGCGCGCGCGGACACACACACATACACACACAAACACAAGAACGGAATGAGAATGAAAAAATGAGAACAATGACGTAATTTTTTCATCTTTTAATTCTTCCCATCCCGTTCTTATGCCTTAATGTAGTCACTGGATGTTCTTCTCAGTGATTACATATTGTGTGTGTGTGTGTGTGTGTGTGTGTGTGTGTGTGTGTGTGTTAGAGAGAGAGAGAGAGAGAGAGAGAGAGAGAGAGAGAGAGAGAGAGAGAGAGAGAAATAGATAAATCATCAAAGCCTAGAGAGATTGGTGCTGCAGGGAGTGACCAAATCACTCATTACTGCGAGGAAAAGCCAGATGGACACATATTAAGACATTGATAAAATTAGTATCGTTACTCTTCCCTGGCTGTTGAAGATAAAGACGGAGCACTTATGGGGATGTCCCGAGTGTTGTGATTTCGGTTCTTGACTCAATACAACTCATCTCAGCATACTTAAACAGAGATAATTCTTGGATCATTGCTATTATGTTGTTATGCGTCTGGCTCCTTTCGTTTTCTTTTCTCCTTCTCCTGATTCCCCCCCCCCCCCGGCCCCTCCCCTCTTACTTCTTCTTTGCTCGCGCTCAAATAACCACGTCCAGGGTCTTATAAAGCTGATAGCCTATTTCAAACTTTCCAAGTCACAATTCATTTATCCTCCTATGTGGGTTCAATCAATCAATCATGTGCCATGCCGGAAAGCGTGGGCGGTCATGATTCGCCATTTCACTCGATCACCAGAGTCGTGGATCAGCTCAGTGTTCCTGTCTCGTCCATGCCATGTGGCCAAGCCATCCAGGTATTTTCCTCTCGGTCTTCCTCTTGGTCTGTTCCCTTCGATCTTGCCAGCTGTCACTAAGTTCTCCAGTCCATTTCTTCTCATAACATGTCCAAAAAATGTTGACTGTCTACGTCTAATTTCTCTAATCAATCTACGATTTTCATTTGTCTCTTGTAGTACTTGGTCATTGGTTTTTCTATCTGTCCATGGTATTCTTTGCATTTTCCTCAGAAACCACATTTCTGCAGCCATCAGATGTTTTTCAGCTTGACTGCACATTGTCCAAGTTTCACATCCATACAAAAGAACAGGCTCTATGTATCCCCTCAACACTCTTTTTCTCGTTTCAATTGACATCATTTTATTGGTCAGAATGTTTTTCATCTTGCTAAAGGCTACTTTCGCAATGGCGATTCTTGTTCTAATCTCTTCAAGGCATCTGCCATCAGATGTTATGACTGTTCCGAGATAATTGAACCGATTCACTTGTTGAAGAATATTCCCATTTACTTGTATATTACATCTTATATATAAATTAGGATGTCCGTATCTCTGTCTGTATGTATGTATGTATGTATGGCCTTTATTTGTTCGCGAACGGCCCATCCGATTGAGATGAAATTTTCTACACGCCTTCCTTTCATTCCAGAGCTGTCAACTGTGATATTTTGTTAGTGTGAAATCGCCTGCTTACTCAGTATTATTTCATTTTTCATTTTTCATCATAATTTCATATATCTCAGGGGATCTAACTCTGTAAAAGTTATTTCAAGGGGCATAACTTTTCTGTATAACTTATAGTCATATTGTGGCATCGTTTTCAAAGATTTATAAACTCTTTGTCCATAGTTATGTACCGGCATATGAGTTATAATAAATAATGATACAATCTGTAAGGCATTTTCAAAGTTTTCATAAAAATGATGCACAATGCATAACATTGTAACTCATCTTTTTTTGCTTAAGAAGTTACTGTAGTCATGCAGGTGATTAGAAAGAGTTTTCATTAAAAATAATGGATGGTGTGTGGTAGAACGTTCTTTTAAGTTACATTTTTTTTTGTTGTATGAATTTAATGAAGCCGGACAGGGTCAGGCAGACAGATAGACAGACAGACAGACAGATAGACAGTCGGGAACAGGAACTTATATGACTACTTATATAAATTAAATGAGATGCTTCACACCAGGAGCTGGGCGATGTCGGGCCGGGTCAGACAGACAGACAGACAGACAGACAGACAGATAGTCGGTAACGGGAACGGGAACTTATATGACTACTTATATGAATTAAATGAGATGCTTCCCACCAGGGACTGGGCGAAGCCGGGCAGGGTCAGCTAGTATATTATATAAAACCCTATGTGGGTTAGGTAATTACAAACTCTCAAATCGCAAACCTGGGACAATATATGTGAAATTAATAAATATAAAAACCGTCTAAAACTTATAACTTTGCTTGTGAATGCACAAGATGTCTGCTTAATGACACTTTGCAGTGTAAGACGCACATCTAACGGCAAGAAAAGTGTTTCTGTAACATTTAGAGATAGTAACCAGCCGTGTGAATTCTAAAGCAGTAATCCTGGAATCATGTTAATAGTCACAGTATACTGAAAAATATTCCCAGACCGGTCAATGTTCTCCGCTTGGAGCATTCCTGTATAAACTAACTCAAAAGTCCCTGATCAGTTCTTGCTGGTGTTGTCAAACTGAATATGCAAATATTTGTTCTAAAATCGGTACATTATTCATAAAGTAAAAATAAAAGGAAAATAAAAGGACCATGTTTCTCCATTATCATGTGTGCTTATTAAAATAAAAAGTGTGCGCTGGCACATTTCCATATAAACACTTCTTCCACTCGATAAATGTGGCGCAACTTCAATCATCTAGAAACATTGGAATTGTAAATAAACAAATGCTTCACTTCGTACCAGAACTTACGGTTGTTGTTGTGATGATGATGATGATGATGATGATGATGATGATGATGATGATGATGATGATGATGATGAGGAATTGTCCGGATGGACAATTCTCAATGAGAGATAACCCCTACACTTATGGAAGATTTCGGTGTTTTACTAGAGTGATTGAAGAGGGGAGAAGAAAGAAATAACGAACGAACAAACAAACAAACTTTATTTTAACAGTTTAACAAATTAGGCACGCAGGCCCGTCTTACATTCGGCCCTTTCGATCACTCATCTTTCATTCATCAAACGTGCATGTTACATTTACATAGGGGGAAAAAACATTGTCAAATGGATTTTGTAAGCATAAACAATGCATATTACGCATGGTACATTCACATGGGGGAAAAAACATTGTCAAATTAAAGCTGTAAACATAAACAGTGCATATTGCAATGTTGTGAGACACATCCCCAATCCACCCTCACACCCCGCAGCCACCCACACATCCCTCAGCCACCCACACATCCCCCACCCACCACACCCCACCCACCCACACATACCTCCACGCACTCACACAGACTCAAACATACATGCCGCCACAAACCCACTGATCCCCCACCCACACACATTTCCCAACCCAGACATCCATCCCCCACCCATCCCATAACCGACACTCACACACCACCCACATATTCTCCACCACCCACCCACACACCCGCAACCACCCAGCCAAACACACACCCCCATCCTCATATACATCCGTCATCCACGTGCATATCCCACACCTCCCCCACCCCTCATATATCTCCCCTCCTACACAAAACTCCACCCATAAACACATTCCCCTCACACACACACACATCCCCCACATGCATTCCTCATACACATCACGGCCCACACATCCCACACACACACATCTCCCCATCCACCCACACATCCCCTACCTACAAACATCCTCACCACCCACACATACATCCTCCACCCACACACACAAGAGGGAGTGGGAGGTACCAGGATCAGGTGACAGGGGTACGGCGACGACCAGACCGGTACTTACAGGAACCGTGCCTCCCAGACGAGAAATTCCAGGTGCTGCATGACAACGGTAGTGTGTGCACACATGCACGCTTTCTATGTTGAATATGATCATGTAAGCCAGAATGTATGGTTTACACATTTTGGTTGCTGAAGGCAAAAGAATTTTGATGAGTGTTGTGTATTTCAGAGTTGTTGCCGAATGCTTTCACCCAATCCTATTAATTGCAGGGTCGGCCTTCTAGTATTGTTCTCAAGATGCCTTCAGCTGTGGTAATCAAGCTGAGTCTCCTCAGAAGGAGGAACCTGGCTATATGCTCATTCCAGTAAGATTACCCATGTTAAGTGAGGTCAACGCACTGGGAGCAAGCCAAATCAGTCCCCCTCAGTGAGAGAACCACTAAAGGTTACAACTTATATGGACCTGACAGGTTCATATCTATTGAAGGTGCAAGTCAACACATCGGTGAAAGCAGTGCAACGATGATGAATAAGAGTATGACACTACTGCTGTATTGCCAGAGCCACATAGGGTCGAAAAGACATCGTCTTAAGTGACTTTGTTTTGGTGATCTTCATGATGACATTCACCCTATGTAACCAGACCCAGATGGGGGGTCTGTTCTACTGTTCTATTATTAGTCACCCATACCTTTGACATTCACCAGAATATTGGCGATGAAGTGTATCCTTACTTCTGAGACCCAAGATGGGTCCGACAGAACATTGTTATTCCTGTATGAGTCACTGAGCTTCAACGTATTTGCTTATCTTATAGATCTTCATAGGGTGAAGCCTAATGCTCTAGGGTCTCCCCAGTCAGACTTTGCAGTGAGAATCACTTCGTGTCCACTACGTCACCGCGTGACAGCGTTTCATTTGACAGTGCTTGTACGGACATCCTATCACAGACATTCAGGATGACTAGTCCCAGGCGGTAATCCAAGTGGAAGTGTGATGGTACCAGGAGCTACAACAACTCGCACGTCAGCTCTAGCATGGAGGGATCCCGGTGAGATCTCGATGTCGACCGGTCGTACGCACACTACAGAATCTCACTTGCCCTAGGATGATACTTGGATCATCCCTGATTTTTCTACACTCTTTTGTCTAGCTGTACATAGACCTACTCTCTATCCCGATCTTCATTCTTCTGATCTGGACTATCTTGTACAATACATTTCGCAGTTTGTCAACATGCCTTTGCTTGAATTTGTGTGTGTCTTCTGGATTAAGTCCCCTAGGGATACTAGTCCATAGGTTGAGAGAGGGAACGACAGGTGGAGTCCAGAGACTGTGGGGGTTCGGTAGACGAACCATACTTGTGTGTGGTCAGTACAGGGTGGGAAGGTCAAGGTATACCCCTACCCAGTCAAACCCCAGGGGTTTCGGTACAGCTAATGTTACCTATTTGTGTTCCTCATCAACATTTACCTATGCCAATACTACGCATCTGTCTCACAACGTTTGCCTGTTAATACTGTCCTCAGAAAATATAGAGAAGAGAGCTGCGATGTCAGGAACTCATTCTGTTCCAGATATTTGTTATTTTAACCCTCTATATCCTTTTATGAACAAATTAGGAACAGCTTAGAAGCAATGGATATCTGGTTCCTGGGGTGAATGTTGCGAATACTCTGGCATGCCGGATCATCTAACCACGATTGCATGGAAGAGGCTAATAAAACCAGAACACTATAACAACTATACGAAAAAGCAAAATATCATTCTTTGGTCATGTGACGAAAATATAGGCACTGGGGATCATCGTGACAACTGGAAACATCAGTGGGACAGAGGCAGAGGAACACTCAGAGAAATGATAATGGGGGGGGGGGGGGGGCTGAGACTGTGGCACGGGAAATATCAGCAGAGTTGATCAAGGACCGTTGTTAGGAAAGAAAACCTACCCACGTATTGATGGAGCCTTGTCTAGAGACAATAAACAGGGTACAAATGCATGCTGAAGCCAGACAAACTGACCGCTGAGGTGCATAACTAGGCGGAGCCAACTCAACTCGAAAGAGGAACAAGGACGACGACGAAGAAGAAGAAGGAGGAGGAGGAGGAGGAGGACATAACAAGGCACGTGAAAACAAGAAGAAAATGGGATCACAATCCGTGATGGACAGACAGACAGAAGTCCAACTCACCATATTCTTGTAGCGTGTCTGACGTTTACAAGCTCTGTGTTTTCCCACACGTTGCACCAGGTACTCAGACGTTTCACCGCTCTTGTTCGTCGGGGACATTGTGGTAACTGGAAGTTATGATTGTATGTCCAACAAAATTAACTACCGACGTTAGCCGATTACCGTTTCTCTCACTATGATAGCAGTTTAAATTGAAATGGTTCAAACTACGAGTGTCTTAGACGTGTTTCCGCAGTGAGGTGCTGTCTACAGTGAACAACGGATTATACTAAGACTAAGAGCATCACAACTGAACAGTACATGTAATCAACAGTGGCTATATATTATGAAATCAGATCATGCCAGGCTATTCTAAATATGGTAAATGTACGTACTACCTTTCTGCTTCTTACGCACGCACATTAAACACAAATATTATGCTTTTATTGCTTTGCGTTTGATCGATTTCGTTGATATCAGTGGTATATCGGCAATTTATTTATCAGAAGAAAGCAATGTGAGACTTCTCTGCCCATACATTAAGCATGAAAACTGTTACGAACCAAGTCAGCACACACAACCCCAAATCCTGAATACACCAACGACTGAAGTAAAAATACTCGCGTAAGATGATAATTATGAGCCGAGGCAATGATGAAATTGCTTCTGTATCTCCAGCGCGGACAGTGCGCAGAATCAATGAGCGGATTCGGCAAGATCTGGCAGACGAGACACAACCGAGTATAGTATCGATTGTGGCGGCTGTGCCAAAGTTTAGCGGCGGATAGGACGAATTGCCAAGGTCATATTGTCTTTAGTCGCTGTTGTGAGGAAGAGTTGCCAGATGATATGCAATAAGTGTGTGTGTGTGTGTGTGTGTGTGTGTGTGTGTGTGTGTGTGTGTCGGGGGGGGGGGGGCGTGAAAATGTGCGTACATTATAATAACAAAAGCCAAACAAACCTACCTACCTACAGACAGACTGTATAGTTCAGTACAGTGCAGTATATAGTATAGTATAGTATAGTATAGTATAGTATAGTATAGTATAGTATAGTATAGTATAGAAGGTATGATAGGTTTGAATAGACAGACAAACACAGACAGAAATAATAGAATAAAATAATATAGTGTAGTATATTCTTAGATAGGATAGGACAGACAGACATACTGAAAGACGGACAAACAGGAAATGGTAGGATAAACAGCCGGTGTTTGTAATGTATAATGAAAATCGTAAACTGATTAGAGACATTAGACACAGACAGTCAAAATTTGTTGGGCATGTTATGAGAAGAAATGAATTTGAGAACTTGGTGATGGGGAAGACTGAGAAGTAAATACCTGGAAGGCTTGGCAGGAGGATAGAGATCGAGTGGGTCCGAAGAGAGCGGCTGCTGTCTCTGGAGCGGTCTCGGCTGGCAAAGATTAGTTTCGTCTTCGTGCCAGGGCATGCGGGTCTGCAAGGGAATAAGCAGGCTGATAGGCTTGCAGGTAGGGCTACTATGGAAGGCGGGCGAGCCATGGACCAGGCAGACATGAATGCTCTACGAAAAGTAAGTCGTTTACGAGAACCAAGAGGTGACTGGGAATCCACAACCATGGTCAGGTTGCGAGAACAGCAAGTTAAAAGAGGTGTGGCCAAACAAGAACACTACGCAGGAAGTCAAAAAAGAGTAATAAACCAACATAGAACTGGTGTCGTGTGCCACTAACACGCTGCGGGATTTACTGAAGAGGGGATCCAGGCGCTTATGGACTGAATGGTTCGATGTGCAATGAGGATGATCTGTCGACTAACTAACTAATTAACTAACTCAGCTCAGTGCACGAACTCCGTAGCACCGACGAGGATCCTGAAAATACTTTGGGTAGATATTTAACTTCGAAATTTTGCCCGGGCATCTCCCTTAGGCTACTATTTTTCGATTTCCAACTGACAAGGGATTGTTTACCTGCTCAACAATACACACGGGCGTCCGATCTCACTACCCAGAGACCAGGGGAATTATTTGTTACTAGACGTCAATGTGAAAAAGTTCGTGCCCTCACCTGGGCTTGAACCCGGGACCTCCAACATTCTAAGCGGACACCATACCTCGAGACCACTCAGCCCCCTCCCCCCAAAGGAGATATGATGTAGACATAAGGAGATATCACTTGAGTGTGCTGACATAATGGAGTCCAGAAGAAGAAGATCTCTGCTGAAGAAATGTCTCTGCTGATATAAAGGAGATATGACATGTCTGTGCTGACATAAAGGAGATATGACATGTCTGTGCTGACATAAAGGAGATATGACATGTCTGTGCTGACATAAAGGAGATATGACATGTCTGTGCTGACAAAAAGGAGATGTGATGTAGGCATAAGGAGCTATCACACGAGTGTGCTGACATAACGGAGATATGACATGTGTGTGCTGACATAAAGGAGATATGATGTAGACATAGGGGGATATCACATGAGTGTGCTGACATAAAGGAGATATCACATGAGTGTGCTGACATAAAGGAGATATCACATGAGTGTGCTGATATAAAGGAGATATCGCATGAGTGTGCTGACATAAAGGAGATATCACATGAGTGTGCTGACATAAAGGAGATATCACATGAGTGTGCTGACATAAAGGAGATATGATGTAGACATAGGGAGATATCACATGAGTGTGCTGACATAAAGGAGATATGATGTAGACATAGGGAGATATCACATGAGTGTGCTGACATAAAGGAGATATGATGTAGACATAGGGAGATATCACATGAGTTTGCTGACATAAAGGAGATATAACATGAGTGTGCTAACATAAAGGAGATATGATGTAGACATAGGGAGATATCACATGAGTGTGCTAACATAAAGGAGATATGATGTAGACATAGGGAGATATCACATGAGTGTGCAGAACAGAACACAAGCTAGAATGGTGCTATAGTGTACACAGATTGTGACATGATCCAAGTGTGACATGAGAACAGAACACAAGCTAGAATGGTGCTATAGTGTACACAGATTGTGACATGATCCAAGTGTGACATGAGAACAGAAAAAGGCTAGAATGGTGCAATAGTGTACACAGATTGTGACATGATCCAAGTGTGACATGAGAACAGAACACAAGCTAGAATGGTGCTGTAGTGTACACAGATTGTGACATGATCCAAGTGTGACATTAGAACAGAACACAGGCTATAGTGATGCTATAGTGCACACAGATTGTGACATGATCCAAGTGTGACATGAGAACAGAACACAGGCTATAGTGATGCTATAGTGTACACAGATTGTGACATGATCCAAGTATGTCATGAGAACAGAACACAGGCTATAGTGATGCTAGAGTGCACACAGATTGTGACATGATCCAAGTATGTCATGAGAACAGAACACAGGCTATAGTGATGCTATAGTGAATACAGATTGTGACATGATCCAAGAATGAAATGAGAACAAAACACAGGCTAGAATGATGCTGGTCAATTGGCTAGAATACCGGATTCTTCTGTGGGAGACCCGAGTTCGAATCCTCGATAAGGTGTGGGATTTATTTCTGTCGGGGCCAAAAATAAAACCCTAACCTGTACAGTTCGCGGCGACTGCACTAGCGAGGCAGCCTAATTCCTCAGGCTCAAGACCCGCTGCCATACACCACAAGGTTCTATATAGGCAGTAAATGACAGCTGATAGGATAGTGGCAGTGTACACAGATTGTGAGATGGTCCAAGTGTGAAATGAGAACACATGATATGTCAACATAAGGTCAGCAAACTATTGGTGTCATTGCGTGCACCCTTAGAGCTGTTAGAGCAGTTGTGTGACACTAAGTCATAAACATACAGTGCATTCTCCTGAATGTCCCTGATGAAATAGTCTAACAGCGCTTGCAGCCAGTCAGTCTTATCCTTGTTGCAGCCAGCCAGTCTTATCCTTGTTGTAAGCAGCCAGTCTTATCCTTGTTGCAACCAGACAGCTTTATCCTTGTTGCAGCCAGCCCAATCCTTGTCTCAACTAGAGAGGTTAATCCTTGTTGCAGCCAGCCAGCCTTATCCTTGTTGCAGCCATCCAGCCTTACCTTTGTTGCAGCCATCCAGCCTTATCCTTATTGCAGTAAGTCTTATCCTTGTTGCAGCCAGCCAGTCTTATCCTTGTTGCTACAACTACTTCTTCACCAGCTCTCAGCCTCATGATGGTCACTGTAGGAACTATGGACTCCTTCTTGGAGACGTATTCCTCGTTTACTTTTCTTCTGGAGACCTGGAGTCGTGTTCTGGCCTTTTCTTCACATTCAGTTAATGGATAAGGGAAAATGGCAGCGATTTTCGTCTGCCAATTATGTCACGTGACATGGCAGCCTCTTTTTCTTCTCTCCTTCTTCTCCTTCTCTGTTTCCTGTCCCAGTACTCCAAGGTCCTGTGTTTATGTACGTCTGTCTCATATTCTATGGCCAGTGCTGGCTTCAATCGTTGTTCACGCTTATCTTTGATATGAAGAAATGTCACCGCTGGCAGCCATATAATGAGACTTAGACTGATCACGCTGGCCACAATATTGGTTCTCATGAACTTTCCCAATTTGGAGGAGCTCAATGGTGGTAGGTAATGTTTGAGTCTCCAAATGGTTGATGCTGTCTGTGACTCACACACACCTTTCTGACAGTGGCCCAGGTAGCAAGGTCTACCGTCATGTACTGTATCATTGCTGTGTACCACACAGAGACCAGGCCGGCCGGGGTCAGAGGCATCGTAGCAACACCACTTGCAGGCAGCACCATGTTCATTTGTTTGACACAAACACCCCTTGAGATTCAGTCCATGTTTAATAGATAAAGCCTCACAGAAACTTCGACAGACGCCACGATAACACTGTCCCTTGTCCATGCAATTTGTCCAGTCTGCCAGTTGCATAGGATGTGGACAGTCATAGCCTTGACCAGTGCAGTAACTGGCTTCTTCACATTCAATTAAATCCTTGGCAATACACAGTGTCCCAGCGGGAGACATGCTACAGTTCTTGCAGCAAGCCTGGTTCAGGTCACTACACTTGGCTTGACCTCTCAACCTGCAGTCATTCGTACAGCAGCGGTCGGTATCAATCACCCCAGAAGCTCCAGCATCACACTGCTCTTTCCCACCAACAATACCGTTGCCACAGAAGTTCAGCACCGCTGACCTCCTAGTCAAGCACTTGACATCTGCAATACAATCGCCAATTTGTCTCCGGGAACATGGCGAGAACTTCATGTTATTTGCATGCTTGCCACTGACAGATCTGGACCACATGATAAAGTTGCCACCCATACTGTCTGCAGCGGAGCACTCTTTAGTCTTTGGGTCATGTTCACTGCCAAAATTATGCCCTAATTCATGAGCAAACACCAGGTTCATCAGCAAGCTGGGTATTGGTCCTTCTAAGTTCTCTGTGCCTGATGTGAGTCCAGAGTTCTGCTTAATAGCTCCAGGAGTGGTCTCCGTACAGATAGATTTCTCCCAGGCCAAGCCCAGCACTTGCGCTGGGAACGGGTAGTTTGTGAATAAGTGGCTGGCACAGATATCCTTGCGATATGTCATATAGCTGGAAAACAAAGCGAACGCATCTAATTTGGCACCAGCTGTCCAATTAAACTTTTCGTTGAAGTGTTTAGGCTTAGTTTTGTTCATAGGCAGGGAATACGAGGAATACAAGACAATCTCTCTAACTTCTAGACCCACACTTAAGACCTTGTTGTCGTCGCCCACAAATTCTGTTGTTTCAAATATTGAATCTGCCATTTGCACATTAGCAATAATTAAAGCTAGGCAAGCCTTATGATTGTCCTTGCACCGGCCCTTAAAGAAAGTGTAATCTCCCACTATAAAGAGCTGGCACACTGGTACACTGCCTGAAAGTCTCTTCTCCCGTCTCCCGCTGCCTGTACTATAAGAATTGTTGCCTGAGATGTCAGCAAACACTGGCTCCTGCGTTTGCCTGTTGACTCTGGGAGATTGTCTGTCAACTGTCTCGTGATTATGCACACCGCAGAACTGTGAACTATTGAAGCTGTTGGAAGTCAGGTCAGAAGCTCTGTAAGCTATCAGCGTGTCATTTCTGGGGTTCTCTGATGGTGTCAGCAGTCTCCAGGCTGGCTCTACGGCATAAATGTCTGTGTGTTCAAAGACTTGAATGGACCACAGTGTGTCCTCTATGTGTGCATGAACCTTGACAGTGGGCTGGTCTGTGAGATGGCCTGAGAATATCAAACTCTCATCCAGATACAGAATGCTAGAGCTCCCATCCTGATGAACAAGACGGGCCTGGAAGTCCTTGGCCAACAGGTGAGTGTCAGATTTGAGAGTCACATCAAAGTCTCTGTTAAAGGCGTGGAACGTGACTTGTGTGAATAGGTCCCTGGTACCATCAGCGGCTCTCTTGATTCTGGAAGTCACAGCCACGTGGCTGAGAGTCTCATAGTGCTTGAGGTTTGCCACGCTGATCGCACCGTGTGGACACAAGGCCAGTGAGATGAGGACAGTTAATACGATCATCGCTCGCGGCGCCCACAGTTTGTAGCAGACGGTTACCAGCGTCGTCTGCCCGCTGACCCAGGGTTAGTGCAGCAAAGACACACAGTGACCTGAAACCACGACGTGGAAACGCCGCTAGTATTCATCAATTCACTTACAAATTATGAATACGGGATACAATCTTGCTATACGTGAGAATTTCTAAACACGGAGGACAGATCCCTACTGTCTCAAACTTGCCGCACTATCATAAAGAAAAGGACTCTTGTCAACACGTTAAAGAGCATTGGGAATATGGTGCTAGATCCATAGTGATATGTTACTACGGCTGCCGACTTTACTTCCCAAGAAATTTCCTGATACCTATTGTAGGCTTAGTTGATCAAGGAGTTCCGGCAACTTTGTTAAATCTGCCCCATGTGCAGATTCGAACTCATGATCACGGGGTCTAGCCACCACACTACCCCGGCTTCCCGCTGCTGAATACCACGAGGACTGTTTGTGGTAAAAGAATATCTTGTTAAACTGTTCACTATTTCACGCAACTACTGTCACATCTGAAACAGGATCAAATAAAATTACCCGATTCTTCGCTATGATAATTCACGGTAAACGTTTACAATCCGTGTGCTCCAAAAAAAAAAAAACAACAACAATGAACTCGGTATAAAGGTTAACAGATATCCAGCCAGCAATGGAACAATGTCAAAATATGAAATGTTCCTAAAAAAATACATTATACGTAAACTGTTCACTACTTCATGCAACTACTGTGACATCTGAAACAGGATCAACTATAATTACCCAATTCTTTGCTATGACAGCTCAGGGTAACTGTTTGCAATATTTATGTTCCAAGAAGAATGAACTCACCATAAAGGTTAACAGATATCCAGCCGGCAATAGAACAATTTTAAAATATGAAATTTGTTCCCCAAAATGTATATTATTATACTCGGTGTCTTTAGTACTTCCTATCTTCAACGACAGGCTTCTGCATGACGACCTTTCTCATTCTGGTACCAAATTATGTGTTTAATTTACTAATTGATTAAGCCATCCATGATTGCGATGTGGTGATTTCGACAACAGTTGTGGGGAGGGTGGAGTGGACGCGGAGTGGGGTGGGGGGGGGGGGTTTGAGGCCATCATGCTGCGCATAAAGACATACCTTGTACTTCAAAGCAGATACCAGCTGGCTCTGCTGGTTTACGGAAACCCAAACAAAACTTTCGTGGACAAATGACAGGCACAGGCCTTCAGGGTTAGTGTTTAGTCGACGGATCAACATCACGGCCCACGGGTGTAATCCATAAGTTCTCCGTTCTACTCCTAACTCAAGCCTGAGTCCGGAGAATCTCAGCTCAGTGCATGAACTCTGTAGCACCGGCGAGGATCCTGAAAATACTTTGGGTAGATTTTTAACTTCGAAATTTTGCCCGGGCAGCACCGTTAGGCTACTCTTTTTCGATTTCAACTGCCAAGGGAATTTTTACAATACACACGGGCGTCCGATCTCACTACCCAGAGACCAGGGGAAATAGTTGTTACTAGAAGTCCACGTGAAAAAGTTCCTGCCCTCACCGGGGTTTGAACCCGGGACCTCCAGCATTCTAAGCGGACACCATACCTCGAGACCACTCATCCCCCTTCCCCCAAGGAGATTATTTAGACATAAAGGAGATATCACTTGGGTGTGCTGACATAAAGGAGATATCACTTGGGTGCGCTGACATAAAGGAGATATGACATGAGTGTGCTGACATAAAGGAGATATCACTTGGGTGCGCTGACATAAAGGAGATATGACATATGTGTGCTGACATAAAGGAGATATGACATATGTGTGCTGACATAATGGAAATATGATGTAGACATAAGGAGATATGGCGTAGACATAAGGGGATATGACATGTGTGTGCTGACATTAAGGAGATATGACATGTCTGTGCTGACATTAAGGAGATATAATGTAGACATAAGTAGATATGACATAAGTTTGCTGACATAAAGGAGATATGACATGAGTGTGTTGACATAAATGAGATATACCATATGTGTGCTGACATAAAGGAGATATGATGTAGACATATATGACACAAAGGATAAGGGAAAATGGCAGCAATTTTCGTCTGTCAATTATGTCACGTGACATGGCATCATCTTTTCCTTCTCTCCTCTTTTTATATATGTCATAAAGGAGAAATGATGTACATGTGTTGACATAAAGGAGATATGCAATGTGCTTGTTAACATAAAAGAGATGTGATGCATATGTGCTGACATAAAGGAGATGTGACATTCTTGTGCTGGCATAAAGGAGATATGACATGTGCTTGTGACATAAAAGAGATGTGATGTAGATGTACTGACATAAAGGAGACACTGCGATTAGATACGCCACCTGACTCGCCATGGGCCAGGTGATGTACATGGGATAGTAAGATGGATGTGGCACAGGCTCAGCTCTGTCAGACATCATTTTTCTATCAGGATGTTCCAGTAGGGAGTCTCCGTGGCGAAATGGTCAAGCCGTTTGGCTCGCGCTCCGAAGGTTGTGGGTTCGATTCCGGGCCGCGTCCTTCGGTTTATGAGTTAAATGTTTCGAAGACTCCTGTGGGTGTCGCTAGAGCTACGGAGTTCGTGCTTTGTGCGACGCTTTCCGCGCTGCGGAAAGAGACCGAGCCATGTGGGATAAAACCCGGTGCAATGAAGTCGACCTGTCGACTTTTAAGCGACTTTACAGGCTAGAATGGTGCTATAGTGTTCACAGATTGTAACATGATCCGAGTGTGACATGAGAACAGAATACAGGCTAGAATGGTGCTTTAGTGTACACAGATTGTGACATGATCCTAGTGTGACATGAGAACAGAACACAGACCTAGAATGATACTATAGTATACACATATAGTGACATGATCCTAGTGTGACATGAGAACAGAACACAGACTAGAATGATGCTGGTCAAGTGGCTAGAATGCCGGATTCTCCTTTGGGAGACCCGAGTTCGAATCTTTCTTAAGGAATGGATTTTTTTCTGTCGGGGCCAAGAAGAAAACCCTAACCTGTACAGTTCGTGGCAACTGCTCTGGCCATGCGGCATTAATTCCTCAGGCTCAAGACCCGCTGCCATACACCACAAGGTTCTATATAGGCAGTAAATGACAGCTGATAGGATAGTGACAGTGTACCCAGATTGTGAGATGATCCAAGTGTGAAATGAGAACACATGATATGTCAACATGAGGTCAGCAAACTATTGGTGTCATTGCGTGCACTCTTAGAGCTGTTAGAGCAGTTGTGTGACACTAAGTCATAAACATACAGTGCATTCTCCTGAATGTCCCTGATGAAACAGTCTAACAGCGCTTGCAGCCAGTCAGTCTTATCCTTGTTGCAGCCAGCCAGTCTTATCCTTGTTGCAGCCAGCAGCCTTATCTTTGTTGCAGCCATCCAGCCTTATCTTTGTTGCAGCCATCCAGCCTTATCCTTATTGCAGTAAGTCTTATCCTTGTTGCAGCCAGCCAGTCTTATCCTAGTTGCTACAATTACTTCTTCGCCTGCTCTCAGCCTCATGATGGTCACTGTAGGAACTATGGACTCCTTCTTGGAGACGTATTCCTCGTTTACTTTTCTTCTGGAGACCTGGAGTCGTGTTCTGGCCTTTTCTTCACACTCAGTCCATGGATACGGGAAAATGGCAGCGATTTTCGTCTGCCAATTATGTCACGTGACATGGCGGCCTCTTTTTCTTCTCTCCTTCTTCTCCTTCTCTGTTTCCTGGCCCAGTACTCCAAGGTCCTGTGTTTAGGTACGTCTGTCTCATATTCTATGGTTAGTGCTGGCTTCAATCGTTGTTCACGCTTATCCTTGACATGAAGAAATGTCACCGCTGGCAGCCATATAATGAGACTTAGACAGATCACGCTGGCCACAATATTGATTCTCATGAACTTTCCCAATTTGGAGGAGCTCAATGGTGGTAGGTAATGTTTGAGTCTCCGTATGGTTGATTCTGTCTGTGTCTCGCACACACCTTTCTGACAGTGGCCCAGGTAGCAAGGTCTACCGTCATGTATTGTATCATTGCTGTGCACCACACAGGGACCAGGCCGGTCGGGGTCAGAGGCATCGTAGCAACACCACTTGCAGGCAGCACCATGTTCATTTGTTTGACACAAACACCCCTTGAGATTCAGTCCATGTTTAATGGATAAAGCCTCACAGAAACTTCGACAGACGCCACGATAACACTGTCCCTTGTCCATGCAATTTGTCCAGTCTGCCAGGTGCATAGGATTTGGACAGTCATAGTCTTGACCAGTGCAGTAACTGGCTTCTTCACATTCAATTACATCCGTGGCAATACACAGTGTCCCAGCGGGAGACATGCTACAGTTCTTGCAGCAAGCCTGGTTCAGGTCACTACACTTGGCTTGACCTCTCAACCTGCAGTCATTCGTACAGCAGCGGTCGGTATCAATCACCCCAGAAGCTCCAGCATCACACTGCTCTTTCCCACCAACAATACCGTTGCCACAGAAGTTCAGCACCGCTGACCTCCTAGTCAAGCACTTGACATCTGCAATACAATCGCCAATTTGTCTCCGGGAGCATGGCGAGAACTTAATGTTATTTGCATGCTTGCCACTGACAGATCTGGACCACATGATAAAGTTGCCACCCATACTGTCTGCAGCGGAGCACTCTTTAGTCTTTGGGTCATGTTCACTGCCAAAATTATGCCCTAATTCATGAGCAAACACCAGGTTCATCTGCAAGCTTGGTATTGGTCCTTCTGTGCTCTCTGTGCCTGATGTGAGTCCAGAGTTCTTCTTGATAACTCCAGGAGAGGTCTCCATGCAGATAGACAGCATCCAGGCCAAGCCCAGCACTTGCGCTGGGAACGGGTAGTCTGTGAATAAGTGGCTTGCACAGATATCCTTGCGATATGTCATATAGCTGGAAAACAAAGCGAACGCATCTAATTTGGCACCAGCTGTCCACTCAAACTTTTCATTGAAGTGTAAAGGCTTAGTTTTGTTCATAGGCAGGGAATACGCGGAATACAAGACAATGGATCCAACTTCTAGACCCACACTTAAGACCTTGTTGTCGTCGTCCACAAATTCTGTTGTTTCAAATATTGAATCTGCCATCTGCACGTTAGCAATCATTAAAGCTAGGCAAGCCCTATGATTGGCCTTGCACCGGCCCTTAAAGAAAGTGTAATCTCCCACTATAAAGAGGTTGCACACTGGTACACTGCCTGAAAGTCTCTTCTCCCGTCTCCCGCTGCCTGTACTATAAGGATTGTTACCTGGGATGTCAGCAAACACTGGCTCCTGCGTTTGCCTGTTGACTCTGGGAGATTGTCTGTCAACGGTTTCGTGACCATGCACACCACAAAACTGTGAACTATTGAAGCTGTCGGAAGTCAGGTCAGAAGCTCTGTAAGCTATCAGCGTGTCATTTTTGGGGTTCTCTGATGGTGTCAGCAGTCTCCAGGCTGGCTCTACGGCATAAATGTCTGTGTGTTCAAAGACTTGAATGGACCACAGTGTGTCCTCTATGTGTGCATGAACCTTGACAGTGGGCTGGTCTGTGAGATGGCCTGAGAATACCAAACTCTCATCCAGATACAGAATGCTAGAGCTCCCATCTTGATGAACAAGACGAGCCTGGAAATCCTTGGCCAACAGGTGAGTGTCCGATTTGAGAGTCACATCAAAGTCTCTGTTAAAGGCGTGGAACGTGACTTGTGTGAATAGGTCCCTGGTACCATCAGCGGCTCTCTTGATTCTGGAAGTCACAGCCACCTGGCTGAGAGTCTCATAGTGCTTGAGGTTTGCCACGCTGATCGCACCGTGTGGACACAAGGACAGTGAGATGAGGACAGTTAGCACGATCATCGCTCGCCGGCGCCCACAGTTTGTAGCAGACGGTTACCAACGTCGTCTGCCCGCTGGCCCAGGGTTAGAGCAGCAAAGACACACAGTGACCTGAAACCACGACGTGGAAACGCCGCTAGTATTCATCAATTCACTTACAAATCATGAATACGAGATAAAATCTTGCTATACGTGAGAATTTCTAAACACGGAGGACAGATCCCTACTGTCTCAAACTTGCCGCACTATCATAAAGAAAAGGACTCTTGTCAACACGTTAAAGAGCATTGGGAATATGGTGCTAGATCCATAGTGATATGTTACTACGGCTGCCGACTTTACTTCCCAAGAAATTTCCTGATACCTATTGTAGGCTTAGTTGATCAAGGAGTTCAAGCAACTTTGTTAAATCTGCCCCATGTGCAGATTCGAACTCATGATCACTAGGTCTAGCCACCACACTACCCCGGCTTCCCGCTGCTGAATGCCATGAGGACTGTTTGTGGTAAATGAATATCTTGTTAGTTACCCAATGACAAGTTTGATTCCTGCTTTGATTCTGTGATTCCAGCAATTTCCCAGCATTTAGCAATTTAAACAGTAGGACTTTCTTTCCCTACTCAGTCAAAAGTTTCGATCAGGTCAACAAATGTTGCAATGTGCGACAACTTTTGGCTTTTCTTAGAATTTTTTTTGGTGTTCCTGGGAATCTACAGGGATGATAACAATCCGTGACGGTTTGATCCCGATTGTCCTGAACTTGCTTCACTGAAAGCTCCGAGGAATCCTTGTTGCAAAAAAAAAAAAAAAAAGTCTCGTTAGTCACTTATTGAGAATCTGTCGCTCTTGCAACTTTTTGAGGTGGACCGTCTACCGCGACCACACCGTGGTGGTTGACAAAGAATACAGCTGCCTTCAAGATAACAAAGGAAACAATGCTACTCTGCGTGTTTCTTCATGGATGGTGCTCTGCCTGCAATATCCTGGGCTCCCTGAACACTAATATGGAAATGGAAAACCAAAACCATGGTCGTTTGAGGGAAAACAGCACATGTAATATGTGAGACGTTGATACCCATCTAAGGGATCGAACTGCTCTGTCTAGGAAAGTCTCCACCGTCCCAGCCTTTCCACACACTGTAACCAACTGATTTCTAAAGGTGAATCCCGTGATGAACGTGAGACCCAAGGTGCGGAATGCCCACATGTTGATTTTGGTGTGCTGCCTCCCTTGTACATGGGATAGACGCGGATATCATCATCATTTTCAGACATTAAATGTTCCACAAACTACCAGGGATGGGACGCAAATGACGTTAAATATATATTTTTGAAACAATTCTGGACGAACGCGTAAGAAAACGAAGACACGTTCATGATATTATCATTGCTGTAGACCAAGAACAGCAAAACGGTATCGCAACATTAAGTGACCTGACCAAAACATTTAACAGAGTGTCGAAGAAATTCCTCTGTTCAACCTAAAAAATGCCCGAGCAATAAGGCGGATGCTTTAATGGACCAAAAGGTTTCTCAGTCACAGAAAAGCAAGAACCAAGCTGGAAGGCAGGCTAAGCCTCGCAGCAACACCAGAAAGGAAGTTCACCAAGGAGGAGTTACCTCACCCTTATCTCACCGACCCTGTTCAACATCTACATATGAGGTATGAGGAAAATATCCCACGTAAACTTTTCACTACTTCACGCAACAACTGTCACATCTGAAACAGGATCAAATAAAATTACCCCATTCGTCCCCATGATTATTCACGGTAATTGTTTACAATCTGTGTGCTTCAAAAACAATGAACTCGGTATAAAGGTTAACAGATATCCAGCCAGCAATGGAACAATGTCAAAATATGAAATGAGTTCCTCAAAAAGTACATTATACGTAAACTGTTCACAACTTCATGCAACTACTGTCCCATCTGAAACAGGATCAAATAAAATTACCCAATTCTTCGCTATGATAATTCACGGTAAATATTTACAATCTGTGTGCTCCAAAAACAATTAACTCGGTATAAAGATTAACAGATATCCAGCCAGCAAAGAAACAATGTCAAAATATGAAATGTGTTCCTCAAAATGTTCATTATACGTGGTGTCTTCATTACTTCATACCTTCAGTGATGGCTTCTGCGCGTACGGGCATCAACAGCGCATTCTTGGTAATCTTCTTCATAGGACAATACTATTTTAAATGGACCTTTATGTCGTAAGGCCTGTCAGTTCTATTTTAATTGGCGCAATCCTCTAATGTGCTTGTACATTTTTTATCAGGAAACAGCGGATCTCAGTTTCCTCCATGCGTTTGTATTGACATTCCTCGTTCAAGAGTCATAAAAATGGAAATCGGACAGATGAGTGTTCGAATGCTCAGTATTGTGTATTTCTAATTTTATTATAATCTCAAAGTGTCATATCCGCATAGAAGTTCGGCTCCAATGGGTCTCCAACACTCTCTGTACTACGTGTTCGCAGACAACTGGATAATTTTAGTATGTGTGTTCAATGTATTTCACGCTATTTTCGAATAGCTGATTAATGTGGTTTTGACATGACAATTCTAGTGTTAAAGGCATTCTATAGTCTGTTTACTTTTGTCTGCCCCAATATAAAATTCCACATCTCAGTAACCAACTGAGGGAAAATGATGAGATCCTGTATTATAGTGTAGAGATGTTACACACACAGGTTAGAAGGCACGTGATGATCGTACAGCACACAAGACTCCGCGTTGTTTAGAACATTCTTTAATTGTCGAATCGTTCAACTACAGCATCATGATGTTATGCTCAAATTCGGATGTTTACATGTTTTCCTACCTCCCTGCTCGCTGGGCCCCAAGTGACGTGTGTGCCAGCCTAGATACACTTCTTCATTCGTGCACACACGTTCACTAGCTATGGTTTTCCCACTAGTCAAGGAATGCGCAGCATTCCTTAACTCTTTACTCCTAAGCTACTCCCTTTACTGTTACATTAGCATATAACCTTATCATTATGGCCACCCAACAAAAAAAATTTTTTTTCTCGAGATTGTACAGCAGATTTCAATGTTTGTTTATATGCGATATATAATTTACGGGTCAGAGATGAAGTGCACATTATTAAATGTATTACGTCTTCACACGGAAACATTACCGTTGAATAGTTAATTTCCTCGTGGAACATGGGATTGGCCTTATGACAAGAGCCTCGCGTGGTGGAACGGGGCATTACTGTAAAACAACTTTGCTAGCGAGAAATCATTAGTTTGTCACCAAAACATCAAAGAAATGTCGCCGCTTTCCATGATTTAAGTTGCTTTTGGACCCATCAAAGACATATCCCCTGGGTGGGGGTAAATATAAGACGGCAGGAAAAATTTCATAACAATGCAACAGTTTTCAAAATAATTGATCGTGAATTAAGGCATTCATTTCTGAACAGACTACATATTTCTTCCGTTAAACTTTGGCCCTAATAGGAACATTTCGAGCGATCTTCCTTGCTGGATTATTCTTTCTGGCAAAAGTCGTAGCTGACTTATTGCATGCGTGGTGTTTACACTGTAATTATTACAATCATCATCATGTGCCTTTCCAGGCGTAGTTGTTATGTCTCCCCGCAGATCTCGGTCCTTGGTATTCTGGATCAACTCTGCCGTTGATATTCCTCCATCCCACCGTCTTATTCCATCCAGCATAATTTCTCTCTGTTTGTCTGTCTCTTTTCCCACTGAACTTTCCAGTTATCGCAATGTTCTCCAATGCTTCTCTTCACATCATATGACCAAAGATTGCTGTTTGTCTTTTCTTAAAATTGTATATAATGTTCTACTTTCATAAACTTCTCCCGAGCAATCATTGTTAGTTACTCTGGCAGTCCAAGGTATTCACAATATTCGTCTCAGAAACCACATCTCCATTGCCACTTTGTGAAAACGAAATTGTCTTTGTTTCTTCTTCTAGTACTGATTCTTTCGTACTAGCTATTCTTTCTTTTTTATGTGCGGGCTTGTTGGATTGCCGAGGCTTCTGTCTATTCCACATTTCACATTGGACAGTGGGGAGCATTTTGTGTGATATTCGCTGGCACGGGAATGGAGCATAATGGGGACGACCCGTTGCCGTGAAGTTAGAACCTCGACTAACTAACTTACTCTCTCTCTCTCTCTCTCTCTCTCTCTCTCTCTCTCTCTCTCTCTCTCTCTCTCTCTCTCTCTCTCTCTCTCTCTCTCTCTCTCTCTCTCTCTCTCTTTTCTTACAATTTTCAACATAACTGTTGTCGCATGTGGTATTGAATATATTTTGTTTCATTATTTCTATCCACTGAAAGTAAACTTTTATGTATGGCCATAAAAAAGAATTCATTTTGGAACGACAAGAGCACCGAAAATGACGTGGTGCATAAAAATGAGAATCTTACAAACAATGTATATATTCTTTTACATATATCGACAGCGTTTCCTTACCGCTGACTTGTCGATCGGTGTCATAAACACAGGCTTGGGCTTGTGGGGACATGGTCTCTCTAGCGTTTGAAAAGCCATGTTGAAATTCTAGTGATGTACCTTCGATACGGCCTTAGATTCCTATCGGAATGATCACAAAAACGGAAGTAATAGTCAAGGTCAATAGTCATAACTGTTCAATCTAAAAAAATTAAACATTTGACTGAATCACTTTTCCGGAATTATTATTAATATTATTTTCTGTTATTTCATAATACCCCACCACGATCGTTGTTTTAATTCATTCAGTTTAGCTGTTCTAAGAACAAAAACCAATGTATTATACTACCCTCTTGTCGATAAGTGCGGGTTAAGTTCCGGTTTAAATAACAATACTACTACTGTCAACTGTCATTTACTGCCAATGTAGTACCTTGCGGTGTATGGCAACGGGGGTCTTTGAGCCTGGGGAATTAAGGCCGCCTGGCTCGTGCAGTCGCCGCGAACTGTGTTGGTTAGGATTTTCTTTTTGCCCTGGCCAGAAAAAAATCCCACACCTTACCGAGGATTCGAACTCGGGTCTCCCAAAGGAGAATCCGGCGTTCTAGCCAGTCGGCCAGCCGCCCCTCAATACTACTACTACCACTGCTAATACTACAACAACTACTTCGTCTGATTTCTGTTTCCTCTTTCCTTTAACCCCCCCCCCCCCCGCCCCCATGTCATCCCAGTATTATTCATCTGTCTGTAATTCTCTTCTCCACGTATTGTTAGGTCTCCTGCTATCATGTTTGCCTTCTGGTTTCCAGAAAGGAGAGTGTCTATAGTCTGTTTACTTTTGTCTGCCCCAATATAAAATTCCATATCTCAGTAACCAACTGAGGGAAAATTATGAGATTTAGCATATAACCTTATCATTATGCCCACCCAACAAAAAAGTTTTTGTTTAGGAGATTGTACAGCAGATTTCAATGCTTGTTTATATGCGGTATATAATTTACGGGTCAAAGATTAAGTCCATAATTTTAAATGTATTACACCTTCACCCAGACACATCCGCGTTTTTAAACAAAAATTAGTTAGTTAGTTAGTTAGTCGCAGTTCCAACTTCACAGCAACGGGTCGTCCCCATTATGCTCCGTTCCTGTGCCAGTGAATATCATACAAAATGCTCCTCACTGCCCAATGTGAAAAGTGGAAAAGACAGGAGTCTCGACAAACAACAGCCCGCACAGATACACTGTGCATAATGCCGCCGCCAGAATGTCAACACAATATTCCCCAAAAAAACACCCAGTTCATTTCTGATGGAATCTGCAGTCATTTTCCCATCTGGATGTTTCCTAGATGTTCACCCACACAGTCCACGAAATACAGTTCATCGTCGATGGTAGTGGCAGTCAACCAGAAGCCCAACACCCACGCATTTCTGCATAAGGCAAAAACCGGTCAACTCTGGGATATAGCCATCTGCCATTGCTCCGAACATGCAGTCACGTTCCAAAAAAAACCTCGGGCAGACTCAAAAGCATTTCACACGAAACTCACAGCTCACAGTGTCGCGCCACGCACTCACTCAGTAGCAGGGCAACGGAACCATCAAGTCTCCTTAGTCACCTCTTACGACATGCGTGGTAGGCTACAGTGTTGCTATTAACATCATGAGTTATCATTTGTAAGCGTCTTTCCATTAAATTCTAGCAGACAGCCGTGACAACACAGGATCATCAGCATTTATCCAAGCTTTACACAAACATTTCACCAAATCAGCAGTTACAACACAGGATAGTCTACATCAGAGCTTCTCAAAGCCGAAGCTGCATACAAATAATAGGGGGTTGCAGACACATTTGCAAATGTTGATTATTTTATTTAATTATTACACGAAAAAGCTTTCATAGCACTTGGAAATTCATGGTAGCTAAAAGAAATTAAATCTAGTACCACACTTAGATCATTTAACTATAATGTTAAATTAGTACTGCTGTATGACTAGAAACATGGAGAAAGAATAAAACCAACAAACAACAATTCATTAACTGGGGCCAGTGCAGGACTAAAATGATAGAACAGAATCACTAATGCGTTTAGAGAGTGGCACATCAAGATTTACAGTGATTCTTGATTTTTCAAGACATATCTTTTATGTACTAATAAAAAAAAATTAGCATTTGACCAGATGTTTGGAACAGACAGATCAAAAGGACATGACAAGTAGATTACATACTAAAATAACCATTGCATAAATGTGTGCAGGGGATGAATTGAGCAGTGTTTTCTCTGTCATAGCACAGTATTAAGAACATGCATCTGGGTTCGAGTAATACTGCATTAGGACCCCTGATGGGGCCTAATTCTTCTTCTTCTTCTTCTTCTTCTTCTTCTTCTTCTTCTTCAGCGTTCCGAGCCATTGAGGTTCTTTGCTGCAAATACAATCCGTCTCCATTCGTCTCTCTGGTGGACCTTCTCTTGCCAGTCGTTGATTCCAAGTGCTTGTAGGTCTGTACATGTATTATCTCTCCACCGCCTTCTTGGTCTACCTCGGGGTCTACGGTCATTTATTTCCTGAGTGTAAGCGAGTTTTGTTTCCCTATTATCTTCCATTCTTTCTATATGCCCCAGCCATTGTAGTCTATTATCCTTCATGATACCAGTGATTAGCGGGGACTTAAACAGATCATAATATGCAGACTGATGGGGCCTAATATGCAGACATATGAAGAATATCAGGTGAAGAAATTAAAACGCTACCCAAAGATTTCAACCATAGCATTCAACACCATTAACAAAAACTGGTTGCATACATTCTACTACCCTTGCCAAAACCACGTAAAGATTGTACAAAATTAGTGGCCATCACATCACCACAATACAAAAACTGACAGGTGGACTGGAACGACTATACATCCTGCCGCCAACTCTTGGCGGTTACATGTCAAACAGAGCAATGGTATAATTGTTACAGTCTACTTGGCGTATGTGTGTTCAACATTGTGTAATAGGCTGTGAGAATGTGAGAACGGGCAGAGATGCATGTTTTGGTGATGTAACTGAAAACCTTCGGTGAGTTGCAACCCTCATCTGGGAAGCATGATGAATTCAATGACTTATTGTAAACTGTCCATGAGAGTAACAAAATGTGAACAATTGTGGCTTGATATAATCAAATATGAAGTAGATTCATGACCCTTCAACGTGGTGTTTGGTGAGTTTGGAAACATATATTATTTTTCTAAGTTTGATAGAATATATGGCTAGAGGAGGCTGGAAGCCGTTATTACTGAATGTCTGATTTACTCACTGGAGTGTTATTTACTCACTGGAGTATGTCTGATTTACTCACTGGAGTATGTCTGATTTACTCACTGGAGTATGTCTGATTTACTCACTGGAGTGTGTCTGATTTACTCATTGGAGTATGTTTATCTCACGTTATGGCACCAACGGCGCGCAGTTAAATGGGATTGTTCAGAGGTGCCGTCAATTATTTCGTGAAACGTGATATATATATATATATATATATGTATATATATATATATATATATATATATATATATATATATATATATATATATATATATATATATATATATATATATATATTACCATTAATATAATATTAATAGCTAATATTTGAATGTGTGAATATTGTTCAATGGAATTGAATGTGAAATTTTGTACACTTCAAAGCATCGCTATGAAGTTGTACACATATTTTTGTCAAAAAGTTGATCGCAGGAGACTGTTTCGTACTGTTACAAATCCCGAAAAAAATAACAGTGCATGCATTGGGTTTGAGGAAACGGTCATTTCGTCGATGGGTGCAAGAATCTGGAATGAAACCAACACGCAATAAGCAAACTGTAGGTAGAAAAGCAACTGTAGACAGCTTTGACAAGGATGTCATAAGGCGAGCTATTATAAAAATGCTGGATGCCAAAGAAACAGTGACTGTAAGAAAACTTAGGGTTTGGTTGAGAAAGAACAATAACATAGAGCTATCCAAAACAACTTTGTGGAACATTATAAGGACATTAGGCTTCACTTTTAGAAAGTACAAGGGAGGTAGAAATATCCTTTGCGAGCAACCGCATTTAGGAGCCATAAGAAGCAGATACCTACGTGAAATAAGGGAAATGCGAAAAGAAAATTATGACATAGTGTATTTGGATGAGACGTGGATCAATGCGCACCACACAAGTGAAAATGAATGGCAATCAGTGGATGGAAAGATAAAGCGATATGTGCCCAGTAGTAAAGGACAGCGTTTGGTCATAGCCTATGTTGGTAGTACTCATAATGGCTTACTACAGAATGCTGGACTCGTGTTCGTATCAATGCACACAGAAAATAGGGATTATCATAATGAGATGAATGGTAATGTAATTAGAGATTGGCTCGAGAATACTGTGCTTCCATCCCTTGATAGACCGTTGTGTCCAATCATGGACAATGCATAATATCAACGTTGTTGACCAAGAAGACAAAATACTTACGGCATCGAGCACAAAGGGAGCAATAAAGATATAGCTCCAAAAGGAAAATATACCATTTCCAGAAAGGTATTTCAAGCTAGAATTGTCCCTTGTAAAACAGGCGCCAAAAAGCAAGAAATAACAAATCGACAAGTTGATAGAAGAGCATCGTCATGGGTGCTTGAGACTTCCGCCGTACCATTCTCATTTAAACCATATAGAACTTGTGTGGGCTAAAATTAAAGGACAGGTGGCAGCTGACAATACTACATTCAAATTGTCTGCCTTCAAGATACTAACCCAGTACTCGCTATTAAATACTGATAAAAGTTACTGGAACAAATGTGAGGACCATGTGTTGAAAGAGGAAGAGGACTATTGGAGAAAGGATGGATTGAATTTTATGCAACCGAGAGCAGTCATCAACCTACTGGAATCATCCGACACAGATTAAGGTCTGGGCAGATCGCAGACCTTAATCCACGTCCACACTTATTGGGATATTTTGCTCCAACTATTCAGACGAATTGCAGGCCCTAAATATTACAGCATGAGCACAGTGTTAGTGGCAACAGTTTGTATTCCATAGTGATGAATTTTCAATTCCGCAAGCCATCAGCGGTGACAAACAACTGGTATTGAAAAAAAACAACAACAACAACAACAACACTAAACGCATTGAATACCAACAGAAGAGTAATATTGCGGCGGAAACTGACATATTGTGGCATAACAAGAAACGTGAGAGCAAACACGTTGTCAAATTAGGGGACAACACACGTGCATACGAATCAATCTATAAACTTCAATGAAAAGAGGACCAACATCTTGGTCGTTAAGAAGAAAGCTCACTACAGAGACACTGACAACTCTTTTCATAGTGCAAAACAGGTAATCAGGTTCTGTCTCTGAACGGTAAACAGCAGTGTAAGCAATCTTTCACGAAGACTCAAAGCGGGTCTGTCACCCATGTGTACGTGTGAACGAACTACACAGACAGCTGAACAGATCCTTAAAAATTTACACATGATGACTAAATTGCGGTATCATTTCTGGTCACTCCATACGCACATTAACGCACAGCTATTTGGAAGCTTTCATGAACTCAATATAAAAAGCTAACATGAATACTTGTGTACACATTATTAACCAGCAGCTGAAGAAACAAGAAGGAAATGAAAAATAAGGTAAGAAATATATTCCTTCTATTTTCCTGTCAATTTACAAATTATTTACCCCATGCCTCTGTAAATTCTGTCTTTACTAATATTACACATTGCACCCCTCTCTGGATTCTCCGTGGTGAAGTGGTCAAGCCGTCTGACACGGGCACCGAAGGTTGTATGTTCGATTCCGGGCCGCGTCCTTCATTTCACGAGTGCATTTTTCGGAGACTCCCGAGGGTCGTCGCTGGAGCTACGGAGTTCGTGCTTTGTGCGACGCTTTCCGCGCTGCGGAAAGAAACTGAGCCATATGGGATAAAAACCCGGTGCAATGCAGCCAACCCTGTTGACTTTTAAGCTACTTCTTTATTGTACCCACTCCCATACGAATCCGGTTACGCCTTGTGTCGTAATATGAATTGGCGGGGCATTCATTACCGTAAAATTAAGTTTGTTAGCGAGAAATCACTAGTTTTTTTTAGTAAAACATCAAAGAAATGTCGCCGCTTTCGGTGATTTAAGTTGCTTTTGGACCTGTCAAAGACATATTCCTTGGGTGGGGGTGAATATAAGACGGCAGGAAAAATTTTATAACGAGTTTTCAAAATAATGATTGTGAATGACGGCATTCTTTTCGGGACAGACAATTGGAGGATGGATGATGGTAGAATACCAAAAGGACACCTATTTTGGTGAATTACAGATGGATAAGAGATCTCAGGGTCGCCTCTACTACGATACAAAGATGTGTGTAAGCGGGACATGATTGATGCAGGCATTGATAATGCACATTAGCAGCAAGTCGCCGCTGAACGTGTTGCATGGAGGGCAAACATCAGAAATTGAATAAAGACAAAGGAGAAAATTATTGCAGATAAGTCACACACCGAGCGTATGAGACGTAAGATGGTGCATGATGGTGGAAATGACTACGTGTTCACATGCACCCACTGTGAACGAACATTTACAGCGCGAATTGGCCTTAACAGTCACATTCGCTACCGCCATAAGTAAAAGTTATTATTTCTTTTTTAAAGCACAAACTATCGTCTGTCAAGACGGCAAGGTGCCAATGAATGATATATAATAGTATATATCAATTAGTATATATCAATTTTAGTTATAGTATATATCAATTATCGAACATATATCGAACATTATCGAATATATCAAATTTAGCATAGAATATATCAATTATCGAACTCCAGTCAATAAAAAAGAAAAACTTTTCAGCTAATATGTCTTTACTCAGTACATTTATAGTGGACCGTTATAACAACTCATTCGTGAGTGGCACCTTGCAGTCTTGTCAGACCAAAGTATGTGAGTTGGAATGTGGCCAACATTCCATCACAATGCCTGGGCAGAGCTTTAGAGAAACATGTGGTGCCCAAACGACATGTTCCCTCTCTCGGCCTAGCCATGTGTATTCCAGAGGAATGGGTAACCAATACGTCTGGCACAAGGTAGGTTGCAGACGCTGGCAACTCAGCGTCAAAACCTCCGAGACCTCGCCACCACGAGCAGGTGGTGAGTGGTGGCCAGACCCTGGAACCCGAGGGACCCAACTTAGAGGCGTTCAGCCAAGTCCCACAGGTGAGGGCCTCGTACGAGCCTGAACCGTAGGGCTCTTATATCTGTCAACACAAGTGTCCGGACCTGTGTCCCCGCCTGACTTTTGTGGATCCCGCGACCACCGGGAATAGGCCCGCCGGAGATATCGCCGGAGACATTGCTCGTCTGTTGCGAGCAAATCTCCCATCCTTTCACTATGCGGTTCTCGAGACCAGACTGAATAAGTAAAGAAACGATAAAAGTAGTGGAATAGTCTAAACGAAATGTGTAGGAAACACAACATGAAAATTAGCACAAGTAAAACAAAGGTACTGACTATAACTAAAGAAGAAAAAGCAACAACAATTTACCTAAACGAACATCCCTTGAAACAAGTAAAGAGTTTCAAGTACCTAGGAAGTATAATACCATCAAATGGCAAATCAGAAGACGAGATCGAAAATAGATGCAACAAGGCAAACCAACTCATCGGACAAATGACACCAATAGCATGAAAATGAATATACTAGGCGTTAGTGAGATGAGATGGAAGGGATCGGGCAAAATTATAGCTGACAATCACACAATAATTTATTCTGGAGGGGATACACATGAAAAAGGTGTAGGAATAATATTAGACGAAAAAACAGCCAAGTCAATTAATGGATACTGGTGTATTTCAGATAGAGTTATTATGGTAAAAATCAAAGGGAAACCAATAGACATAAATATTATACAAGTATATGCACCAACAGCAAGCAGTAGTGATGAAGAAATACAACACTTTTACGACGAAATAGAAATCGCGATGGCTCAAATTGGATCACAAGAAATAAAGATAATACTTGGTGATTTTAATGCAAAAGTAGGAAAGGGAAAAATGGAGGATGTAGTGGGGAATTATGGTTTAGGTACAAGAAAGGAAAAAGGGGCAAAGCTAATAGAATGGGCAAATATCAATGATATGATAATTGGAAACACATGGTTTAAACACCATAAAAGACGACTGTACACATGCATAAGCCCTGATAAGAAAATACGCAACCAAATTGACTACATACTCATTAATAAAAGATTTAGAAATGCTTTAATTAATGTAAAGACAATGCCTGGTGCTGACTGTAATAGTGATCATGTACCACTATGTGGACAAATAAAAGTGAGATTAAAGAGAGGGAAAAAAATGGTTAAGAACATGAGACTTAATAAAGAGGTTCTGAAAATAGATAAAGAAATGCAAGAACAATACAGAGTGACTGTGAAAAATAGGTACAATGCAATAACTAAAATACAGAGTATAGATGAACAATGGGAAATGTTAAGGGACTCCATTCATCAAACTAGCAAGGAAGTATTACCGGAGAGAGGCAAAATAGCTAAGAAAAAATGGATGAATGAAGATATCTTAAAACTGATGGACAAAAGAAAACAGAGTAAAAATGACAAACAAGAATACGCTAAGATAAATAAAGAAATAAAAGATAAATGTTGGAAGGCTAAAGAAAGTTGGTTAAACGAGCAATGGAAAAAAATTGAATTAAATTCCATTAAAGATACAAAAAATATGCACAGACAAATCAGTGAGCTTACAGGAAGAAAAATAAGAATAAATACAGGGTGTTTGAAATCAAAAACAGGAAAGATAATATTAGAGGAAGATGCTATAATGAAGAGGTGGAATGAGTATATAAGAGAATTATATGAAGGAGAAAGGGAAGAATTAACAGAAGATAGTAACTTAGAAGGTCCACCTATTCTGAAAGAAGAAGTCGCTGAGGCTATGAAACGTATGAAGAAAGGAAAAACAGCTGGGCCAGATGAAATCACAATAGAAGAATTAGAAGTATTGGGAGAATTTGGAGTAGATATATTAACCAAAATGTTGAATGATATTTACAGCAGTGGATATTTACCCAGTGATATGCTGAAATCTGTATTTATAGCTATACCAAAAAGACCAGGAGTAATTGATTGTGAAGATTTTCGTACAATTAACCTTATAAACCATATCACTAAGCTTCTACTCAGAATCATAATGAGAAGAACTAAAAAGAAAATAAAAATGGAAATTAGTGAAGAACAGTATGGATTTGTGGAAGGAAAGGGCACAAACAATGCAATTTATACATTACGGACACTAATAGAAAGGTCAATAGAGAAACAGAGAGACATATATTTGTGCTTCATAGATTATACTAAGGCATTTGATAAAGTAAAACATGATGAACTGATTAAAATGTTGGAAGATATCAACATTGATGGAAAAGATTTAAGAATAATAAAGAATGTTTACTGGAACCAAGTAGCAGCAATTAAAATGGGAAATAAAGAGGGTAGTTACGAACAGATAAAGCTAGGAGTACGACAAGGGTGTGTCTTGTCACCAGATCTTTTCTCCCTGTATAGCGAAGTAATAATGAGAGAGATCAAAGAGATGCCAGGAATACTAGTTGGAGGTTATAATATAAATAATATACGATATGCAGATGACACAGTATTGGTGGCGGATAATTCAACAGACCTACAACAATTATTAGACGCTGTAGTAACAGAGAGTGCAAGGAAAGGACTCTCCTTGAATATCAAGAAAACAGTAACAATGGTAATATCAAAGAAAATGGTGACACCAAAATGTGACATAGAAATAGAAGGGAAAATCCTTAACCAAGTTGATAATTTTAGATACCTAGGGGCATTTATAACATCAGATGGAAGATGTACAACAGAGATTAGGAGCAGAATAGGGCAGGCAAAAGCCGCATTTCAGAAAATGAAGAGTATCTTATGCAATAAGTCACTATCACTGAATGTAAGAAAGAGAGTGCTGAAATGCTATGTAGAACCAGTTTTGCTGTATGGCAGTGAATCTTGGAATGTAAATGAACAAATTAAGAAGAAATTAGAAGCAACAGAGATGTGGTTCCTGAGACGAATGTTGCGAATTAATTGGACTGCCAGAGTAACTAACGACGACTGCTTGAAACAGGCTAATGAAACTAGAACATTATATACAACAATAAGACAGAGACAAACAGCTTTCTTCGGTCATGTGATGAGAAGAGAGGCATTGGAGAACATCGTGACAACTGGAAAGATCGAGGGGAAGAGAGGCAGAGGTAGACCAAGAGAAGTGATGCTGGATGGATTGAGACGGTGGCATGGAGGAATATCAGCGGCAGAGTTGATCCAGAAAACCAAAGACCGAGATCTATGGAGAGCCATGAACGCCTACGCCAGCCGGCACGGCACTTGATGATGATGAGTTATTATTCAGTGTGTCTGTGTTTCCTAATAAATGTACTATAGTTGCTATTCAGTGTGTCTGAGTGTCCTAATAAATGTACTGTAGTTGCTATTCAGTGTGTCTGAGTGTCCTAATAAATGTACTGTAGTTGTTATTCAGTGTGTCTGAGTGTCCTAATAAATGTACTGTAGTTGTTATTCAGTGTGTCTGAGTGTCCTAATAAATGTACTGTAGTTGCTATTCAGTGTATCTGAGTGTCCTAATATGTACAGTACTTACTATTCGACAGCTTAGGGGCGAATCAGCCAAAATACGAGGGGGCTTCAAACGAAAACCTTAAAAGTGGGATAGAAATTACACTAATCATGCCATTGTCTTGTAACATGTCAATATTGTTGTTAAGATAGAAATTACACTAACCATGCCGTTGTCTTGTAACCTGTCAATATTGTTGTGATAGAGATTACAATAGCCATGCCATTGTCTTGTAACCTGTCAATATTGTTGTGATAGAGATTACAATAGCCATGCCATTGTCTTGTAACCTGTCAATATCGTTGTTAAGAGTATGAAGAGTGTTAAGCACGTGACATCAGATGAACACCGTGACGTCATAAGGAAAGCCGCACCAAAGAGGAGCAATGTTCTGTTATCTGTTTTACTGTGTTATCTGTTTATCAGTGGAAGGGTGAAACCTATAAACACTCATTAGCGAATAAAGGTCACTTATGGTGATGCATGTCTGTCAGTCCAGCAAGTGTATGAGTGGAGCAGGAAGTTTCGACCCGCAATTAAATCCTAACGACGTGGTACTTCTGAGTAAAGGTGTCCATCTGCAACATGACAATTCTCGACCCCATACAGCCCGTGCAACGGTTGAAACCACAGAAAGACATCCACTTTCAGTGTTTACCCCATCCCCGGTACTCGCTAGATCTAGCTCCATGTGATTTCTACCTGTTTGGACAACTCACAAAGTAAAAAATACATGTAGGATTTTCATTTGAAGCTACTTTGTATGATTCATCCATTCATTTCATAAATTGAATCAAGAACCGAGTTGACAGCACTCGGGATATTCCCATACGCGCTTCGTCGTCATCATCTACGAAGACTCTCAGTACTAATGGTACCAGCTGCAATCTGGTTATGTGTCCGTCTGGCCTCAGAGAACTGATTGTCGGTCAGATTTTCTGGAGACTCCGTGGTGTACCATTCTATCCAAACAATGATGACGTATGTGTTCTTACACACTATACATATGATTCAAAAGGGCGATGAACACATCTGCTTTATCGTGCACCAATAATCAACTCAGAGGTGCAGATCCAGCCAGTGTCCGCCGGTCCGGTACAGTTCCAAATACACCAGCATGCAAAAGATCTAACAGATGATCTTAGATGTTTTAATTGACGCGTGTCACTCTGCACGAATCGTACACGTCTTCACCCTGCTCTATGAGTCCGTTAGAATCACAGCATGTGTGTGCTATTTATCATCCAGCCAGTGGGACGCCGCAGTGACTGCCGCCACCTCCATTCTCAGACTAGATGTTTCATTAACTGCCATTCGCTTCTTCCGTTTCTTAGCCGCCTATTACCCAGTTCCTACGCTCCCAATGCAGTGTGATGATGACCCTGCAGAGGCCTGACATCTCTTCAGATATTCCAATCCATTCCTCTCCTCTCTCAATGTTTCTAGTATACACACTTCTCCGATTGTTCCTATGTCTGAGCCATCCAAGACAGTCCTCTTATCATCCAATGGCCCTTATCTGTGTCCAGGACTTCATGCAGAAGGTATTCCTTGTCCATGTCCACTCGGAGATATGGTTTAGGCTGATGTCCCTTGAGTCTGTCCGCAATCGTTGGTAAAGCCAGGGTGTATTTCATACACACTATCGTCGTGTCCCTTGTGCATCTCGTGATCACCCGCATAGCTTCAGCTTGTATGCGTTCTAGTTTCACTAGTTGACTCTTTGACACTGTGAGCAAAGCCATTCCATACTCAATTACTGAGATAACCAATATTGATAGAGAACGAACAACATTCGTTGCTCCAGGCTTCATAAAATATATAATTCTGTGGTATGCACAAGCTCCGTGGCGAAGAGGTTAGGAACACGTTTCGTAATCCCGTATACCAGCGTTCTAAACGCAGCTGAACGCGATTTGGCAACAGACCGCGTTACGTTGGTTTTGCGTTGGTATCGGTGCCAATCGTTCAGAAAGCAATGGCAAACTAGTGAATGTAAACTTTCAAGAGATCACAGAAATGCTGGTATTGACTGCGATGTCCTATAAAGGATATGCAACCCCCCAAAAAATATGCACCCGACGAGATGCAGCGAAGTGTGCCAAGAGTTAAATCATGTAACCTTTTGTGTGTGCCTTCTGTATTTATATTCAGTAAGAGATAACACAGATTTGTGTGTTAAGCTAGCCAACGCAGCTGATACTTTCAAACATCCGGCTACAGTTGTTAGTATCTATGACAACAGTCATAAAAATGATCGAATGGTTTACAGAAACCACAGTGTCAGACCCAAGTTTGAGTATCCTATTCAAATGCTACAGTTGTTAGTATCTCTGACAACAGTCATAAACATGATCGAATGGTTTACAGAAACCACAGTGTCAGACCCAAGTTTGAGTATCCTATTCAAAGGCTACAGTTGTTAGTATCTCTGACAGCAGTCATAAACATGATTGAATGATTTACAGAAACCAGTGTCAGACCCAAGTTTGAGTTATAAATGAACCCAAGCGTTGGCCATGTATGTGCTACTACTTCCAATAGTAGTAGGAGCGGCTGGCCGAGTGGCTAGAAATCCGGTCCCCCATTCGGGAGACCCGGGTTCGAAACCTCGGTACGGTGTGGGATTGTTTTCTGTCGACGGCAAAAAGAAAATTCTAACCTGCACAGTTCCCGGCAACATCACTAGCGAGGCGGCCTTAATTCCTCAGGCTCAAAGACCCCTCTGCCATACATCGCAAGGTACTATGTTGGCAGTAAATGACAGTAATGACTTCCAATAGTTGATACTGCTGGTGAGTACACTGGACTTCTTCTTCTTCTTTCGTTCGCTTGAAATATGTCTATATCTGCAATGTCGTCTCTTGCATGAATTGAACTGTTTTTTTCAGTTCACACAGTGGTCCATAGAGTTTATCTTCCACTGTCGTCTCTCTAGGCCAGAAGGTTTGCCTAGATATGTTATATTTTGGGCAGTCTTGGAGTATGTGCTCTGCTGTCTGCGACGCCAATCCACATGTGCACATGGCTGTTTCACCAATCTTGAATTTTGTATACATGTGGTTGCGTAATCTATTGTGTCCTGTTCTGAGGCGCAGAATAATGACTTGTTCTGGTCTGTCCATAATGTGGTAGTCATCTTGAGCAGGTTTTGGTGGCTTTCTGACTGATTTGATCATTCTTTTCTTTTGGTGGTATGTAACGGGCACATCAGGCTGTTCCTCTTTGGCTCCTTCCTTAGCCAGTTGATCAGCTCTGTCGTTTCCGGGTACTCCACAGTGGGATGGTATCCACTGTATGGTGACTTTATGCTGACTGCTAAGTTCAGAAAGTAGTGTCCTTAGTACTGGCAATTTCCCAGAGAGGAGCGCCTCGAGTACTGATTTTGCATCTGTTAGTAGCACCACAGGTTGTGTACCATTGCTGTTATTTAGTAATTTCTCTGTTGCTATCTTGATTGCCTCAATTTCGGCATCATAGTTATGGCAGTACTTTCCTGTCGGTACTCTGGCTGTGTCCCTAGTATTATTTGGGTATTCTATGTACACTCCCGCTCCTCCATTTCGAACAGCATTTTGTGCTGACCCATCTGTGTAGACTCGGATCCAGAGGTCCTGTGGGTATTCTTCATCAAGGAAGCTGAGAGTGGCTGTTCTGCGCTGCACACTGTTCTGTTCTTCCTTGTCAAATATTCCCCTCACTTTTGTCTGGATTTGTAACGATAGTCTATGCTCATCTTTCCATGGAGTTCGCTCTGGAATAGTTGTTAGGGGGATACCAACTGTGGGCAGATCAGTGGTTTCTCTGCAGAGTCGTTTGGCCTGGTGGATAAAACTACTTCTTTTCAACCGCCCCATAGCTAGGTTTTCAAATCTGTTCTTCATAGGGTGGCCTGGCAAGCTGAGGAACTTTTCTGCTTGTATTAGCGTTTTCGTATCTCTGCGCTCACTCAGTGCCTGTGTCCTCCCCATCTTCTCCATTTCCACTATAGGGGTTGATCTCATCCCTCCTGTGGTGACTCTAAGTGCTTGATTTTGCACCTTGTCCAGCTCTTGTAGTGTGGTATTTGATGCTGAACACCACGCAGTTGACCCATATTCCAGGTGTGGTCGTATGCTCTGTTGGTAAACTTTGCTAAGTATTTTCGTACTGGCTCCCCATGTGGTTCCACTTAGCTTTCTCAGGATGGCTATTTTCCTTCTGGCTTTTGCTACTGCTTTGTTGATGTGCTTTCTCCATGTCAGCTTGCCATCAAATGTTACTCCAAGGTATGTTGGTTCTTTATCTTCTCTTAGGGGTGTTCCATTTATCTGGATGATCCCTGCCTTTTGTTTTGGAGAGAGGGTAAATAGGGTGGTGCTGCACTTGTCAGTGTTTATGCTGACACACCATCTATTTGCCCATGCAGCAAATGTATCTACAGCTCTTTGTAGCAATCTGGTGGCCACTGATGCATATTCATTTGTGCTCCATAGAACCAGGTCATCGGCGTACATTGCCGCTTTAATTCCATGCGGTAGGTGAGCAACAAGATCATTGATGAAGATTAGAAAAAGTGTGGGGGACAAGACTCCGCCCTGGGGGACACCGTGACGCAGTAGTACTTTCTTGCTCTTGAGTCCGTCTATCTGTACTCTGGCTCTTCTGTTGTGCAAGTATGCTTTCACCCATTTGTACATTCTTCCATTGACTTTGCAGTTTCTCAGTTTCTTCATCAGACCTTCTTTCCAGACTTTGTCAAAGGCTTTCTTCAGATCTATCCATGCCGCAAGCACCAACTTCTTCTCTTGGAATGCATCCTCAATTTCTTGAGAGAGGTAGGTTGTCTGATCTTCCGTAGAGTAGCACTGCCTAAAGCCAGCCTGCTGTGGCACAAGGATGTTTTTACTTTCAATGTACCACTGCAGTCTGTGATTGATAATGCGCTCCAGTGTTTTGCAGAGACAGCTGGTGAGGCTAATTGGTCTGTAGCTAGAGGCAATGGAACCATCTTTCCCTGATTTTAGGAGGGGTATCATGATTGCTTCTCTCCAGGCTTGTGGAACACTGCCTAAGGTCCAGCTGTTATTGAAGATCTGCAACAGCTTTGTTTTGGCCTCTGTTCCTAGGTTCCTGATCATTTCATTGGAGATACCATCAGCTCCTGGTGACTTTCTCATTTTCAGTTTTGATATGGCTAGCTCCAGTTCGCTGATTGTGATGGGTGCCTCCAGAACCTCATGTACTATTTCCTTCTGTCCTGTATGTTGTCGTTTTTCTCGAATCTCTTGTTGTTTCTCTGGACTAATTTTGATATTGCTATCTTGTGCGAACGAGTCCGCAAAATGGTCAGCTGCTTGCTTTCTTGTTAAGATTTTTCCATCTTTATGTAGTGCAATTTTTGAGTTTCTCCCTGTGCCCTCATCATTAAGCTGTTTTATTAGCTTCCACAATTTCCTTGTGTCTCTTTCAAAGTTCAGAGACTCCGTTTTCTCCTGCCAGCTTTTCCGTCTAGCCTGCAGCTTGGCCCTTTGAAATTTGGCTTTTGCATGCTGGAATTTATTGTGGTGCTCCTGGCTGGGTGTGGCCTCTGCTTGCTTTCTACACACTTCAACATCATTATGCAACTGTTCCAGTTCACTACTCCAGTAGGGTTTATATTGTTTACGGGCTCCTCTTGGTACTGTTTCTCGCGCTGCCTGTAGTATGCCTTTCCCAAACTCTTCAACTGCTTTATTTATGTCTTTCTCAGTGTTCAGATTTCTAACCAGTATGCTGGTGCGATGCTTGTACATTGCCCAGTCTGCTTTCTTGTAGTTCCACCTCGAGAGGGTGCTGCTTTCACTTACAAGCTCATTTTCTACGGTTAGAAAGACTGGCCGATGGTCACTGCCACCAAGTTGTTTCCCAACAGTTCGTGTAATGTTCCACTCCAGGTCTGGTGAATGAAAAGCCAGGTCAGGTGTAGTTGTAGAGTGCCATGATCTCGAGTAGAAAGTATGTGGGTCGGACGGCTTGTTAATCAACATGAATCTATTCTCATCTTGCCAGTCTTCCAGTCTCTCTCCTCTCTGGTCCATGTGATCATAGCCCCAGCTCTGCGAGTGGCTGTTGAAATCGCCACACACAATCATTTTTTCTTTTAGTGGTAGAGTGTCCAGTGCCTGTGGGCGGTCACTTGGACAGTAGTAATTGGTCAGATGTAGATCTGTATTACCTGTCTTAAGTTTAAGTGTCTGATACTCAGCCCCTTCCATGTAGACTTTGATTTGGGAAGCCATGATGTTATTTCTTACAAGGGTCAGTATCCCACCTTTTCGCCTGTTCTTTCGGTCAGATCGGTAACACTGGTAGCCTCTGATTTTGAAGGCTATATTTTCATTGAGGTGAGTTTCTTGCAAGCAACATATGCTTACTTTTTCTTGGTCCAAGATTTTTTCTAATTCTATTTTTTTGTTGCTGACTCCCTCCGCATTCCAGTGCATTATTTTAAGTCTTCGTTTAGTATGGCCAGTCGTCCTATTCTCATGTCCCCTGGCTCCACAGGACATCTGAGAAGGACCTCCAGTAGTTGGGGTTGGACCCTTTCGAGACATAGGGCCCGGCACTGCACCTGCCTGGGGGTCCAAAGCAGGGCGAGCACCATAACGATTAGCAGTAGTCGACATATTCCATTTTGCGTGATTGCGTGGCATCCTGATTTCTGTGGTGCGCCTCTTGGCTGGTTGCCTCCGTCTTCAGCACCTTTCTTTGCTAGAGCAGACTGTGGTCTCACTCGAGTGTAGATGTGTACGCGCGCACACACCTGTCTGCGCATGCATGTACGTGCATACACATCTAGAGCATACTGGTTATTTTCCGGCGCCAGAGACTCGCCGTCGCCCCTTCTCCTGTTAGTTTAAACAGGCCCGCCACGTGAAGGCCAGGAGTTGGACTTTTGCTGCATAGGTTATGTATTCACGAGCCATTGAGGTATTTGAGCAATGTTGGGCGCTCACCCCAACACCGCGCCTCGGCTACATACAGCAACATTTGGAACCCTACACTGGACTGATATTGCATGTAGATTAACTTTCCTTATCACACTTGTCAACAAACTTTCAAAAGTTATTTGTATCGGAATTTAAATACACCATTTCTTATTTATTTTGACATGCTGTTGTCAAATCCATCCATCCATCATGTGCCATGCCGATAAGCGTGGGCGGTCATTTTTTGCCATCTCACTCGATCACCAGAGTTGTGGATCAGCTCCGTGTTCCTGTCTCGAGCATGCCACGTGGCCAAGCCATCCAGGTATTTACTTCTCTGCCTTCCCCTCGTTCTCTTCCCCTCGATCTTGCCAGTTGTCACCAAGTTATCCAATTTATTTCTCAAAAAAAAAAAAAAAAAAAAAAAGAAAAAAAAAAAAAAAAAAGAATTGTGACTGTCTATGTCTACTTTCACTAATCGGTTTACGGTTTTCATTTGTTTCTAGTAGGATGTGGTCATTTGTTTTTCTTTCTGTCCATGGTATTCTATGCAGTTTCCCCAGAAACCAATTTCTACAGACACCAGATGTTTTTCAGCTTGTTTGCACGCTTCACATCCATGCAAAAGTACAGGTAATATATAGCAACTCAACACTCTTTTTCTCGTTGCAAACGACATCCTTTTAGTAGTTCGTATGTTTTTCATCTTGCAAAAGGCAACATAATCGACTAAGTATATAACTGCAACGGTGGCAGCACACGTCTTTCATCTAAAGCGCGTTAGAACAAACGTGCAGTAAAAAGACTTCTACCACTGCAAGCCGTCTATTTGGGTGTATGGTGCAAGCCCCACTTTTTATAAGTTAATACAGTGGTTCTCAACCGGTGGGGAATTCCCCCTCAGGGGGGAATTTTGGGGTTTCCAGGGGGGTGGGGCGGGGATAAAGATTATTTCAAGATCGCGTTAAGACAAGAACCGATTACTTGATATTGTTTTTCCCTTCATACTTTACGGTTCTGTACGTATCACCCTTCTGAAATTCATTTTATAACGTAAGTAGATCCGCAAATCACATTTTATTTAGATGTCTAGCCTTGTTTTAGTATGTGCTATTAAATTTAGCTTCAATTATTACGTATACTGTGTAGGGGCAAGGGGACATTTTTAGGGAGGAAATACAAAAAGGGGGGGGGGGGGGAATGACGTTCTAAAACTATGGTGAGGGGGGAATGACGTCCTAAATATATGGTGAAGGGGGGAACGGGCCAAAAAAGGTTGAGAACCACTGTAGGTCTTTGAACTGAGTTCTCAGGTCCTTCAGTTGGCCTTCCAATTGTGCTTTATCATTCTTGGTAAGTCGGTTGGTGGCCTCGTACTGCCTCCTGACCTCCATGTATGGCAAGTTAGATTTTATGGCAATCGTCATCGCTTCTTTGCTATCTTGGTGGCAGGGGCAGCCGAGGTACCTGGCGCCATGGCTGCCAATGCAGTTGGCGCACTTTCTGTTGTTGTTAGGCCTCCTGAGGTCCGAGTCGTTCTTCGCTTGTTGGCACTGGCTGTAGGTATGGGGACCAGAGCAATACCTGCACACCTCCACATCTCTCTTGCAGATGGCCCGGGTGTGCCAAAATTTCTGGCACTTGGAGCACTGCAGCACTCTTGTCTCTGATCTTTTCCGCCCCATATGATGTACGGAGGGATCACTCGGTCCTCTGATGTAACAACGACGACTGTAGAGGGGATGTTGTTCTTCCCGATGATCCGCTCCGCACTGATTATCTTGAGTTTCCTGTTTTCTTTCACGAGCATCTCCCTGATCCTGTCATTTGAGTGATGGGTCTAGACTCGTCTGATGACCCATCGTTTCATCGTGCTGTGCCGGGCGGCTTCTAGTGCTATGCCGTGTTGAAGCTGTACGGTGCTTCTCTGTGTCTCTGAGGGAGTCTCTGTGGAGAAGTGGTCAAGCCGTTTGACGTTTGACTCGTGAGCCGAAGGTTGTGGGTTCGATTCCGGGCCGCGTCCTTCGGTTTACGAGTTAAATGTTTCGGAGACTCCCATGGGTCGTCGCTAAAAGCTACGGAGTTCGTGCTTTGTGCGACGCTTTCCGTACTGCGGAAAGAGGCCGAGCCATATGGGATAAAAACCCGGTGCAATGAAGTCGACCCTGTCGACTTTTAAGCGACTTTTTTTTGAAGCTGTACGGTGCTCTTCTCCTCTTGTGCGATCTCCTGTAACAGGGCTGTGGTCTTTGAATTTTTCTTGATGGAGACCACTATTCCATCGGGTGTCTTGCGCAGCTGGTCGATGCTGTGTCTTCCCAGCTCGTTTTCCAACAGACTAATTATCTTGTCTGTTGGAAGCGCCGACAGTTTGGCTTCTCCCTCGCTTGTCTGCTTGAGTAGAATTCTGCCGATGAAGTCTACAATGGTAGTTGTTATTTCCTCCTGTGTGGAGGTCTCTGGTATATTAGGCTGCATCTCTTTGGTGTTGATAACTTCCCGGCTGTTGCTGGCTGTAGTTATGGTTTCTGCGACGGGAACGGTTTCAGCTGATCTCGGAGCAGGACTGCTGCTGTTTGAAGAAACGAGCACAGCAGTCGCAGCGGCCTTCCTCGCCTCTGCCTTCATTTTCCCGGCTGTATAAAGCGCATGTCTCTGCGCGGCACTTTTAACGCGAGGCATGCTCTGCGATATCTGATTAGGCGACTTGCTCACAATAGCGCGTCAACCATAGTTAAAAGATGGCATTGCGTAATAATAATCTATTTTTTTTTTTTTTTTAATACGTTTATTTTATACAAAGCAATGTATATTTACAAGGTGCAATGCGTGTTTCTTTGTTTGTGTATATTACAGAGCGTTGCCGTTTGTTAGTGTTATGTCATATTCGTTAATGAAACAAAAACATACATATACAGTTATGATAATGACGTACGCTTTCAGTCATCCCATTCTAACGTGATTGATGGTAATTTTGATGATAATGGTGATGATAATGATGATGATAGTGGTGATGGTAATGGTGATGATAATGGTGATGATAATGGTGATGATAATGACGGAGACAACAACGACTATGGTGTGGTGATGATTCCTTCCGTTCGTTCATTCTAAACCCATCTTTCTCACACGCTTATAAAACCTTCAACACACAGCACGCGTTCTCTTCCACACCGAAGATATATACATTAAAGGAAATGTTGGTGTCAAGGTCGAAACGGCAAAAGCCGCCCCACGTTTTACACTGCAGGCAGTCTCATGCAAGCTTACTTCCTGTAAGTGGATTCAATATTATTGCTGAATGACAGCCCTCGACTTAATCGCAAGTGCCCAGGATTTGCTTGTGGTGGGGTGGGTTGAGACCAGGAACGCGGTCAACACGGAGGGAGGGAGAGAGAGGGAGCTGGGGAGGGGGAGAGGAGGGGAGGGATAAGGAGAGAGCGCGCGTAAACAGATTGGAATTTGTTAAGTTGTCCATTGCGAATTCAACGTATACATAAATATCCCATTTATTATGTACAAAAACAGGCTTTTACATTGCGAATACAGCGTATAGTCATTCATGTTTGGGGTGGGGGGGGGGGGAGAAAGAGAGAGAGAGCGAGATAGAGAGAGAGAGAAAGAGAGAGAGAGAGAGAGAGAGAGAGAGAGAGAGAGAGAGAGAGAGAGAGAGAGAGAGAGAGAGAGAGAGCTGTTCAGACCGAGGTCAAACTTCGGTCGACAAGACCACTGACTCACAAAGGCCACCGTCCCATTGTTCTGTCTAGGTTGGGCTCCAGGACTCAGTAACAAAGAAAAGACATTTATTCAGTTATTTGGCGCTTTGTTCCTCAATGATTGGGCTTAGTGGTACACATGCGGAGTATAGAAATATACTGTGAGAGTGTGTTTGAACATGTATGTTATGTAGTGTGAAATTTGATGGGAGTGGCTCTTGTTTATTAATCTGCGAATAGCTGGGCGATTTTTTTTTTGGAAAATCTTTGCTAGTGTGTGTGGTTGTATTGTTTGGTGATTGTGTGTGGCCGAGTTTCTACTCGACCATATTACGTTTCTATACTCCGCCAGTGCAACAAGAAGTTTAGCGTGTTTGTCTTTTGTGGCTGTGGGTATTGTATTTAAAAAAAAAATGGCCTTATAAGCGTCAGTTTTCTTGTTTGTGTGTGTTTCTATTAATTGTTGCAGTGCAATCTTAGTGGCTGTGATTGCTGGGCATTCATAGAAGAGATGATCCTCTGTTTCCTGAATATTTTGTCTACATAATTTGCATGGGGCTATTTGCTTGAATGTTTGTGCGGCTCTCTCAGTTGTCGGGGTCATATTATAAATTAGCCTGTATGTTATTTCTTTGGATTTTGATGTGATATGTTTGTTGTGTAAGTTAGTGAAGGTGCAACTGTAGTCTTTCATGTGATATTTGTATCCTCTTTTGATTCTCAGGTGTAGTGGTGGGGCTTGTTGTTGTACTAAATATGTGTATATCTGCTTGGTTGTCTGTTGTATTAAGTGTTCATTACCTTGAATTGCTTGCATACATGTTCTGTAGAAGTGCGGTAGTGTGCCGTAATAGTGCGGTGTTGTTTTGTCTATTTTCTTAATTCTGTGTAATCTAATTGCAATATAGTATAATGCTAGCGAGTGTTGATCTGGATGATTGATGATGCGTCCTATGTGGTTGATTCTTAATGCTTGTATTTTTGTGTTAAGGTCCTGTAATGAGATTCCCCCTCTAGTCTTCTCTTGTATTAAAGTCTTGTGCTTAATACTGTGGATTGTGTTTTTAAAGATGAATTTCCTGATGTTTTTGTTTATGTCTGTGATTGTTTGTTTTGGTGGGTCTAACACTGTGGCTAAATATAGTATTTTAGGAAAGATGAAGGTGTTAACAATAGTGCTTCGTATAAAAATTGTTGATGTCTTGTATTTGAACCTATGTAGTGTGTCTATAATTTGTTTTGTCAGTGATTGCCATGTTCCTGTGTGTGTTTTTCTGGGATTGGATGGAAAAGTGATCCCATAAATCTTCATGTTATCTGTGACTGTTAGATCCGGGGGGAAATCTGCTTTATTCTTCCACTTCCCCAGACCCATTATTTTAGACTTCTGTATGTTTATTTTGGCCCCACTTCCTTCACCAAACTGTCTGAAGGTGTGAAGTATGTTCGTTATGGAAGTGTTGGTTGTAGGGAAGAAAACGGTGTCATCTGCATAAGCATTTAATTTCCGCTCTCCAGACCCTTGTATAAATGTATCTTTAATGTTAGTGTCCTGTCTAATTGCTTCTAAGAGTGGTTCTAGTGTGAGTACATATAGGACTGGTGATAGTGGACACCCTTGTCTGACAGATCTATTGATTCTGAAACTGCCAGTGAGTGAATGATTCACCAGTACCTTACTTTCAGAATTTTTATACAATATTTCTATCCACTGTCTATAGTACTGTCCTATGTTGCAGTGTGCTAGTGTTTTGTGTAAGTATGAGTGTGAGATTCTGTCAAAGGCCTTCTCCTGGTCTAAAGATAAGAGAGAGGATTGACAGTCTTTCTGGTAGGTGTATGTAATGAAATCCCTAATGAAGTGTGTATGTTGGTGGATGTTTCTGTGTTGAATACTGCACTGTTGGTCTGGGTGGATGAGTGATGGCATGAAGTTTTTAATTTTGTTTGCAAGTGATTTTGCTAGAATTTTGTAGTCTGTGTTTAATAAGGAGATGGGTCTATAGTTTTTCAGCTGTGTTTTGTCTGTGTTGTCTTTAGGTATGAGTGTTATATATGACATGTTGCAAGTGTTTGGGAGTTCTTGTTTATGAAAAGCTTCTTGGTAGACTTTTAGAAGGAAATTGCCTAGGATAGGAAAGAAGTGTTGGTAGAATTCTACTGTGAGTCCATCTGGTCCTGGTGTTTTGTCTTTTTGCATTTGATTGAGTGCATGTGTTATGTCGGCTAATGTAAGCTCTGTGTCTAGTGTGTCTTTATCTGTGTCTGACAATTTTTTTTGTGTATTTTAGGAATCTATTTTGTGTTTGTGTGTTGGCGGGTTCTGCTGTATATAGGTCAGTGTAGTACTGTTGGAATGTTTCTAGTATATGTACTGTCTCTGTTTGTGTGTTTCCTTGCATGTCTGTTATTGCTCCTATTTGTCTGTTGCGTTGAATGTTTTGCTCTAATGCAAGGTGCTGTCTATTGGGGCTTTCTTCTGATATGTTAGTAAGTTTAGTTCGAAGAAGTGCACCGCGGAGTGTGTGTTGCTGGTGTTGTTCTAATTGTGATTCTAGTGTGTTTAGGTGTGATGCATTCCTGTCAGTCTGTTTTGTGAGTTGTATTGCTGTCTGTATGATATGTTCTTGTTGTAGTCTGTCTTTATGTATGATGGATGCTAACTGTTGTGTTCTACACCGTATTGTATTCTTTAGTAAATCCCAAATTTGTGTTATGTTGTCCGTGGGTGTACTATTAGTGTATGTTAGAATAAGTTGTGTCACATGTTGTAAATAACCTGTATGTTGGAGTAAGGAGTTATTGAACTTCCAATGTGATGTTCTTTTTGATGGCCTTGTGTTTGTAGTGTCTGTAGTGATATGTGTTAGTACTGCTTTGTGATCTGTGTATTGTAATGTCTCTTGTAGATGTTTTGTGTGTATTATTTGGTGTGTTGAAGGTGAGTATACTCTATCTAATCTGGCTGATCTATTGTAAGCCCTATTTTTGTGTGTTGTTGCAATGTTATTAGGGTGTCTGTATCGGAAAGCGTCTATTAGATTGTGTGTGTCTAGGGTATTCTTTAGTATATCCAGTTGATGTATTCCACTTCTGTCATTTCTCCTTAATTGTGTCTTGATTCCTGCTTTGCCTGCCCCTACGATATCCAAATCTGAGAGTACAAAATTGAAATCCCCTGCAAGGATAATATTTTGCCCTCTGTATGTTTGCATAAGTAAGGTGTCTAATTCTTGGTAAAAGTTTGGTTGGTGATTGTAATTTGGTGGTGCATGTATGTTCACTATGGTGTATGCTTGTATAGTGTTTTCTACCTGTATTATGGAGATTCGTCCATGGTTATCCGTGTGTGTTTTAATTTTGTCCCACCTGTCTGATGTCTGCAGAATAGCTGTTCCTGACCCAATTTTGTGTGTGCCTAAACTAAAGCATGAATGTCTGAGGCCTAGCTGTGTGATGATATGTTGTGCGAATGTTTTTGAACATATATTTGTTTCTTGTAGTAGTAGAAAATCTGGTTTGTGTTTGTTTATTAGTGTGATAATATGTTGTAATTTTGTACGTATACCACAAATGTTTAAAGTAATAATAACTAAATCACTAGTCATTATAATTTAAGTAAAAACGAATGAATGAGATATAATAAGTGTATAGAATCACACGCAAAGTTATTATCCGTGATGAGTACATTTAGGCGAGCAAGTCTGTGGCATCAAAAGTTTGTGTGGGAGGATCGTCTTGTTCCTCGTTCTTATCACTTGTGTCTGTGTCTACGAAGAGAGTGTCTGGTATGCTGTATGTGTCGTCTTCGTCTTGTACTTGTGTCTCCTCTTGTTGTTCTTGTTCAGTTTCCTTTGTCTTGCCTATAGTGTTTTTGACTTTTTCTTTCTTTGGCAGTGATAAATCGTCTGTTTCTGTGTCGTCGCTGTGTTTTGACTGCGGTCTTCTGTTAGCCCATGTTCTCTTCTTTGGTTTGCTGACGACTTGAAAACCGTCAGAGTCTTCATTCCTTGGATTTATGTCTTGTGTATTAATTTCTTGTGTGTTATTTTCTTGTGTGTTGATTTGACTGTTGAAGGTTTGTGTCAGTTCAATCTCTCCCTGTGGAGAGGTTTCTCTTTCGAGCGGTGGGAAATCTTCTTGGCTTTGAACCCTTATTGTTGCTGCTATTGGTGTCGTCGAATGTCGTCGACTAGGGCATTTATTTGCCCAGTGGTTGTTTTGGCCACAAGCTGGACAATCGGTCTTTCTCCCCGGCATCGTGATCAACACTCTGTGGTTATTGTTCGTTATACCGGGAGTGTAGATCCGTATGTAATGGGGAACTTCCTTTGTTGGGTTGCAGAGCGCTCCCCACTTGCCAGCCCCATTCTTTATCCTAAAGACCTCAGCCTTGTCGTCTCCTGTAATACTGTGCACCAGTTTTTTAACTCCTTGAGGAGCAATCGTGACAGGTAGCCAGTGGATGTTCAGCCTGTCCCTTTCTTTGTCTAGATGTTGTAGTGATATGTCTATCCCTAGACTTGGTAGCGAAAGTTTTTTTCCGTGTATCTTATCATACACGGCTTTCTGAGCCTCTGCTGACAGGTGAAAGTACCACCTAGTGGGAATTTCGAACCTATGCAGGTCCACGACTCCCCCAAAAGGTACACCTCCTGGACCAGTTAGGGCACTCATAATAAGTGCGGGTGTTGCTTTAGCAGCCGCCCCGGGGCCAGTTATGGAACACACTATCGTTCCGGACTGGTGGAGTAGCTGGACATCGTAGTCATTTATCGAGATCCCGACATCAGTGATATTCGAATACATATTGAAAAATGTGTTGTTTCAGGTAATAATTCCGGGGAAATATCCAGAAAATCAAAAAAAAAACAACGAATATCACCACTAAATCCGGAAATAATACACAATTTCACACTGCGAAAATAATGTTAGTCCATACATAAAAGAATGTAAGTTTTTGAAATGTCCTTCCACTTTGACAGGACGCCAACAGAGGGGAAACATATGTTCGCAATTCAAATTTATACGTTGTGAAGAGAAACCAGAAATCAGGTCGTCCATTAGGGGGACAGTCGTTAACATCGTGCACGGAGCTTGCAGTGTTGAAACATTGTATATATTGCATTAACAAGTACATTTTATTCATTTTTAGCAATAAAAGTATTTAAAACTTTAGGGTGTCAAATTATTGTGTTAACTGTAAATAAATGGTGTCATTATATTAAACATTTAACAATTAATGCAACTAATTGCTTCTGTAGAAATAAACGTTTGCGAGTTATGTCCCTTGCAAAAAAATGAATATTATGGTCCCATGAAAGAGAGGCATTTGTTTCCCCTTAAATTTCGCTTACCAAGTGCACAGCAGACCGTCGAGAGCACGCACGATAGCTAATGGTTAGCCCGTAGATCATGTAATTGAGACCCCACTATTGCTCCCGGGTTGATTCAGCCGAAACTAAGCACCATGAAATGTTCTGGAAAGTAAAGGCGAAGTGTGCGCTATTGACCACATCATCCATTGAGTGCCAATTGTTTTACAAAAATGTGGCACTGCCAGCTGAAGGGAATGACATACACACCTAACTAGTACCAGATGAGGAGCTTCTGATTTTAATGTTATATATTCTCCTGTCGCGAAACGCAAGTGGGTCTCAGAGGGACAACACAGTACCCACTCTATCCCACCCCGTCTCTGTGGCTAGTCCACATTTTAAGGCGGGTGAGGGGAGATTTCCGAGTAAAAAAAAAAGAGTTAGGACCGTCTTCTGGGTCCTTGAGATGTTATGTATCGGGATTGTCATGAACTTCATGGGTCCCGAGAATCATCACTCAACTCTTTGAGTGTGCGTAGATCTTTTCTGTTGTAAATCGCACATTCAGATAAAACTCGGGGAATGCTGAGTTGCCTTTACTGTCGTGAGGTAATGCCTCGGAGATCTTCGGCAGGTTCCGTTAGGTGTCCTTCCGGGACCTGACACGAAGAGGCCATTCGGTAGCAAGTCATCAAGAAGGGAGGTCGCTTCTATAGCCAGCTGTATAATTGGCATCACAGGGAGCCGGAGAATGTTCTACAGCGGAAGTTGTTTCTATTGAAGCTATCCTTTCACGGCCGTGTCCACCAGCTGTAATCTATGCAACTCTTATGGAATCAGGGATTGATCTACAGTGGTGACATTGTTGTCCTTGAGACAAGAGGCCGTGTCGTTGACCAGCTGTATCATGTTGTACCTTTGGGGATCCGGAGAGTGGACCTACAGCCCAAAGCTTGATGAACCTACCGGGTCGCTGTCTGTTGTATAGTTGTTCCTAAGTTTTAATGGTAACACACTTTTATACTTGGCGTCGCTTAACTAAAGTTTGTGGTTCAGTTGTGGGTTAATTCTTGACCAGGCCGGGCAGTTGCGCCGTAGCCTGTGTTCTGACCGAAATGTACAAGGTGACCTTGGGTCAGGGGACACCAGCTGTACGTTAAGTATTGACCATGCAGGCTAGCCAGTGTAGTGAGCCTGTGTTTTGACCTAAAATAAGCGGAGGCCAGTGTTCAGCAGACAAGACGGAATGTATTGTGCGAGCCAGCTCAGTGGAACAGTCTGGCTGAAGCGAATTATTAATACATGCGACGCCCTATCTCAATAATCGCGTACATGAGGGAATTATTGTTCTGACAGAAGAATTCCTCTTGAACAGCGCTTTAATTTGATTCCCTTGATGGATGAGGTGACATTAGTACGTTTCAATCAACATCAGGGGGCTTGGGAAAAAAGTACTTGTCAGTCAGCCTCGTGTGACGCGCGAGAACCACATGCGTTTCTCGTTAAGGTGAAACCCAAATATGTAGGAGGCTATAAGCTGTGAAGTAATTATCGCCACATGGGCCTGTTGTTATTTAACTGGGCTTAGTCTGAAGGGGGAAAGATATCTTCACACCTACTAGGGATATAACCTGGGCCAGTGTAGTGGTGGGGAGACACCCACTCATGTAACGCGTGGGTATTTCATCAGTGTTGTCTGACTCCATTCTTCCTTTGAAGAGAATGGAATAATTGTCAGGCGGGTCTATCTTTCTATTGTCTCTATACTGTCATCGGAACCAGATTGTTTGGGATGGTGGATTTGACACAATTCCTAAGCAGCCAAAGGAATGTAATCATGTGATGGTTGTCTTTATATACACATACACCCATACACAACAGAAATCCAGGTATCCGAGGCAGAAAGGCGGAAAGCAACAAACACAAGAACACTAAACTCTTTTGTTGTTTGTCTGGTCTTTAATTCAGTATTTCAGGTTAGTTACCATTGCAGTCTGAACATCTTCCATTAACCTTGGAGGTGGCATAGAATACTTACCTGAGATATCCTGATATGCTTATCTACTTTTCTGATGAGACAGATTGTGATTAAAAAAGATGATCTAGACCATTACACTTAAGGATCTTCATAGGAGGTATGGAACTTTACCATCCTTAGGAAGGGACCCTGTCCTATATCTACTGTCTACTAGATATGAGATGGTAGGGAATGTGTCATCCTATCTACTATTTATCAGGGATGAGACGCGTGGCTGAAAAGCTACTGGACTTGAATTGTTTTTTTTTTTTTTTTCCCGCGTTTCCATCCTGTTTCAGGATATTGCGGTCAACATCAGCATCTTTCAGCTGTATGTTGATTCCTAGGCTAGATTACGCTCATCAGCACGCCCGACTTTCTGAGCGACTGGCTCCATACTCTCGTAAGTCACTAGAGCGAATCGAACCCCTTCAAGTTCTCGTGCGCTCACGTCAACCACGAGAGTATTCGGGGCTACGGAGAAAGCTGCTAATGCCTCAACCAAGGAGACCGGACTTAAGTTAGGATTACTAAATGTTGTAACCTAACCTGTCTATGAGATATGTCTCGGAGTTCAGACATACGATAGTGGTCTAAGCTCGAGGGGCTGACCACTGAGGGGAGGGAAATCTGTGCTGAGAATTGATGGAGTATGTATTATGCCAGGGTATGATGGAGTTGTACACCTGTCCTGTTCTTGCTTGCAGGAATCCCTTTGCTGTTAACTGGGAACAGTGGGCGACTGCCCTTTGCTGTGACTGATTCCTGTGTGCTGTGGCCGAGTGCGCTTTGCTGTCGGCTGGTTGCCTAGCTGCTAGTGGCTGGTTGTGGTTGCCTAGCTGCTAGTGGCCGGTTGTGGTTGACGAGTACTGTGGTCAACCTGAAGTGATCTGAGAAGTCCTTTGTTATGGGCGGGGTGCCTATTTGCGGTTGACGAGTACTGTGGTCAACCTGAAGTGATCTGAGAAGTCCTTTGTTATGGGCGGGGTGCCTATTTGCGGTTGACGAGTGCTGTGGAGTGTTGCTGTGTGGAAGAGCCCCAAGGCATCATACAGGATCAGGTGACTGTGTCATTGCCATGTGTTTACAGACTCACATTCAATCATGCACGGACAAAATTCCCCTGGGATGATGAGATCGTCTAGCAGACTACTCTCACACAGTTTTTAATAGAGCTATTGACACAGCTGCGTTTACGTACACCCGATAACGTTCGAGTGTTGCAGTCCATGTCATGTCTTAGTGGAAGTGAATGTCTGCAGCCAATGAAGTCCTGTATATTGGATCTTGCTAAAATGTTTGTAGAAGATGCAGCTACTCTCACCCGCATCAATTTCCAGTGGAGAAAACTTCATCATATGCAGTGGACACAGACCTCTAACACACTTGGACTGTGGGCAGAAATGGCCTCATACAGGGATGCCAACGGTGAAAATCCTTTCCAAGATCTTACAGATTTAGTTTTAACTGTACTCATTTTACCTCATTCTAATGCGGACGTGGAGCGTATTTTCAGTCAGATGGGAGTTATAAAATCAAAATTGCGGAACAGACTGAGCATCAAGAGTTTGACAGCTGTTTTGACTATTAGATATGGAATGAAAAGATATGGCAAATGCTGTCATGATTATAAACTACCTAAGGATATTCTGCAAAAAATTGGATCACAGGAGGCATATACACTCTCCTTGAATATCAAGAAAACAGTAACAATGGTAATATCAAAGAAAATGGTGACACCAAAATGTGACATAGAAATAGAAGGGAAAATCCTTAACCAAGTTGATAATTTTAGATACCTAGGGGCATTTATAACATCAGATGGAAGATGTACAACAGAGATTAGGAGCAGAATAGGGCAGGCAAAAGCCGCATTTCAGAAAATGAAGAGTATCTTATGCGATAAGTCACTATCACTGAATGTAAGAAAGAGAGTGCTGAAATGCTATGTAGAACCAGTTTTGCTGTATGGCAGTGAATCTTGGAATGTAAATGAACAAATTAAGAAGAAATTAGAAGCAACAGAGATGTGGTTCCTGAGACGAATGTTGCGAATTCCTTGGACTGCCAGAGTAACTAACGACGACTGCCTGAAACAGGCTAATGAAACTAGAACATTATATACAACAATAAGACAGAGACAAACAGCTTTCTTCGGTCATGTGATGAGAAGAGAGGCATTGGAGAACATCGTAACAACTGGAAAGATCGAGGGGAAGAGAGGCAGAGGTAGACCAAGAGAAGTGATGCTGGATGGATTGAGACGGTGGCATGGAGGAATATCAGCAGCAGAGTTGATCCAGATAACCAAAGACCGAGATCTATGGAGAGCCATGAACGCCTACGGCATAGCACTTGATGATGATGAAATATAGCATTGACAAGAATGATATAATGTCGATTTTCAGTAACAAACGCCGGAAAACTATTGAAATAGGTGAAATATCACAAGAAATAAATTCACAAATATAAGAAATAAATTCACAAATATAACAGAAAACAAGAGAAAGATTTAGAATTTGGGCGACACTTTCAACACACAATTGAAACCCATAGCTTCACGGTGATTCGCGTTGCCACCTCCACCGAATAGGCCATAGGGCCTACTTGAAAATGAAAAGCAGTAAAGCAAATCCCAAAATATGTCCTACAAGGCTGCCTTTGGGCGAACAGAGAGAGGAAATATGGCCATAAAGGCGATCCTTCGAGAAAAATTCTGGGGGATGGATGAATGCTTTAAGCCAATGGTGTGACCCACGCCGGGAGAGAAACTGCAAACGTTAACCACTGAAGGTTTGTTGCTTGGAAATGAAGACAGGCAGTAAAAAAGCTGTAAAACGAAGCACGGCTTGCTAGACACCATTTTAAGATGACAAGTTCGAATCCCGTTAGGTCTACATATTTTTAATATGTCTATTGCGTAGTGTGTCTTTTCTCTCTTAATTTACCCCTTCCCGTATCGTCATCTGTGTATTCTCATCAACACCTCTGAAGTCGGAGTGGGCTGCCTGAATGGCGAGGGACACCAGTAAAAGGGAAAGCAAGCCCACACGCAAAACTCAGTCCTTTACTACTTTAAACAGTGTGTAAGGACTACTTCGAGTTTAAGCGAGCGAACAAAAAGAAGAAGAAGAACGCCTCTGAATTTATTTTTTTAAAACTTTCTGTGCGCTTAACGGAAATGTAGTGAATAATGATTCATTCCACACAATGGCAAGTTGGACTTAAATGCTCACTTCGCGTTCAGAAAGCAGTGGCAAACTACTGAACGTAAAATTACCTAATAACATCAACCTGGGTTTGATCACAACGCCCTGTTGTATAAGACATGCAACGTTATTTAAAGTACCACTAATGAACTAAACATAGTACATACTACATGTCAGCTCTTGGATTTTGAAGTTTACTTTCAACCAAATAATGGCCAATGGCCGTTACACTGACCGAGATTAGATTACCGACTTGACTTTTACACAACTGGATTTGTTTAGATGGCTTATTTATAACGTTTAATTTTGACAGGCTTTATAAGTAAACATGTCGGTGTATCTGAACGGCGCAACGCTCTCTGCTTTGCTGTTTAGCCATTTAAATGGAGCCAATCAGGTAAGACACAGACGCTAGCTAGCACTAGCGGAGCGATTATATTCCTTGTTGAATTTAATTTGATAAATAAAATTTGTGCTTCTCAAAACTTTGTTCATTGTACTATAATTAGTTAGTAGTAGTAGTAGTAGTAGTAGTAGTAGTAGTAGTAGTAGTAGTAGTACACACTACTATAGTAATAATAACTAATAAATACTTTTAAACTGTACATCAACATACGACTTACTAAGTATTATTACTATGCCCTATCATTTTAATTTTGAGTATTTACTAATGAGACGGCCGCAGAAGATAGGCCTTGAAATTCAAAATCTAATGGTACCTCAATGATGCCCGTATGTCACTTATAAGTGAAGATATTCACAATTTTGTGAAAGCGAGACGAGTTGCGATTTCTCATGCTATTTACCCGTAATGAGAACTCTCTAGTGTGTCCGATTACCTCCTCCAGCGACACCCGCTGGTGTCTGCGCGTCTGTGCGTGCGAGATTGTCTCAAACGGTCATATGAAAACTGATTTCAAAAATATGTTCCGTCATGTTAAATGATTACTGTATCGAAGTGTCTATTCGCAACCAAGCTACGAATAAACGAAGTCTCTATTCGCAACCAAAGGCTAGTCACATGATATACGTGACATCATTGGAACATGTATTTGACCATATTAGACATTTGTGATACACTTTGATCGTGATCCCAGTGGTCTCAGTAGCAAAGCGGTAAGCATCTCCGCTTGTAACCGTTGTTAACCTGGTTCGATTCCCCGCCGTCAAATTTTTTATTTTTATTTTTTTTTCATTTTTCAGAAATTAATTAAGTGAATGCAACAAGATAACTATGTATACAAAGACAATTATTCGGCATTTTGACAAAATTAGCTAACTTACTGGTAACATAGTAATTATTTATCCGGTAAACCGGTAGGAAACGAGGAAAGGCGCTTCAATTAACCTTCTCCACGATGCCTAACGGCCTAAGTGATGAGTAAGTGGAAGGCAACAACACCAACTTCTGGAAGAAATTCCGTGGTTGATTGTGATGTCCTGTAAAAGACATTCAACTAACTGTACCTTCTGAAACAAACATGAATAGTCGCTGGGTCTGTAGTGTAGTGGTTATGAATGCATTTTGTAATCCTGCACTCCGCGTTCAAAACCTAGCTGCGGCGATTTGGAAGCAGACCGCCTTGCGTTGGTTTTCATACAACGGTATGAGTACCGGTGGTTCAGAAAGAAATCGCAAACTACTGAACGTAAACATGCCCGGGAATTTAAAAAAAACAAAAACAAACAAACAAACCAACAAAAACACACACACACACATTCTATTGATTTGCCAAACCAAGCCATACATCACAGTGTCAGGATTAATTCATAGAAACATATTGATCGACACGGAGATATCAAAGATATCATGATAGGTTTATAGAATATCTGAATTTGTTGTTGTTGTTTGTTTGTTCGCTTTGAACATAAGTTTAGCAAATATACGTGCTACTACTAATAGCTGCCACTACTGGAGAGTGCACTGGACTGATATTTGCATGTGGATTATATTTTATAATATAAATATAAATTTATATTTATACAAATATTAATTGTATAAGCTTCTACATTGGTTTGTTAGTTGTGTACTCATTCCATATTGTTTATGGATTTCCCACAGCTTGTTTGTATCTACTCTTGGTTGCGAATAGAGACTTCGTTTATTCACAACTTGGTTGCGAATAAACTCTCCCTTACAAAATAGTACAAGTATACAAATAAATTATTATTAATCTTTAAACTTATGTTCTCTTTAACTTTAGTAGGTCAAATCGCACGTTTTATGTGTTGAAAAGTGTAGCGCAATCGATATGTGGCGGCTGTCATGACCCGTCGGATTCCAATTCACAAAGTCACATCTTCGCAGAAAATCTGTTTTTCAACCACAATTTGAGCAAGTTTAGCGATGAAACTATGCTGATTCAGGGGCAATATTTTATATGGCAATTAAAATTCACATTAAACAAAGACATTTATTGTATCCATCGATTCCGATCCGATACGCGATTATTCCACTGCCTCTATCTGTGGGATGCACTCCCCGGCAGTCGGCAGCTTGCACAGATCTATAGAGCACACTTTATTCACAAACTTCCAGTTTCTTAGTTCTATATAATATTTTAGTTTGTAATGTTTAATAGTTTCTATTATATCACCTAATAATGTTGTGAAAAATAAAAAAAAAAAAAATGCCCAGCCGGGAACAGAACCCCAACCTCCGTCATGACAGGCAGACTGCTTACGACTTACACTAGCGAGGACACAACACTTGCTCTACAAAGATATTTATATAGTCAAGCCGCCGTTTTGGGTTTCATGATTGTAACATTTTCGCCTGTTTTTCAACCACAATTAAAGCAAGTTTAGCGATGAAACTTTCCAACTTCTGTAAAATTGAATACAGAATTCAAAGATCCATCTACAATTGATGGTTTTCTATTGAAAGCGCCAGAAAAAAATTATTTACGGTTCAGTGTGCCGTTTGCATCTTTCTCCGCGTGCGAGGTGGTCTCAACCAACGGGTCATAGGCGGATTATGAAAACTGACTTCAAAAATATGTTCCGTCATTTTAATTGATTAAAAGATAGTACAAGTATTCAAATAAATTATTAATAATCTTTAAACTTGTGTTCTCTTTAACTTTAGTAGGTCAAATTGCATGTTTTGTGTGTTGAAAAGTGAAAGTTTACATGCCATAGTAGCGATCGATACGCGCATGCGCAGTCCCCATGGCACATGGTCATGCGTTTTCCCATTCACAAAGGCACGCTTCGCAGAAAATGTTGTTTTACATCCACAGCTGAAGCTAAAACAGCGATGAAACTTTCCAGATATATGTAAAATTGTATGCAGAATTCAAAAATACATTTATAATTGATTTAATCCTATAAGGAACACCAGAATAATGTTACAAAGTGCACATGCCAGTCCGATATATATGCGCAAAGAGCAAAAACACATCTTTGCAGAAATGTTGTTTTTCATCCTCCCGGCAACGAGTTAAAGCGATGAAACTTTCCAGATATATTTAAAATTGTATGCAGAATTCAAAAATGCATCTTTATTTGAATTAATTCTACAGCAACACCAAAACAAAAATTAATTACGGTAAGTATGAAATATATTCTTATTTATATAAAAGGTCACGATGATTTCAACCAATCGCTGTGCACGAAATATTAGGCATACCTTTCCTGGAAAACCCCGGATGACGTGTGTTATTGTCACGTGAGATTTGAATGAATGAATGACGTCAAAAGAATGCATGGTAAATTAGAGAGCGTTTTCCGGGACAAGGTGAGTCACTGCTCGGTGACTCCGTATATCACTTTTTTTTTTCATTTCCGGTAACGGCACGATGGGACTCGCTACCATTAGCACTTCAGTTTTAGCTACATTACATTCATGTCACATATATTTTCCAATTTAAAATCAGGTTATTATTGGTATATTTTCAGAATAAAAGAGAAAGTTAGTTTAGTTTAGATAGAGAGATTGAAATATTTATTTTGAAATGTTTTGCTATGTGATGATTTTCTTCCAAATATTTGAAAATTAATCATACTGGCGAGGGTTCAACGTAGAACTACTAGAACATGATGTTCGCGCCGGCTCTCTGGTACTATTATTAATAGTAGCCTATGTAGATAATATTTAAAAATAGACGTTTTGCTTATGAAATCATCACAGTTGGATACAGCTTGACAAGACGAATCCAACAGTATCTCAACGAAGACTGTACGTTAATTGTTAATTCTAAGCAGAGTTATCAATATTTTTCTGTCGTTATCTTCTACCAGGAAGAGTAATGGGATCTTAAGAAATGGGGGAATTTTTATAGCGGCTCAATAAATTGGAAGCTGAGAAATTCTGCCTTCTATTACTGTGGCTTGTTTATTTTTAAACGGACAACATAGTACCATATATCATCGCGTCCGGGGTGGCGAGACCTAACTTGACGTATTATCTACTTTTCTATAGAATGTGCTGTGACCTAATTAACAATTAAAAATGGCCGCCAATTGTTTATTATTCATTAAAAGTCTGTCGCATTGCTAACAAACTTGGTAATATGTATATTTTATTATGCGTTTTGGTAACAGGAAAGTAAAGGTCACATTCCTCTTTCGATAGAATGTCGAGAGGATTGAGAGGATCGACTTCATTGCACCGGGTTTTACCCCATATGGCTCAGTCTCTTTCCGCAGGGCGGCTTGCCGAAAGCATCAAACAAAGCACTAGTCTCCGAGTCTCTGAGAAAAATGCACTCGACTTTTATGAATTTTTTGATATGATGTGATGTATCCTAATTAACAGTTAAAAATAGCTGCCCATTTATATTAATTAAATGTCAGGGGGCTGCGTGATCTCGAGGTATGGTGTCCGCCTCAAGTACAGGAGGTCCCGGGTTCAAGCCCTGGTGAGGCCCGGGATTTTTTCATGTGGACTTCTAGTAATAAAATTTCCCCTGGTCTCTGGGTAGTAAGATCGGACACCCGCGTGTATTGTTGCGTACATAAAAAATCCCTTGGCAGTTGGAAATCGAAAAAGAGTAGCCTAACGGCGCTGCCCGGGCAAAATTTTGAGTTAAAAATCTACCCAAAGTATTTAAGGATCCTCGCTGGTGCTACGGAGATTGTGCACTGAGCTGAGTTTCTCCAGACTCAGGTTTGAGTTAGGAGGAGAACGGAACACTTATGGGTTACACCTGTGTGCCATGATGTTGATCCATCGACTAAACTAAACTAATTAATTAAATGTCATGTGAAATGTTTGTCATCAGTGAAAGAATAATTCATGAAAATGTACTCATATTGTCTTAATGTACCCACAGCAATGCGACAGCTTTTTTTGTTGTTGATTAAATATCATGCATTAATGTAAGTAAATAAGTTTGTAACTGCTGCATAAATTAAGCAGCAGTTAATTAATTATTAAAATATTAAATAATAAAAAATAAAGATGTTAATTAATTAGATATTTGCTAATAATTGAATTCTACTTGTGCTCTATAATTTCACTGTTCTGTATCTAACAGTGAGCAATTAATAATTAAATACTAACATTTAAAAAAAACAATAACTTATTTCACAGTATTTTATTTAAATTTAAATAATTATCTAAAGGTGCGCTGCTAAGAAAAAAAGTACTCCTTACAGGTTTACAACAGACGGGTCCGAAAACTAGCTTTCAAAATTATTTTCAGTCATGTCAAAGGGTGACAAATTATACAAGTGCACAGATAAGTTACTGCTACAAATGAACCTTGCATTCTGTTTAATTTTAGTAGTTAAATTGCCAGTTCTAATGATAAAATAAAAAGGAATCCGCTCTGCTATACTACGCAATGCTAATGGCTTGGGTCTGCCATTTTGAATTTTGCGATATCGATATCTCATTGTTATGCTAAAATTGGTTATTGTTTTCTGAAAAAAGTCATAAACTATAATTGTTGAAACTCTTCACATATATGAAAAATTGAATGGAGAATCCAAAAATGCAATAAAAAGCCTACTTTTATTTATTATACGTGACTTATATGAAAAATTAGCTTACCGGGCATCAAATATAGAAAATTAACTCCACTGAGAAATAACGTCTAGCGACAAAGGTTTTCAGTCTAGCAGACAGGCTACTTATGCAATTTTTAGAGTTGGTTCCCGCAAAGTTTAACCGGTTATTTCCAAATACATCCAATCAGAAACAAGCATGGGTACCCCCAGGCATAAACCAGATGTCACAAGAAACTTTATGCTAATGAGGTCATACCGTACCCTAGCAATTTCACGATATGCCAACTATTGACACTACTATTAATAGCAGGAATGATCATGTTAAAATTGAGCTGAGACCATGACAGATAAACAGGCTTTGGAAAACCAAATCTAATGGTACCTCAATGATGCCTGTATGTCAATTCTAAGTGGAGATATTCACATTTTTGTGAAGGTGTATCGGGATAAAATATTCACATGATATCCCTAATTTCAGTACTCTAAAGTGTGCCCATTTTATCTCCACTTCCGGTCCATGCGAGATTGTCTCAAACGAGTCACAAGCGGACATGAAAACTGACTTCAGTAATATGTTCCGTCATGTTAAATGATAAAAAAAATAGTACAAGTATACAAATAAATTATTAATAATCTTTAAACTGGTATTCTCTTTAACTTAGTAGTTTCAAATTGAATGGTTTGATCCTAGCTGATCAATATTCGCGTCGGCCGCCATCTTGAATTTCCATTCACAAAGACGAAACATGTCAGAAGAAATAATTGTTTTCTACCACCAATCATTGACTATCATCGATGAAACTTTCCACATAGATGGAAAAATGGGTGCAGAATTTGAATATACGTCTCAGAATATCTTAGGACTTATGAGAACATCATAGAAAATAAAATTAAGTAACACATATATATATATATATATATATATATATATATATATATATATATATATATATATATATATATATATATATAATATAATATAATATAATATAAATGACAAAGGTAATTTCAACCAATCGCAGTGCACGGAATATTAGATTACCTGGGCTGGCTTCTGAGAAAAATGGGCTGGCTTCTGAATTATTTCTAGTTTTGTCTGTGCTATTTGAAAATTGTTTCTTCTAATTCATATTTGATCTTGTCCACAGTATGGATTTCTTTTAGGGGAGAAGATTGAGCACATTGAAGATAAAATAAGTGATTCTCAAATCCACACTTATGATGTTAACTCATATCTGTGTAAGTATTATTAGTGTTTTCATTCTGTTGTATATTACTATGGGATCCTACAGATTGGTTTGATATATCACTCTAGATGAAATATAAACTCACCAATCTTTCCCACCATTTTTTAAATTAAGATTTTGTATTAGTATTTCAGACATGCATGATAAAAAACTGGCAATAAATGCAACCCGTGCCCCACATTTGATTTTACTTGCATACTGTTTGGCAGCCATGCTGATGCAGTGGCTAGCATGTTTACCTGGTCAGTCAAGTGTTCTAATCCCTCCTCCAGGTGGGCATTTTTAAAAAGTTGACTTTGGCTTCCAGCCTAAACTTGGTACCAGGAAATATTTTGTAAAGTAAAGATGGCCGGTTTGATATTGACCTCATTACGAACCGAGTGCCCATTAGTGTATATAAATAGGGGCTTGTGCTATACACTATATATACCTAAAGGCAAGCAGAAGAATCCTTTAGTTTTACTACTATATGTATACACAGGACGTGGCAGTCAACCCCAGCGTTTTTTTGGCTGTTTGTGATATTTTGGCATGTTTACATTCAATAGTTTGCCATTGCTTTCTGAATGACCAGCACTGATACCTTTGTATGGGAACCAACGCAAGGTGCGTCTGCTTCCAAATCACCTGCAGCTGTTTTCGAACGCGGTATGCAGGATTATGAATTGTAATCATAACCCCTTTGCCTCAGCACATCAGTTTAGAAATAACAGTAATGGAAAGTATGGTTCCTGGAGGATGAGGCAAGGGCTGACCATCATTTACAGTGAACACATAATGTTGAAGCCACCCTGGACATGTAAAATGCATGATGCAGGTGAAATGGTGAAGGATTTGGAATCTCTCCAGTGGGCTGTGAGGAGAGGGACATCTGCAAAGGAAATGATAGTGATGATGAAATGCATTGTGATATTTTTCTGTCATTCCTTTCTATTAAAAATTCCATATCATCAAATCAGTTTTATATTTATTCCTTGTGGACATTTTGCCATTGATGTTTTCTTTTTAAAAGTATTCATCTTCATTGGATTTATTGACTGGTTCACACCCCTTTCCTTGAATCAATAATAATACATGCATTTCTTCCATCTCATAGACATTTTCAGTTGAATTGTTTGCTGATACTTTTTTTTTTTTTTTTAGTTCTGTCACAGCTCTACTACTGCCTTGTTTTTCTCAGAGTAAGTTTATTTCTGTTGACATTGCTGGTATCAGATTTGTGACAGTATAAATTTAACTTAGCACCAGCTTAGTGGTTAGCATTCTTGCTGGTCCATTGGTCATTTGCTCAAATTCCCATTGAGGCAGGGATGTTTTATAATTTGGCCTGGTCTCCCAGGTTGACCTAGCCTAAACTGTGCACCTGGAAATATTCTGGTAAGTGAAATCTGCCAGCTTGACATTGACTACATAACCCATCCAATGACGATGGGTCTTTAAATATTCTGGTAAGTGAAAGCTGCCAGCTTGACATTGACTACATAACCCATCCAATGACGATGGGTCTTTAAATATTCTGGTAAGTGAAAGCTGCCAGCTTGACATTGACTACATAACCCATCCAGTGACAATCCATTCATCCATCATGTGCCATGCCGGAAAGCGTGGGCGGTCATGTTCTGCCATCTCACTCGATCACCAGAGTCATGGATCAGCTCTGTGTTTCTGTCTCGACCATGCCACAAGGCCAAGCCATCCAGGTACTTGCTTCTAGGTCTTCCCCTTGGTCTGTTCCCCTCGATCTTACCAGTTGTCACCAAGTTCTCCAAATAATTTCTTCTCATAACATGCCCCAAAAATTGTGACTGTCTGCGTCTAATGTCTCTAATCAGTTTACGATCACCATTTGTTTCTTGAAGGATTTGTTCATTGGTCTTTCTGTCCATGGTATTCTTTGCATTTTCCTCAGAAACCACATTTCTACAGCCATCAGATGTTTTTCAGCCTGATTGCTCATTGTCCAAGCTTCACATCCATATAAAAGTACAGGTTCTATGTAGCATCTCAACACTCTTTTTCTCGTTTCAATTGACATCTTTTTATTGGTCAGTATGTTTTTCATCTTGCTAAAGGCTACTTTTGCCATGGCGATTCTTGTTCTAATCTCTTAAAGGCATCTCCCATCAGATGTTATTACTGTTCCGAGATAATTGTACCTATTCACTTGTTGAAGAATATTCCCATTTACTTGTATATTACATTGTGGTGTTTCGTTCTTCCTAGTGACGACCATAATCTGTGTCTTTTTACAATTTAATTCTAACCCTAGTTGTTCACTGTGTGTAACAACCGCATCTACTAAATGTTGCAGGTCCTGTTCATTGTCTGCAATCAAGACTGTATCAACTGCATATCTAATGTTATTGATGCATCGTCCCCCAATGTTGATTCCTTCCATATCTTCAAGTGACGATGGGTCTTTAAAAATATTGGGCTAGCACCATATACAAAAATGAAAAAAACATGTCCATTACCTTTCCTAGTGTAACTTTACTGTTTCTGTACCAAGCATGTCAGCATAGACAGATCAGTTACTGCCTACATGACGTGTGTAGTCCAGGCAAGTGTGTAATGTGATTCAATTAGTAAGAAATGAGTTACAAAAATGTACTGTGTTTAATCATAATAAATTTCAACATGTTATTGGTTGCTTGGTAAACGTTGTGTTAGTAGGAACAAAATTATTGGTGGCTATTTTAGAGAGGACATTGATTTTGTTGCTGTCTTATTTTATCAGATGTGTCCTCATTTATCCCATGGCCAAGTCAACACAGTGTATCCAATAGAGGTGGAATTATCAATAATGAATTGATGCTGTCCATTCTGTCAAACAGAGAACAAGTAGGTTGATTACCGTTCACTTCCTGTTTTTTCCAAACATAATGATGATTGTTGCATATATTGCAATTTTCAGGTTCACTTTGCTTTATTTGTATGTATACCCTACATTATTCTTATTCCAGATGTGGCAACTGATAAAAACTAGAGATCAGATCTGTTGCCATCTTCTCATTGAATCTTGATTGGAATGGATTTCTAGCACTTTCTGTCACTCACTATAATGGTGTAGTCTAACATCCTCTTTCCAGCCTTTCTTTTGATGTTTTTTTCTCACTTAAACTATTGGCTTTTCTTGTTTATTTGGCGTCCATCCTTCTCTTGAGCATAGTTTTCAGCAGGCATATATGTCTTTTTATATAGATCTTATAAGGTTTTATACATGTGAAATATGGATAATAAGCAGACAAGTCTGAGACACATCTAACGGTAGTGGAAATATGATTTCTGAGGTTAATGCAAAGAATACCAATGAAGGGCAGAGCAATGAATGAGAGTTCTTCAAGAAACAAGTGAGAACCATAAATTAATTGAGAAATTAGATTTAGACAGTGAAGATTTTTTGGGCACATTATTAGGAGAAATGTGTTTGAAAACAAAAACTTAGTGACAACTGTCAAACTTAGGAAGAGAGCAAGGGAAAGAAGAAGAGATAAACACCTAAAAGACTTGGGCACATGGCATTATTGGGGCAAAAATGCACACCTGACCCAGCACTCAGGTGATTGTGTGAGATCATAAACCAAGACCATCGATGCTTATGAGCATGGCGCATAATGATGGTGATGTGTCTTTTTATGTTCCAAACCTATTTGATTTCTCAAACCTTGATTGCTTTTCATTCTTTGTTTGTTTAGGACATCTTTATTTGTCATTTTGTCTTTCCTTGTCGTCTACATTTTGACAGCACAACTTCTTTGTCTCAGCTGTTTTGTTTGTATCAACACACCATGTAATGATGTACAATATACTTTCTTCCTCTTCTTTCGTTCGCTTGAAATTTGTCTATAATTGCAATATAATCTCTTGTATGAAATTCACTGTCTCATTTAGTTCACTCAGTGGTCCATATAGATTAACTTCCGCTATTGCTTCTCCAGGCCAGAAGGTTTGATTATATATGTCACATTTTGGGCAATCTTGGAGTATGTGATCTGCTGTCTGCGACACCAATCCACATGTGCGCATGACTTATTGACCAATCCTGAATTTTGTAGGTTCCAAATTGCTGTTATATAGCCAGGGGCGCAGAGTTAGGGTGAGCGCCCAACCTTGCAAAATACCCCATGGCTTGTGCATTCATCACCTCTGGCAGCAAAAGTTCAACTTCTGGCCTTCACATGGTGGAACTGTTTTAACTAACAGGAGAAGGGGCGGCGGCAAATCTCTTGCGCTGTAAAAAATCAGAATGCTCCAGATATATTCTTCTTTCGTTCGCTTGAAATATGTCTATAACTGCAATGTTGTCTCTTGTATGAATTTAACTGTCTTATTTAGTTCACTCAGCGGTCCATAGAGTTTATCTTCCACTGTCGTCTCTCTAGGCCAGAAGGTTTGCCTAGATATTTTATATTTTGGGCAGTCTTGGAGTATGTGCTCTGCTGTCTGCAACGCCAATCCACATGTGCACATGGCTGTTTCACCAATTTTAAATTTTGTATACATGTGGTTGCGTAATCTATTGTGTCCTGTTCTGAGGCACAGAATAATGACTTGGTCTGGTCTGGCCATAATTGGTAGTCATCTTGAGCAGGTTTTGGTGGCTTTCTGACTGATTTGATCATTCTTTTCTTTTGGTGGTATGTAATGGGCTCATCAGGCTGTTCTTCTTTGGCTCCTTCCTTAGCCAATTGATCAGCTCTGTCGTTTCCGGGTACTCCACAGTGGGATGGTATCCACTGTATGGTGACCTTATGCTGACTGCTAAGTTCAGAAAGTAGTATCCTTAGTACTGGCAATATCCCAGACAAGAGCGCCTCAAGTACTGATTTTGCATCCGTCAATAGCACCACAGGTTGTGTACCATTGCTGGTATTTAGTAATTTCTCTGTTGCTATCTTGATTGCCTCAATTTCAGCATCATAGTTACAGCAGTACTTTCCTGTCACTTTCCTCTGGCTGTGTCCCTAGTATTATTTGGGTATTCTATGTACACTCCGCCCCTCCATTTCGAACAGCATTTTGTGCTGACCCATCTGTGTAGACATGGATCCAGAGGTCCTGTGGGTATTCTTCATCAAGGAAGCTGAGAGTGGCTGTTCTGTGCTGCACACTGTTCTGTTCTTCCTTGTCAAATATTCCTCTCACATTTGTCTGGATTTGTAATGATAGTCTATGTTCATCTTTCCATGGAGTTCGCTCTGGAATAGTTGTTAGGGGGATACCAACTGTGGGCAGATTGGTGGTTTCTCTGCAGAGTCGTTTGGCATGGTGGATAAAACTACTTCTTTTCAACCGCCCCATAGCTAGGTTTTCAAATCTGTTCTTCATAGGGTGGCCTGGCAGGCTGAGGAACTTTTCTGCTTGTATTAGTGTTTTCGTATCTCTGCGCTCTCTCAGTGCTTGTATCCTCCCCATCTTCTCCATTTCCACTTTAGGGGTTGATCTCATCCCTCCTGTGGTGACTCTAAGTGCTTGATTTTGCACCTTGTCCAGCTCTTGTAGTGTGGTTTTTGATGCCGAACACCATGCAGTTGACCTGTATTCCAGGTGTGGTCGTATGCTCTGTTGATAAACTTTGCTAAGTATTTTCCCACTGGCTCCCCATGTGGTTCCACTTAGCTTTCTCAGGATGGCTATTTTCCTTCTGGCTTTTGCTACTGCTTTGTTGATGTGCTTTCTCCATGTCAGCCTGCCGCCATCAAATGTTACTCCAAGGTATGTTGGCTCTTTCTCTTCTCTTAGGGGTGTTCCATTTATCTGGATGATCCCTGCCTTTTGTTTTGGAGAGAGGGTAAATAGGGTGGTGCTGCACTTGTCAGTGTTTATGCTGACACACCATCTATTTGCCCATGCAACAAATGTATCTACAGCTCTTTGTAGCAATCTAGTGGCCACTGATGCATGTTCATTTGTGCTCCATAGAACCTGGTCATCGGCGTACATTGCCGCTTTAATTTCATGCAGTAGATTAGCAACGAGATCATTGATGAAGATTAGAAAAAGTGTGGGGGATAAGACTTCGCCCTGGGGAACACCATGATGCAGTAGTACTTTCTTGCTCTTGAGTCCGTCTATCTGTACTCAGGCTCTTCTGTTGTGCAAGTATGCTTTCACCCATTTGTACGTTCTTCCATTGACTTTGCAGTTTCTCAGTTTCTTCATCAGACCTTCTTTCCAGACTTTGTCAAAGGCTTTCTTCAGATCTATCCATGTCGCAAGCACCAACTTCTTCTCTTAGAATGCATCCTCAATTTCTTGAGAGAGGTAGGTTGTCTGATCTTCCGTAGAGTAGCACTGCCTAAAGCCAGCCTGCTGTGGCACAAGGATGTTTTTACTTTCAATGTACCACTGCAATCTGTGATTGATGATGTGCTCCAGTGTTTTGCAGAGACAGCTGGTGAGGCTAATTGGTCTGTAGCTAGAGGCAATGGAACTATCTTTCCCTGATTTTAGGAGGGGTATCATGATTGCTTCTCTCCAGGCTTGTGGAACACAGCCTAAGGTCCAACTGTTATTAAAAATCTGCAACAGCTTTGCTTTGGCCTCTGTTCCTAGGTTCCTGATCATTTCATTGGAGATACCATCAGCTCCTGGTGACTTTCTCATTTTCAGTTTTGATATGGCTAGCTCCAGTTCGCTGATTGTGATGGGTGCCTCCAGAACCTCATGTACTATTTCCTTCTGTCCTGTATGTTGCAGTTTCTCTCGAATCTCTTGTTGTTTCTCTGGACTAATTTTGATATTATCTTATGCGAATGAGTCCGCAAAATGGTCAGCTGCTTGCTTTCTTGTTAAGATGTTTCTATCTTTATGTAGTGCAATTTTTGAGTTTCTCCCTGTGCCCTCATCGTTTAGTTGTTTTATTAGCTTCCACAATTTCCTTTTTCCATTTTCTCCTGCCAGCTTTTCCGTCTAGCCTGAAGCTTGGCCCTTTGAAATTTGGCTTTTGCGTGCTGGAATTTATTGTGGTGCTCTTGGCTGGGTGTGGCCTCTGCTTGCTTTCTACACACTTCCACATCATTATGCAACTGTTCCAGTTCACTACTGCAGTAGGGTTTGTATTGTTGACGGGCTCCTATGGGTACTGTTTCTCGCGCTGCCTGTAGTATGCATTTCCCAAACTCTTCAACTACTTTATTTATGTCTTTCTCAGTGTTCAGGTTTCTAACCAGTAAGCTGGTGTGATTCATATACATTGCCCAGTCTGCTTTCTTGTAGTCCCACCTCGAGAGGGTGCTGCTTTCACGTACAATCTCATTTTCTACAGTTAGAAAGACTGGCCGATGGTCACTGCCACCAAGTTGTTTCCCAACAATTCGTGTAATGTTCCACTCCAGGTCTGGTGAATGAAAAGCCAGGTCAGGTGTAGTTGTAGTGTGCCATGATCTCGAGTAGAAAGTATGTGGGTCGGATGGCTTGTTAATCAAGATGAATCGATTCTCATCCTGCCAGTCTTCCAGTCTCTCTCCTCTCTGGTCCATGTGATCATAGCCCCAGCTCTGCGAGTGGCTGTTGAAATCGCCACACACAACCATTTTTCATGTTAAAGGTAGTGTGTCCAGTGCCTGTGGGCAGTCACTTGGACGGTAGTAGTTGATCAGATGTAGATCTGTATAGCCTGTCTTAAGTTTAAGTGTCTGATACTCAGCCCCTTCCATGTAGACTTCAATTTGGGAAGCAGTGATGTTATTTTTTACTAGGGTCAGTATCCCACCTTTTCGCTTGTCCTTTCGGTCAGATCGGTAACACTGGTAGCCTCTGATTTTGAAGGCTATAGTTTCGTTGAGGTGAGTTTCTTGTAGGCAACATATGCTTACTTTTTCTTGGTCCAAGATGTTTTCTAATTCTATTTTTTTGTTGCTGACTCCCTCCGCATTCCAGTGCATTATTTTAAGTCTTTGTTTAGTATGGCCAGCCGTCCTATTCTCATATCCCCTGGCTCCACAGGACATCTGAGAAGGACCGCCAGTAGTTGGGGTTGGACCCTTTTGAGACATAGGGCCCGGCACTGCACCTGCCTGGGGGTCCAAAGCAGGGCGAGCACCATAACATTTAGCAGTGGTCGACATATTCCATTTTGCGTAATTGCGTGACATCCTGATTTCTGTGGTGCACCTCCTGGCTGGTTGCCTCCGTCTTCAGCACCTTTCCTTTGCTAGAGCAGATTGTGGTCTCACTCGAGTTTAGATGTTTACGCACGTACACACGTGTCTGCACATGCATGTACGTGCATACACATCTAGAGCATACTGGTTATTTTTTGGCGCCAGAAACTCGCCGTCGCCCCTTCTCCTGTTAGTAAAAACCGTTCCGCCACGTGAAGGCCAGGAGTTGGACTTTTGCTGCAGAGGTTATATATTCACAAGCCATTGGGGTATTTAAACAATGTTGGGCGCTCACCCCAACACTGCGCCCCAGCTACATTCAGCAACATTTGGAACTCTCCAGATATATATTAGTACATACATGCACAGATATATGTGTACATGCATACATATCTAAACTCATAAGATTGCAGTCAACTCTAGTAAAGGAAAGGTGCTGAAGATGGAGCAACCAGCCAGGGGTGCACCACATAAATCAGGATGCCACACAATTACGCCATGAAATATGTACAGTATATGTAACACTTGATGATTCTCAGTTGTAAGTGATAAGGCTTTCCTCTGGGCATTGTGTTGGAATCTGTTGTCACTTAAATACTTTGAACCCATAGAGAGAACATTAACAACCTAGGCCTAATCTCAGTCTACATGTGCTGGGTTGAATCATAACCCCATTACATTCTAATATGCCTCTCAGCAGATGTGAATTTCCAGTACCAAGCTTGCACACCCTTCTCTTTTCTGGGCTTGAAGAGGGAAACGAGTGCTCTGTGACACAGACCCTTTAGAGATGACACTGGGTCGGGAGCAAAATCTCTACACCATTTTCACTCCTATAGGTGCAGGACCCTTTCAGTACTTAGACAACCAATACATAAGACTTAATTAACATAATGATAAAATAAATGATTATATTCATTCGATCCTCAATAAGGCTCAGAATTTTTTAATATATAAAAAATCATAGCCTATATACTATGTGGCAAATGCTTGGACAAGTGAGTTGTATTACCCAGCCTGAAAAAACAACTCTTCCAGCACACATTGTTACATATCATCATCATCATGTGTCTTGCCAGCTGGCTAGGCATCCAGGCTTTTCCACAGATCTCGGTCCTTGGTGCTCTGGATCGACTCAGCTGGTGATATTCCTGCATTCCACCGTTTCAGTCCATCCAGCATCATTTCTCTTGGTCTGACACTTTCTTTTCCCACTGACCTTTCCAGTTGTCACAATATTTTCCAATGCCTCTCTTATCATCACATGACCAAAGCATGCTGTTTGTCTCTCTCTTATAGTTGTATATAAGAGAGAGTTTCATTAGCCTCTTCCAGGCAGTCATTATTTTGATACAGATATTTTAATGAGAATAAAACATTATACTCAATCTAAGCATATTCAGTGCAAAATTTAATGTAATATGTTAATTTGTGGTTTTGGGTGGGGAAGGGGTGCTTGAGCATTTTGGTGTTAATAAAAATATATTTTGGATCACTTGGCTGTTTCTTACATAAAGAGGTACTGAAACTTTTGTTTTATTAAAACTATTTCTGAAAATATCTTCTAAACTTGAATATATTATGTGAAACTTTTCTTCTGTTAAAAACTTTTTTGAAAAAAAGCTAAACAGAAAACTTTCTAAAAATTGTCTTCTGCACTTGAATATACATGTGAAACTTTTGTTATATTTAAGAAAAAGACAACTATTTCCGACAACTATCTTCTACACTAGAATATATATGGCATTTGCTATATCATTGTAAATGTTCACATTTGTCCCATATGTATAGACCATAATAGGATGGTACAGTTTTCGACACAATACAACTTCAAGGCCATCATTGAAAGAAACAGCATTGCATAACAACTTGACTGCATCAAATAGCTTTACTGGTGAGCCTCAGGACTTCTTATTCTTGCTGTGCACATCTTCATCATCAGCAAATATGTCCATTCACACCTGCAGCTTTGGCTTTTTGCACAAGGCAGATGGGTGAGTCTTATTAAAGCTAGTGTTTAGATGTGTTTGTTTTTTTAAATTAAAGATAATTCCATGGCTATAAGGATGTGTTCAAAGTAAAGATAATTCCATGGCTATAAGGATGTGTTTAAAGTAAAGAAAATATCATGGTTATAAAGATGTATTTAAAGTAAAGATAATTCCGTGGCTATGAGGATGTGTTTAAAGTAAAGAAAATATCATGGTTATAAAGATGTATTTAAAGTAAAGATAATTCAATGGTTGTAAGGATATGTGTAAAGCAAAGATAATTCCATGGCTATGACCTGAACACTTACTAAACAAGCTGAGCAACGCATAAATGCCTTTGAATATAAATGTTATAGACAAGTTCTAAAAATATATTGGGTAAAGAGAAGAACAAATGCATCAATACTTTAAGAGCTGAATATTGAAGAAGGTTGGCTATTAAAAACGATAAAACAAAGAAAATTGAAATATTTTGGTCACTTGAAACGTCACGAAAGTTTGGAGAGAACAATAATGGAGGGGTATATGCCTGGGAAGAGAGGAAGAGGACGGCCAAAGAGAAGATGGGTGCAGAATGTGGCGGATGATCTCCAGGTGGGTGTATCGGACACGGGACATCTTGCTTATGATCGAGAAGTTTTCCGGAAGGTTGTTATGGGAGCGAGGTTCTGCAAAGGACATGCTACTGAATGAATGAATGAATGACGATGTGAAATGTTAGATTATTATATACCATCATAACCAAGCCCTAAAACTGGTAACTAAGAAGAAATGATCTGTATAACTCAGCTCTCGTGATATACATAACTAAGAAGAAATGATCTGTATAACTCAGCTCTCGTGATATACATAACTAAGAAGAAATGATCTGTATAACTCAGCTCTCTCGTGATATACATAACTAAGAAGAAATGATCTGTATAACTCAGCTCTCGTGATATACATAACTAAGAAGAAATGATCTGTATAACTCAGCCCTCGTGATATACATAACTAAGAAGAAATGATCTGTATAACTCAGCCCTCATGATATACATAACTAAGAAGAAATTATCTGTATAACTCAGCTCTCGTGATATCCTTCAAGCAAACACCAGAAGTCACCAAAGGGGAAGCAAAGAACAGTAACACTGTAACTTACAGTGCAGTTTGTAAAAAGCGAGTAAGGAAGGTTGACACGAGACTATCTGCTCATCCCTTTGAAAACTTTGGCTGAAAAATCCGATAAATCATGAACGAATAAATAAAGAAAAGAAAAGTAAATCAGCCAACCATGATATTTTCCTCTCTTAGAAGAGGTATGACATGATGTGAAGAAAGCCATAATGAGTCTGGATTGTTAACTTACCTGCTCTCGCCTAGGAACATCTCAGGAATTGGCACTAGGAATGTTAAAACTATGTATGATTTGGGTTTTAAAAAATAACCCACACTGAGAGAGAATTAGACTGAGGTGAATAATATGGGAAGGGCATGAAAGGAGCTGAATAAGGAAGTAAAGAATAGTAGAGCTTGATGTGAACTGGTTGAGAGCTTATGCTTCATTGAGAGATAAAAGGCACCAAAACACCAAAAATGGTAGCAACTATTATAATCATGATGGCATTTTTATTCTAGACAAGCTCGTGATAGATGACAATGGTCAAATAATATTTTAAAAAGAACAGTCACATTAGATATGTACACACATCCCTCTTCTCAGTGAAGCAGTTCTTATGCCTCATGTTTGCATGTTGTGAGGTGTTTCTTTTCTTATTTATTTAATGTGCAGTACTTGTGCTGTTTTGAAACTTGAATTGCTATGTTTTAAACATTATTCTACAGATCTTTCCTGAACTTGCCACTGACTGTAATGAATTTGGGTGATACAACAAGGAAAGAGTACAGAAAGAAAAGCAGTGCAACACTTGCTCACAGCCAAACAATAGCTGGAGTGTTACACAGTTCTCAGTAAGAAATCTAGAGATTCAGTTTTAACCTTGACTTCATTCTCCTTCACAATTTTTCTGAACTCTCTGTACCAGACAGCTCACTGTCACCTAAGTGACCTCTCCATACATGATGTCATTTTCATAACTGCTTTTGTCCCATCCAGTTGTTACATTCTTTTTCTTCAGTTGCTTGATCTGGGACAGACTTTGGTGACAGCGACTCTCCAATCCTGTCCGTTATCTGATATTTTCAGGAAGTTTATGTTGCTTACAAAGTTACTTGTTGCCCGGCTGTTTAAACTGTCCAATACATCTTTCTCTGTCACCTCTTGTTTTTCTGGCCTAGTATTTCCCCCACATCAAGCTAATTTCTCTACTCTACCTCTTGTATTGGTGTCCCACATTTCATTTACCTTTTCCTTATGATTTTGTTGAGTGCTGTAGTAACACGTGCATCCGTCAATACCTGAGTATTTGATTTCTTCTTTGACCATGATATTCTCAACATTGTTCTTTGAAGAAGAAAAAACACACACACACCTGCTGCCTCCAGTTTCTTTATAACTCATTGTCTTACATTCACATTGATGTCAAAGAACAGACCACAGATAACATTTCAGGAAGCAGATTTTCATGCTTGTCATGATATTTATATATTCATCCAGTCTATATCCAGTCATCTTGACTTGTCTTGCCACTGGATTCAGATGGACTCGGGCGAAAGAGTGTGGTCGACAAATTGCGTAACACTTTCTCACTTTAATCCAGTTTATCGCGCAAGTCATTCTTCATCCAACTTCGCTTAAAGCTAAAACCAAAGCAACCAGCGACACCGTCAGAGAGCTCCTGTTTGCTGACAGTTGTGCACTACATGCCAACTCAGAGGCAGACAAGAAACACAACGATTCAGCTTTCTCATATACCTGTGCCAGCTTCAGGCTCAATATCAACTTGGAGTAGACTATAGTTATGTACCAGCCAATTCACACCGAGCCAAATATCAAAGTGAATGTTCATAGACTAAGTGTTGTGGACACATTCACCTATCCTGGCAGCACTGTGTCACAAGCTGCCACAATTGATGACAAAGTGAATACAAGAATCTCCAAGGCCAGTGCGGCCTTTGGCAGACTGTACAAGAATGTGTGGGACAGAAATGGAATAAACCTACAAACAAGGCTGAAAGTCTACAAAGCCGTTGTATTATACACACTGTTATATGCTTGTGAAGCCTGGACTGTTTACCAGCAACACGCCAGAAAATTAAACCACTTCCACACAGTCTGCCTTAGGAAGCTATTGAAGATTAAATGGCAGGACGATATTCCAGCACTGAAGTCCTAGGAAGAGCGTCCATGCCCAGCATCCACACTCTACTAATGAAGAATCAGATTCACTGGGCTGGTCACTTCACTCACATGCCAGATCTCAGGCTCCCTAAAGGAATTTGTTACGGTGAGCTGCACTGTGGTAAATGCTCCCAAAGTGGCCAGAGGAAATGCTTTAACCCTTTACAGGGCAGACGCTAGACCGTTTTTAGCCCTGAACAGGCAAGAATTTTTCAGGTTCGGTAAAATTTCGGGTTGCGTTAGTAAAAGCATCATAAATAAGGTGTTAGTCAACCGATTTTAGTTAAATAAACAACACAATGAAGGGAAAAGCATGCAGAATATGTTACTCACATGATTGTTGTCGGTAATCCATATATGAACACAAATATTTACGAAATACAGCATGTTGTTTGTGATTTTCCGTCATCTATACAGCAATTTACAAACACATTTTCAGAATCATAATCACTTTCTTTAAAGTCCGATTCAGACTGCTAATGCAAAGTAACACTTTTCACTGATATCTAGCTTCGATTAATAGTCAACTTCGTGCCCTTTAATGTCACTTAAATTGAACATAGCGAAATCTCATTTATCACTTGAAGAATCGCCAAAATCTGTTTTGAAAAACTACATGTAAAAACCCCGAAAATTATAAAAAAAAAGTCCGTAAAAGTCTGTTCAAATTCATAGTCGGCGTTTACAAATGGCGGCCACGTTGTCAAGCTATCGGCGAAAGCGAAAGTAGCCGTCGGAAGTATCGTAAGGCCGAGAAATCGTGTTTTTACAATGCATAATAGTATCGGACGGAATCGGCCGATCCGCTCGTTAAAGTCATCGACCGCAAATGGCCGTTCTGCCCTGTAAAGTGTTAAAGGCACTCTGAAGATCTCACTAAAAGCATTTTTGAATTCATCACGACACTTGGGAGACTGCTGCCAAAGGCCAAAATTTGTGTTGTACATCATTACGCAAGGGTGTAGTCACAGGACAGGACTGCAAGAGCTGTGAAAAAAAGCCTGCTCAAAAAACCTGCAGGAGATCTTCCTCCTGGAACGTCAAGCATTCTTTGCCCACTTTGTCAAAGAACATTTCGATCCAAAATAGGCTTTACCAGCCATCTTAGAACGCATGGCTCCAAATTTTCAACCCCACTGGATGATATGAATGTTCATCATCATTCTCGATGGACAAACACCATATTCATCTTTGTTACTCATTATATTAATAGCCACTGTAATCAAGTAAAGGTAAAGTTTAATATATGTGGAGAGGAGATTGACACTGAAGGTAGATCTGTGTAGTATATCTGGAGAGGAGATGTACACTGAAGGTAGATCTGTGTAGTATATGTGGAGAGGAGATGGACATTGAAGGTAGATCTGTGTAGTATGTGTGGAGAGATGGACACTGAAGGTAGATCTGTGTAGTATATGTGGAGAGGAGATGGACACTGAAGGTAGATCTGTGTAGTATATGTGGAGAGGAGATGGACACTGAAGGTAGATCTGTGTAGTATATGTGGAGAGGAGGTGGACACTGAAGGTAGATCTGTGTAGTATATGTGGAGAGGAGATGGACACTGAAGGTAGATCTGTGTAGTATATGTGGAGAGGAGATGGACACTGAAGGTAGATCTGTGTAGCATATGTGGAGAGGAGATGAACACTGAAGGTAGATCTGTGTAGTATATGTGGAGAGGAGATGGACATTGAAGGTAGATCTGTGTAGTATATGTGGAGAGGAGATGGACACTGAAGGTAGATCTGTGTAGTATATGTGGAGAGGAGATCAATTATAGATACAGTTTGTCTTGAATTCAAGCTGGAGCAAGCCAAAATAGTTTTGTCTGTTCTACATATGTTGGATACTCCTGCAACAAATATTTAATTGTCACTTTACCAGTTCTGCGGTTACACCTCCAAGTAGATCTATGTAGTACATTTGAAGAGGAGATGGACACTTTCAAGTAGATCTCTTGATAGTTAGCTTATGTGGAATGTAAATGTTCCATCATGGTACCCCTATGGTTTATGATTAGGTTATGAATTAAGTTGAGTTATCTGAAGTTCATATCTGAAGAAAGATGAAGAAACAGTTTTGGTATTTTCTGTTTAATTTATTATTTCTTAATTACGCATACAGTGAAATGAAATAACATGAAACATTTCCTTTTCATCAGGAAAGACTTTGTGAAGTCCAGCGGAGAGATGGAGCATATAGTAAAAGTAAACCATCTGGAATCATCCTTAAATAATTCATTAATGGTGAGTTTACTTTCAATATGTCTTACATTTTAAAGACTAAAAATCGTGAACTTACGTTATGTTTGTAACCTAGCTGAACCTTTGTCTCATCACCAACATCATATGTTATGTCGATATGCATGGGCAGTCGTGGTTTGCTGTCTGTCTCCTACAATCACTAGAGTCTTGGATATGTTCTGTGTTCTTGTCTTGATTATGTCACACGGCCAAACCATATAGGTATTTGCCTTCCCTTTGCTCTCTTCTCATCCTTCTTGTCAATTGTCACAAAGTTTTTAAGTTTATTTCTCCTCATCATGTGCCAAAAAATATTTGTTTATTCAATAGCTGTCATTTGTTTTTCTGTCCATCCAAGGTATTCTTTGCATTTTCCTCAGAAACCACTTTTCCAGTACTATTTGATGTTTCCCAGATTGTTTATCGTCAGTGTTTCACATGATTACTGCAGTATAGGTTCTGTAGAGGACTTCAGCACTTTGTTTTCTCACTGCAATTGACAGCTTTTTATTGATCAGTATGTTTTCAATCTTGCACACATAGGTCAGCATGGCCGAATGGATAAGAATACATGTTCTTAAACATCCAGTGTGCTGATGCCGAGGTAAGGGGTCCAACCCCTACACTGGACAGTTGGACTAAAATGTTGACCTCTCGACCTTGACTTTGGGATGTAAATTACAAGTACCTCTGAAGTCGGAGTAGGTTCACCTGATGGCGAGGGACACTGTTAATAGGGAAAGCTAATCCAAATGTAAAATTCAGTCCAGCAATACTAGAAGTAGTTCAGAAGCGAGCGCCAAAAAAAAAAAAACTTGCACAGGCTACTTTTTGTATAGTGATTCTTGTTCAAATCCCTACAAGGCATCTTCCTTCAGATGTAATGACTGTTCTGAAATAGTTGTACTGATTCACCTGTTTAAAATTGTTCCCATTTATTTGGTTGTTCATGATTATCATGTGCCTTGCCAGGTGGCGTAGGCTTTCATCATGTCTTTCCACATTGTCACAAGGTTTAGTGACAGATAAAAGGTGATTGTGGTTGTGTCTAGTGGTATGTCAGTATGAACACTCTGCAGGCATACTTATGAACAGTTATAGGCACTGAGTAACACAGTTTTCTCGCACACAATTTTATTGGTTACGAAGAGACACGATGAAAACATGACACCATTCCCGGAAACCCTATTAGCACAGGTGAATAAACAATACTGTCTTCAATAGGCCTTGTGACATAACTACTTGCATCGGACTCTTTTCCATGTCCAAACTCCACTGAATGCCTGGCTAAGTTTCTCTTCGATAGGCCTTGTGATATAACTACTTGCATCGGACTCTTTCCCATGTCCAAACTCCGCTGAATGCCTGGCTAAGTTTCTCTGCTCAGCCCAGACACTGAATAACTAGCTTGTTTCCTTAACGTAGCCCACACAAGTAATCAGTGGCTAAGGCCCCAGACTTAGCTGTACTAGCTAAGTCTCCCTGACTTAACTCAAACTCGACTCTCCTGAATGCCACTGTCTTGGCTGGTTTCCCTCACGTAGCCCAAACTCAACTGTTTCTCATTTGCCCAGACTTCTCTCTTATTCACGCTTCCCAGGACCTCCCAAGAGACACCATTTAACCCCTTGAACCCCATTCTAAATTCCTCCAACATTACATTTAGAATTTTTCTTTGTTTCTTTGTCATCTATCACGATTCACCTTCCCACCGAGAATTGTAATCTAGACAAGTACGTGATCTCCTAACCACTTGTTAAGGGGCTTTCCCCGTTAGCTGACAATTTATATTGATGTGTACGTGTCTTAACCATCACCTTGTCTGGGACTACCCCAGTTTGTTGAAGATTGTGATTAACCCTCCTGGCCTCACATCTGCACATTGCTTTGTTACTTTCCAAATTATTTGCTCGTACATCAGCCCTATCTTTACACATTACACACAGATCACAGTCTTGTGGCTCTGGATCAACTCTGCTGATATTTCTCCATGCCACCGTCTCAGTCCATCCAGCATAATTTCTCTTCATTATAATCTTCAAAATGTTGCCTGATATTTAGTAATTTTATTGTAACTACTTAGGCCAGAATTCTCTTATATGCATATGACATAGTTTAATATCAGTGCTACATATATCATTAGTCTAATCTCAGTTTGGATGTTAAGATATTCTGAAGCAGTTGCAATCAGTATGGCCAAGCCGTGCAAACAAGAAGCCATTGATAAGCAGTTTAAAATTACTATGGTTGACAGTTTAAATTACTGTGGGAATATGTGTGTTGTGTGTTTTAGTTTTAAGGATTCATTGTTTTGCTTTGTTATATGTTGAGTGCCTTCTGCAGTATGCACCTGACAAGATGCAGTGAAATATGCCAGGCATAAATTATGCAACCAAATGTATATGTCTGTTAGTAAATTATTACAGGTTTGTTTCATTGTGCATCATACATTTACTTTCAGCATGTGCAGGATAAGATAGCTGAAAGTGAGAAGACTCTTGGTTCACTGGAGATGGATGTTGATGTGATGAGACAACAGCTGTTCCTTCTGGAGCAGGAGGAAATGGAGGAAATGTTTCACATACAAGAGGAAAAGAAACAGAGTGAATTAGAAGAAAAGAGAAAACGTGATGCCAAAGAGGATGCTGAGGAACAAAAAAAGTTTGAAAAGTTACTTATGAACTTAGGAGTGTCTTCTAATGATGTGCTGAGTAACATCCAACCAGAATCATTCACAATGCTGTGCCCTTCAAAAGACAACAGTGCTGGAAATGCTCAGGTTATTAACCCAACTCTGTCTGTTTCCAAGGAATGTGCCTTTGTAAAGAACATTGATATAAATACTAACCATGTGGCAAAGAGTAGGTCTGGTGTGCCACTGGATCATGATCAACATGTGAATTGTGAACAAGAACAGTCTATAAACAGTGCTGAAGTTTATACCCATAAGTTTAGAAACACAAGAGCAGTGAAGGATAAGACAGTGGATAAATTCTCCTTTGTGGAAGATGAGTTAAAGTTGCACCAAGGAACTACAACCAAGAAACAGCAGACAACACAGCCGTGTGCAAGCAGGAATACAGGCACTGCTGTGATACCTGGGCAGGATAGTAGTAAGGGACTTCAGTTAGATTCTCATGAATATTCTCAAAGTAAAGATTTACAAAATACAGGCGTAAAACACAGTACAGAAAACAATGTACATCATGCAGACGCAAGTGATAACACACTTGAAGCATCAAAAAAGAATGTCACGGAAGAATTGGTGGAGCTAGAGAGACCAAAGTTAGATAGTGATGTCTGTGATGACAGAGTCACTCTTTCATCTTCCCCTGTATTTTAACTATAGATTGAATATAGCCACAGGCACTACAGGTTTGTATGTATGTGTGTGTTCGGCAGGTGGATAAGATTGCACTTTGGGAGCAGTGTGTGTTTTAACTCTTTCACTCCCATTTCGCAGTAGATGCTAAAGTATTGTATTACCTTCAAAGAAGGTGACATGGTAACACAGTAGCTAACATACTTACCTGCTGTCCCGGTGGTCATGTGTTCAAATCTCTATTAAGGCATGAATTTTGTTGCCATTAACCTGGGCTATTATTTCAAATGTTTGTAATATCTGCATTTCATGTGTGTTGTCTTTATTAAGTTAATGAATCTCTGTGAGATGCCATGATGCCTCACCAGTTTCCAGAGAGATTCTATATCAATGTTGTCAAAGGCCTTTTCATAATCCAAAAATCCAGTATAGTGGCTAATTCATTTCAATGCTTTGCTCTAATATTATGTGTTATATGGTCAGTGTAGGATCTGTTTGGCCAAAAGTCCTTAATTCATCCCTTAGTTGTTTATCAATTGCATCTCTTCTCTCTCCAGAATGATCCTACTTAATATTTTCCAAGGAACTGACAATAACATTATTCCTCAATAGTTTTCGTACTCTTGTAGGTCCCTTTTCTTAACAGCTTCACCAGATATGCTTCTCACCAGTCTGCTGGTATTTCTTCTGTCTCCTGGACCCTGCTAAATTATGAGGGTAAGTTAATAAGTAAGTCACAAATGGCTGTAGAAAAATAACTAACTATGATAACAACTTGAAACAATTTTATTTTTACACATACATTGTTCCCTTATTTCTCAACATAATTTCCACCAACATTGATGCATTTATCCCATCGTTTTATCAGTCCTCCCAAACCAGCTGCATAGATCTGCGTGCTTTGTTTTCATTTACCTGCCATCCTACAGAACTGTGTGACTTAGTTATTGACTCGCCCTTGTAACTTTTTCAACCCAGCTATGCACCGCTTTACGGGAAATCGCTAGGGGCTAAGTCCACTGAAAACTCACCTTGGCGGGAGACATTTCGAGAGTGATGCCGAAGTTGAATGTAAAGTGAAAACGTGGTTTAGAAAACAGAGCACTCTATGCAGCCAGTTTGGGAGGACTGCTAAAACGATGGGATAAGTGCATCAATGTTGGTGGAAATTATGTTGAGAAATAAAGGGACAATGTATGTATAAAAATAAACTGGTTTCAAGTTGTTATCATATTTAGTTATTTTTCTACAGCCATTTGTGACTTACTTATTAACTTACCCTCGTATGTCCCATTATGTTGCCTTTATTAAATTAATGATTTTCTGTTGGATTCCATTATGCCTCTTCAATTATAATCTGTCAGTGCTATTAAAGGTCTTTTCTTAATCCAAAAATCCAGTATAAGGTGTTGTGTTCTGTATATATTTATTCACTGCACAAAAATTTGTGTATAATTCTCCATTTTTGTTCATTGCCCAAAGCTGGTTTTTCCCCATGATCTCTTTATAGCCTTTCTTATCCAATCCTATCATGACAATTAGGTCACCCATCAAAATTTTGATATCGCCATTTCTTTGATTATCTATTGAAGAGACGTGTAAAATTCCTCCTTACGAGATTCGTCCTTATCATATGTTGGTGCGTAATATTGGATCTCATTTGTGGTTATGTTATGTAGTTCTGAATGTTGCAGTTATTGCTGCTTCCCACTCTATTGGTGTTTTCTTTGCCTCTTTAGATGGCATTATAACCACTCCTTCAATGGGAGGAGCATTCTCCTTTGTATAACCTGAGAACAGCACTGTTTTCATCTATGTTTAAAAGCTTTTTGCCTACTCCCTGTCATTTGTGATGCCTTTTCCAATTCATACATAGTTCAAATCAAATCAAATCAACTTTATTTTAAAAGGATTACAAATTGGGCACGCAGGCCCCTCTTATATTCGGCACTTCCAATCACTCGTCTTTCATTCATCAAGAGCATTATACATTTACATAGGAAGAAAAATAAACAATGTGAAATGAATGTTGTAAACATAAACAAGGCAAATTACCATGTTAACATTCTAGTTGCCAATTCTGGAGATTTTCCTAGGTGAAAATAGGTAAGTTGGTGCCCCAGACTCCTTATGGCTTTCTTTGCACCACATCATACTCTTTCTAGGAGAAGAGTCTCCTGTCATCTTGGTTGGCTGAATTGTTTTCCTTTGTTCATGGTTGGTTGGGTTTTGCAGGTAAAGCTTTCTGGGGAAGTCGGTCCCATGCCAACCCTCCTTAATCACCATGCAACATACATGGTCAGTTATAGTTTTACTATTCCTTGCTTCCTTTATGGACCCTGGTAACACATGGATACCGTGCACTGTGCTGCATGTTAAAGTAGCCAGATTTCAATAGTGTGCTCAGACCAAACAGAAGTTTTTTTATTGTGCCTACTTGCTTTGAACTCAAGCGTAGTCCATACACACTACTTCAGTAGTGCTGGACTGAATTGTGCGTGTGGATTAGCTTATTAGGTTTCGCTATTAACAATGTCCCTCGCCATCAGGCGACCCCACTCCGGCTTCAGAGGTACTTGTAATTAACATCCCCAAGTCAATGACGATAGGTCAACATTTTAGTTCAACTGTCTGGTGTAGGGGTTGAACCCCTTGCATCAGCACATCGGATGTTTAATAACACATGTTCTTATCCATTCGGCCATACTGACCTAAACAGAAGGTATAAGAACACAACATGGATTGATTAATACACCAGACAACAGATGATCACGCTTTTTGCGTTGCATGGGATAGGAAGAGTTAAATCACTTTACTGTTGTTGGTGTGCCTTCCCTTTTAATGCTATGCCAAAAGAATTCTGTAGCATTAATAATAATAGATTTTCTGCTGTTCGTTATTTTTGTCTCCAAATATGTCACTTATTTATGTTGAACAATTAGAAACAAATTGTTACTATGACAAGTAATTTGTAATAAGAATATGAAGCTCCATTGAGTAAATATAGCAATTAATGGTAACGTAATGATGAGCCGGCTTCGTGGCTTAAAGGTTATGACTTTTCTTCGTAATCTCGTATACTCTCGTAGGTAACGTGATGACGGTGAGAATCAGCAGTGGTTCGAATCGCATCGGTAACTAACAGGGTATGTAAGCCGGCCGCTCAGAAAGCAATGGCAAACTACTGAGCGTAATCTTGCCAAGAAATCAACATACAGCTGAAAGATGCTGGTGTTGACAGCAATGTCCTGTAAAGGATATGAAAAAAAAAAAACATGATGAGAAGGAAATACTCGTTAACCGAATATTTTGACCCCTGTCCAAGCAGCCATAGAGAAAAAAAAATGTAATATTTCTTGAATAAAATACACTATATTTATGAATATGTGTGTGTGTGTGTGTGTGTGTGTATGTGTGCGTGCATATAATTGGTTATATAAACATTACCTGATTAAACTAAGGGAGCTAGTGATGACAAATAATACAGAACTCAATCAACATCCCATAATTGGAATAGTTAACTTGAAACCCTTTAACAAAAATGGAGGCCAAGTCTGGTACCAGCAGCTGTAGTAATTGCAGCTCCAATAGTGCAGTAAGTAATTAACCTACGGCAGGATTAGCAAACCAATAGGGCATTTATTTGTTCCTAAAAATACTGCTTAAGAAACTACAGAGAAAATTAAAGGAAAAGCATCACAGGCAGTGGTATTGATACATCAATTATTCCTCCCTATGACGCTTAATGGGAAAAGTTTAAGAGAAAAAAAGAAAGGACGAAGAACATGACTACATCAAAATAACTCAAGGCAGTAGGTATATTTAATATGTAATTAAATGAGTTTTTATGTGGATGATAAGACAAAATTTAAATTTAAGACAAAATAACAAATATTTTTGAAAAGACAAATGTAATGAAATGTATAATGCAGATACCATGGATATATGGTATTTGTAAAACAAGAAAAGTTGAAGATATAGTAAAAGATAAAACAACATATTAAAAGAATCTTAGTATGAGGGGTGAATCTGACATGTTTACAACTGGTGTGTTACTGGAACGGTCAGTATCTTATGCCTGGTAATATTTGCTGAGGGAAACGAAGTGTCTGTGGGTGTGCCCAGAATACCATAATGTTGATTCTTGAAACCAATAACACAAAATATTGTTATATTTACTTACTTAATTGAGAAAGGGTAAAATAACTGTTTTGTTGCAAAAAACTTTTCTATACTGACTATAATCAATGAAATCCATCATATCAATAGAAACCACAATTTTGAGTTATGGTGCTTGTCATACTAGACTAGATATTACAACTGTATTCTCAACACCGGGAAATAATTTATAACAGCTACTTGTACAACATAATGCTGGCCCTTCATGGTCAGCTCAACAAGTACCTTATACACATGACTTCTTAGATTTATGCTATTTGGGTATCTGTCTCTATGATGACGTGGTCAAGCCGACTGCCTCCGCTTTGAAGGTGGTGGGTTTGTTTTCAGACTCGTTTAAACTATGAGTATAATTTTTCCAAAGGACCCCTAGGGTCATCGCTGCTGCTAAGGAGTTAAGGCTTTATGCTGCACTCTTAACCCTTTACAGGGCACATGTTTTTCCGTGTTGTAACTGAACGGGCAACATTTTTGAGGTTTTCCCGTAAGATTTAGGGTTACGTTAATAAAAAATCAAATCTAAGGCGTTAGTGAAAAGATTTTTGTTAAATAAAAAACAGAATGAAGAAAAATGAATGCAGATTTATTATTTTATTCACATGTCAAATAAATAATCCAATGCTGCCTGCATTTCGGTTGCATTTGTTGGATCTGTTTGATCTTTTTGTCTAGCTTACTCATTTATTTGATTGGCAATCGTTTTAAAAGTCTCAGAGAGATCTTAAATGTGTACACTGCACGCTGATATTACTGATATCTAGCTCCTATTCATAGTCAACTTTGTGCACTTCAATGTCACTTAAATTGAACCCAACGAAATCTCTGCTAAAATCGTCAAAATCTATTTTGAAAAACAAAGCATAAAAACCCTGAATACTATAAAAAAAAAATCCAATCAAATTTAAAGAAAAGACTTGCAAATGGTACCATGTTATGAAGCTATCGGCAAAACTGAAAGTAAACAATGGGAAGTCTTGCAAATTCTCGTGATCGCATAATTACAATGCTTAGTCGTCACAGACGCTTTCGGCTATTTTGCCCGTTCCGTAGTAAAGATGCTTTCGGCCGCTGTGTCCTGTAAAAGGTTAATAGGCGGCTTGTCATTCTGTGACGAGAAGCTTCACCAGATGTTCACCTGGGCAATGAAGTTAAGCCTCATGCCTTTAACTGTTAACACACACATTTATAAACACCAATGCTGTCTATTTTAACTTCTCAGCTGTAGAAATTCAGTTTGAATATATAATTGGCAAGTGACAAAATCTGGCATGCAGAATACCTAACAGCAGTGGACAGTAATCCACAAAATGATCAAACCAAGAAGTGATATCAGCAGTTTAATATATTTCTTTGGGTTTTCACTGTCAAGAACAACTGTTTATACTTAACATATGCTCAGTATCAAAACTATTAACTGATGAGTTAATTTTGTTTACATTGTGTTGCATGTGTACGGTGTACATCTCTTTTTATTATATACATGCAGATACTGTCATCAGGGCATGCTTACATTCCTCTAGTGATTGAGAATACTTTGTAACCCATTATTACCTAGATGTACCTTCAGTATAAAATATGTTGGTTGCTTATTATTTTGTTTTGTGACCAGTTTTTATTATAAGTATTGCTTGTAAAAAGTTACTTTAATTGCCCATTCAGAAATTATTATTAAGTTTGAGTTCATATTTCAGGATCCTGTGCATGGCTACATATAATACATATTTCTGGTGGTATGCTAGTTTCTATCACAGTCAAGAGAGATAGTGGTTTAGAATAAGTAGTTGGTAACCCATGTTGTTGGCTCTGTGGCGAAGTGCTGGCGAAGGGCAAGCAATTTGTAATTCGCATACCGTGTTCAAAACACGGCTGCGGGCGATTTAGCAACAGACCTCATTGCATTGGGTTTTGTACAATGGTATGAGTGCCTGTCATTCAGAAAACAATGGCAAACTACTGAATGTAAACTGCCAAGAAATCACAAACAGCCATAAAAATGCTTGGGTTGACTGACATCCTGTAAAGGATATGCAACTAACTTTTATTTCCCATGTTATCCACCATAGACATGTGACAAACATGAAACAAACTGGCACAGGATCTCAAAGTTGGTTGACCTCCAGGGATGCAGTTAATAGAGACTACCAAGTGATAACAGTTCTGACCTCATCAGCCCAATTAAAAAAAAAAAAAAAAAATATTGGGTAGAATGATAATTCTGGTGATGATAACAAGACATAATTGTAAAAGTGACGAAACAGTGTTACTATCAGTTCTTTGAAGTCTTATCCTACTAATGATGAGTCATTTCAGTATAAATACCTTAAAAAACTACTAATTACTAGTGCTTCTTTGCCAGTATAAATACCATACCAGTCTTTTAATGATATGTTGTTTCATTGACAATATAAATACCATTTGTTTTTGTTTTTGTTGCATCCTTTTTACAGGACATCGCTGTCAACACCAGCATTTTACTGTTGTTGTTGGTGTCTTGGCAAGTTTACTTTCAGTAGTTTGCCATTGCTTTCTGAACGACCAGCTCCCATACCAACATGTTAAAACCCAGTGTAGCGCAGTGTGTTGCCAAATCAGTGGCAGCTGTATTTCGAACGCGGGTAAGCCGGCTTACGAATCACACCCGTAAGCCCTTAGCCACAGAGAGCGGCATAAATACCATAGCAAACTAATATTTACAAATTGTATAATTAACAGTATAAATACCATGCCAACCTACTAATGACATGTTGCTATGAAATCCTGAACAATAAAAAGAAATAACCTCACTACTCTGCACATTAGCCATTACACTACTGGTTTGTGTAGGCTTCAAATTCTAGCAGATGCTCCATATATGGCTGGTCCCTTCCTGTAGATGCCACCCATGAAGAACGGGAGGTCTGATTGACAGAACAGAGGCAAGCAGTAACTGTGCAGCACGTGATAATTCCTTGAGTGAACCTAGAACTAGGGAACCAGTATCAACACTGCATTAGTGGAGGCCACCTTAGATGACAGGGAAAGCCCCTGAAGTCTCTTGAGAGCCGAACATCATTCATGAGGCAGTCTGTAAAGTAGGGATGGAGGGGGGGATCTATATGGGAACAGTAAACCTAAGGATAAAACTGAACCTCCTCTTGTTTAGTTTGTAGAAACTCTGAAAAATCTGACAACATATTATATTTATAGTCTTGTACTTCATGTCTGCTGGCTCCATGGTGGAGGGGTTATGGTTGCAGTTAGTAATCTCGCAACGGGCGATTTGACAGCAGACCACCTTGCGGTGGGTTTTTTATAAAGTGGTATGGGTGGCGGTCGTTCAAACTACTGAATGTAAACTTGCCAAGAGATCACAAACAGCTAAAAAATGCTGGGATTGATTGCGATGTCCTGTAAAGGATATGCAACTAACTTTTTTTAACTTCATGTCTAGGAGTCATATACTGTAGAGATGAGTATAGTGACTTACACATGTTGTGTTTCTGGGCTGTTTTTCCAGTATTGATAAGATTGGCTTTTCGTCTGACAGGATGGCTGTGAGGTACTCAGTGGTTAGCATTTTTGTAGTTGCAGTATCTGGCTTATTTTCTTAGGTGTGGAGCTTTTTTCTTATGTATAATTTCTCACTGCATGTGTATTGGATAGATCATTAACTTGTGGTTCACTCATTTTGATTCAGCCATACACAATTGTACTAGTCGTTACACACTCTCATAAACACACCATATTGTACATACAGTCAGCCATGCATATTTACGTATAACTATATACATTCAACCATAATAAATGTCTGCATTACTGTTTGTGATACATTATAAGTGCTGTAAAATTTAAGATCTCTGTGTCTTAAAATTGTCCTGGAGTGTGTCAAAAATGGAACTCTTCAGCTTCCAGAAGGTGCAGCCATATGAATTGGTCATGAAAGGACAATAGGTTTAATGAATTAGGTATTCACTTACTACTTATTTGGTTGAGTTTAATAGGATGGATAATCCTATTCTGACAAAACATTTATGGAAATAGCACAGCAAGCTGAGATATTCAGTAGCCCTGGACAAGAACACAAAAGAAATATATAAATGCTGACATGATCAAATGAAGCATACAAAAGGACTACTGTCTATATAGATAAAAAAAAAAAAGATAAAAAATATGCAGGTAGATATAATAGAATTGACAGTCGACCGATCAAAGAAGTTCCCAACTCTATTATAAAAAAGAATTATATATAAGGGGCATTCAGAAAGCAACGTACCACATCGTTTTTCTCAGGAGCTGTTTATTAAAAAAGCATGAAATGTATACACAATATACGTGGATATGTCGTGTAAATATCAGTATTATTCAACGTAATCTCCATTAACTTGTACGGCTTTATACCAGTGCGAAACACGTGCATATATTCCTTGCCTGTGCCAGATTTTGTCTTGATCGTGTAGCCATTTTTTCGCTGTATGAGTCACTCCTCCATCATCTTCAAACCTTTCTCACTGAGTGCATCTTTAAGTGTACCAAATAGATGAAAATCGGAGGGTGCCAAATCAGGTCTATAAGGTGGGTGGTGTAGTACAGTCCAACTCAATTTGGTGATTGATTCCCGTGTTGTCAGACTTGTGTGAGGTGGGCATTTTCATGAAGGAGAAGCGTGTCTGCTGGATTCTTGTGTGGCCGACCTCTGTGAAAAGGTTGATTGAGTTTTTTCAATGTCTTATTGTAAGCTTGTGAATTGATTGTCTCTCCTCTTGGCATAACATCCACAAGAATCACACCTTCAGTGTCCTAAAAGACAATGATCATGTCCGTTTCAGCTAAAAGAGTTGTCTTAAATTTCTTTCTTTATGGTTATGTGGATGGTGCCACTCCATTGACTGTTTTTTTGTCTCAAGTTAAAAATGATTTGCCCAGGTTTCATAACCTGTAATGATCTTAGCCAAAAGGTTCTCTCCATCAGTAATGAAACACTCCAACAGTTGTGAAGAAATGACTTACTTTTGCAATCGATGGTCATTTGTGAGACTTCGAGGAACTCATCTTGCGCAAACCTTAGAAAATCTGAGTTTCTGTAACTGCATTTGCACTGCCATTGCTGACTGATAGGTGTAAGGTCTATAAGTAAGAATTAGGCCCTCAGTGCATTTCAATATTTCTTCGATGTCCACAGTGCTACCCATCAAGCAGCTCTGTATCTCCACTTTCTGATTCTTTGATTCTCTGAGCCCAGTGATGACTGTGCTCCTGTCGAAGGCAAAACTTCCATAGACATCACATAGACGCTTGTGGATGTTTACAACAGTTTCCTCTCATGCCTCTGCTGAGGGTTGAACCCAGACCATTGTCTTACTACTCAGCAGGCTTCATGATAGTGGTAATTAAGCTTGATTCTCACTTTGTTAGCTCAACTTTTTCCCAGAACTGCCTCATTGGGTGGTTTCGCACGTGCAGTAACGACATTGCTTCAGCTCCTAAGTACCAAGTAGTGGTTATAATTTTTCCTTTTCACATCCATAAATTCTATAATGTAAGGCTATAAAATGCATTGATAAAATAATAAAGTTGTATAAATAAGCATAATTTTTCTAACTTTACTCGCTCATATTAGGTGCTGTTGGTGGACTGGGTTAGCAATAACTGAATCAAAGTTTTCATCAATAGACAGAGTTGTGCCATTCTATTTAGTATTTTTTTTGGGGTGTTTTTTGTTGTTTCAGTCTGTCGTTATTGCTGAAACTTTACATTGATTTCATGAAATAGTTACAATTACATAGTTGATTCGAAAAACTTCCTTCGTAATATTATTATCTTGTTTCTTATTGAAAAATATGTTCTTGCAGGTTTTTAAGTGTTATTTATTTGCAAGTTTACTATCTGCTTCAAATATATTCTAGTGTTATTCATCAGTTAAAAAATAATAAATGCAATGTAAGTATACATTTTCATTTAAATTGTAACATTCTAAGGCAGTCTCCATGGTGACGTGGTCAAGCCACATACCTCGAAGGTCAAAGGGTTCGTTTTCAAAATCCATCATTTGGTTCATGAGTGCAGTTGTTCAGATCACTCGGGGTCGTCGCAGGAGCTAGTGTTTGTGCCCTGTGTGACGCTTTCAACAGGCTGCTCTGCAGAAAGAAGACTGAGCCCAGTGGGATAAAAGCCAGTGCAATGAAGACAACCCTCTTGCCTTTATTACATGAAGCTTTGGTAACATTGTGAGACAGCTTGTAAATTTAATTTGATTTCCAGCTATATTTGCGTTTGCTGCAAGTTATAATGAACTGCTTATATTCAATGCTTCAGTATGAGCCATCTAATCTATATATTTGATACAGGCTCAACGCTCAGTCTATAATTTGAATATACGGTAAAGTACAAGAAAATTACCCTTTTATTATGCCTTATGCACATTGGACATATGGTGCAAGACCCATATTTGTATAGACTAGTGGACACTCAGGGGCAGATGTGGTGGACACTCAGGGGCAGATGTGGTGGACACTCAGGGGCAGATGTGGTGGACACTCAGGGGCAGATGTGGTCAGTATCACACCGGCCACCTTTATTTCCCATGACATTTCCTGGTACCCAGTTTTGGCTGCATCGGCCTAGGAGCCCTGGTCAATACTAAAAGTCAGTTCCAATGAGGATTAGAACCTGTGACCGCCGGGCCAACAGGCAAGCATCTAGCCACTGTTTGAAGATATAGTGAAGATTTAGTGTCGTTTATATAAAAAAAAAAAAAAAAATTACGCCGGCTTCGTGGCTTAGGGGTTATGACTTTTCTCCGTAATCTCGTATACTCTCGTCGGTAACGTGATGATGGTTAGAATCAGCAGTGGTTCGAATCGCATCGGTAACTTACGGGGTATGTGAGCCGGCCGCTCAGAAAGCAATGGCAAACTACTGAGCGTAATCTTGCCAAGACATCAACATACAGCTGAAAGATGCTGGTGTTGACAGCGATGTCCTGTAAAGGATATGCAAAAACAAAAAAAAAATTCTAAAATTGAAGTGACAGTAAAATGTGTCATGTTATTGTTTGTTGGTGATTCATTCATTGCCTATTGAAGTAATAATACGTCTTATAATAACTAAACATACTCACAGTTTCTATTAATGTGAAACTTAACAGATTTTTTTTTTAACATAAGAAAAAAGTATCCTGTTTGTGATAACAATAAAAAATAGTCACAGATTAGACAATCCACAACAGTTAATAACATAAGATGTACAAATGAATCTGTTTTTTGTTTATCATGTTTCAGTATTTCAGTTCTGTGGTAGATACATGTTTCTATCCAGCAGGGTCCAGGAATCCCCATAAACTGACTTATTATCTGAAATGCAAAAATACAAGATGTCCTTTGTTTTGTAAAATTAAGGCTGAAAGGTTACAGTGTTTGCCTCAGACTCAGAAGTTTTGAATCCAGCATAGGGCACAGCATTTGTACAAGAATCGTTGGTTTCTAATGATACCAAGAGCCACAACATTAGAGGGAATCTGACCTGACAAAGTCAATCTGGCAAACATGTTAAGCTAGGAGGTACTTGTACACATGTAAGGTTTGGGATTTTCATGCTCTTTCATCCAGAGCATGGTCGTGTAGGATGATCAGTCACTTCTCTCACTGCCATTCTTTCTTGAGGAATGACTGGTACCAATTTTAGGATGATGCATCAACCCCCCCCCCCCCCCCCCCACCCATCCATTTGTGGTTAGGACAAATCCTCTCCTCAATTAGGAATTGAGCCCAGACTGTTTTGTTAGTAAACCAGTAGTCTGTCCACTATGCCATGCGAATAACTAAGATACATATGCAATTATAATATATATATATATATATATATATATATATATATATATATATATATATATATATATATATATATATATATATATATATGTCATTCATATAGTATGCTCCCTACATGGCTGATGTCTGACCTCAAGATCAGGAGGACAGCACAGTAACTTTTAAAAAAGCTACAGTTAAAGGTAGTCTCATGGCAGCTACTGTTGTTGGGGTGTAAAGTGTCAAACCTTCACATATAGGTTATGACATAATGTGGTGGGGTGGCCTGTTCTCTTCCTCTTTGCCTTTCCTTCTCAGACAGTTCCCAAAATAATTATGTAAATTATCTGGTTCCAGTTTTTATTAGACCCCACAACCTTTGGTACTGTTTGGGAAAAAAATAGAACCGCCTCTGCTGAGGATTGACGTCAGGCCACTGTCTTAGCCAACAAGCACACTAACCAGTATGCCACCACATCTCAGTAACTTGTCTGTTTCTCCTGGTTATCATGTGTAACTGTCCACTTATAAACCATGTTTAACTCCAAATATAAGCAATGGTAATCTCTAAATTAGTCTTGGAAATAGCTGTCCGCAATTTATTTGAACACGCAAAGAGAGAAACAAATGATGTATCATTATCATGCTGCAGGCTGTGCTCAGAACATCACTCTCATCACACCTCAGCAGAAAAGCTCTCGATCTTTCACCATTTCCCCTGCCTCATGCATTTCCATGTCCATAGTGTCTTTAATGTTCTATGTCCACCTACGTGCTGGTTGACTGCCGACTCATAACTCAGAAACCGTGTCTTCCATTAGCAGACGAGAGAGTTTATTCCCAACCAAGTTGCGAATAAACGAAGTCCCTATTCGCAACCCAGAGTAGATACAAACAAGCTGTGGGAAATCCTTAAACAATATGGAGTGAGTGCACATCTAACAAACCAACGTAGAAGCTTATACAATGAAGCAGCCATGTGCAGGGAATGCCCAAGTCTGCCCCTGCCTGAAGTCTGAGTGGGTTTACCTGATGGTGAGGGACAATGGTAATAGGAAAAATATTCTACATGCAAATATCAGTCCAGTGCACTCTCCAGTAGCGGCTGCTATTACTTAACTATTAGTAGTAGCACGTATATTGGCTACGCTTGCGTTCAAAGGGAACGAACAAATAACAACAAATTCAGATATCCAATAAACCTCTCATGATATCTTTGATATCTCCGTGTCCATCAATATGTTTCAATGAATTAATCCTGACACTATGATGTATGGCTTGGTTTGGCAAATCAACAGAATGTGTGTTTTTTTTAAATTTATTTCCTGGCATGTTTACGTTCAGTAGTTTACCATTTATCTCTGAACTACCTGCACTCATACCTCTGTATGAAAACCAACGCAAGGCGGTCTGCTTCCAAATCGCCGCAGCTAAGTTTTGAACGTGATATGCAGAATTACCAAATGCATTCATAACCACTTCACTACAGACCCGGCGACTATTCATGTTTGTTTCAGAAGGAAGTTAGTTGGATGTATTTTACAGGACATCACAATCAAGCACGGCATTTATTCCAGAAGTTGGTGTTGTTGCTACCTTCCACTGATGTCGTTAGGCGTCGTGGAGAAGGTTATTTGAAGTTCCAGCGCCTGTGACTATCGCCTGTCCTCCAGTTTCCTACCGGTTTACCGGATAAATAACTACTATCAGTTGCCAGTAAGTTAGCTAATGTTGTCAAAATGCCGAATAACTGTCTTTGTACATAGTTGTCTTGTCGCTTGAAAAAAAAAAAAAAATTTGCTGGAGGGGAATCGAACCACAGTAACCACGCTTATAAGCGGAGATACCGCTATGCTACTGAGGCCAATTGTCACTCAATATGGCCAATTCCAATTTTCAAAACAAAACTTCAAAATTCGGCCTAGTTCAACCTGCCTCTTCAGCTGTGGTTATTGTTGAGGTCCATAGTTTTTATGGGTTCATTCATCCTAATTCTTGTCTTGTGCATTCTTACAAGTGAGTCCTATCTCGGACTGGTTATGTTGGTTTGTGTCTGTGACGTCGGCTGGGGGTTCGATCGGCGACTGTCCTTTGTTCCCGTTTCCACGGGAGATATATATGTATATATCCATCCATCCATCATGTGCCATGCCGGTAAGCGTGGGCGGTCATGTTCTGCCATCTCACTCGATCAACAGAGTCGTGGATCAGTTCCGTGTTTTTGTCTCGACCATGCCACAAGGCCAAGCCATCCAGATACTTGTTTCTAGGTCTTCCCCTTGGTCTGTTCCCCTCGATCTTACCAGTTGTCACCAAGTTCTCCAAATCATTTCTTCTCATAACATGCCCAAAAAATTGTGACTGTCTACGTCTAATGTCTCTGATCAGTTTACGATCTTCATTTGTTTCTTGAAGGACTTGTTCATTGGTCTTTCTGGCTGTCCATGGTATTCTTTGCATTTTCCTCAGAAACCACATTTCTACAGCCATCAGATGTTTTTCAGCCTGGCTGCTCATTGTCCAAGCTTCACATCCATATAAAAGTACAGGTTCTATGTAGCATCTCAACACTCTTTTTCTCGTTTCAATTGACATCTTTTTATTGGTCAGTATGTTTTTCATCTTGCTAAAGGCTACTTTTGCCATGGCGATTCTTGTTCTAATCTCTTCAAGGCATCTCCCATCAGATGTTATTACTGTTCCGAGGTAATTGTACCTATTCACTTGTTGAAGAATATTCCCATTTACTTGTATATTACACTGTGGTATTTCGTTCTTCTTAGTGACGACCATAATCTGTGTCTTTTTACAATTTAATTCTAACCCTTGTTGTTCACTGTGTGTAACAACCGCATCTACTAAATGTTGCAGGTCCTGTTCATTGTCTGCAATCAAGACTGTATCATCTGCATATCTAATGTTATTGATGCATCGTCCCCCAATGTTGATTCCTTCCATATTTTCAATATTTCTGAAAATATTTTCACTGTACAGGGAAAACAGATCTGGAGACATTACACATCCCTGTCTCACACCTCTCTTAATAGGCTGATATTGGCTTACTTCATTATCAACTCTTATGGCAGCTTGTTGTTTCCAATATATGTTTTTTACAAGTCTAAGGTCTTTCCCATCAATTTGTAGTTCTTCAAGCATCCTTATCATGTTGACATGTCTCACTTTATCAAAAGCCTTTGTGTAGTCAATGAAGCAAAGGTGTAGATATATATATGTATATATACGCACATATATTTTTAATCAAATAAACGTATAAGTGTATACAATGTAGGGAGGTTAACCGTTATGTCGCCTTCCCTGATCTGTATGAACTATCTGACTAGCCGCTGTATTTCTGGGTTGTTGTTTGTGTGTAGGCACTCCTTCATTGTCATTGGAGTCCCAGTTTTGACGAAGTGATCTCTCAGCTCCCTTCGTTCACTATTGTACTGGTCGCATGCTAGTAAATAGTGTTCAATTGTGTTGTTTTTTAGGCATACTCTGCAGTATGGGTTTTCTCTTGTGTCTTTCCAATTGCCTAATCTGATTCTCCACAGCTGTCTGTTTGCCGGTGCTTTCATGTTGGTCTTGACTTGTGGCTTGTAGCTGGGTTCACCCAGTACTTGGTTTGCATGACGTCAGACATGATACAGATGTATAATATAGTCAAACACATGTCACGATGACGTCACGTATGTCACGTGACTAGCCTTTGGTTGCGAATAGACACTTCGTTAGCAGGCATGGGACATTTCTTACACCCTATAAAGCTTAAATAGGAAGTAATATACAAATACTAGTGGAAAATTAAACTATAAATAAGTAAACGACTCTTTTCCTTATCCCCCATAATATATATATATATATATATATATATATATATATATATATATATATATATATATATATATATATATATATATATATATATATATTGACCCGGCCCGGTTTCGCCCAGTCCCTGGTGGGGAGCATCTCATTTAATTCATATAAGTAGTCATATAAGTTCTCGTTCCCGTTACCGACTGTCTGTCTGTCTGTCTGTCTGTCTGTATGTATGTATGCATGTCTGTCTGTCTGTCTGTCTGTCTGTCTGACCCGGCCCGGCATCGCCCAACTCCTGGTGTGGAGCGTCTCATTTAATTCATATAAGCTCCCGTTCCCGTTCCCGACTATCTATCTGTCTGTCTGTCTGTCTATATGTCTGTCTGTCTGTCTATATGTCTGTCTGTCTGTCTGATCCGGCCCGGCTTCGCCCAGCCCCTGATGGCGAGCATCTCATTTAATTCATATAAGTAGTCATATAAGTTCCCGTTCCCGACTGTCTGTCTGTCTGTCTGTCTGTCTGTCCGCCCCTCCCTCTCTGTCTGTCTGTCTGTCTGCCTGTCTGTCTAATCATTTATTGGTTGCAGTTAGAACAACCTTAGATAAACGAAGACCAACTTACAAAAAGCATTAGAAAGAGCACTTGAAAGATCTTTACATCTTCCCCAACAATTAACTTGGGTAAATGGAGCGGCGGCAGCAGCATCAGCAGAAGAAGGAAAAGGAGGAGTAGACAACTGCAGCGAAAAGGTGGGTCTGTCTATCTATCTGACCCGGCGTGGCTTCGCCCAGCTCCTGGCGGGTAGCGTCTCATTAAATTCATACAACAAAAAAAAGTAACTTAAAAGAATGTCCTTCCACACACCATCCATTATTTTTAATGAAAACGCTTTCTAATCACCTGCATGACTAAAGTAACTTCTTAAGCATAAAAAGATGAGTTACAATGTTATGCATTGTGCATTATTTTTATGAAAACTTTGAAAATGCCTTAAAGATTGTATCATTTTTTATTATAACTCATATGCCGGTTACATAACTATAGACACATAGTTTATAAATCTTTGAAAACGATGCCACAATATGACTAAGTTATACAGAAAAGTTATGCCCCTTGAAATAACTTTTACAGAGTTAGGTCCCCTGAGATATATGAAATTATAATGAAAAATGAAATAATATTGGGTAAGCAGCCGATTTCACACTAAAAAAATATGACAGTGGGCTGCGCTGGAATGAAAGGAAGGCGTGTAGAAAATTTCATCTCAACCGGATGGGCCGTTCGCGAGCGCATAAAGGACATAGGGACATACAGACAGACGGACGGAGATCGCCTTTTATATATAATATATATATATATATATATATATATATATATATATATATATATATATATATATAAGGTGTCCCAAAAAGATGTACTCACTCTTTGACAGACGATTAATAATGGATGCACAGGATGCAACGTTTCTAGAGAAAATCTTATGGAGACGATGGGGCCACCTTCAAGTTAAATGGTTCAGTCAACCGACATAATTGCACATACTGGGAACGTGAAAATCCACATTTGAGTATGGAACACCATCTGAACTTACCAGGTGTTACAGTGTGGTGCGGGATGTCAGTATTGGGGGTCGTTGGACCATTATTTTTTTTTATCAAACTGTCAGTGGTCCGGTTTACTTAAACTTACTGATAGAAATTTCGGTCCAGGGATTGAAGAGATGTTTGGGCACGAGGAGATTTACTTCCAGCAAGATGGAGCTCCTCCCCACTACCATCGCGATGTACGGGCTTACCTCGATGCAACACATCCAAACAAATGGATTGGCAGAAGAGGTAGCGTTGAATTTCCTACGCGTTCACCAGCATTTACGCCGATGGATTTCCTTTTATGGGGATATCTTAAAGATGAGGTTTATACCGCAAAACCAGCGACAATCGAGGATTTGAAAAATGAAATTCGAATACAATGTCTTGCAATTCCAAATGAAGTGTTTAGCAATGTTGTTGAATCCATTGTTGGACATTATCAGCTGTGTTTGGAAAATGAAGGAAGGCAGTTTGAACATTTGCGAACGTGACGGAATGAGAGAGAACATTCATCTACATGATAATAAATAATGGGATCTACACCAATTTATTTATTTATTTATTTATTTAACGCCTTAGGATTGTGTGTTTGTCAAGACACATCTACTTACACACAAAATGAATGAGAATTGGAAGGTCAAAGAGTGAGTACATCTTTTTGGGACACCCTGTATGTATATATATATGTGTATATATATATATATATATATATATATATATATATATATATATATATATATGTATATATATATATATATATATATATATATATATATATATATATCGAAAGCTATGCAGGAATATGGAATACCAAGGAAGTTAATCAACATGTCCAAACTATGCATGGAAGATACTTATAATATAGTAACTTATAAAGGCAGGAAATCAGACCCTTTCCAAATAACATCTGGCTTGAAACAGGGTGATGCACTATCGTCGCTATTCTTCAATCTGGCTCTAGAGAAAGGTGTAAGGAAGATAAAGGAGGAATGTGATATTGGAGCAACATCCAAGCTGCTTGGTTATGCAGATGATATAGATATTATAGGGGAAAATGAACAAAAGACATTGGAAATATTGACTCATTTAAAGGAAAAAGCCCAACAGATGGGGCTGGTTATCAACCAAGATAAGACAGAATATATGGTAATTTAAAGAGAAGGAATGGCTAAAAACTCTGGCCACATACAAATTATGACCATTAAAAGAACGGGAACATACAAATACCTGGGTACGATCCTCAACTGCTCCAATATCATAAGGGAAGAAATACAAACTAGAATCAATTCTGGAAATAAGATATACTATGCACTACATCATCATTGGCACCTTGCCGTCTTGACAGACGATAGTTTGTGCTTTAAAAAGGCATAACTTTTAACTATGGCGGTAGCGAGTGTGACTGATAAGGCCAATTTGCGCTGTAAATGTTCGTTCACAGTGGGTGCATGTGAACACGTGGTCATTTCCACCATCATGCACCATCTTACGTCTCAAACGTTTGGTGTGTGACTTTTCTGCAATAATTTTCTCCTTTGACTTTATTCCATTTCTGATATTTGCCCTCCATGCAACACGTTCAGCTGCGACTTGCTCCCAATGTGCATTATCAATGCCTGTATCAATCATGTCCCGCTTACACACATCTTTGTATCGTAGTAGAGGCCGACCCTGAGATCTCTTACCCATCTGTAATTCACCAAAAAAGATATCCTTTGGTATTCTACCATCATCCATCCTCCTAAGATGTCCTATCCATCTAAGTCTACGAAGACTGAGCATGGAATAAACTGTCACACAACCTGATCTTTCCAATACTTCAGTATTTGTGATTTTGTCTTGCCACTTAATACCAAGAATTCTTCGCAGACACCGCATATGAAAGCTGTTTAAATTGTTCTCTTGGTGTGAGTAAGTTGTCCAGGTTTCACTGCCATAGAGAAGAGTACTAAGGACACAGGCTTGATAGACAAGGACTTTTGTTTTGGCAGTAAGCTTCCTGTTCTCCCAGACTCTTTTTCTTAACCTGTTCATTGTTGTTGCTGCCTTACCAATCCGGATGTTGATTTCCTGATCTAGGGATAATTTGCTATTTACCACTGATCCTAGATATGTAAAATGGTCTACTATCTCTAGTTCGGCGTCGTCAATAAAGATTGATGGTACCCCATGTGCACCCTGTGACATAATCTGTGTCTTCTTTTTGCTAATTGTTAAACCAAATTCAGAACAAGCATTGGAGAATGCAGATAGTAGACATTGCAATTCTTCCTCAGAGTGGGTCGTAACTGCAGCATCATCTGCAAAAAGCAACTCTCTGATCAGTACCCTCCTAATTTTGGTCTTAGCCTTCAATCTCTGAGCATTGTATATGCACTACAACATATATTAAAATCAAATGCGCTATCTCGTAACACCAAAATCACAATATACAAAACACTGATCAGACCAGTTGTGCTGTATGGCTCTGAAACCTGGAGTACAACGAAAGGAGACGAAGCCTTGTTACAAACCTTTGAGAACAAAGTTTTAAGACGCATCTTTGGACCCATTAGGGATACACAAAGTGGAGAGTGGAAAAGAAGAAGTAACAAAGACATTTATGATCTGTTTAAGTCCCCGCTAATCACTGGTATCATGAAGGCTAATAGACTATAATGGCTGGGGCATATAGAAAGAATGGAAGATAATAGGGAAACAAAACCCGCTTACACTCAGGAAATAAATGACCGTAGACCCCGAGGTAGACCAAGAAGACGGTGGAGAAATAATATACATACAGACCTACAAGGACTTGGAATCAGCGACTGGCAAGAGAAGGTCAACCAGAGAGACGAATGGAGATGGCTTGTATCAGCAGCAAAGAATCTCAATGGCTCGGAATGCTGAAGAAGAAGCATATAAATATATATATATGTATATGTGTGTGTGTGGGGTGGAAGGCATATCTGTATAGACTAATCTGCACTCAGGGGGTGATGTGGTGAATGTCAAACCGGCCACCTGTCCTTCCCAGAACATTTACTGGTACTCATTTTTAGGCTGGGTCGACTCGGGAGTCCAGGTCAGTTTTTAAATAAGGTATGCTTCAATGAGGATTTGAACACATGACTACCAGGCTGGCAGGTAAATGTGTTAGCCACTGCGCAGTCGCAGTTCCAAATACTACAGGGATGTCATCATAAACCAATCTTGGAAGTATGATCACAGAAGTTGGCAGATTGAACAGAGAAATCGAAATCAGTTTCAAAAAGCTAGTGCACTTACATATCAACTATCACCCTTACTGAAACATCCAAATATACCCATGTCCGCAAAACGATAGATAATAAACAGCATATTCACACCAACCCCATGCTATCAATCCCAAACTTGGACTTTATTCAAATCACACATTCTCAAAAATCAACACCTGCGAGATGAGATGCCTGAGGAGAGCTCCGAACTTAACAATCCGAGACCGAGTAAGGAATGCTGTTATTAGACAGACAGTAGGGTCAACACATTGTGCCACATTTATTGAAAGACAGAAGATCAAGTGGTTTGGCCATGTCGATAGAATGCAACACTATCAACTACCATCACTGGCCTTACATCAAAGATCATCTGCGACGAGACCAAGAGGACGTCCAAGAAAAAAACGGATTGACGACGTCAAAGACATTGTGTTGTATGTTGTTTGTCCATCAAGAATGATGATGACCATTCATTTCATCCAGTGGGGTTGAAAGTATGGAGCCGTGAGTTCTAAGATGGCTTATAAGGCCATTTTGACTCGAAATGTTCTTTGACAATATGGACAAAAAATGCTTGACGTTTCTGGAGGCGGATTTCCTGCAGTGGTTTTTCTGTTCTGTCTTTTCTTCACAGCTCTTGCAGTCCTGGTTGCTTCACAAGTGACTGCACCCTTGCGTAATGATGCACGCCACGAATTTCGGTCTCTGGCTGCAGTCTCCCAGGTGTCATCATGAATTCCAAAAGCATTCAGTGAGATTTTCAGAGTGTCTTTAAAGCGTTTCCTCTGGCCGCCTTGGGAGCGTTTACCACAACGCAATTCGCCGTAAAAAAATTCATGTAGGGAGCCTGTGATCTGGCATGCGAGTCAAGTGACCAGCCCAGCGAATCTGATTCTTCATTAGTAGAGTGTGGATACTGGGCATGGATGCTATTTCTAGGACTTCAGTGTCTGGGATCTTGTCTTGCTATTTAATCTTCAGTAACTTCCTAAGGCAGACTGTGTTGAAGTGGTTTAATTTCCTAGCGTGTCGCTGATAAACAGTCCAGTTTTCACAAGCATATAGCAGTGTGGATAATACAACTGATTTGTAGACTTTCAGCTTCGTTTGCAGGCTTATTCCATTTCTGTCCCATACACTCTTGTACAGTCTGCCAAAGGCCACGCTGGCCTTGGAGATTCTTGCATTCACTTCGTCATCAATTGTGGCAGCTTGTGACAGTGCTGCCAAGATAGGTGAATTTGTCCACAACACTTAGACTATGACCATTCACTTTGATATAGTTTAGTTTAGTTTAGTCGATGGATCAACATCACGGCACACGGGTGCAACCCATAAGTGCTCCGTTCTCCTCCTAACTCAAACCTGAGTCTGGAGAACCTCAGCTCAGTGCACGAACTCCGTAGCACCGGCGATGATCCTGAAAAACTTTGGGTAGATTTTTAACAAGAAATTTTGCCCGGGCAGCGCTGTTAGGCTACTCTTTTTCGATTTCCAACTGCCAAGGGATTTTTTACGTGCGCAACAATACACACGGGCGTCCGATCTCACTACCCAGAGACCAGGGGAAATTTTATTACTAGAAGTCCACGAGAAAAAATCCCGGTCATCACCGGGGCTTGAACCCGGGACCTCAAGCACTCTAGGCGGACACCATACCTCGAGACCACGCAGCCCCCATTTTGATATTCGGCACAGTGTGATTATTCCCTGGAGCTGGCTGGTACATAACTGCAATCTTCTCCAAATTGATATTGAGCTCAAAGTTGGCACAGGCATGTGAGAAAGCTGAGACATTATGTTGCATGTCCGCCTCTGAGTTGGCGTATAGAGCGCAATCATCAGCGAGTCGCTGTTAATTTTGGTTTTAGCTTTCAGCCTTCTGAGATTGAATAACTTTCCCCCTCTGCTGTGTGTCCACCGTGACGAGGTAGAGGGGCTTATGCGTTCCAATGACCCCAAGAGCTATGCCGACGGTAGCACAGCTACTGGTAGGGCCACCCATGTCGGACAGGTCAAGGGAGAGGGACCAGACGAAGAGACACACAAACCTGCTGCCTTGTAGGTAGACTGGGGACAGTCAAAGGCTAGGGAAAGCACCCCGAATACATGCTTGTGGAAATCGGATGTACTGAGCCACAGGCTTGACAAAGCAGTGCAACGTAAAACCTGCTGCCTTTTAGGTAGACTGGGGACAGTCAAAGGCTAGGGAAAGCATCCCGAATAAATGCTTGTCGAAATCGGATCTACTGAGCCACAGGCTTGACAAAGCAGTGCAACGTAACTTAATTCATGATGTCACAAATCAAAATTAATCATTATGGTGCTAATCCCGCGAAGTCCCATCAGGCGGTGATAGTGCCGGGCCCCCTGCCTCGAGGGGGTCCACCCATGACTACTGGTGGTCACCTTCCCCTGTGCTGTGGAGTCAAGGCACAGAGGAGTAGGTTAAGAGCTATTGACCAAATACCCCGGACACTCAACATACTACAGTGGAATGCCGAAGGAGTTTACAAGAAGAAAGACTCCCTAACACAGCGTCTTCATAAAGATATAATATATGTGGCATGCATTCAAGAGACACACCTCAACGCCAATCATAAATTCTCAGTCAGACGATATCAGGCCACACGTTTCGACCGCGAAGGACACAAAGGAGGAGTTCTAATACTTACACGAAATACAATACCTTGCAGCAAAGTATCTGTGATCTCTGACAACCAAACGGAAATTATAGGTGTTGATATAATTATAAAGGACGTGAAAATAAGAATCTACAATCTGTATAGCCCAGCAGATAAGCACCTTACACTCTCAAACATGAAAATAACTGACACAAACTGCATTATTGTCGGAGACTTTAATAGCCGTTCAGAAAGATGGGGATACCCAGATACTGACAAAAGAGGAGATGAATTGAAGGACTGGTAAATAGACTCAAATCTCCATCTACTCAACAAAGCGGATGACACACCGAGCTTCTACTCCAGAAGATGGCTTACCACTTCTACTCCAGACGTAGCTTTCTGCACAGGAGACATCCTCCACAAAATCGATCGCCATGTGCTGGACCAATTAGCAGGTAGTGACCACAGACCAATCAAGCTTGTAATGAATATGGAGTATGTTCCACGGGAGCAAAAGCCCTTGCCCCGCTGGAATTACAAACGAGCAGATTGGGACAGATTTGCCATACTAACAGACAAATATTGTGAAAACATAAATACACGATATGGCAACATAAAGCAAATGGTGGAAAGTCTAAACAGAGCGATAATACAGACAGCCACTGAATCCATTCCAAGAGGAGTGAGGAAAAATTACAAACCATACTGGACTGAAGAACTACAAAGTTTGGAGGACAAAGTTGAAGATGCCAGGAAGACAGCAGAGAGAGAACAAACAATTGAAGCGAACATCTCTCTCAAAGCCATCTCAGCAAAATATAAAAGAACAGTAAATCAAACAACAAGAGATTGTTGGAGGGGAAAAAACAGAAAACCTGAATTTTGACAGGGATGGAAACAAACTATGGAAACTAGTGAAAGCCATGAACAATGAAGGACCTAGAAACAAACAAATAACAATTAAACAAGGAAATGCCTTGCTTACAGGAAAAAAAGGCTGCAAATGCACTAATGGAACACTATGCAAATGCAAACCACATTGATATTACAACCGAACAGAAGAAAGCAATCAAAGATAAACAGATACATCATAGACATACAGAGACAGCAGCAGAATATATGATGGCAAATCTAACAATGGAAGAAATGGAACAGGCAATGAATACCCTAAAAAAGAAGAACTCACCAGGAAAGGATGGAATCACAAATGAAATGCTAATAGGACTAGGCACCAAGGGAAAGAAGAAACTACTAGCAGTCCTAAATAACAGCTGGAAGAGAGGAATAGTCCCACAGGCATAGAAGGAAGCTATAATAATACCAGTCCCAAAGAAAGGAAAAGACCTGGAAGAACCAAATGGCTATCGACCTATCAGTCTACTTAGCTGTGTAGGAAAATTATTGGAACGCATTATCAATGGCAGGCTAACATGGCATCTGGAAGAAAACAAACTCTTAACACCACACCAAGCAGGATTCAGAAAGTACAGATCCACTGAAGATCAAATAACCTATATAGCTCAGGAAATAGAGGATGCCTTCCAAGAGAAAAAGCACACACTAGCAGTCTTGATAGATTTAGAAAAAGCATTTGATAAAGTATGGAAGGAAGGACTAAAAGTAAAACTGCAAAAAAAATGCATGTTTGTGGGAAAATGTATAAATGGATCAGCCACTACCTTGAGAACAGAACTGCCAGGACAAAAGTACAAGGACAAACAAGCAAAATGATGCTGTTGGAGCAAGGTGTCCCCCAAGGAGGAGTTCTTTCACCAACATTATTCCTAGCATATATAAATGACATCACAGAAAATTTTCCAGCCAGAGTACACACATCCTCCTTTGCAGATGACATAGCCATATGGACATCTGAAGAATATATTAGTACAGCTAACAGCAGAATACAGCAAGCCTTATTAGCACTAGAGGACTGGTCAAAATCATGGCTAGTGAAGATAAGTGAGGAGAAAACAACATGCACAGTGTTCTCCCTCTCAAATAAAACTCAGCAACCTAAGCTGGTATTGAATGGAAAAATATTGCGCCATGAAGAAAATCCAAACTATCTAGGAGTCACCCTTGATCGTCGCCTGACATGGAAGACACAGGTTGAGAAAAATCGAACAAGAGCAAGGCAGATAATGGCAATCATGAAAAAGCTTGCTGGTACAACGTGAGGAGCAGATGAGAAAGTTCTCAAGAAGTTATATACTGGACGGGTGAGGCCAGTACTGGAATATGACATTGCAGCTTGGGCAACAGCAGCTAAGTCAAACTTTAACAAAATAAGTAGAGTCCAAAACCAAGGAATGCGAATCATAACTGGAAGCCTGAAGACAACGCCTATTAATGAACTAGAAAAGATCACTTGTTTAGAACCAATGCAGGACAGAAGAGATAGCAGAGCCCAGCAACAAGCAGAAAAATTTAGAAGATTGACAGACCACCCTATGTATAACAGGTTTAATGGTTTTGGAAAAGGAAGACTGAAGCGTAGCAACTTTGTAGAAACTGCAAAACGAAAGATTAGGGCAGATCCCAGACTTAACATATCAACACTCAAGCCCATTTACAATGCACACAACTTCCCAGCTTGGAGACAGCAGCAACTGCCTGAGATGATAGAAAACATTCCTGGTATTGAGAAAAAGAACACTTAGAATGAAACCGAAAGAAGAAAAATAACCCTCAACTACATAAAAGAACATTACCCAAGCAGCAATTGGACCCATGCATATACAGATGGTTGACAGCATATACAGATGGTTGATGCATATACAGATGGTTCCATATACTTTTGCTGACAGACTAGCAAAAGAGGGTGGACGATTACCACAGCCTGACATAGACATAACCTATAATGAGGCAAAAAGGTTAATAAAAAGCACGTATAGAACCAAATGGGAATCAGAGCATCCAGGCCACTAGAAGGATTATGCATATTACAAACTCGACCGAAGAGAACAAGTAGCAATCTTCAGACTCCGCACAGGACATAACAGGCTGAAACACCACTTGTTCAATAAACTAAAGATAGGAGATACCGATGAATGTAATTGTGGAACTGGTAAAATGACAGCTAAACATTTGCTGCAGGAGTGCCCAATATATGCAGAACAGAGAAAGATATTTTGGCCCACGCCTGCTTCATTTGAGGACAAGCTCTATGGAGATATCAACAAGCTCAAGTTGATTACAGCTTACTTTAACTACATTCAGGTTGACATCTAAAGGTGCATGAAGATGTATTTAGACTGCCACACTTCATACCACAGGTATGTCGGTTACAAAAGCGTCCCAGGGGCATGAAATGGAATATTGCTTGGATAGCATATCCATTACGTGGAAAGTCCGAATCAAAAGCTCACTGTGTGGGCTTCGTAAATGGTGGAAAAAGTGTCCTAGTGACACGAAATGGAATATTGCTTGGATAGCAAATCCATTACGTGAGAAGTCCGAATCGAAAGCTCACTGTGTGGATGTCATCTGCAGACTGCATTCTTCTGGTTTCCGGAGGAACAGCCTATGGTGAACGGAAGGCCCAATATACGGAAGTGAGGCTAAGCAGCCATGTGCAGGACGTGACGATTCCTTGGGTGAGCCCAGTACCAGAGCGCTGTGTGATCGCTCTGCAAGTATGGAACCCTCCTTGGATGGCGGGGAATGCCCATGGTCTGCCCCTGCCTTCCCTTGAGGGTTGACCAGGATGTCTTTGGCTGTTCTATATGGGCCAGCTAGGATGGGGGATAACACCACAACAGTGAGATTCAAACGTCCTAAGAAACCCCCGGGAAGGTTAACCCGGTCAACAAATGCCCGCAGAAGTCGGATGTGTCGGCCTAACGGCGCAAGAACGCAGCTCTGCTGTAAACAGGCACAACGCAGTCACATCCGAAAAAAAAAATCCGGATGAACGCAGAAGAAGAAGAAGAATAACTTTCCATCCATGCGGTAGTTGGTGTCTATTCCAATGTCGTTGTTCTCGAAGGCATTCGTCAACATAGCGGAAAACATGAGGCTGAACAGTGTTGGTGCCAGGACACATCCTTGCTTCACTCCGCTGGTGACAGGAAAGGGCTCAGACAGTTCACCATTTTCCTGTTCTCTTGCCTGCATGCCATCATGAAATAGCCGCACTATTTGGAGAAACTTTCGTGGACAGCCATATTTTGCCATAATCTTCCACAGTCCTTCTCTGCTGACTGTATCAAAAGCCTTGGTAAGGTCAATGAAAATGGAGAACATTTCGCAGTTCTGTTCCTGACATTTCTCTTGCAGCTGCCTTGCAGCGAAAATCATGTCAACAGTTCCATGTTCTTTTCTGAAGCCACATTGACTCTCAGGAAGAAGACCTTGATCGAGATGGGCCTGGAGGCGATTGAGAAGAATTCTGGCGAGTATCTTCCCTGCAATTGAAAGCAAGGAGATGCCTCGGTGGTTGTCACGGGATTGGCGGTTTCCTTTTCGTTTGTAAAGGTGGGCTATTGACGCGTCCTTGAAATCTTGTGGCATGGTCTCGTTCAAGAAGCTGAAGCATTAAAAAATCTAATGGTACTCTGTTGTACGCGTCCTCAAGATCAATCGCTGCAGCAAAGGTTTCAATGCCTGAGTGGAAACCTTCATAGACATCATGGGCAAAACTGCTGCATTGGTCCAGGTTTCTCTTTTTCTCTCTCGTTCACCCATATGTTTGTAAAGACTTGGTGAAGCTGCTCTGTTAGGACCGGCTAACCTGCCTTGTATATCTCTGCTGGGATGGAGTCAGGACCAGGTGTCTTGCCACTGGAGAGTTACTGGATGGCTTTGTTTACTTCCACTATGGTTGGCAGGTCATCAAGTGTATCATTGATGGGAACTTGAGGAAGGCAGTTGATGGTTTCATCATCGAAGAAGGAAGTTGCATTTAAGATGTTGCTGAGTTGTTCTGCCCAGCGTTGAAGGATTTCTTTCTTATCGGTGACCAATGTTCCCCCATCTGCACTGAGGAGGGGAACTATGCCTGGTGATGTAGGACCATAGACCGCTTTCAGTGAGTCGTAGAAGTTTTTCATATCATGTCTGTCAGCAAAGCCTTGAATTTCATCAGCTTTGCTGCTCAGCCAGGAGTCCCGCATGTGCCGAAGTTTCTGCTGCACTACTCTCTGAATGTTCTTGAAGGCATCTTTTTTTTAATGTTGACTTCGGGTCATTCAGATATGCCTCGAGGAGAAGATGTTTCTCGGCCAGCATTTGGTTGATGTCTTCGGAATTTTCATCAAACCAGTCTTTATGCTTTCGGGGGTTGGACCAAGGATTTCCATAGCAGTGTTGTAAATTATGTCCTTTAGGGCTCTCCACTCTGTTTCTGTATCCTGTTTAGCTGCAGCATTGGGCTTGAGGCGGTCTTCCAGCATATTTTCAAACGACAGCTGCATTTACTTGCTGTTTAGGCGGGTGACATTTAGTTTTTTTTTTTTTTTTGCATTTTCACCCCTTGCGGACGCCGTAGTGGTTTGATGTGTATGTTTATTTTCGAGATAATGAGACGATGGTCTGTCCAACATTCGGCACCACACATGGATTTTGTCACCCGAACGTCTTGTCTGTCACTCCTCCTGACGATGACATAGTCAATGAGGTGCCAGTGTTTCGATCGAGGGTGTATCCACGATGTCCTGTTTCCCATGGGGAGACAGATGTTAACACATTGTGCAGGTCCTCATAGAACTTGTTCTTGACATCATCTTCGTTGGTCATAGTTGGTGCGTAGACACTCACAATGGTTGCATGCTTCCTTCCATTCAGCGGGGGCAATTTAATGGTCATGAGCCTGTCGTTTATAGCCTTTGGAAATCCAGCTAGTTTGCCGACCAGGGCCGACTTAATGGCAAATCCCACACCGGATTGGCGTCTTTCCTCGCTTTTCCTTCCACTCCAGAAAAATGTGTAGCCGGCACCTATTTCACAGATTTGGTCTTCTTCTGCAAGTCGTGTCTCTCTCAAGGCTGCAATGTCGATGTTGTACCTGCCCAAAGACATTGTACAATCACACAGAATGACACTGTCCAGTGCCGCCCATCGGGAGAAAATTGTTCCTCCCCACGACGCTTGACGGCAGAAGTGGGAGATGATGATGAAACACCCATAAACCATGGCCTGTTTATTTTGACAGAGAATAATACGAGGGAATGTCATTAAGTAACAGGAATGTTATTACAAAGGTATGAAAGAGTAGGGACAGCGGAAAATTTTATTTCAGGACACAAACTGACTCTTAACCAATAACCCCATGTAAGGGTGAGGATCGAGCAGTTTACGCATGCGCAACACCGATTACAAAATGGCTGCTCCACTATCGACTTGAACCATGCAAGAGCAAGGTTTTATTCGCTGGAAAGGGGTGGTTGGGGGGGGGGGTGCAAGCAACATTGGTTTAAGTTCATATCCAACATTTTTGTTCCTAGAAGGTTGATGCCCTCTACATACAACAAGATACAACATGCAAGTGGATAGGTGGACCAAGTGTGTTGCCAGACAGAGGGACTATGTTGAGGGAAAAAAAAAGAAAAGAAAAAACACACACACACACACACACACACCCACACACAATTTCTTGTTCGCACAACTGTAAACAAGTTATTCGTAAAATTCCTGTTACTTAATGACTTTCCCTCTTACAAAGTGAGAGTCAGACAGTCAAAGTGGAATGGACAATAAACCGCCTGCATCAATAGACCATGAAGACATTGGACAGACAGCGTTGGAGATTCATTGTAGCGGAGATGGTAATTAATTATGTTGGTGCTTTGATAGTGATACATCTATTTGCCTTGTGTCAACGCAACCAGCGTCGGCACTTCAGAATATCTCGGGGTATCATCAGCTGCCTAGCACAAGTATAGGAGTTGGTGGCTTTGGATATCCAGGCGCATCATCAACTGTATCATCAGGCAGCTCACCGCACTCGCCAGAATTTATCCGCTTTGTTTAAATATTTATATTAACTATAGCCGATGTGGAACTTTTAGGCTGCTCAAAAAGTGTGTTAAGAATGTATTTCAACTCAGAAAACTAATTTATCATCATTGATAAGATAGATTTGTTATCATTTCTTTTACCCAATTCTTCATATATTGAAAAGAACATTAATGTTTGTAGTCAGGTCTTAGTCAGATATGACTGAGCTTCCGTAATGACAGCAGACGGCACTACCTGCCTTCTGTTAGTGCCGAATGTTGGGCGGAGCTTACCAAACCCGGCACCCCACATTGTGTCAACGACTTCGGGTGGAAGAGCGTAATAGGGAGGGTACACGCCTTTTCCTGGTGCGCGAAAATGCAACTTAAAGACAAAATGTCATGGCAGGGCAGACCAGGCCCTAAGCCTTGGTTGGCAGCTGGTCTAGGATCGAAGCTCCGACAGGCGGACAGTTAAAGCATAGTTTTGCTGATCCGGCAGCTTCTGCAGCTTGTCTTGTTCCAGATGTATTGCTGTTATCTTGGGGGGCTGAGTGGTCTCGAGGTATGGTGTCCGCCTCGAGTGCAGGAGGTTCCGGTTTCAGGCCCCGGTGAGGACCCGGATTTATTTAAAAAATGCACCTGGACTTCCAGTAATAAAATGTCCCCTGGTCTCAGGGTAGTGAGATCGGACGCCCGTGTGTATTGTTGCGCACGTAAAAAATCCCTTTGCAGTTGGAAATCGAAAAAGAGTAGCCTAACGGCGCTGCCCGGGCAAAATTTTCGAGTTAAAAATCTACCCAAAGTATTTCAGGATCCTCGCCGATACTACGGAGTTCATGCATTGAGCTGCGTTTCTCCAGACTCAGGTTTTAGTTAGGAGGAAAACGGAGCACTTATGGGTTAAACCGTGTGCCGTGATGTTGATCCTTGACTAAAACGAAAAACTAAAAAAAAAAAAAAAAAAAAAAAAAAACTGCTGTTATCTTTCCTCTGGAGTGAATTGGATCGGCCGAGAGAGGGATCATGCTGCATGGGCAACACATGGTCTCTATATTTTAGCCCAGGCTTTGTGCTATGGAGAGGTATAACTCAATCGCTGGTTTAACCAGTCTTGGAATCAAAGCGAGAGGTAGCAGTTACAGGTTATAAGTCCTTGTCAATTGGCGTAGACATGGGGCGCTATGCGTTGCCTCTGACGGTGGGAGACACCTACAGGTGTCACTGATCAGCTACCGTCCGCCTCAAGCTGGACATCCCCCGGCCAATTGGGTGCTGATCCACCACAGCCTGCCTGTTTCAATAAGGTGCTTGGGGCTATGACAAAATCTGGATCGCAGGCTGTAAAACCAATGCACCAGGAATTACTAAAAAGAAAAATAGAAACCTCAAGCTACGGCTTGGAACCTGGAACGTAAGAAACATGTGTCCAGGATTTTCCACTAAACTGACGAATATTAACAATGTGAGAAAAACGGCTGTGATTGATACCGAACTCAATCGTCTTAACATCGATATTGCTGGCCTGCAAGAGACTCGCCTCGCCGAGGAAAGGTCACTCAGGGAAAACAATTACACCTTTTGTTTAGGAAGGGTAGAGAGCAGGCAGAAAAAAGGCAACATGGTGTGGTCTTTGCAATGAAGAATTCGCTATTGGAAATGATTGAAATTCCAGCTGGAGGTAATGAAGACTATTATCCCCGCGCTTGGCAACCACTTGTGGTTTTGCCACCATTATCACTGCATATGAACCGACACTCACTTTCCCTGATGATATCAAAAATTCGTTCTTTGAGGAGATTGACAGTAATCAAAGCAGTTCCAAAATCCGACTACATGTATATGCTGGGTGATTTCAATGCTCTTGTGGGCAAGGATTCGAGTTCATGGCCAGTGTATCTTGGAAAATACAACATCGGTCGCATGAATGAAAATGGGTAAAGACTGCTGGAGCATTGCACCAAAAATAACCTATGTATTACAAACTTCCTTTTTAAAACCAAAGACCTGCATACGGTCAGATGGAAACATCCAAGATCCGGCCATTGGCATAAGGGAAGTAACAGTGCAAAATACGTTCGATTATTTATTCATGGGTTGCATACATTGAAAATATGGATCCGGTTTTTGACGTCATCACGATGCATCATGACTTTTTATATAGTAAAAAAGGACGTCATCAGACGGATCCGGATCCAGATTTAAGATGTGGTCGTGGGGGCGGGCGGGCGTGGGACTGGGAGCTCAGGTGTGGGGCGCAGATGTCGCTGTGTGGGATATGACTAGACGGTTCGATCCTCGAGCCATGACAGGCGTCATATGCAAAAACGTATAAGTAAAAATTAAAATTTGGCGGCTATAGGATCTGTAGAGGGCCGTAGTGGTGTAAACACGATCATCACACAGGTTACAAATGAAAACTTTAAAAAGTAAAAAGAGCCAGTATTATTGGTTCTAGTCGGTATAGCTTAGTGAAATTCGTTGTTACGGAGTGGGTAGCGGTTATTAGTGATTTGTCGAGTGTCGTAGTGACCTATACACTATCATCATACAGGTTACAAATGAAAACTTTAAAAAGTAAAAAGAGCCAGTATTATTGGTTCTAGTCGGTATAGTTTAGTGAAATTCGTTGTTACGGGGTGGGTAGCGGTTATTAGTGAATTGTCGAGTGTCGTAGTGACCTATACACAATCATCATACAGGTTACACATGAAAACTTTAAAATGTAAAGATGGCCGGCATTATCGACTGTACCAGGTATGGCTGAGTGAAAGTCGTTGGTAAGGAGTGAATGAGTAACGGAGTAGCTAGATAAGTGCTTCTGAACACTATCATCGCACGGTGTTCAGAGCTTCAAATGAAAACCTTTAAAAAGTAAAAATGACCGATATTGAATGTAGCGAGTATGGCTTAGTGAAATTCGTTGGTAAGGTGTGGGTGAATGGATGAAAGGCTATATAGGTGCTTCTGATCATTGTTAAGGGGCTGTCGAGTGGCGGGGTGGCTAGATAAATACGTCCATTCCTTGATAAGAGCTGGAGGTTAAGTCTCATATTAAAGTCTGGGGCATGAACTCATAGTTGGCTGAGTTGAGGGTGACCTCCTGGGTAACTCAACACATGGCGATGCCATTAATAAATCTGCGTGAACAAGTTCAGACATGTCTTTGGGGAAAACCTGAGGATGACTCAGAGCGTACTTACTGCATAACGATACAGCCGAGACACTTGGGTAATGTTCACATCGGATCAAATATGGCGCTGCTTCCGGTTGCATATGTAATGACTAAAACCAGACCACGTGCTCACTGGCTACGAGTGGTCAAATATGGCTCTGCTTCCGGTCGCAAGTGGCAATGGCTACAACCAGAATACATGCTCACTGAATAAACCCGATCAAACATGGCGTCGCAGTGGAGCACACTTGGGTTATGGTAACATCCGATCAAATATGGCGATGCTTCCGGTCACATGTCTAAGGGATACAATCGAAGCACGTGGTTAAGCCGGTTAAAGATGGCGCTGCTTCCGGTCACATCCATAACAATACAACTAGACCACGTGCTCACTAGCTAAAACCGGTAAAAATAGCGTCGCATCCGGGTATATGTGTAATGGTACAGCTAGAACACGTGGTTAAGAAGGATATTATACAAAAACTGTCGAGTATCGAACCAAGGGACCTAACTCTGGATGAATAATTCCACAAGCGACTATGTCGTGGTGATAGGCCAAGACCTTAGCACGTGATTAAATCAAGGTCAGACATGTCCAGACAATATTCCGCTGAGTCAGGAGTCTACGTCAGCAGATATCGTGTATATAACGGCCACCATTAGCTGTCTAGAAGTACCGGTCTCAGTGAACAGCTACCAGAGCACCATGTGGCAGGTCCCTAATAGTTAGTTGGCTTTATTTTTTAATAAATCTTTTCACATTTCCGTTGTTTCTCCAAGTAGGCATACGGTTAACCTAACAACACTAGTATAATACAGGAATATATGGTGCTAGACGCATATAACTGAAGAGACAAGACATTTCTTCATATATTATGGTAGGGTGGGACGACATGGAATACAGCTGGCATTCGAACTTTCAAACACAGCGATATGTTGGTACTGTAATAATATAGGTAGTAGTGTGTAGTCGTAGGGGAAGGTGAAAGTGTCTTGCGGGACCTACATACCCATTATCGATAGAAATATATGACAGTGTAACAGATGGCGCATGTCAGATACATAACTATTATTTATAATATGTATTTCTATAACGTTGGTATAGTGACTTATTCTTATAATTGTTTTACAGATACGTATGCCCACGAAAACCTAATTAGCAAACTGTGGAGCATACTAAGAGCAGAGCCAAACAGCTATTGCATGGCGTGTCTTAATGTAACACAAAATCAAGAAGCCGAGAATCCATTCAGGCATTCTCGTGAATATTGTTATGATGGTAGTTTTGCGGACCTAGTAACGGTTCGACTGCAGGATATACTAAAACAGAACTTCACCAAAGAAGAAATAATCATATTAAGCCTCAGTAGAATTGAGGAGTGCATCCTCGACTATAATCGACAACAGGATACTCCAGAACCATCCTCACCAAACGTCGAGCGAACATCGTCACCGGCATCCTTCACCTTTAGCCAATCCACACTAGCGGACGAGTATTAAAAACACCTACATTAAAAAAAACAAGATGGTTGTAATATATTTACAGTTATGTCTTCAATAGCTGACCAGTCCTCAATACGAAGAAAACTACAGTGGGTGTGAGGAGACAGCATATGTATATCGCTGTTATTCTGGCTTCACAGACTGTATCTCACAGTGACTACAAGTACCACGGCGCCCTTTATGCTATCTATTTCATCATGTTGAGAGGTCATGGGGCGAGCATGACCCTCATTCCCCAACCCAACTCAAAAATACAACGGGTCAACGAGCGGGTAGTAAAACGCTTAGTCGCGCCATACGGAGAGCCGCGTCAGCGTAATCTGAGCCGCTTGACCTAAGAAAATGGCTGAAAGCGGTTTTACGCGTGGCTCAAAAACTAGTATATAAACCCGCGGATGGTAACAGTCAAGCATTGTGATCCGAAGATGACTACAGAGTTTTATTTGAGAGGGAGAAGACTGTGCATGTTGTTTTCTCCTCACTTATCTTCACTAGCCATGATTTTCACTAGTCCTCTAGCGCTAATAAAGCTTGCAGTATTCTGCTGTTAGCTGTACTAATATATTCTTCAGATGTCCATATGGCTAGGTCATCTGCAAAGAAGGACGTGTGTACTCTGGCTGGAAAATTTTCCGTGATGTCATTTATATATGCTAGGAATAATGTTGGTGAAAGAACTCCTCCTTGGGGGACACCTTGCTCCAACAGCATCATTTTGCTGGTTTGTCCTTATACTTTTGTCCTGGCAGTTCTGTTCTCAAGGTAGTGGCTGATCCATTTATACATTTTCCCACAAACATGCATTGTTTGCAGTTTTACTTTCAGTCCTTCCTTCCATACTTTATCAAATGCTTTCTCTAAGTCTATCCAGACCGCTAGTGTGTGCTTTTTCTCTTGGAAGGCATCCTCTATTCCCTGAGCTATATAGGTTATTTGATCTTCAGTGGATCTGTACTTTCTGAATCCTACTTGGTGTGGTGTTAAGAGTTTGTTTTCTTCCAGATGCCATATTAGCCTGCCATTGATAATGCGTTCTTCTTCTTCTTCTTCTTCGTTCATCCGGAGTTTTTTTTTGGATGTGATTGCGTTGTGCCTGTTTACAGCAGAGCTGCGTTCTTGCGCCGTTAGGCCGACACATCCGACTTCTGCGGGCATTTGTTGACCGGGTTAACCTTCCCGGGGGTTTCTTAGGACGTTTGACTCTCACTGTTGTGGTGTTATCTCCCATCCTAGCTGGCCCATATAGAACAGCCTAAGAGATCCTGGTCAGCCCTCAAGGGAAGGCAGGGGCAGACCATGGGCATTCCCCGCCATCCAAGGAGGCTTCCATACTTGCAGAGCCAACACACAGCGCTCTGGTACTGGGCTCACCCAAGGAATCGTCACGTCCTGCACATGGCTGCTTAGCCTCACTTCCGTATATTGGGCCTTCCGTTCACCATAGGCTGTTCTACCGGAAACCAGAAGAATGCAGTGTGCAGATGACATCCACACAGTGAGCTTTCGATTCGGACTTTCCGCACAATGGATTTGCTATCCGAGCAATATTCCATTTCGTGCCACTAGGACACTTTTCCACCTTTTTTGAAAGCCCACACAGTGAGCTTTTGATTCGGACTTTCCACATAATGGATTTGCTATCCCAGCAATATTCCATTTCGTGCCACTAGGACACTTTTTCCACCTTTTTTGAAAGCCCACACAGTGAGCTTTTGGTTCGGACTTTCCACGTAATGGATCTCCTATCCAGCAATATTCCATTTCATGCCTCTGGGAGGCTTTTGTAACCGACATACCTGTGGTATGAAGTGTGGCAGTCTGAATACTTCTTCATACACCTTTAAATGTCAACCTGTATGTAGTTAAAGTAAGCTACGGTCAACTTGAGCTTGTTGATATCTCCATAGAGCTTGTCCTCAAATGAAGCAGGTGTGGGCCAAAATATCTTTCTCTGTTCTGCATATATTGGGCAATCCTGAAGCAAATGTTTTGCTGTCATTTTTCCAGTTCGACAATTACATTCATCGGTATCTCCTATCTTTAGTTTATTGAACAAGTGGTATTTCAGCCTGTTATGTCCTGTGCGGAGTCTGAAGATTGCTACTTGTTCTCTTCTGTCGAGTTTGTAATATGCATCATCCTTCTGGTGGCCTGGATGCTCTGATTCCCATTTGGTTCTATAGGTGCTTTTTATCAACCTCTTTGCCTCGTTATAGGTTATGTCTATGTCAGGCTGTGGTAGTCGTCCGCCCTCTTTTGCCAGTCTGTCAGCCTCTTCATTTCCAGGTATACTGCAATGTGATGGGATCCACTGTATTACAACTTTTTTGGATTTCTGGCATAGACCATGGAGTGCTGCTCTTAGGTCAGCTATTTCTGTGCTGTTATTGCTCTTCAGTATTGAGACAGCTGACTTTGCATCTGTGAAGATAGCTATTTGCTTCTCTTTATTTTCCTCCATCAAGAGCATTTCTGCTGCAGTTTTCAGAGCCTCTACCTCCGCTTTGAAGTTACTTGAAAACTTTCCAGTTGCCACTGAATGTGTTTTTTTCACTCCATTTTTTAAATTTAGGAGAATTCCTCCTCCTCCATTCTCTATTGAATTTTTGGCTGATCCATCTGTATATGCATGGGTCCAATTGCTGCTTGGGTAATGTTCTTTTATGTAGTTTAGGGTTATTTCTCTTCTTTCGGTTTCATGCTGAGTGTTCTTTTTCTCAATACCAGGAATGTTTTCTATCATCTCAGGCAGTTGCTGCTGTCTCCAAGCTGGGAACTTGTCTGCATTGTAAATAGGTTTGACTGTTGATATGTTAAGTATGGGATCTGCCCTAATTTTTCGTTTTGCAGTTTCTACAAAGTTGCTACGCTTCAGTCGTCCCTTTCCAAAACCACTAAACCTTTTATACATAGGGTGGTCTGTCAATCTTCTAAATTTTTCTGCTTGTTGCTGGGCTCTGCTATCTCTTCTATCCTGCATTGGTTGTAAACAAGTGATCTTTTCAAGTTCATTAATAGGCGTTGTCTTCAGGCTTCCAGTTATGATTCGCATTCCTTGATTTTGGACTCTACTTATTTTGTTAAAGTTTGACTTAGCTGCTGTTGCCCAAGCTGCAATGCCATATTCCAGTACTGGCCTCACCCGTCCAGTATATAACTTCTTGAGAACTTTCTCATCTGCTCCCCACGTTGTACCAGCAAGCTTTTTCATGATTGCCATTCTTTGCCTTGCTCTTGTTCGATTTTTCTCAACCTGTGTTTTCCATGTCAGGCGACGATCAAAGGTGACTCCGAGATAGTTTGGATTTTCTTCATGGCGCAATATTTTTCCATTCAATACCAGCTTAGGTTGTTGAGTTTTATTTGAGAGGGAGAACACTGTGCATGTTGTTTTCTCCTCACTTATCTTCACTAGCCATGATTTTGACCAGTCCTCTAGTGCTAATAAGGCTTGCTGTATTCTGCTGTTAGCTGTACTAATATATTCTTCAGATGTCCATATGGCTAGGTCATCTGCAAAGGATGATGTGTGTACTCTGGCTGGAAAATTTTCTGTGATGTCGTTTATATATGCTAGGAATAATGTTGGTGAAAGAACTCCTCCTTGGGGGACACCTTGCTCCAACAGCATCATTTTGCTGGTTTGTCCTTGTACTTTTGTCCTGGCAGTTCTGTTCTCAAGGTAGTGGCTGATCCATTTATACATTTTTCCACAAACATGCATGTTTTGCAGTTTTACTTTCAGTCCTTCCTTCCATACTTTATCAAATGCTTTTTCTAAATCTATCCAGACTGCTAGTGTGTGCTTTTTCTCTTGGAAGGCATCCTCTATTTCCTGAGCTATATAGGTTATTTGATCTTCAGTGGATCTGTACTTTCTGAATCCTGCTTGGTGTGGTGTTAAGAGTTTGTTTTCTTCCAGATGCCATGTTAGCCTGCCATTGATAATGCGTTCCATTAATTTTCCTACACAGCTAAGTAGACTGATAGGTCGATAGCCATTTGGTTCTTCCAGGTCTTTTCCTTTCTTTGGGATTGGTATTAGTATAGCTTCTTTCCATGCCTGTGGGACTATTCCCCTCTTCCAGCTGTAATTTAGGACTGCTAGTAGTTTCTTTTTTGCCTTAGTGCCTAGTCCTATTAGCATTTCATTTGTGATTCCATCCTTTCCTGGTGATTTCTTCTTTTTTAGGGTATTCATTGCCTGTTCCATTTCTTCCATTGTTAGATTTGCCATCATATATTCTGCTGCTGTCTCTGTATTTGTATGATGTATCTGTTTATCTTTGATTGCTTTCTTCTGTTCGGTTGTAATATCAATGTGGTTTGCATTTGCATAGTGTTCCATTAGTGCATTTGCAGCCTTTTTTCCTGTAAGCAAGGCATTTCCTTGTTTAATTGTTATTTGTTTGTTGCTAGGTCCTTCATTGTTCATGGCTTTCACTAGTTTCCATAGTTTGTTTCCATCCCTGTCAAAATTCAGGTTTTCTGTTTTTTCCCTCCAGCAATCTCTTGTTGTTTGATTTACTGTTCTTTTATATTTTGCTGAGATGGCTTTGAGAGAGATGTTCGCTTCAATTGTTTGTTCTCTCTCTGCTGTCTTCCTGGCATCTTCAACTTTGTCCTCCAAACTTTGTAGTTCTTCAGTCCAGTATGGTTTGTAATTTTTCCTCGCTCCTCTTGGAATGGACTCCGTGGCTGCCTGTATTATCGCTCTGTTTAGACTTTCCACCATTTGCTTTATGTTGCCATATCGTGTATTTATGTTTTCACAATATTTGTCTGTTAGTATGGCAAATCTGTCCCAATCTGCTCGTTTGTAATTCCAGCGGGGCAAGGGCTTTTGCTCCTGTGGAACATACTCCATATTCATTACAAGCTTGATTGGTCTGTGGTCACTACCTGCTAATTGGTCCAGCACATGGCGATCAATTTTGTGGAGGATGTCTCCTGTGCAGAAAGCTAAGTCTGGAGTAGAAGTGGTAAGCCATCTTCTGGAGTAGAAGCTCGGTGTGTCATCCGCTTTGTTGAGTAGATGGAGATTTGAGTCTATTTCCCAGTCCTCCAATTCTTCTCCTCTTTTGTCAGTATCTGGGTATCCCCATCTTTCTGAACGGCTATTAAAGTCTCCGACAATAATGCAGTTTGTGTCAGTTATTTTCATGTTTGAGAGTGTACGGTCCTTATCTGCTGGGCTATACAGATTGTAGATTCTTATTTTCACGTCCTTTATCATTATATCAACACCTATAATTTCCGTTTGGTTGTCAGAGATCACAGATACTTCGCTGCAAGGTATTGTATTTCGTGTAAGTATTAGAACTCCTCCTTTGTGTCCTTCACGGTCGAAACGTGTGGCCTGATATCCTCTGACTGAGAATTTGTGATTGGCGTTGAGGTGTGTCTCTTGAATGCATGCCACATCTATTCTATCTTTATGAAGACGCTGTGTTAGGGAGTCTTTCTTCTTGTAAACTCCTTCGGCATTCCACTGTAGTATGTTGAGTGTCCGGGGTATTTGGTCAATAGCTCTTAACCTACTCCTCTGTGCCTTGACTCCACAGCACAGGGGAAGGTGACCACCAGTAGTCATGGGTGGACCCCCTCGAGGCAGGGGGCCCGGCACTATCGCCGCCTGATGGGACTTCACGGGATTAGCACCATAACGATTAATTTTGATTTGTGACATCATGAATTAAGTTACGTTGCACTGCTTTGTCAAGCCTGTGGCTCAGTACATCCGATTTCGACAAGCATTTATTCGGGATGCTTTCCCTAGCCTTTGACTGTCCCCAGTCTACCTACAAGGCAGCAGGTTTTACGTTGCACTGCTTTGTCAAGCCTGTGGCTCAGTACATCCGATTTCGACAAGCATTTATTCGGGATGCTTTCCCTAGCCTTTGACTGTCCCCAGTCTACCTACAAGGCAGCAGGTTTTACGTTGCACTGCTTTGTCAAGCCTGTGGCTCAGTACATCCGATTTCGACAAGCATTTATTCGGGATGCTTTCCCTAGCCTTTGACTGTCCCCAGTCTACCTACAAGGCAGCAGGTTTGTGTGTCTCTTCGTCTGGTCCCTCTCCCTTGACCTGTCCGACATGGGTGGCCCTACCAGTAGCTGTGCTACTGTCGGCATAGCTCTTGGGGTCATTGGGACGCACAAGCCCCTCTACCTCGTCACGGTGGACACACAGCAGAGGGGTGATAATGCGTTCCATTAACTTTCCTACACAGCTAAGTAGACTGATAGGTCGATAGCCATTTGGTTCTTCCAGGGCTTTTCCTTTCGTTGGGACTGGTATTAGTATAGCTTCCTTCCATGCCTGTGAGACTATTCCTCTCTTCCAGCTGTAATTTAGGACTGCTATAGTTTCTTTTTTGCCTTAGTGCCTAGTCCTATTAGCATTTCATTTGTGAGTCCATCCTTTCCTGGTGATTTCTTCTCTTTTAGGGTATTCATTGCCTGTTCCATTTCTTCCATTGTTAGATTTGCCATCATATATTCTGCTGCTGTCACTGTATTACAATGATGTATCTGTTTGTTTTTGATTGCTTTCTTCTGTTTGGTTGTAATATAAATGTGGTTTGCATTGGCATAGTGTTCCCTTAGTGCATTTGCAGACTTTCCCCCTGTAAGCAAGGAATTTTCTTGTTTAATTGTTATTTGTTTGTTTCTAGGTCCTTCATTGTTCATGGCTTTCACTAGTTTCCATAGTTTGTTGCCATCCCTGTCAAAATTCAGGTTTTCTGTTTTTTTCCCTCCAAAAATCTCTTGTTGTTTGATTTGCTGTTCTTTTATATTTTGCTGAGATGACTTTGAGAGAGATGTACGCTTCAGTTGTTTGTTCTTTCTCTGCTGTCTTCCTGGCATCTTCAACTATGTCCTCCAAAATTTGTAGTTCTTCAGTCCAGTATGGTTTGTAATTTTTCCTCGCTCCTCTTGAAATAGACTCAGTGGCCGCCTGTATTATTGCTCTGTTTAGACTTTCCACCATTTGCTTCATGTTGCCATATCGCGTGTTTATGTTTTCACAATATTTGTCTGTTAGTATGGCAAATCTGCCCCAATCTGCTCGTTTGTAATTCCAGCGGGACAAAGGCTTTTGCTCCTGTGGAATATACTCCACATTCATTACAAGCTTGATTGATCTGTGGTCACTACCTGCTAATTGGTCAAGCACATGGCGATCTATTTTGTGGAGGATGTCTCCTGTGCAGAAAGCTAAGTCTGGAGTAGAAGTGGTAAGCCATCTTCTGGAGTAAAAGCTTGGTGTGTCATCCGCTTTGTCGAGTAGATGGAGATCTGAGTCTATTTCCCAGTCCTCCACTTCATCTCCTCTTTTGTCAGTATCTGGGTATCCCCATCTTTCTGAACGGTTATTAATGTCTCCGACAATAATGCAGTTTGTGTCAGTTATTTTCATGTTTGAGAGTGTAAGGTCCTTATCTGCTTGGCTATACAGATTGTAAATTCTTATTTTCACGTCCTTTATCATTATATCAACACCTATAATTTCCGTTTGGTTGTCATAGATCATAGATACTTCGCTGCAAGGTATTGTATTTCGTGTAAGTATTAGAACTCCTCCTTTGTGTCCTTCGCTGTCGAAACGTGTGGCCTGATATCCTCTGGCTGAGAATTTGCGATTGGCGTTGAGGTGTGTCTCTTGAATGCATGCCCTATCTATTCTATCTTTATGAAGACGCTGTGTTAGGGAGACTTTCTTGTTATAAACTCCTTCGGCATTCCACTGTAGTATGTTGAGTGTCCGGTGTGTTCGGTCAATAGCTCTTAACCTACTCTCTGTGCCTTGACTCCACAGCACAGGGGAAGGTGACCATCAGTAGTCATGGGTGGACCCCCTCGAGGCAGGGGGGGGGGGGCCGGCACTATCACCGCCTGATATGACTTCGCGGGATTAGCACCATAACAATTAATTTTAATTTGTGACATCGTGAATTAAGTTACGTTGCACTGCTTTCTCAGTAGTGTATAAGTACAAAAGCCGCTTGTTTTTTTTAGGAGGAGGAGGACTAAATAAATCAATCATTTATCGATTTCCGACCTCAATTTGGAATCTATTTTTAGCATTTATCGATCCTCCTCCTCAAAGAGGCGATAACTCCTGGTATATATATTTTCAAAGTAGGTGTGGTCAAGTGGTGGTCAAGCTGTGGTCAAGAGGGGATCAAGTGGTCAAGGGGTGGTCAAGTGACCCCTTAAATTGTAGGGGACAGTACGCGTACTGATGTGGTTGTGGTTATAGTGAGCGATGACGTGGTCAAGAGGTGTTCAAGCTGTGGTCAAGTGACCCTTAAATTGTAGGGGAGAGTACGGGTAGTGATGTGTTGGTGGTTAAAGTGATCGATGACGTGGTCAAGCGGTGGTCAAGATATGGTCAAGAGATGGTCAATTGGTCATGTGACAATAACGAGCTGGCTTATATTTACTTGTATATAGCAAAGGTTTTTAAATACACAATCTATTTACAGGATTGTTATATTGCTCTGGGCAATACTAAAGGGCGAAAACTGTAATTACTTTGTTGTAGTTTAATATAATGATGTTATTAACTAAGGAAAGATAATTTAACTAAAGTGACTAAATCTAGGAAAAATGTGTTAATTCCCTTAAATTAAAATGTTGTTATATATTTAAAGTACGGAAGTTATAACTATGTAATTTAGGATTCATGTACTTTATTGCATGTGCAAAGAATTCTACTAATATATATTAAAGTAGCTTCACTTTTAGTTTAAGCTGTCTTAAAGGACTGTAAATTTGTAACATACTATTCTGCTGGTGTTAATTATTTACAAATTACTTTAATTTCTAACGTAACTAAGTAAGTTTGTATCTTTCTAAGTTTTATGTGATTTAGTTTTAGAAAAAAATGTATCTAATTGTTATAATTGGTATTCTACTCTAGCTAACGTGAAAATCTATTTAATAGTGCAACTTTTATAAAAAAAAAATCAGCTGGCTTCGTACAAGTCATATATAACTATAATGTCATTAATCAAATATAACTATGTAAATTTGCTAACTATGTCGTCGTTCTCGATGGCGGTCATGATGTAGCGTCGTTCCTCTGCTCGACTGCGAACTCTGAAGGTCTTGTTAGCAAGTCAGCTAAAGTGTTTTTGGAACCTGTGATATGCCTCACGGAAAACGAGTAGTTCTGGAGAATGAGGGCCCAGGGATAGATCCTATTGTTTTTCGTTTGTCCCTTCTCGATGACCGTTAACGGGGAATTGTCAATTTCAACGACAAAATGTGTTCCTGCCAGATACTTATTCAATCGTTTAATACTAAACACAATTGCAAGGGCTTCTAGTTGAGAGATCCCATACTTAGATTCAGCTGGAGTTACATTCCGACTGACGTAAACAATTGGTTGACAAATCCCGTCGTAGGCCTGCAACAGCATGCCAAATATGGATGTGGTGTTCGCGTCTGTTCTGAGGTTATAAGTTAAGTCCTTTTTAGGCAACATCAAAATATGGATATTACTAAAACAATACTTTTGTTTTGACATTGTGTTATTTAAAGTAGCATCTTGTACTTTGATCTTTGCATTTGTTTTTAACAAATCTGAAAATACACTCGTAATTTGTGCCAAATTTGGTATGAACTTGTTGTAATAGTTCACTAGCCCTAGTAGACTTCTCAATTGTTTCTTAGTTGTTGGCATTGTGAGGTTTGGAATCTTCGTCACGATCTTATCATCAGTACTCAAGTGGCCTTTAGATATCTTATGGGCCAGAAATTCAATTTCTTCCAGTGCCAACTCTACTTTTGTTGGCTTCACAGTAGTCCAAACAATTTTCTAATGTTCAATTTATATCTAATATCTTGCATACACATGACATTTATGGACGTTAATTTATAATACAATGAAATTATAATTTTTCTTTCGTTCACCATGTTGTTCAAGAATGGTGGAACATTAAACCCTATTTCAACATTCGTAAGCCAAATAAGTATGATAATGAATAGACACATAATTGGTGTTGGTTGCAGTTGGTATGCAAACCATGCTGTCCATATAACCTTTGGTAACATCAATGATATAATTGCAATCGAACTAATTAGGCGGCATATCATCAGGTTTGTGTTCTGCTTTCTCTCATTTTCATTATGTCCCTTGCAACACACGTCACTGTGCAGCGTGTTACTGTTCGTGTGTTTTCAGATTGTGTTGTCTGCTAGCACAAGACTGTTGGATATGTGAATTTCGTTCTGAGTCTAGTGTCTGGGCTGTCTGTTGTGTATACTGTCTGTTTGTGTCAGTGCTGTTTTGTGATGTTGTCATACTGGTAGTGCAACATTTTGTCTGTTTTCTAGCCTGGTTTTTAACAATTCTGTTTATAGCGTCACAATAATTTGCATAACAAGAATCTGAGTTATGCAACCTTTCATGTTGTTCTGTTGTGTTCTGAACAGTTGCGTCCTTGACTTTGTCCATTTCGGTTGCTGTTTTTGATCAGTTAGTTCATTATTTGTGATAGTGACTTTCATTCTTGGTTTACTTTTCAGATACTTTTTCTTCCATGCATTAATATCTTTGCTTGTGCAGTATTTTAAGTCCGGTAAACACCCTATAATAAGGTCCGTACAAGGGTCGTGCAGGATTGCACACTTAAAAGTGCATGTAAGAAAGGGTGTACAGATTCGAGCTGTGGCTAGTGGGTATTTTTCCACATTGCCTGAAAATGTTCGGCAATTCACAAACTGGCCAGTGTAATCTTTTGTGTTAGCAAACTCCTTTCTTAGGCCAATTAATGTACATTTGGAATCAAGCAAAACTTGACAAGGTTTATTGTTAACCATCCCCTGGTGGAAGGTTAATCTTCCCATGTCGGATATTACTGCATTGGCATTTTCATTGGCAATTGGGATTTTATGGCCGCATTTCAAAATACCATCACCATGGAACTTATGACAAGTTTGGCATCTATCATAGTTAAGGATATCTATTGCTGCTAGTGCATTCTCTTCACATTCTTTCACTTCATCTTCCTCACACTCGCTTTCTGACGATGAGTCAATGAGCACAGCATTCACACTCCTTAATCTTCTGCGACCTTCACAATGTTTACTATAGTGCCCGAAAGATTTACAAAAATAGCACTTAACAGCACGGGTTTGAATCACACATTTGAAATTGAAAGTGAGAAAATTTACATTATGGACACTGTGGGCAGATTGGATCTTTGTTTCTCCCTGTATTTAAATGGTTTCTGTGGCTTAGTATTTGCCGCTGCCACTATGTTATTTTCATGACTGATAGAACTAAATAAATTTCTGTTAGAGGAAAAATACGCTGACCCTTTCTTTTCTAATTCTTGTAATGATTCAACATCAGCTTGTTGAAGAAATTTTGCAAAAGGTTCTGGAATGGATGAAATAAATTTTGTCCATAATCATTAGATCTCTTAACTTTTCATAATTTTTGTTTATCTTTGCAGCGTTCAGCCACTTATTATATACGTCATGTACGTGAGAGACGTAATCAATGAACGTCTGGTTTTTTTTTTGGTTTTAGTTTGGAAAACGGCACCTGATACCCTGGTGCATCAGATAAAAAATGTTGCATGATACGTTGGTGTATATAATCATAATTATTTCTTAGATATTGTGGGATGGACTCTATTACTTTCAAAGGCTCCCCTGAGAGGTTTTTCATATAAATCATGGCCCAATGTTCTCTCGGAACGTCCTGGTATTTTAATTGGAACTCGAAGTTCTCAGACCATGCAGAAATGGAGTCACTTTGGCATAATGGTTTGACTATCCCTTTATACTTATTGTACTAGTTTTCCTCTTCCTTACTTTTCAACTTTGTAGTTGCAATGTGTACATGTGATTCAACTTACAGTTCTTTCATCTTCAACTGGGTGTGCGCCTCAATTTCTTTTAATTTAGTAGTTTCTGCTAGCTCTAATTCTCTAATGTTGTGTGCTTTAAGTTTGGTGGCTTCAGCTAACTCTAGTTCTTTAAGCTTGGTGGCCTCAGCTAACTCTGCTAGCTCCTTCTTGTGTAAGCGTTCTTGAGCTCTCTCTTCCCTCTCAGCACCAGTGTGTTCTTTGTATTTCTTTTCTGCCCATTGTTCTAATTTATCCCCTGTATATCCGAAGTCTTTCCTTGCCTCTATACATTCTTTTAAAGTCGACATTGTTACAGGTTATGTTCGAAATTTACAATGTCAAATGATAGTACCATGCGTAACAAGCAATACAATAATATAATATTTAATTTACAGCAATTGAAGAAAAAGTAAGATGCCACTTGAAAACATTGTCAAAATTTGGGTACTTATCTGATTTCTGGATGAATTCTTTTCTTTCACCCTGCCCCAACGGATGATTTAGTGCCCAAGTTTAGTATAGATCTGGGTCGTTGACCTCAACTTTAGTCTCTACTTATACATTTCTGTTATGTAGAGAAGCAACAATTAATATCGTAATCAAACAGCAAAACAAATATGAAAAACGTTGTCTGTCAAGTCCAATTTTCAGAGGTGAGGACTGGAATTCGTATTCTAAGTTTGTAACTTTTGTCGGTCGTCTTGTCTTCTGTCGTGTTAGTTATGTATTGTAGTCTTCACCGACCTTGGAACATCAACTGAAACGTCACTCTGAAAACATGATGCACATCATCTTCATATCAATTTACAATATGAGAATATCTGCTAAATTTCTATCAAAACTCACTCTCTTTCTTTCGTTCGTATGTCAGTTATAAATACTGTTACGTTACTTCATATGCCCACAGGCGACTCTGTTCTATACACAGTTGTTACACACCCTCGCTCGCAAGCGGTGAATTCGTTCAACTTTTGACCACAGTTTCACACTCGCGCAGACAATAGATTCTTTCAATCGTACTACCACACGCAGGCGATGGATTCAATCGTAAACTTCTGACACCAGTTTTAGCTGCCTGTCAACGTCTCACTTTGTGCACAGGCACTCCGCTCCTTCATACATGCACTCAAAGAAACATCAATTGCGCGTATGGCATTTCTATTATTTAATTCAGGCGAACCCGATATAATCACAAGATATATACAGGCGGTAATTTCACATGAATATACAAATGTCGCCCCTTCATACACTGATAGCATACAATCAGTCTCGCAATCCTATACTCGCTATTCTCAAACTAGCATTCTCGCAACACTAAGCATTTGCTCTCCAGAATCACGAGTGTCCTCCTCTGAAACTGTCCTACGTCCCGTCTGACATTTTCAAGCTCAACGGCTGGGCTTATCGTGCCCGACCCCGTGCCGTTGTGTGAACCCCGTGTTGTCTCAACAGTCTCGTTGTACTGCAGTCTGTCTGTGCTAGAAGAGGTCAGTCGGTGTACTGACATCTAGTCCATTCAGGGGAGTGTCCCGTGAACTGTTGTCCCCTTCTATCACTCGGTCTGGTTCTACCGTTACCCTGTCTAAGACACGATAGTGTCCCTTCCTAAGTCCTGTTTCCACTTCATCTACTGTCCTGTGGATGTCCTATCTTATGTCCATCCTATGTCCTGACTTAAGTCCTGTCTCTAGCCTATCGCTATAGTGTAGATGTCCTATCTTCTCCTATATGTCGTTATCTCAGTTGTCTTACCTCTATTCTGTCCCTTGTCCTCTCTATGTCCTCTATTCACACCCTCAACAATCTGACAGAGATGAACTAGTAGTAGTATAAGGGTAGCATTAGTAGTAGCAGTAGTAGTAGTAATAGTAAAAAATAGTAGTAATTGTAGAAATAATAATAATAATAATAATAATAATAATAATAATAGTAGTAGTAGTAGTAGTAGTAGTAGTAGTAGTAGTAGTAGTAGTAGTAGTAGTAGTAGTAGTAGTAGTAGTAGTAGTAGTAGTAGTAGTAGTAGTAGTAGTAGTAGTATAGCGAAGGTGCTTGTTGTTTCACTAAGTATTTGTATAGCTAATGCGCTATGTACTATAAAGCTAGTTTGTATTGTATGCTATGTAATGTTTTGGTGAAATAATATCTGTCTTTTGAAGTTGCAAAAGGTGATGACGTCATAATCCCCCACTCTATCATTGTCACCAACTTATTGATAGTGTCTTGACTGCAGCGAAAAAGGCTCATTGTGAGATATTGATAACTCCCTTCTCCACACTGACTGCAGCACGGGTGCATGACCATTAGGAGCAAACAACGATACGGCAACTACAAGGCAATTACAAGGCAAAATGGCGTCCAATATAGTGTAACGTACACAACTTATGAGGTCATCGGGTATCCGTTCCAGCACGGTCGACAAATAGGTGGTCACTAAGGCCTCAGGTTACTCACTCAAATACACATATATGATAACAATTCACCGACCCAAACAATGAAAACTCACGAAAACAATGGGAAAATGACATATATGTCAAAATGTAACACATACAAAGAAATCAACACCTACTGAAAAATAAAAATGACACGACAAAATGACACAAACAATGAAAACCGACACCTCAACACAATTAAACAAACAAGGAAAACTGCTGACACAAACAACGACAAACTGATACAAGGACAAACTGACACAACGACAAACTGACATAACCAAAGACACCAGAATAGTCAAATGTAAACGTCGAAATGTAACACAATAAGAAACTGACAAATTAAAATGACACACACACACACACACACACACACACACACACACACACACACACACACACACACACACAAATGAAAATGGAAACAACTAATGAAAACTGCTGACACAATCACTGAAAACTGACACAAACACTGAACAAGGCACCTGCAGAAAACATGACATCCAAATGTAAATACAAAAGTGTAACACACAAAAAACACCGACAACTACTGAGAAATATAACAACTACTGATAAATAACACATCAACAAATTGAAGCAACCAATGAAAACTGACTCAATGAAAAACTGACACAACGACAAACTGATACAACGAAAAACTAATACAACGACAAGCTGACACAACGACAAACTGACACAACGACAAACCGGCACAAACAAAGAAACCAATAGATACAGATGTTAACGTCAAAATGTAACAGACAACAACTGAAAATGACACAACCAAGAAAAAAATGACACAATGGCAAACTGACACAACGACAAACTAACACAACGACAAACTGACACAAACAAAGAAACCAAAAGATACAAATGTTAAAATCGAAATGTAACAGACAACAATTTAAAATGACACAAGCAAGAAAAAAAAACATGACACAACGACACAATGACCCAAACAAGGAAAACTCAAACAACCGATGAAAACTGCCAACATAAACACTGAAAACCTAACACAACCGCCAATTGATACAGCCAAAGAAAACAAGACAGCCAAATTTAAAGGTCAAAATGTAACACACAAAAGGAAACAAACATCAACCGGCTTTTATCCCTCAAGCCATACAGCAGTGTCCCTCATACTGTCACCAGCAATATTTGAGCTTATAGGTAAGTTCATGTCTTCGGCAGTTAAATTTTTGTTTTGTAAATGCATTTCATCAGAATCAGATTTTTGTAAGTACATAGCGTCATCATAAATTTTGTTGTGTGTAAGTTCATGTCTTCGACAGTTCATGTTTTGCCAAGGCCTATTTTTCGTTAAAAAGCAGAAGCCTATAGGCTAGAAATTCAACCTGAGTGGTCAATTACTATCATTTCCCGTGGACAGCTATTCTTACGCATGCGCTAAAGTTGAGAAAACGAACTTCCGTTGAATGGAAGCTACCACGGGCTTGAATTGTTTAACCCTTCCGGAAGTAGTAGCGGCATCTTAACGAGGAAAATATCGAATTAGTTATTCCCCCTAGGCCGGGAATTATGAAAATATATGCCCACGCAAGCGATATTACTCGTGACGTCATATAAACAAAAAAAAATTAAAGAATACAATTGAGGCTCTGTCGTCATCACCTATTATAACTACAAAAGACAGATATTATTTCACCAACACATTACATAGCATACAATACAAACTAGCTTTATAGTACATAGTGCATAAGCTATACAAATACTTAGTGAAACAACAAGCACCCTCGCTATTCTACTACTACTACTACTACTACTACTACTACTACTACTACTACTACTACTACTACTACTACTACTACTACTACTACTACTACTACTACTACTACTACTACTACTATTTATATTGTTTTGTTACTATAATTGCTATTGCTAAAACTACTATTATTACCAATATTAGTAATATTTGTATTACTGATCCATGGTGTCGGAGATCGTAATTTATGGAGTGTCATACTCACCCACGCCATATGATAAGTCTCTTGGTGATGCTGATGATTAGTACTACTGGTCCTATTGGTACTACGACTACCACCATTGCCTGAAGATAATCCCGTTAATGGGGATTCCTGTAGCGTGAGTAAACCCGTGAATTTGTCAGTGTTGTCAGAGATCGCGATCTGTGGGGTGGTATGATCGCCTACGCCAGCCGGTAAGACACGTGATGATTATGATGATGATGATGATGATTATGATAACGATGAAGATGATGATGATGATGATGATGATGATGATGACTAGTACTATTGGTGCTATTGCTACTACTACTACTATTACTATTGGTGTCGCTACAATTAATATTACTACTATTAATAAACCTACTACTGCTTCCTCCTCACTTTACCCATCCTGGTTTCACTACACGTACTTTCCTCTACAATGTAATGGCCACTCGACCACTTGACCACTACTTGACCACGTCATCTATCACTTTAACCATCACCATGTAACTACACGGACTTTCCTCTACAATTTAAGGGATCATTTGACCACCCGTTGAATACTTGACCACTACTTGACAACTACTTGACCACGTCAACTATCACTTTAACCATCATCGTTTCACTACACTTACTTTCCTCTACAATTTAAATGGTCATTCGACCCCTTGACCACTACTTGACCACTGCTTGACCACTGCTTGACCTCCTCATGATCATCACCAACTCACTACACCCACTTTCCCCGACAATTTAAGTGGTCACTCCACCACTTGACCACTACTTGACCACCGCTTGACCCCGTCATTGACACTTTAACCACCACCATGTCACTACCGTATCATCCTCTACAATTTAAGGGGTCACTTGACCAATTGACCACCCTTGACCACATCTTGACCACAGTTTGACCACATCATCGATCACTTTAACTACCACCACATCACTACAGTACCCTCCCCTACAATTTAAAGGGTCACTTGACCATTTGACCACCTCTTGACCACCACTTGACCACCTCTTGATCACGTCATCGCTCACTTTAACCTCCACTACGTCACTACCCGTACTCTCCCCTACAATTTAACGGGTCACTTGACCACTTGACCACCGCTTGACCACCTCTTGACCACGTCTTCGCTCACTTTAACCACCACCACATCACTACGCGTACTCTCCCCTACAACGTAAGGGGTCACTTGACCACCCTTGACCACTTGATCCCCTCGTGACCACTGCTTGACCACCACTTTACCACGTCTACTTTAAAAATATATACCAGGAGTTATCGCCTCTTTGAGAAGGAGGATCGATAAATGCTAAAAATAGATTTCAAATTGAGGTGGGAGGGACATCGATAAATGGTTGATTTATATAGTCCTCCTCCTCCTCCTCCTCAAAAAAAAAAAAAAAAAAAAACCAAGCGGCTTTTGTACTCATACGCTACTTTTGTCAAGCCTGTGGCTCAATGCATCCGATTTCGACAAGCATTTTTTGGGGTGCCTTCCCTAGCCTTTGACTGTCCCCAGTCTCCCTACAAGGCAGCAGGTTTGTGTGTCGCTTGATCTGGTCCCTCTCCCTTGACCTGTCCGACATGGGTGACCCTACCAGTAGCTGTGCTACCGTCGGCATAGCTCTTAGGGTCATTGGAACAATCAAGCCCCTCTACCTCGTCACGATGGACACACAGCAGAGGGGGCTGAATGGATAAGAACGTGTGTTCTTAAACATCTGGTGTGCTGATGCCGAGGTAAGGGGTTCAACCCCTACACTGGACAGTTGGACTAAAATGTTGACTTATCGTCCTTGACCTGGGGACGTAAATTACAAGTACCTCTGAAGTCGGAGTGGGTTCACCTGATGACGAGGGACACTGTTAATAGGGAAAGCTAATCCACATGCAAAATTCAGCCCAGTACTACTAGACGTAGTGTTATGGACTACACTTGAGTTCAAAGTGAGCGAGCGCCAAAAAAAAAAAATATCTTTATTTAGCAATTCTACCATTGCCAAATACCATCCCAACTGTTTATGTTACATTTAATTGGAAACCAAATTTTGTAACCCACTCTTAAACTTTCCTTACGTGCACTTGTAGTTCTTTAAATAAACGTAGGAGATTTTGTATTAACCTTCATAAGGCAACAACTTCAGCATATTGACAGCTTATTTTTAATATCTGTAAATTCTTCTCTGAAATCATTAATAATTATAGTGAAGATTGTCCGTGACAGTCCTGAACCTTGGGAAATAACATTTTCTTGCTTATGTAGTTCTGAATGCATTGTTTACATTCACTGTCATACATATCTTTTGAAGAACATAGAGCTTGCCTCAGTGTGTGAGACAGGCTATCTTCCAGCTTGGCAGTGTTACGGCTTCTGTATGGCCTTCCATTAGGAATATCAGTTCTTTCACATGGAAGTGTCCTGCTCTGTCTTTTGCTCCTTTGAGAAGCAAGAAAAACAAAAATGTATGTGCAGTTCCTTTTGACTTCACTTATAAAGATAAGTACAGTGGAACCTCGGTTTTCGTCGATAATCCGTCCGAAAACAATCGCAAAGTCGGAAACCGACGAAAACCGAGGCAATTATTTCCAAATTAATCAATATACGAGGGTGAGTCAATAAGTAAGTCACACAGTTATGAGGGATGGCAGGTAAATGTAGTTGGTGTTTTCTACAGGTGTCATTGGGTGACAGCAACATCGAACTTTATATTTCCTTTTGTCAGGTGGCGCTAGGTGTCTTATGCGCATGCGTAGCGCTTAAACAAAATGGCACTGTACTTACGAAGTGTACAACCAAATCGCTACATGCGGTTGTGTTTTTGTGGGCAAAGGACATTCATAAGGACATGCTTCCTGTTTATGCTGACAAATGTTTATCCCGTAAAGCGGTGCATAGCTGGGTATAAAAATTTTCTCAAGGACGCTCTAAAATTGTTGATGAAATCCGATCCTGCCGCCCTGTTGAGATTGCAACAGAAGCATCCGTGCAGCGGGTGGAGGAGATGATTAGAGGTGACAGGCAAGTAACGATATACTCTGTAGCATTTGCATTAGGGTGCTCACATGGTTCAGCATACAGCATAATGCATGATCGATTGAAATTTCCAGGACTGATGACTAGAGGAGTGTTGCTTCTTCATGACATTGCCAGACCACATATGGCTCGATTAACTCAGAGGAAATTAACCAACTAAGGTGGGAAGTTCCGGAACATCCACCTTACCCCCTACTTAGCCCCTAGCGATTTCCATCTTTTTGATCCACTGAAACCCTACCTTGGCGGGAGACATTTCGCGAATGATGTCGAAGTTGAATGTGAAGTGAACACGTGGTTTAGGAAACAGAGCACACAGTTCTATGCAACCGGATTGGGAGGACTGATAAAACGGTGGTATAAGTGCATCAATGTTGGGGAAACTATGTTGAGAAATAAAGGGACAATGTATGTATAAAAAATAAACTGGTTTCAAGTTGTTCTCATATTTAGTTATTTTTCTACAGCCATTTGTGACTTACTTATTGTCTTCCCCGCTTAAATCCAATTCCTTCTAGACATTCCAAAATGCATACCAAAAACACATTTTATAGAGAATAAATATAGTTTTTAATACTAAAAGCCAATAATAAATTAATATAAAATGAATATAAAAGACTAATGTAAAGCATAAATGACCATTTAATATGGCATTTACCTTTCTGAAGACTCTTCTTGGCGTATGGAAGACGGCGATAAGGGAAGAGAGAGGTGCAGATATTATTGTTTGGAAGGGAATCCCTCTCCATAAGGACCATAGGTATCAAAGCACTATCTGGGGTTAATTCCCTTCTTGGTATTCTTGTCTATTGTATGCCAGTGCGCAGCTTGAATTTTTGAATCCATCCTCTGCTGGCCTTAAAATCACTAAGTACCCTAGCACTTGTCTCAGGCATTTTCTTAATGAGATCAGCATTCAACAGTCTGGCATTTTCACATATGATTGCCTTCGAAACAGAATCACCATCTAACTGTTTTTGATGTATCTAAATTAATAATATCTGTTCGACATCTTCGACATTTGTGATCTCTATTTCGTTAGCACATTCAAGCCTTTCTCTACATTAGCCTCCTTTATTGCTTCCTTTTTCACCACATTCAAATTTAACGTGGATAGTGACTTCCTGCACATGCGGCCGATTTCAGCAATGTTAATGCCGCTCTCGTATTTTTCAATTATTTCCTTCTTCAACTCGATCACGTTTCTGGCCATCTGCTTTGGAGGGCTGCTGGCTCTGGAAGCTTTCTTTGGTCCCATGATGGAGCTAAACGGAAAGCGTTAACCTATTAGCAAGTGATGCTCACACAACGAGAAACAACGCCAAACTGAGCAGAAGAAAGCGTGCGTCCTTTTGTTATCGCAAAATTATCAGTGAAGCCACGTGGGCACGCCGACGAAATCCGAGGCAACCGACGGAAACCGAGACACATTTTTCGTGGAAAAAATCAACGAAAACAGAAGTCAACGAAAACAGAAGTTACACTGTACATTAATTTATATGCCAGTTCTTTCTATCTCGCACTCTCTCTGTCTCCCCCTCTCCGTTTTCTTTTTCTGACTGATCTTTCTACCTCAGGGGGGGGGGGGGGGCTGAGAGGTTACGGTGTCCACCTCAGGCTCAGAAGGTAAATGGTTCGATCCCACCTGATATCAGATATCCGCCTGATCGTTTGTATAGCGAAATAAGATACCTAGCCTTCTCCGTTAATGTTGGGGGGAAAATTGAGGTCCTATGTGCAGGTTTTATACACGTAATAAATCCCAAGGCAGCTGGAAAAGGCTTAAAGTAAATTGCACAGGTGCAGACCTGGGAAAATTTAGGAAAAATCCTACCAACAGGTGGATAGAGCCAGTTATTTTGGATGTAATCTGTCTAGAGGAAGCAAACTTGACAGAAATGCATGTGGAAATCAGACACGTTGGCCGTTGAGATTCATCACCAGGTATGGAGCTCTGCCTTCAACAGAGGAATGAAGAAGAAATCCTGCCACCACTGAGGATTCATTCCATGACCACGTTGCTAGTGAGTGCATTTAACCACTATGTCTTCACAGTTCCTATATTAATACCATTACTGCTGTAGAGCTTGTTAAAATCTCTCAAATAGTCATATTTCATGAGCTTTTTAAAAATTGTAATTTTGGTTTGCTCTGAATGTTTTCATTTCTACGCCAATGGGGGTATTCATAAATGATTGTAGTCCTAAAAGGTTAAAATGTTGATTATATGTCACAATTTGTAGACTAGTGATAAGTCTCTCATTTTTATACTTTGTTACAATGGTGTTGTAAAATATTTTTTGTTAAATTCTGTAGAAATGCAAATTGTGCTGTTTTTTTTTTTTTTATCTTTCTCTATCGCCTGTCTAATTTTCAACTAATGCTTTGTTTAAAAAAAAAAAAATCATATTTATAATTTTATTATCATGTTATATTTTGTAATCCTTTGGAAAGTGACCTAGGACCTTCGTTGTTTAATTGCTTTTAAAATAATTAATTGTTTGTATATAGTTGTTTCTTTGGCTTAAGGGTAATTGAGTTGAGTTGAGTTTGTTTGTGTATAGTTGATTCTGTGGCTTAAATGCAGTGAATGTAGTTTCACAGTCCCAACAGACCGGGTTGGAAGTTGGGAGCAGGCTCGCTTTGCTTTGATTGTCACATTGGTTTGAGTGTTGGCCGGCATCAAAAACCACACTACAAGAGCTGGACAAGGTGCACAAACTCTTAGAGTCATCACAGGAGGGATGAGATCAACCCCTATAGTAGCAATGGAGAAAATGGGGAGGACACGAGCACTGAGAGAACACATAGATACAAAAACACTAATACAATCAGACAAGTTCCTCAGCTTGCCAGGCCACCCTATGAAGAACCGATTTGAAAACTTAGCTATGGGGCGGTTGAAAAGAAGTAGTTTTATCCACCAGGCCAAACGACTCTACAGAGAAACCACCGATCTTCCCACAGTTGGTATCCCACTGACAACTATTCCAGGGCGAACTCCATGGAAAGATGAACATAGACTATCGCTACAAATCCAGACAAAAGTGAGAGGAATATTTGACAAGGAAGAACAGAACAGTGTACAGCGCAGAACAGCCACTCTCAGCTTCCTTGATGACGAATACCCACAGGATCTCTGGATCCGAGCCTACACAGATGGGTCAGCGCAAAATGCTGTTCGAAATGGAGGAGCAGGAGTGTATATAGAATACCCAAATAATACAACAGGAAAGTACTGCCATAACTATGATGCTGAAATTGAGGCAATCAAGATAGCAATAGAGAAATTACAAAATACCAGCCATAGTAGACAACCTGTGGTGATATTGACAGATGCAAAATCAGTAATAGACGCACTCCTGTCTGGGAAATTACCAGTTCTAAGGACACTACTTTCTGAACTTAGCAGTCAGCATAAGGTCACCATACAGTGGATACCATCCCACTGTAGAGTACCCGGAAACGACAGAGCTGATCGATTGGCTAAGGAAGGAGCAAAAGAAGAACAGCCTAATGTGCCCATTACATTCCACCAAAAGAAAAGAATGATCAAATCAGTCAGAAGGCCACCAAACCCTACTCAAGACGACTACTATGCTATGGACAGACCATAACAGGTCATTACTCTGCGCCTCAGAACAGGACACAATAGATTACGCAACCATATGTACACAGAGTACACATATAACAAACCTATGTAGAAGTTTATACAACAACAGTGAATGCATAGTGAGAGCAACTGGAGGACACTCAGAACCCTTCACCATAAGATCTGGAGTACGAAAAGGTTGTGTCCTGTCCCCTCTCTTGTTCATAACATATATAGACAACATATGTAAAGAAACCAGCCAAGCAGAGACAGCAAGAATACCGCATGATGAGAACACAGAAGAAGAACCATCTGCAAATCTAACCATTAGAGAACTCCTGTTTGCGGACGACCAAGCACTAATAGCAAAATCAGAAGCTGAATTACAAGACCACATGAATAGTCTAAACCAAATGTGTAGGGAACATACCATAAAAATTAGCACAAGCAAAACAGAGGTAATGACTATAACTAAAGAAGAACAAACAGCAACAATTCACCTAAACGAACATCCCTTGAAACAAGTAAAGAGCTTCAAGTACTTAGGAAGTATAATATCATCAAATGGCAGATCAGAAGACGAGATCGAAAATAGGTGCAATAAGGCAAATCAACTCATTGGACAAATGGCACCAATACTAAAGAACAAACATGTATCAATAACTACTAAGAAAGCACTTTACAACACAATCTTCCTACCAACTCTGTGCTACCAATGCCAAACCTGGACAATGACAGAAAAAGAGAAAAGAAAAATCACAACAACAGAAATGAGGTTCCTGAGAAGAATACTCAACGTATCAAGAAGAGATAAGATCAGAAATGAAGAAATCAGGACTAAAGTGGGGGTTAAAGCTGCTCTAGATTTTATTAGAAAGCAGCAAGTCAAATGGTTTGGCCATGCAAGTAGGCTACCAGCCAACAGCATGCCACAACAAGCAATGATGTACAGACCAGATGGAAACAGAGGAAGAGGCCGACCACGTAAACGTTGGACGGAGGGAATAACAGAATCCATGGGAATGTCGATATACGAAGCCCATAACCGGGCACTCTCACGAAGTTTATACTTCACCTCGACACCGCAAGGTACAAGAGGAACACGATGAGATGAGATGAGATGATGTACACAGAATTCAAGATTGGTGACTCAGCCATGTGCACGTGTGGTTTGGCGTCGCAGACAGCAGAGCACATACTCCAGGACTGCCCAAACTACAACATATCCAGGCGAACCTTCTGGCCTAGAGAGACAACAGTGGAAGATAAACTCTATGGACCGCTGAGTGAACTTAAAAAAGACTTAGATTCATACAAGAGACAACATTGCAGTTATAGACATATTTTAAGCGAACGAAAGAAGAAGAGTGTTGGCCGCTCAAAAAGCAAAGGCAAACTACTCATTGTAAAATTTCCTAGAAAATCAAACAGAAGTTGATAGCTATGTCCTGTTTGAAAAAAAAAGGATATGCAGCAAACTAATATAGCGTTGTATTATAAAAGTAGAGCCCATCATGTACCTACTACAACGGATATGGTGTTAAACTTAAGCACTGCCACTTCTGGGAATCCATACTCGCGTTGCGGACATAAACATTAACCAGCAGGAATGGTAGACTGGATTGAACTCTTACAGCCTGTATTTGTATATCGTCACTGTCCCAACTGGACATGTCTAGCTCTGACGCCACCATGCTGTCGCGAATGAGAATCGCCATTCCCAGATGTCGTCTGTTGTAGAAACATTTGAAGCCGGCAATTCGGAGTAGCTGATCACCCAGTCTTGTCTCATTGAAGACAGAATACAAGTCTGCAGAGCTCGCGCGTACCTCAGAGTTAACGCAAACACACAATATCCACTGCATAGTGAAATTATGAAGGTGAAGGGCAGCAGGTTAAAAAGAGGACGGTCGTGGATGGGTCAAGCCGAAGACATTCTTCAACAGGTGTGTTCACTTGAGGACTTAGAACCTGGTGAGGAGTGGGTACACATGCCAACAGATTTCTGCACATCCTTTTTAGTTTGCATCCAACTAGACAGAAAATGCAGACAAGGAAACCCGGCAGCTGTGGAGGCGGAAGTACAAGCGTTGATTTTCGAGAATTCCCTAGACGGTGATGCTGTCATTTACACAGATGGGTCGGTTGTCCGACATGTGAGAAGCTCATGGGCCTTTACGGCTCAGGCCGGAGGGAGAATTATGAAGGACTCTGGTGCTTTTGCTGAGACCACAAGTAGCCTATCTATGGAAGTCATGGCAGTAAGTAAAGCAATAATATGGCTCGAGACACAGACATTCACTAGGGCATGTTTCCTTGGCGACTCAATGAACATGCTCAAGAGGATAGAGATGGGGGAGATCCGAAGAGACTGGTTGCTGTCTCTGGAGCGGTCTCGGCTGGCAAAGATTAGTTTCATCTTCGTGCCAGAGCATGCGGGAGTACAAGGAAATGAGCGGGCTGACAAGCTGGCAGGTGAGGCTACGGTGGAGGGCGGACGCGCCATGGACCTGACATTCTGAATGCTCTACGAGAAGTAAGACTTTTGCGAGAACCAAGTGATGACTGTGAATCTACAACCATGGCCAGGCTGCGAGAACAGCAAATTAAAAGAGGGGGGGGGGGGCAAACAAGAACACTACGCAGGAAGCCAAAGAAGACTGATAAACCAGGTGGCTGATGTGGGTAGGCCAATGCTCTTGTGCTGCATGCAGGACTCTGCTAAATGTTCTGAGCTGGTCTAGTGCTTGTTGGAATTCTGCTTCACATTTCTTTTAAAAAAAGCTCCGAAAGGCTTTGGAGCCACGAACGACTATCTGTCTTGTGTTCTTCTCTCGATGGCCCTTGCTCTTCTTATGATGTTAAATTTGCCTGCAATGGCATTAAAATAGCATTCAAGTATTTATTTCAGAGGCGAAAGAATTATACGTTGTGAAGAGAAACCAGAGTAACAAGAATAGGGCGTTCATTGGCAGATTAGCGCCTAAGTCATGCATGTAGCGTGCAGTGTTAATAGATTATATATATTGCATTAGAAAATATAATTTACTGACTATTAGTAATCTCAGTATTCTAACAATAGATTGAAGCAATCCTTTGTTAACTGTGAATGGCGGGTGTCTTTATATTAAACATTAAAGAAACATTGTATCTAATTACTTCTTCCGAAAAACCTGGGCGAGTTATGTACCTTGCTAACATAAAATGAATATTACGGTCCCAGGATTATACAAGTAGATAATTTGCGTATAGTCTTGCAGAGGTAGTGTCCCTTAGTTTTCACTTACCGTACGTACTGATCAAGAAAGACAGGGCCATGAGTCAAAGAAACAAGACAAATGCCTTCCCGTACGACAACACTGGTCAAGACGCCATAAGCAAGATCAGAAGAAGAAAACTAACTTCCTCCCGCAGGAGACAAGAAAGATGGTTGCAGCCACCATGGTGGAATGGAGAGGTCGAGAAGGCATGGCTGGGAAAGAGGCAGGCTGTCAAAGACTGGCAAAAGGCCAGAAAGGCTAACATGCCACAGGTTGAGTTGGCGAACCTGAAGACTGAGGTCGATAGGACGACGACTTTATTCAAATCCTGCGCCAAACAGACCAAGGCCGAAAAATGGGACGAGTTCTGCAGGAAGGTGTGTTCCGAGCGATCTCTTACGACATTCTGGCGCCTGCATAAGAGCATGAACGGTGCCGCACAACGTAGGGGTATTCCAGACTTTCAAGGCACAGACCTCACATGGAAAAAGTCGGATGTGGATAAAGGTAAGGCCCTTCTTGCACGCTACATAGAACAGACTGACCAGAAAGACGAACCCGCCAGACAGAGGACCACAACGACACTCTCTCAGTTGTGCGAGGGGGTCGGGACAGACGAAGAATAGATAATCACAGCTGAGATCATGCGTGCGATGCTCAAGAAATCACCTAACACCGCCCCAGGCCCAGACGGCATCCGATATGGTGACCTACTGGTGATATCAGATGATGACATGGAAGAACTGGCCAGAGAATTCAACACCAGTATCCAGAGGGGTCAGATCAAAGAATAATGGCTACACAGCTACTTGCTGCCGCTGCCAAAACCGAACAAAGACCATTCCAAGATAAGCGGCTACAGAATCATTACGATGCAGAACACTGCGGGCAAGTTACTGGAGAAAATTGTAGCACACAGACTTGCTTGTGACTTGGAACAGCTCGGCTGCTTCCCGCCCACACTTGGTGGGTACAGACGCAACAAAGAGTCATGGCTGAATGCGGCGGTGTTTGCTCAAGATGTGTACGAAGGATTTCAGGTCAGAGAAGAGACATGTGCGGCCGTCATATACTTAGAGGACGCATATAACAGAGTATCTTTCGAGCACTTGATGCAAACCCTCCTTAGGCTGAAAGTGCACCCTCACCGTGTACGATGGATAGCTGCAGTTCTGCTCCAAAGGAAGGTGGTGCTAAGATGCGGGAGTTGGTCTTCTGAGCCGATAACGATATGTCCAGGATTGCCGCAGGGTTCACCACTGTCACCAGTAATATTCAACGTGTATACGGTGCCGATCACTGAACAACACTTGGACGGGAGGGGTAGGACTCTTGTCATTCGTTGACGAGGACGTGTATCGACAGGGTCGAGATAGACAGGCGGTTGCCAATGATATGCAGGGCGAACTAGATCGTATTTCCTCATGGTGTGCTGATGCCGACGCCCTTGTCAACCCTGCAAAGGCATCGGTTACATGGTTCTCACTAAACAACCATATTGTGAAAACAGACCTGCCGGCAGTAAGAAAGGATGGGAGCATTTTGAGTAGAACCCAGTCAATGACATATCTTGGCGTGAGGCTTGATCGTAGCCTGTCCTTCAGAGATCATGTCGATTATGTCATAACGAAGGCTCGAAAAGGTATGTCAGCAATGAGAGTCATGGCGACTGCCAATATCGAGCAAAGACTGCTAATACTTCTGTTCCAAGGACTTGTGCTTTCACGCATCGAGTATGCCCTGGCCATCCTCACTGTCAGCCCTACACAGATTGGAAGACTTGAAAAGGTACAACAAAACGAAGCCATACGCACCATTTTGGGCTGCACGAGAGACACCAGCTGTGTAGCAATGAGATACCTCCTTGACTTCCCGACAATGGAACACAGGATCAAGATCTGGAGAGCTCGTGCATACTTAAAAATAAGTGCAGATGAGCAGCACCCTCTGCATGACGCTATATTCAGAGAAAAGGGTGACAGGCTAAAGAGGGGCAAGTCATGGATGGGTCGGGCGGAAGATGTCGTCAGACAGGTCTGCAGTCTTACCAGTATCAACCCCAGCAAGGAATGGGTGCCGGTGCCTCCAGCTTTTAAGTGCACTTTCTCCTGCATTATCACACTTGACAGACGGTGCAGAGAGCAGAACCCTGCCGCTGTCAATGCAGAGGTTAACGCGCTCATCTATGAACACTCAGATAGCCCCGAAGTGCTCATCTATACAGATGGATCTGTTGTAAAGCAGCAGAGAAGTGCGTGGGCATTTACAGCCCGTTCAGCGGGCCGAACCGTTCAAGAATCCAGTGGTGCCCACTCTATGACCACGAGCAGCATGACGATGGAGGTGATGGCAGTTACACAGGCTTTCATATGGCTGGAATCACAGCTTTATACCAACGTGTGTGTACTAAGTGATTCAATGAGCATGATTCAGAAGGTCGAAGCTGGATCTGTACGTAGACAGTGGACTGAGTCGCTGCGGAAGTCTGTTGTCCGTAAAGTCACCTTCATCTTCGTCCCGGGACATGCAGGAGTCGAGGGAAATGAACGAGCTGATAAACTGGCTGGCTCTGCACCCCCTGTAGATGGCCAGCCCATGGATCGTGCCGATGTTATTAACGTCCTCAAAGATATGGCGAGAACAGAGGATTTTGACGTCAGTGATTCCACATCGCTGTCCAGGATGAAAGACTTGGGAGTAAGAATCGGCACAGCCAGACGCGAGAGGTACATCGGGAAAACAAAGCGCCTCGTCAACCAACACAGAACTGGCACTATTAGCCACCGGACGCTGATGCATATGCTGGGGGGGGGGGATCTGAGCACCTATGGACATGTCCGGAGTGCAATGAAGATACCCCAACTGATAACTGATAACTAATAACTGATTATTTGGTAGTGTTGGCGCAATGGCTGGCACTCTAGCCTGCCGGCCCGGTATTCATATATTTGAAACCCTTCAAATCCCCATAGTTGTTCCCAGATCGACTCAGCCTAAAATTGGTATATAATGAAACACAACTTTAAATCCTGAAGACACAATTAAAAACAAACATGTTCATATACCAGTTAAAGGGCCTGAATCCGCGTAAACAATATATTATATAATGCATATAGAAGGTAATAGTTCCGTCGCCCTGCTACTGAGTGAGTGCGTGGCGCGACACTGTGAGCTGTGAGTTTCGTGTGAAATGCTTCTGAATCTGCCCGAGGTTTTTTTGGAACGTGACTGCATGTTTGGAGCGATGGCAGCTGGCCATGTCCCAGAGTTGACCGGTTGTTGCCTTATGCAGAAATGCGTGGCTGCTGGGCTTCTGGTTGACTGCCACTACCATTGTCGATGAACTGTATTTATTTTTATTGTTCTGTGTGGGTGAACATCTAGGAAACATCCAGACTGCCGATTCCATCAGAGATGAACTGGATGTTTCGTGGGGGACTATTGTGTTGACATTCTGGAGACGGCATTATGCACAGTGTATCTGTGAGGGCTGTTGTTTGTCGAGACTCCTGTCTTTTTCACTTTTAACATTGGGCAGTGGGGAGCATTTTGTGTGATGTTCACTGGCACAGGAACAGAGCATAATGGGGACGACCCGTTGCTGTGAAGTTGGAACTGCGACTAACTAACTAACTAACTAACTAACTAACTAACTAACTAACTAACTAACTAACTAACTAACTAACTAACAACTGTCCTACGTTTCAGTAGTCACTGCCTATGCCAAGAACAAAACAGAGATAATGAAATTAAAACACAATACACATAATAAGAATATTTATAAAGGGAAAGGTGAAGAATGAGTGTAATACAACTGTGGAAAGCAATAATGCAGAGAAGTGTAAGTATCACATTGGGACAAATAGAACTGAACATGGGCAGTGTCGGACTGATGAAGAAGTTACAGGTGAACTATTATATGGGCATGACATGACAAAAGACAGTGATGTGTAATTTCACCAGACATGGTTTTCTTATTTTTAACGGGCAAGAGTATCGACTTCATTGCACCAGGTTTTACCCCATATTGCTCAGCCTCTTTCCTCAGGGTGTCCTGCTGAAAGCTTCAGACAAAGCACAAATTCTATAGCTCCAGCGACTCCCCCTGGAGTCTCCCCGAAAACTTGCAAACCGAACGACTTGGTCCAGAATCGAACCCACAGCCTTCGGAGTGTAAGGCATGTGGAGTAACCACATCGCCACGGAAATTCCCAAAATTAAAACCATAAATGGGGAAAATGTAGGAGGCAAAACAATTTCATTGGGAGATTATCAAACTGTGAACAGAAAAAGAAGCTCTCTGATTAGAAGCTAACATCTGATTGGTTGGTATCCTCAGATTAAATGTTTAATAATGAATGTTATAAAGAACATGATAATGCAGTTATTTGCTTAATAAGTAGATGGGTGAATACAAATGGTAAACATGGACATCTTCAATTAGTATAGTAGTTAAGAACATGTTAGTTTGTTGTGTTGTTATGTGCTGCAGGTTTCTAATACATGTAAAAATCAAACCATATTTACTAATATATTGTTCAATTAGGCATTTTTCCATGCAGATTTTAAACAAATGATTTCTAACTTGTAATTCAGATCGGCAACGGGATATGGCCAGGCGGTCCACATCAGTCCCTGTTGAACAGCAGCCAAAGAAAAGCACTTTTGTGCCTCGATCAAGGTACTGGTTACTATGGCTACATAAATAGTTTTAAGGAATATTGATTTCACTACATTAACGTATTCTATTTGGTTGGTGTCTTATGTTTCTGATAGTTGTGCTAATTTCATGCCTTATTTCTCTGATTATTGCCATTTTGAATGAGCACAGTATTTTTTCCAAATTTTAGTTATGCAGTTGATGTTGTCAGCTTATTAGTTGAAATTGTATAAGAAATGTTGGTGTACTGTATCGACTAGTTAAGTGAATATACAGTTGAACATTACAATTGTAACCATGTGTCGCGGAATTCTTGGAGTTGTCGATCGATGAAAGACTGTCGCGCCATTCGTCTACAGGCAGCCGCCATCCTTTGATGTTGGAGACAGACTGTCCTGATGAGATTCGACAAGATCTTTTGTTGTGGGGGAAAGATTTCTCCAGATCACAAGCCGGCGAGACTTTTTGAAGTACCGGGAACAATTCCCCAGATCAAAGCGGGACAGCCGGCCGGTTGTTTACATCGAGTCGGAAAAGGAGAGAAAAAAATAGCTTCTCGACGCCTAGTGTCTAGTCAGATTTGTGACGTCATTCAGACACGGTTATAAAACAGTCTGGACAAACACCTTTGAGAGGAGTCGACCAAATGTTGTGAGGCAACAAGGACGTGTTTGATGTTCCTGTTCTGATTATGGAAAGAGACCACGGTGTCTTATGTTGATTTACATCGGCGGACATTTGTCCATTGTGTGATTTAGTGGTCTCGATTTCAGACGGGAATAAATATATGGTATTTAATTAAATAGACCAAAATTAGATGATTCTTAGGAGTCGAGCGTAGTAATGTGCGTTGAGAGAACTTATTATAGGGGCGTCGGCAGCAGTAGGCTATCACGTTGCTTAAACTAGCTAATGTGAGATGTCAATTACCTCAGTGTGTTAGGATTAAGGTAGAGGGATAGGGGAAATGTCAAATGGTAGGATCTTCCAGTAGGGTATCTACTGGGTATTTGCGCTTTTCCTTTGGTCTTTCCTTGTCGTACCATGACTCAGACCGATGTGATGAGCTCCTCTGCCTTATGACAGAGTTTAGTTCTCTGTTAAATATCAGAGTGCAGCCGTCGGCCTACACTCACCTAATGAAGGTCGGAATCGGGTTGCTCTCACCGGGTGTTCTCTCTTCAACAGGTCCCACTATGTTTTCCAAATACGCTAGCAGACAAGTCATAGAAGAAGATTATGTCTCGATCATTGAAGGCAGTTTTTACTCAGCGGCCTTTGCACTGGGCCCATAACCCAGAGGATCTGCAAGAACCTGGCCTCTGCTGAGCGGGAACCGATGATCATCTAAGAGTGATTTCTCCGTGGTAGTTCTCATCATATTAGAGTGAAGATACTTACAATACCACCAGTAACAGGGACAATAGTATTTATATAGAGAAATTAACAATTAACATTGTGTTTTCCAAATGGTGAATTCCTGTGAGAAATTAACAATTAACATTTTGTTTCAAAGTGACAGTAAAAATTTATTTTACTGTACAAGGGTTATCAGATCACAGAACTTTTAGTGACATATTAGTTACGCTGTGTGTGTCGGATTCATGGTCAGTATTGGACTACATCCACCATTGGTGACCATGCATCCGGACTATCCAAGAGCCATTGGAGGAAGTCGACACCTGGCCGGAGAGACGCATCATTTGGTGAGGTCCTTCTGTACTTGATCTATGGTGCTGTTGTGTGGCCGGTACTGTGATGAAAGCAGACTTTGATCCTGAGCTGTTCGGTCTGATTCTGCATACACACTAGATTATACGCCAGACATTCTACACATACACTTTGCAGATACCTAACACTTTTCTTTATTAAATTAATTGGTCATTTTGTTAGAAGCTAGAGTTGTGTAGTATGTTTTGGAAAAGAATGAGAGGGGGCATGGTCCTGTGGTAAGAAGAAGAAGAAGAAGAAGAAGAAGAAGAAGAAGAAGAAGAAGAAGAAGAAGAAGAAGAAGAAGAGGAAGAGAGAGAGAGAGAGAGAGAGAGAGAGAGAGAGAGAGAGAGAGAGAGAGATCCAAAGACTGATGGGGTTTTGTGGACAGAGATCCAGGAGATCCTCAAGATAATGATATGGAGTTAAAAGAATGTGGGTGTTGATTCCCCTCACCCCAGGGACGACACATATTATGACATTACTGGGGGCACGACACGGGATGGTGATATCATATTAATGAGGATCCAGCTAGGGTGAATGTGGATAGGAGTTAAGACACATCTCATACCTGTTCACACTTTACAAGTCTATATAGGTCTTTGGTCCTAATTCTACTCTTGTCATTGAGAGATTGTTTTGTATTGTGCTGTGTGCTGTTAAATATATAGATACATTTTAAATAGTGAATATCTTCATATTGTTTGGAGAAATGTACACTCAACCTGCTGACTCACCTCTCTGAAATATGGCCACTCCCAAACTAGATATGGCAGAACTGAGGGCAAGGGGGGAAGGAATGGGCTTGTCGGGTCCTGCACTATCAGAGTACATACAGGAGGTGGAGAGAGATTATCGTCAAGCAGAAAGGGAAGGTCGGAAGGCCGAGATGAAATTAAGAAAGATGGAGTTAGAGACTAAACGAATAGAAGCTGAGCAAGCCACTAAAAGGTTAGAACTTGAAGCTGAGCAAGCTGCTAAGAAGCTTGAAGCGGAGCAAGCTGCTAAGAGATTGGAAGCCGAACAAGAAGCTCAGAAAAGGGAGCATGAGTACCGAATGCGGGAACTCGAGCTTAAGAGGCAATCTAGTGGGGAAACTGATGGAATAATGGGAGGTTCCTCTCTCCCTGGCTCAACCCCAGTGGGTGGACATAGTTACCATGCTATGAAGTTTCCTTGGGCCGTCTATGATGAAGGTAAAGAAAACATTGACCAGTACTTACAACGCTTCGAGGCCATGTCTGTCGCTATGGGTCTGGATCGAGACAAATATTGCCTTAAATTGTCCCAGGGATTACGCGGGACCGGTTACGAGGTTTACTCTCGCCTACCGCCAGGACACGAGAACAATCACGACGAATTGAAAGCCGCTTTGCTGAAACATTACGAGATCACATCAAATACATATAGGAAGAAGTTTTGATCAGCGAAACGAGAGCCGTGAGAGTTATTTGCCGCCTACAGTCTGCGTCTGAAATCATATCTCCAAAAATGGATGGATTTGGCAGGGTTCGCGCATGACTATGAGAGTCTGGAAGAGCTGATGATAGTCGACCAGATGCGACAGCAAATTTCGGAACCTCTCAAGACATTCCTGGGAGAACAAAGGGCAGAACGGATTGATGTCGTGAATAAGTTGGCGGAAAGATTCGTTGAAGTACATGGGGAAGCTGGAGAAACCGGTACACCAACTAAAGGTCAGGAGAAACATGACCGAAAGAAATCCAAAAGCACGGAAACTAGGAAAGTGGAACCTTATGCAAACACTGCAGAGAAGAGTCCAGAGAAGACGAAGGATGGGTGGAAGAGCCCACCTAACTCTCAACCGAAACGACAGTGGTCTGAGAGGTGGTGTTCGATCTGCAAGTCGCCCTCTCACAACACGAAAGACTGCAGATCGAAAATGAAAAGCTCTCACTTCGCGGCCTGCCGCGTGGCTCCAATGACGGTTGCCACCGAAAAGGTCGAGGTCGTCGAAGGGACTCTGGACCAGGAGAGGCCACCTGTGGTCGAACTGATCGAAGTCAACGGCCAGCAGGTTAGCTGTCTCTATGACACTGGCTTAGACGGGGAAGCCGTGATTGATGCCAGCCTGGTACGTCCAGACCAACTCACAGGGGAGACCATTGAGATACAGCCTGCAATGAGGAGTGCTGTTGCCAAGACGCTGCCAATCGCCAAGGTGGAGATTAAGTCCAGGTACGTCACGGGCATTATTCCAGCAGCTGTATTAGCTGATTCCCTGTTTCCCGTTATTCTTGGTACAAAATACGTGTTCTTGGGGGTGCCCAAACAACCCGGCCACATGAGAGCATCAGCCACTGGATCACAAGGGAAGAAAGAAGAGGCAGACACACTATGCACCAACCCTGTGCCAGGGGAATTGCATACTGCCCAGAGGAAGGACACAACGTTGCGTCCTTGCTACAAGAAGCTGCAACGAAGTGCTGACCCACCAATACGGGGACAGTACTTTCTGAGTAATCGGCTGCTTTATCGGAGAGCCGGAAGGGGAGACAAACTGCACGAGCAGTTGGTGGTCCCAGAAGTCCACCGTTCCCACATTCTTCAGAGAGGGCACACCATATTCGGGAATCGACATATGGGTGTCAGAGAGACGCTGCAGCAGATTTCCTGCCATTATTGCTGGCCAGGAATGACCGGTGATGCACGCCGGTTAGTAAAGTCTTGCCCAGAGTGCCAGAAGGCACCACCCAAAAATCTGACGAAGAGTAAAGTAGCTCTTAAGGTAGAAGACAAAGTAGTGGTGTGGGGTCCAGCGGGAACCAACAAACTGGAGATAGGTTGGCAAGGACCATTTCCCGTGGAAAGGGTGGTATCCAGAACCAAACATCAGATCCGAATCGGGAGAGAACTGAAACATCTCCACAGGCATCTCCTTCAGAAATATGAGAGATCCGATGAAAAATCTTCTCACCTTAGGGTGATGGCAGCATTGTGAAAAGGGTTACGGGCCCAGACGAATACCAGAGATCCCAAGTACATCATAGGAGGACCTATGGGAACGTACGGGGTAGGTCAGATTTTCCAGCTGAAAAGAGGAGGGCAATCACACGCCAGGGAGAGGCCCATACTGAGAAATTCGCTAGTAGCCCAGGTCAGAAGGGGTGGGTAACGTCGGGAACAGCGCAAGATACCCAGGACTCCAACCGAAGATTGGCTGACCAGATCCAATATCGACCGAGATGGTCCTGGAAGCAAAAATCCAGGGGTTTTGGGGAAGACGATTCTATCCATCGAGGACGATACCGCAGAACCCAGGATGCAAAGCTTGGGAAAACTAAGCGGGTATGGAGACACTGTTACAGTCAGGATGGGCCGATCCGTCTGTATTGTGAGCCGTCGCTTACGCAGGACAAAAGTTGGTCGACCGAACGTACAGAGGCGATACACCAACACTAGTGTCTGTCATAACAAGGATATAGGCTGTCAGTGAGATCGCCTAATTGATGGGGAGGCAATACCTTTGAGGGTACAGGCAGACCATCAACAATTGATGTGCTGAGCCACTTCTCAGAAGCTCAACACCCGTTTGATGCTGTGGTCGTTGCTGCTTCAGCCCTACCACTTCACGGTTGAGTATATACCTGGTAAGGAAAATGTTGGAGCTGATTTCCTGTCTAGACACCCAGCTCCTGAAGAAGAGGAATGGATCATCTGGATCGAACCTCCAATGAGCAAGAGTTGATGCGGACTACTCTCTTAAGCGACATCAATATGTCGCGAAATTCTTGGAGTTGTCGATCGATGAAAGACTGTCACGCCAGGCAGCCGCCATCCTTTGATGTTGGAGACAGACTGTCCTGATGAGAGTCGGCAAGATCTTTTGTTGTGAGGGGAAAGATTTCTCCAGATCACAAGCCGGCGAGACTTTTTGAAGTACCGGGAACAATTCCCCAGATCAAAGCGGGACAGCTGGCCGGTTGTTTACATCGAGTCGGAAAAGGAGAGAAAAAAATAAGTTTCTCCACGCCTAGTGTCTAGTCAGATTTGTGACGTCATTCAGACACGGTTTTAAAACAGTCTGGACAAACACCTTTGGGAGGAGTCGACCAAATGTTGTGAGGCAACAAGGACGTGTTTGATGTTCCTGTTCTGATTATGGAAAGAGACCACGGTGTCTTATGTTGATTTACATCGGCGGACATTTGTCCATTGTGTGATTTAGTGGTCTCAATTTCAGACGGGAATAAATATATGGTATTTAATTAAATAGACACAAATTAGATGATTCTTAGGAGTCGAGCGAAGTAATGTGCGTTGGGAGAACTTATTATAGGGGTGTCGGCAGCAGTAGGCTATCACGTTGCTTAAACTAGCTAGTGTGAGATATCAATTAACTCAGTGAGTTAGGAATAAGGTAGAGGGATAGGGGAAATGTCAAATGGTAGGATCTTCCAGTAGGGTCTCTACTGGGTATCTGCGCTTTTCCTTTGGTCTTTCCTTGTCTTACCATGACTCAGACCGATGTGATGAGCTCCTCTGCCTTATGACAGAGTTTAGTTCTCTGTTAAATATCTGAGTGCGGCCGTCGGCCTACACTCACCTAATGAAGGTCGGAATCGGGTTGCTGTCACCGGGTGTTCTCTCTTCAACAGGTTCCACTATGTTTTCCAAATACGCTAGCAGACAAGTCATAGAAGAAGATTATGGCTCGATCATTGAAGGCAGGTTTTACTCAGCGGCCTTTGCACTGGGCCCATAACCCAGAGGATCTGCAAGAACCTGGCCTCTGCTGAGCGGGAACCGATGATCATCTAAGAGTGATTTCTCCGTGGTAGTTCTCATCATATTAGAGTGAAGATACTTACAATACCACCAGTAACAGGGACAATAGTATTTATATAGAGAAATTAACAATTAACATTGTGTTTTCCAAATGGTGAATTCCTGTGAGAAATTAACAATTAACATTTTGTTTCAAAGTGACAGTAAAAATTTATTTTACTGTACAAGGGTTATCAGATCACAGAACTTTTAGTGACATATTAGTTACACTGTGTGTGTCGGATTCATGGTCAGTATTGGACTACATCCACCATTGGTGACCATGCATCCGGACTATCCAAGAGCCATTGGAGGAAGTCGACACCTGGCCGGAGAGACGCATCATTTGGTGAGGTCCTTCTGTACTTGATCTATGGTGCTGTTGTGTGGCCGGTACTGTGATGAAAGCAGACTTTGATCCTGAGCTGTTCGGTCTAATTCTGCATTTTTTTTAAATTTGTTTTTTTTTTATTCGCATATCCTTTACAGGACATTGCTGTCAACAGCAGCATCTTTCAGCTGTCTGTTGATTTCTTGGCAAGATTACGCTCAGTAGTTTGCCATTGCTTTCTGAGCGGCCGGCTCAGTGTCCCGCAAGTCACCAGCGGGGTACGAACAGCTCCCAGCTCGCTCCCCCTGCGAGACTCTGCGTGACAAACGGGATTACGGAGAAAGTGTTGTAACCCCTCAGCCAGAGAGACCGGCTAATTCTGCATACACACTAGATTATACGACAGACATTCTACACATACACACTTTGCACATACCTGACACTTTTCTTTAATAAATTAATTTGTCATTTTGTTAGAAGCTAGAGTTGTGTAGCATGTTTTGGAAAAGAATGAGAGGGGGCATGGTCCTGTGGTAAGAAGAAGAAGAAGAAGAAGAAGAAGAAGAAGAAGAAGAAGAAGAAGAAGAAGAAGAAGAGAGAGTGAGAGAGTTAGAGAGAGAGAGAGAGAGAGAGAGAGAGAGAGAGAGAGAGAGAGAGAGAGAGAGAGAGAGAGATCCAAAGACTGATGGGGTTTTGTGGACAGAGATCCAGTAGATCCTCAAGATAATCATATGGAGTTAAAAGAATGTGGGTGTTGATTCCCCTCACCCCAGGGACGACACATATTACGACACCATGCTTCTTTCGTGAGTTAAATTAGTTGGTAAGATGTTTATTCAACATTTGTATAATGATGCAATTTGTAGTGCAGATCAATCAAACACGAATGTGCCCCCTGTATTATAGCGAAACAAGTAGTGTGAAAACACGTTATAGGAAATTGAAATGGTGCAGGGATAAAGTGATAACATTCTGCATGGAAAATGAATTGATGACAGCCAATGCAATGTTTCAACAACTTCCTAGAAAACTGCTTACCTGGACACACACATATATATATATATATATATATATATATATATATATATATATATATATATATATATATATATATATATATATAATAATAATAATAATAATAATAATAATAATAATAATAATAATAATGAAATACAAAAAGAGAAAGAGCTAAAACCATCTTTAGATGAACAACCTCATCAAAAAATGAGAAATACCAGGATGTGATAACATCACAGCAGAGTTTATCATGGCTGGTGGAGAAAAAGGTGTAGAAATATTTCACGTATTATGTAAAATTATATGAGATAAGTTACAGGAATGGATAAGAACAATATATAGTGTGAACCGCTTAAGGCGATCTCGGATGTGGTGAATTTATGTTGTGAAGAATAATTTGTTTATCTCCAGCAATTTATCTTCTTTTTCTCTTGTCTCTTATAAGAGGAATTTCTGATAAGAAGTTTTTCTTAGGTCCCAGGTGAGTTTGCCTTATCAGGTATGCACTGTATATCCAAATACCCCAAAAAGGGCTACATGAAATTATATACTAATTACAGAACACTTTCTTTGACACGCAGCATTTATGAAAAAAATAATAATTGGAAGAATGTATACAAATAAAATAGAAAAAAAAAACTGACTTTGATGAAGTAGAGATTCACATGAAAACATATTTAGAATGTGTGCAATTATTTTTTTTTAAAAACGTATAGAGTACAATGTAGATCTTTACTCTTGCTTTAAAAACTACTCGTGTGAATTGACTGTGTAGAACATGGAGAATTATGGAACACAATGAAAGAAATGTGCGTCCCATTACATTTAATACAAATTATTGACTGCTGTCATTGAGTATGGTTTGGGGCTGCTGACAGCATCAAAGAGCCAGCTTGAAAGGTTGGAGAGCATTCAGAATGCTGTCATGCGGTTAATCCTGGGGTGCACAAAGGACACACCAATTATATGCATAAGGTATATCCTGGCGCTACCAACAATGACGGATAAACCAAATGGCACCTGAGAGTTGCTGCAGACGGGGATCACCCGCTGCATGCAGCAATGGGCATGATCAAGGGTCATAGACTAAGACGAGGCAGGTCCTGGATTGTGTAACAAGCTACGTGGAGGGTCCCAAAGACACCTGTCTGTGACATATTCACCTATCCATCATTTTCAGCGCGTCAACGTTACACAGCAACCCAGAGATTATCAAAACAATTACAGCACCGTAGAACATCGAACGCACTAAGCGATACTAATGACAGACAGATGCCAGGATAAGAATAGAAAGGTTAGCGTCAACAGAATAGAATGTGACTGGTAGAGACACATCACGTGGATATAGCGTCCCCCAGCTTGGGCGCCGCTTTAATAAAACCGCGCACTTCTATGACTTCAGAGCGAGCGAGCAGTCGCCAAAGCTATGTGTTGTCCAACTTTCAAACTTTTACAACGGGCAGTTTGATCTAGTCTGAGGTAAGCGTGTGATTCTCAGATCTAAGTGGTACCACGATGTATAACGTAAAGGTATCCAGTGTTGTGCGTCCAATGAATTGTATTTTTGATAAAATAAATCTCTGAAAATGTGAAAAACTGCCGATCGCAACTTCAATACTGGCGCCACTTCCCCGGCGAAACCGACATCTTATAATTTCTCAAAACTGCAAAACTCTGACTTTCTACACTACATCTAACAACTTCACTATGTGCATATGACTATAATCTATCACAGAATAATGTACGAGATGAAATTTCCAATGCACTCGAATGCTTTTCATCAAAAACTTCTAGGAAAACGTTTCTGCAGAGATAGTCAGCTGGTGCAAACGAAACACTACCTTGCTTAAAAAGGTACTTAATTCTGTCTATTTTGCAATCTAAAGAACTGAAACAGGAATTATACTCTTCCTTTTCTCTTTACGGATTGAAAACAAATAGTATTTGATAGAAATTAGTTTATTCATGTGTCAGATTTTATTTAGACAACGCACTACATCAACTGCATTGCTTAAAATAGGTTTATGTTCACAAACGCCATTTGTGATAGCCGACCTACTTAATCTGCTCAGACTAACGGGTGAAAATTACCTTGGTCTATAGGCAACTGTGTCGCCAACAGAATGGACATGATATGCACTGGTAAAAGATGTAGGAGAAGTATAAGTAGACAGAGAGGAGGAGAGTATTAGGGAAAAATACTTTAAGTAATAATTTTTTTCTAATATATTGTGTCATGACCTTGTATAGATTACATTTTGTAACAAATACACATCAGAAATTCTGTATGTTGGACATGAACCACAATAAAAGCACACTAGATGAGTTAAACTCATATTAACTGATGTAGATGTGAGGACAATTAGTACAAGCTATGGAACCCCACACAACAGAAGTTAACTCAACACAATACACTTCACACCACACAACTCCACACCACAACAGCAGGAACAAGGAAATGATTTAGAATAGGAAGTAGTTGCCTTGGAAAGTACAGATAAACAATTATATACACAATGTAGAACAAATAGAGTAATGTGGATGTTTAAATGTATGCCATTTATACAAATGCATCTCATACTTGTGTTGATCTTGCCTGTCAGCTTGATTACCATGAATAAGGGAACATCGCATTATCACTCTTATCTGTGTCTGACTGTACACTACTCACTGAACTACAGGTCCACTGAGGAAATGCATACAGCAGGTACCAGACAACAGAAGCTGCATCCAGTGTAATAATCTCTGACCCACCCCAAAGTAACACAACAATACTTCTTCTGATCTTATCATTTTGTTTTGTTATGTTGTGTTCACACTATGAACATGCTGTAAAGGATTATACATACCTGTATGAATTTTAAACAGTGATGTCTTGGTGCCACACCTAACCAACAAGGAGGGAAGAGGAGTGAATGAGATGATCAACACCTGTGATGGCAGATGACTCCAGCCTTAAGCAGAGAATGAGAAGTCTTCAGTGAAGCTAAACTGGCCCAACCTGAAGTGGATCCATCAGACCATGGACCCAGGCTTATCCACATCTCATCACACCAGGTTTTCTTATCACTCCCACAAACTTCACCCTCTCAGAAAATGATTTTCTTGAATTATTGTTGGATGTAGAAATTGTTAACTATAACACATTTTGGTAGTTAAAATATCTCACTATACAATGAATGTTATTATTTATTGACTGACTATACTTGGTCCTATGAAAGTTTTTTTCTATTTCATTCTGTAAATGTTAACAGCTGATGAAAAAACAAAGAAAATGTCAAATAGGCCAAAAGAAACTGGCACAGTCAATAAATTTGTTTAAATGTGAGGATCTCTTCCACTTAATTTGTCAGTCCAAACTATCTGTGGGAAAATCTCTATCTTGTGTGTAGAACATGTCTCAATGCTCCCTTGTGTTTGTTGAATGTTTAATTAACAGATACACATTCACATAAGATAAATTCTTAGTTGGAGAGAGAGAACAGGAGACTCTTCATCTTTAACTGTTCCAAATCCATGTTATATTGCACCTGATTCTTATTGAGAAAGTCTTTTCAGACAATTTCTTAAGATGGAAGAAGGGGGTTCGTGAGCTATACCATTAAATACCAGGTGGAAGGACAGGGGACAAACCTAGTGATGACTTTTCTATTAAAAGAGGACCACACACCCTTAGACGAATAACCAAATCCGAGTCTGTAAATCTTTCAAGGGTCGTATTCTTGATCTATTTACATATAAGAAGAGGATGGGGCCCAGCTACCTTTAACAGAGATGGGTCATGCACTTTAGTGATTGCCAGTCCCTTCAAAATATACGACACTGTCACAATGCTTCAATAATATTCTATCGCTCTGGCTGGGATAGGTCTTTGCTTGCCAACCCTCCTCCATTCCCTGGACTCACTGTCACTCTCTCTTTCAACCTCTGGGCCTATTCCCTGAGGTGTCTTCCTGGCTGACCCATAGATAACATGGCGATTGTCAGAATAAACTATAACATAATTTTAATAACTTGCAGTTAAAACAGATAGTTCACTACAGACAAAACAGGGATAAAGTGTTCCGGCACAGAGCCTCATGACTTTCCATCATAGACCAAGCTGTAGTCAATGTCCGTTCCGTCCACATACAGCTCACCGAATAAGTCTTCAGTTCTTTCCTTCCCGGTACGTTGTGCTAACAACGGGCCTCTGTGGAACCAATATAATGTTCGTGGGAAAACGTCCTGTGATCCCTGGTCACGATGCTAAGTAGAAGTTCATACAATGGGAATAGTTCATGAACGGGAATTGGGTAGGTATCCTTCACTGTCTCAGACAAGGATGGGTGGGTCTGATATTTAGGTGGGGTCCAGTCCAGAATACAAAATGACTCGATCCTAGCGTATCGAGATGACTGGCGAGGTGTTAGAAAGGCTGATGGTCATTCTTTCGGGCCAGCGGTGGCTCTATCTCTTAGATATCATACCCTTGGCCAGGTATGGCCCAAAACTTGACAAGGACTCGTCTAAAACATAACTTTCCGTGTAGAAGCCCTGTCGAGACTTTCAGCTCTACTCACTTCCAAAAGAAGGACCCTGGAAAGGACAAATAGTTGTGAGAGTCTCCAGCCTAAACTTCTGGTACAGCCGACATGGAGACTTCTAATGGTCTCAGCATATAAGTTTGCATTCAAAAAAAAAATATAATATTAATAGATATATATGCCAGGATATGACTGGACTATCTGAATGAGCTACTATCGATACTTGTGTAGCAACACTTCTCGTGTCCAACAGGGGATGATCTATTCTTCTCCAGTCAGCACCCTGGTCATCTCACAGCACATGAGTATATCATGGTTACTCGATCATACGTCATACACCTCACCCACTCGAACTCCAGGTAACTCGAACAAGAGTGAACACAAAGACTGTTATCAGTTTCCTACGTATAATATACACGATCACATAATCAAAGATACAATCACTTATTCGACAGTCACATCACATTACACTACATCACAGATTAAATGCGTGGCTCAATGTAGAGCCATAACGCTGTATACTTTTCACCATGTCCACACAGGACGATGGATCAACGCAGACTAACTTGTCCCGAGCTCACTTCCTATCACCTGGGAAGTGAGTTCCAACGTTTTTCACGTTGTGTGGAAAGCCCCTGCTTTCCACGTTCTCGTGTTCAATTCTGAACACAGTCGTAACCTGTACTCTGTGACCTAGGCTATAACTGAACCATGCCATGACGTCGTCAGGCTCATGGCATTCCCCCCTTCCACGGGCAAAAATTGAGAATCAATTTTTGAAATATCCAATTTTCAGTTATGTAAGCAATATGAATGTAGTTCTAATTCTAATTTAACTATCTGTCGTCTTTCCATAAGCCTTGTTAAGTTCTTGTCACTCTGAAATATACAACTAGTTAATTATTCTCATCAACATATAAAGTAAATCCAAATGCATACCTCTATTTTGTCCTACACCATTTAATCCAAATTTCTGTATAACAATATCAATGTAAATGTTCTTTATAGCATCGAATCAAGATTTCTACACTCAAGTTCTATAATGTTTCTAAATGAACCCTCAGTTTCTAATATGACTCCGAGAATCAATAGTTCCATTCTATCAATGCTGTGCAGGTATTTTAATCAATTCAGCGTGTTGGTAGGTAGCGTCACTAGTGGTCATACCAGACTGACCATCACTCAGCTTCATCTGCTCATCCTCACCACTCATTTACCAAGCCACTCGTCCCAGGTCTAGAAGATCAGCTGTTATCACGTTACATACAAGGCCACCTGCACAACGCAAGCCAGCGTTCCCATGGTAGACAGACTGATACCCGACTGCAAGGATTGCCCAAGAAAGATACCAAGTTCCAAGTACCGCCAGCACATCTTTGCTGTTGTCGCGTTACCATACTTGACCACCCGCATCTCCAGTCAGTCAGCCACTGCAGCCACAGACTTCTACCACCGCCCATGCTTGTACCAAGTTCCAAGTACCGCCAGCCTAGGCATCCTCTTTGACTCTGTCGTTGTAGACTTAGCGTATAGCAATGAACATAGTGGCAGTTACTAAGCTCGAGATAATCTTATATTACTGACCGCTTCCTTCCACTTGCCCAAACCATTACGTTTCAATTGCCCCAGCTTCTGTTGTATCTTCATCCTCTATATAGTACTCTAATCAATTTTATTAATTATTCCAATGATAAGTACCCTATACATCTAAACAATTTCTTCTTATATTAATTAACATCAATCAACAAATATCTATAAATGCAACATAATAAATATCAACACAAATATATACCTCAATCAATCAATCAATAACAAAATTAAATAATATCTATACTCAACTACTAAATAATTATATTCTCATTACTAGAATTATATAGCATTTACATAAATAGTTCACAATATTCATTAATACGTATCAATAATAACTATGCAATGGTAATAATAATTATATACATTATACATTGGCACCTTGCCGTCTTGACAGACGATAGTTTGTGCTTTAAAAAGGCATAATAACTTTTAACTATGGCGGTAGCGAGTGTGACTGATAAGGCCAATTTGCGCTGTAAATGTCCGTTCACAGTGGGTGCATGTGAACACGTGGTCATTTCCACCATCATGCACCATCTTACGTCTCAAACGCTTGGTGTGTGACTTTTCTGCAATAATTTTCTCCTTTGACTTTATTCCATTTCTGATATTTGCCCTCCATGCAACACGTTCAGCGGCGACTTGCTCCCAATGTGCATTATCAATGCCTGTATCAATCATGTCCCGCTTACACACATCTTTGTATCGTAGTAGAGGCCGACCCTGAGATCTCTTACCCATCTGTAATTCACCAAAAAAGATATCCTTTGGTATTCTACCATCATCCATCCTCCTAAGATGTCCTATCCATCTAAGTCTACGAAGACTGAGCATGGAATAAACTGTCACACAACCTGATCTTTCCAATACTTCAGTATTTGTGATTTTGTCTTGCCACTTAATACCAAGAATTCTTCGCAGACACCGCATATGAAAGCTGTTTAAATTGTTCTCTTGGTGTGAGTAAGTTGTCCAGGTTTCACTGCCATAGAGAAGAGTACTAAGGACACAGGCTTGATAGACAAGGACTTTTGTTTTGGCAGTAAGCTTCCTGTTCTCCCAGACTCTTTTTCTTAACCTGTTCATTGTTGTTGCTGCCTTACCAATCCGGATGTTGATTTCCTGATCTAGGGATAATTTGCTATTTACCACTGATCCTAGATATGTAAAATGGTCTACTATCTCTAGTTCGGCGTCGTCAATAAAGATTGATGGTACCCCATGTGCTAATAATAATTATATACTATATAATATAATACTATATTCGCAATAATAACAATCATTGCTTATAATTTAAGTTCTCTATTCCATAAAATAATTACTAATTGTTCTCAATCTAATTACCTAGTCACTCATATTGCAATATAGCTTCCTTTCCAATAACATCTCTTCAATTTCAATTCTAACTCAACCTGTATGGCTGTGTGGCACCATGACCACGTGTTAGTAATACATGCAATCAATCATCAAATTATTTACATAGGTTAGTTCTGTACAGTAAGCTAATTCATAGTGCCTCCATACATGCATGAGTCTCCATCTGCCACTAAACCACACATATTAACAACCTGCAATGCGAGACCGCCATCACACAGCGAGCACACACTCAGCTCACCAGGTGTTAGCAAACCCACATTAAATGATGCCAATACCCATATGGTATTACCTATCCACTACTGTTATCAATAGCAAGATCTTTCAAAATTAAAAAAGTATAATCCAATAAATATCGACATGATCTGTGCCGCCGGTCCCCGTCACGGATTATCATTTCACACATTCATTCCATTCCCATCAACCACCATAACCCGTATCAGAGATCAGCCGCCCACATGACGTAACTTATCATACTATCAATATTGACAAAGTCAACTCCGGTTTCCATCCCAACTGATGTTTTCTCCCAGCGATCTCTGCCAATGCCGTGATGGAGTCGACAAGTCTGATGTTAACAGAGAGAACACTGCACCGCCAGACACCGCCCGGATATCCACCCATTTGAAATGAATTCCCATTCACTAAAGATAGTATTAACCAAAATCCACTAATGAAAAGTAAACCAACTACCACACTCAACCATAGCATGCAAAACATGATGATGTTAACCTAAATAATTTTCCATGCCACAAACTCAACTTCAAAGAAATTTATACAGTGGAAAATATGAACTAAATGCTTAGAAATTATGTTCCACCATAGCCCAAAACAATGTCGCGTATCATAACCCAGAGACGCGACACCGGTCAGGTGCTGATATAACACAGCCTCACATGCTGTTATCAGTTGTAAACTATTTTTATTTCTAAATCACACTTTACCTCAACGACACTCTGTTGTGTCTCATTTACCCATAGACACAACAACAGTTAGTTGAACCTACAATCACATATGCCCAACACCCTGGATAGCAAGTCCCCCGCCACATAACAATTACCCATGCCATATGCCGGAAGGCTGCTCTACACGGTGCGAAACACATTCTTGAGAAATGCTCTTGTCGGCACAGCAAGATTACCCACGAACCATGCCGGCAATGCACGTCTCCAGTTGTAAACAAACTCACTCATGTGAAATTCACTTCGCCAGGTGTTAATTCACTATCTGTTAATTTTCCACTGGACCAACAATTGCCCATTCTATTTTAAATAACAATAAAATACTTGCAGAAGAATAATAATATTATCCTCAAACCTGCATGCAAAAAATTATGATGATTTAAATTAACCAAACTTCTACATGCAATAAATCATTAAGAACCAAACAAAATAATTACTAAAATTATAACAAAATTCAGAAATCATGCATAACTGTAACCTATAAATTCCAATAATGATTGATTCAATCTCCTGCTGTCAGGACATTATAACAGTCCACGACAGGGCTCATACTTACCCACTTGATGTGTTAATTTATTACTACACTATAACCAAAATTAATTATAATAACATAACCGTAAAATATTCTACCGTATCGTTCACTAATTATTACTATCATCTTATTATCGTATAATGTTCGTTAATATACTGGTTTCCGCCCGAAGTACTACTTAACTCTTATACTAACTAGTAAATTGTTCAATAATTATAGTTATTTCCTAACGTAGGCCGTACTCCAATTATTACCTAATGCTACTACCAAGTAATTTTATCTGCATTCGTTAGGTTACTATCACATAAACAAATTCATAATTACATATCTAACTCTAACTAAACAATAACAACATGTCACAATATAACTGCACATGCCTAATATTAATAATAGACTAATGTTAAATACTAATTGCACAACGCAAGTAGTTTCTATATTGCCTGTTCTTAGCTTAAACTGTCCTGCTGTTTGTTTACCATTTTCCTAACTTACACTGTCTAATCACCCTGTTAAAATATTTAACCTAATTTCAGTTGATCCGATCGCGCCTACTTAATGTTTTTACGGCAGCTATGAACTACACACACACAAGGCCCCACGAATATAACACGGTGTTCTGTCAACTACCGGCACTTTACAAGTTCACACATTTCCGGTGTTTATTAGAAAATGTTCCCGTTATTTTTACAATAGTTTATTTCAGCCTGGCTGATCACATCCTGACGTCTCAAATTGTTAACTTGTGTGTCCGTTTTTTGAATTTACACAACTGTAGCCAGCTATGACTGTCCCTTCACTTGTTTACGTTGAACATCTGTTCATTAACACAGTAGACCTGTCGAACGTCTGACCTCGCTTGTTGACACAGCAAGCCTGTCACAACCCTGTAGGCCTGTTTCATATTTCCCTACACACCGCTTGCGTTGAAGACAAAAAATCGATGCTTGCTCACAGGTTTTACCAGTTCGTACGGGGAATTCCCATGTTTACAGGCAAGTTATATGAATCCCAAGTGGTTTGTTGACCTATCTAATTTAAAAGGAACTTTCCAGTCACATGATGTGTCCATTGCCTCATTAGAATAATCAATACTCACTGTTGACTCCTTGATTTGTCCTCATTCACAATTATAGTCCTTTCACCGTTCAACTTGTGCACACTCATTGTTACTAGTGACACATTTACAGGAAATAAATTTCTCTTGGTCTTTCAAGTCTTGCACCAATATTAAGTCAATATCTTCAATCACCTAGTACTAACTGTTTATATATTTCACATAGTCACATTTTCAATACTTGATAAGACTTATTTAATTATTACACTTGTTGACTACATCTTTTTGCCGAATCTGTTCAATTGTTCACATGCTTTTTGTAATGCGTACAGTTCTACGCCTGTTTTGTCATTTCAAATTCATTATGATAGCTGGAGTTGGTGATTATGTTTCTCGTTTCATCATGTGTGAAATCAACTTTTCCGTTAGCCAATTCTCTATTTGTAGAATGATACTTTGTGGCTTAAACTTTACGTTGGCACGTGTTACGTATGTAAAACCATCATCTGTGGCCTCGGTTTCATATGGACGATAAACCCCCAAGTGCCAGGATATGACTGGACTATCTGAATGAGCTACTATCGATACTTGTGTAGCAACACTTCTCGTGTCCAACAGGGGATGATCTATTCTTCTCCAGTCAGCACCCTGGTCATCTCACAGCACATGAGTATATCATGGTTACTCGATCATACGTCATACACCTCACCCACTCGAACTCCAGTTAACTCGAACAAGAGTGAACACAAAGACTGTTATCAGTTTCCTACGTATAATATACACGATCACATAATCAAAGATACAATCACTTATTCGACAGTCACATCACATTACACTACATCACAGATTAAATGCGTGGCTCAATGTAGAGCCATAACGCTGTATACTTTTCACCATGTCCACACAGGACGATGGATCAACGCCGACTCCCTTGTCTCGAGCTCACTTCCTATCACCTGGGAAGTGAGTTCCAACGCTTTTCCCGCGGTGTGGAAAGCCCCTGCTTTCCACGTTCTCGTGTTCAATTCTGAACACAGTCGTAACCTGTACTCTGTGACCTAGGCTATAACTGAACCATGCCATGACGTCGTCAGGCTACTCTTTAGTAGACTTGCGTGAATTAGCCTGACCTGACAAGAGGTCCTGGATTGGCGGCGTCTTTCCTAGACCAGGCCTTCAGGTTGACGAGGTCTTGTCGTTTGACCCTAGGTACCTTACCCATTTTCTTCATACCAGATTCACTCTCCACTCTCATACCATGCCTTTATTATTATTGGGCACATTCGTTTCCCGGCTTCCCTCTCACTGGCAAACCCTCTCTTTCTCATGACCAAGCTCTTGTTGTGTTGTGTGAGTAATTATGTGTGTTTCCCCTCTTAACTAATATTATAGTAGTGGGTCTGTATGGAAAGAAGTGTCGTTCCCCATTCCCAGCAAGAATAGGAAAGAAGATACTACCCCTTCCGGCCGCTGCTCTCGTCTGAGCTGTCGCCGCAATATACCGGCAGTGCCTCACATAACACGTAGATTCAGATGAGTTCAGGTTCTCTCAGTGAGATAGAGAAGTCTATTTATATCCCCGACATCATCTTATCGACCAGTAACCATTCAGTCCACCTGGCCACCCCATCTGCTAAAAGACGAAAGAGATAGCACAGTGGATACTCTCTTCCGGCTCAAGAAGATAGATGGGTGGAATCCGTCCCCACGGAGCCCTCCCCCCCTTTCCGGCATACTGTATATATGTTGTGTTTATATTTAAACTAAAGACAACACTAGGCAGCGTTCAGGCCGTAGGAAGAAAGATAACACCCGCCCATCTGCCGTCAAGAACAAGCGAAATCATCCAGGGAGATATATTGCTCAGATTCGTTCCCAGGCGATGTCAAGAACAAAACGCTTAGCTAGATTGGCCAATGGTCAACCCACTCACAATATGGCGTGACTGCCGTTTCGCCAATTCATCTCACCAGTCGAGACCATATATATTTATAGGCCAAGGTCTGGCAGGACTAAATACAACCCGTTTTTACCTTTTCAAATCCACCAGTATGAAGCTGCACTTCATCTGTCTCACTCTTTAAAGTGTCCAATTGACATGAGGCAGTCTACAAATGGTAGTTGTTTAAACGGACATTGATGGCCAAAGAAGTTACATTAGTGCGTATTTGGTGCAAGGTGCCCTATCGGGTTTTCCCGAAGAAAAGACATATTTCTAATCGTTCTATTAAGAAGATCGTGTTGTTAACGTAACCAAGAGAACTATATTCCATGGGGATTGAGCGGATTAGAGAACTGAGGGTTCCCGAAAGCTGTTTCCCACTGTTTACCCAAACCCAAAGAAGGCATGAGGACATGGGCCACTGGCGTTTCGCCACAGATGGCACAGGCAGAACTTTCTATACGTCATTCGATATTCCACCACAAAGGGCGATAACTTCTTGGTTTTTAAGTAGGAATGGTGGTCAAGTGACCCCTCTAATTATAGGTACACCTAGTATACGACATTTAACATGAAACATTAAACAATAACAACACCAATAAAGAAAACAAAGGATCAAAAGAAGATATATAATAATGTTAATAAAACATATATAGAAAAAAAAAATAGTCAAGTGACTTCTTAAATTATATGTGAGGGTGTGCAATGACGTGGTCAAGAGGTGGTCAAGCGGTCAGGTGGTGGAGTAACCACTTAAATTATAGGGGAAAGTACGTGTAGTGATGTGGTGGTGGGTAAAGTGAGCGATGACGTGGTCAAGTAGTGGTCGAGTGACTACTTAAATTGTAGAGGAGAGTACGTGTAGTGACACGGTGGTGGATCAAGTAAGCGATGAGGTGGTCAAGTATTGGTCAAACAGAGGTCAAGTTGTCAAGTGACCACTTAAATTGTAGAGGAGAGTACGTGTAGTGACAGGGTGACGATCAAGAGGTGGTGAAGAGGTGATCAAGTAGTGGTCAAGTGATCGAGTGACCACTTATATTGTAGAGGAAAGTACGTGTAGTGAAACCAGGATGGGTAAAGTGAGGGGGAAGCAGTAGTAAGCTTATTAATATTAGTAATATTAATTGTAGCGACACCAATAGTAATAGTAGTAGTAGCAATAGCAGCAATAGTACTAGTCATCATCATCATCATCATCATCATCATCGTCATTGTCACGAAAAACACCGTGATTAACCAGTTGATGACAATAAAGGCATTCTGATTAACTGCATGTTGTCAAGGCCACAACTATTTTAACAAACAGAAAAAACAAATCGGATGTCAAAAATTCCAGGACGGTCAAAAGTAACATCTGCGGATGTTTACTGGGGAGGGAGTGAGTGAGATGAATCAATACGCCGCCCTTGACAGTTCACAAACAGTCGGAGAAATTGTGGCCAGGTGTTGGTGACACGCTGCGTGCTTGTGGGGTGTCAGGACAGGAAGAGATAACTGTGAACAAGATCAGATAACTCTTGTAGTAATTTAATCTAAGGGGAAGCACTGATGATGAAATGGGCAATCTGCCCTTGAAACCAGCTAGAGTTTGAGATCAAAACGTCAAGTAAACAATTCAAGGCTGTCTGCCAAGAGAATATAATTTGGTGACGGCAGTGTAACTCGAACCGTTGATCTACAGAAGGACTGTGGCACTGCAGTTGGGAAGTGGAATAATGTCTACCGTGTGCGAATTAAATTAATTAATTTTACACGTGCCTGTCATGGCAATTGTAGATGTGATTTGGAAGAACTGTGCAGTTGCCTAAGGTAGTTTATATTGTGTGATTAGTCCTAATTAATTTAGGCAGTGGCATGGTTGAAACTAGCTAGAGTAGGGAAGTGATAATTGGCTTTGTTAGTTGAAAATAGAGTAGTGAAGTATTGATAGCTTTACTAGTTGAGAATTGAGTAATGGGGGATAATTGGAATATTCCAGTGGGTGTCCCTGGTGGGCGGGGCTCCACATTCTGTTTTTTATTTTTTTTATTTCTTGTCTTGGCCTGATGAACACCAATGTGTTGAGTTCATCTGTCCCTAACAGAGTTAGGTTCAATGTATTTTTCTGAGCAAGGCCGATGGCCCACGATCATCCAATAGAGATCAGTGACGGGGAGGCTATCACCAGCTGTGTTATATATTTTACAGGTTCCCTCTGGTCGGGATGAAGAACACAGAATCATTGAAAAATCCGATCCCGGATACAATTTTGGTGCAGGAGGATTGGCCAGCAACTTTCTCAATGGGTCTATGCTAGAAGAAGTTGATAAACATTGCTCGGTGGAGCTAAATGGTATAAGTATCCTACATGAGTTCATGCCATTCGTTAACACACCTGTAGTGATGGATGTTCAGTCCACGTATTACTAGATCAGTAGGAACTGATGTTCACATTAGATGAAACCAAACATTAAAGTGTAGTTGTTCCACGTATCAAGGAAATCATAACCTTAAGACAATATCTAGAAAATAAAGAAATCTATTGGAATATAGATACAATGACTGTTTAAAAGTGAAAACTATAGAACATTTCGCAGGAAGGAAAAACGTCATGGCCATAGGACAGTGTTCCATGTTTTTTTCACTGCGCAGGGATTATGAAGTCTGAGTTTCTATAAACTATTAGCAACAGTTTTTGTTAGGAACAAAAATAGTATCGTTCACGGATTATAGATTTGAATGGGAATCAGATTTCATGGTCATCAGAGCTCCTGGAGGAGGACATGTCTGGAGAGAAGGACACGACTTCTGTGAGGTCCATTGTGCTGATTCTTGTGATGTCGTGTAATCCTTGCCATGATGAGTGGACTCTGATCATGAACTTTGTAGTCTGACCTCCACATTTACATTAGAATACCCAACACACATTTTCTTCGCATACACGCCTCACGTACATAACACTTTTTCTTTTAATAAATTAATCTTTATTAATTGTTGGAAGAATGAGTTGTTGAATATTTTGCGTTGGGGAAGAATGAGAGGGGGCATAGTACGACAGTGAGAGAGAGATAGGAAAAGGTGTCCACGGGCTGATGGAGTGTGTTGGACGGAAGCTGGTGGATTCTCCAGGTTATTAGAAAGGGGGTAAAATATAATGTGGGTGTTGACTCCCCTCACTCCAGGGACGACACTTTAGATTAAGACACGACAATCATCATCATCATCATCATCATCATCATCATCATCATCATCATCATCAGCACGTGCCTTACCGGCTAGCGCAGGCGATTATACCACCCCACAGATCGCGATCTCTGAAAACATTGAGCAGTTCACGGGTGGACCAGTAGTACTAGTCATCAGCATCAGCAAGAGACTTATCACCTGGCGTGGGTGAGTATGACACTCCATAAATTATAATCTCAGACACCATGAATACAAATTGTAATAATATTGGTAATAATAGTAGTTGTAGCAATAGTAGTAATAGTAACAAAACAGTAGTAGTAGTAGTAATAGTAGTGGGAAAGGGAGGAAAAGAAGAGGGAGAAGAGGTGGAGATGGACTAGTAGTAGTATAAGGGTTGCATTAGTAATATCAGTAGCAGTAGCAATAGTAAAAAAATAGTAGTAGTAGTAGTCGTCGTAGTAGTAGTAGTGGCAGCAGCAGCAGCAGTAGTAGTAGTAATAGTAGTAGGAGTAGTAGAATAGCGTTTGTGCTTGTTGTTTCACTAAGTATTTTTATATCTTATGTAGTATAAAACTAGTTTGTGTTGTAGGCTATGTAATGCCTCACTGAAATATCTGTCTTTTGTAGTTGTAAGAGGTGATAACGTCATAACCACCCGCTCTATCATTGTCACCAGCTTATTGATAGTGTCTTCATTGTCGCGAAAAGGGCTCATTATGAGATATTGATAATTTATCTAAGCGACAGTGTCTGGGGTGCATGACCATTAGGAGCAAGCAACGATGGCAATTAAAAGGCAACTGCAAGGCAAAATGGCCTTGAACATAGCGTAATATTCAAGACTTATGAGATCATGATTTGTCCGTTCCATCAAGGTCGACAAGTAGGCGCTCACTAAGGCCTCAAATTACTCACTCACATACACATATATGGTAATAATTCACCAACCCAAACAATGAAAACTGACAAAAAACAACGAAATATGACATAAAAACTGCACAAATGTAAACGTCAAAATGTAACACATACAAAGACATCGACAGCTACTGAAAAAATAAAATGACATGACAAAATGACACAAGCAATGAAAACTGACACAACAACACACTGACGCAAACAAAAGAAAACATCCAAAATGTAACACACACACACACACACACACACACACACACACACACACACACACACAAATCAACAACAAACCGACACAAAGAAATATTGACACAAACAAAAAAGTGAAAACTGAACCAACCAATGGAAAAAATGACATAAACACTGAAAACTGACACAAACACCGAACAAGACAGCTAACGAAATCCATAACATCCAAAATGTAACACATACAACGAAATCGACAACAACACAAAAATAAAATGACTCGACAAAATGACACAAACAATGAAAAAATGACACAGCCACTGAAAATGACACTAAGACAAAATGTCACACCGACAAACTGACACAACCAAAGAAACCAAAAGATACAAATGTTAAAGTCAATATGTAACATACAGCAACTGTAAATGACACAAGAAAGAAAGTAACAAAATGACATGACAAAATGTCACAAACAATGAAAACTGCACAACAACACACTGACGCAAACAAAAGAAACGCAACACATCCAAAATGTAACAAAAACGTACACAAAAAGAAATCAACAACAAACCGACACAAAGTGAAACTGACACCCCAAAAACAAAAATGAAAACTGAAACAACCAATAAACATTGCTGACACGAACACTGAAAACTGACACAAACACCGAACAAGGCACCCAAAGAAAACCAAAACAGCCAAAATGTAACATAGACAAAGAAATCAGCAACTACTCAACAAATAAAATGACTCGTCAAAATGACACACACAATGAAAAAATGACACAGCCACCGAAGATCACACAATGACAAACTGACACAACGACAAACTGACACAATGACAAACTGACATAACGACAAACTGACTCAACGACAAACTGACATAGCGACAAAATGACACAACGACAAACTGACACAAGTAAAGAAACCAAAAGATACAAATGTTAACGTCAAAATGTAACAGACATCAACAGAAAATGACACAGGCAAGAAAGAATAACACAACGGCAAAATGACATAAACAAATAAAACTAAAACAACCAATGAAAAATGCCAATATAAACACTGAAAACCTGACACAACGACACACTGACACAAACAAAGAAAGCAAGTCAGCGGACTGTAAAGGTCCAAATGTAACACACAAAAGGGAAAAATTTCAAGAACCGAAAAAGACACAACCACTGTAAATGACAAACATTGAGACTATCAAAGAAGCGACATAACCAATCAAAGGGACACGAACACTGAAAACTGACACGACCAGTGATAACTTCTGACACAACCAAAGAAAACAAAGACATCCAAATGTAAACGTCAAAGTAAAAATGTAACACAAAAATGAAATCGACAACTGAAAACGACGTACTCTCTGAAGAAAATAAAATTACACAACGACAAAATGAAACAACCAATGAAAACTGATACAACCAATGAAAACTGACACAACAGACTGACACAAACAAAGAAACCAACAGAGTCCAACTTGCCCTATCAACTTATTCACGCACGCGCATAACTTGACCACTTTCCCTAACAACGGCCCCACTTACTATAACAACTTGCCCAATGGCTCTCACACCATATCAACTTGCTCCATCAATACCCACTTGCCCTAACAACTGTCCACTTGCTCACACAACTTACCTACTTGCAATGTCAACTTGTCAACTATCTTTTATAAACTTGTCCACTGGCTCGCACAACTAGTAAAAGTGCCCTGACAACTTATCCACTTACGTTCACAACTTGGGCACTTCCCCTAACAACTCCCCCATTTTCCCTAACAACTTGTCTACTAGCCCCCGCATCTTGTCGACTTGCCCTATCAACTTGCACACTTACCATAACAACTTCCCCACTAATTCTCACAGCTTGTTGACTTGCACTAGCAACTTGCCCACTGGACCTAACAATTTCCCCACTTGCTCTCACAACTTGTCAAATTGGCCGATCAACTTCCCGACTTGCCTTAATAACTCCCTCCATTTGCCTTAACAACTTGTCCACTAGTTCTCACAGTATCTTTTCGACTTGCCCGATCAACTTGCTTACTTATCATAACAACTTCCCCACTAACTCTCACAGATTGTCGACTTGCCCTACCAACTTGCCCACTGAACCTAACAACTTCCCCACTTGTTCTCACAACTTGTTGAATTGGCCTATCAATTCCCCCCCCCGCCCCAACAACTCCGTTATTTGCCCCAACAATTTGTCCACTACCACGCGTATCTTCTCGACTTGCCCTACCCACTGACACACTTACCATAACAACTTCCCCACTTGCATTGTCATCTTGTCAACTACTTCTTACAAACTTGTCCACTGGCTCTCAGAACTTGCCAAATTCCCCTAACAACTTATCCACTTACTTTCACGACTTGGCCACTTACTCTTACAAACTTGCCTGCTGGTTCTCACAATTAGTTCACTTGCTCTCACAACATTGTCGAATTGCCTAACAACTTCCCCACTCGACTTCACACTCCCCCTCTTGTTCTTACAAACTTGCCAGCTGGCTCTAACAATTTGTCCACTTGCTATAACAATTTGTCGACCTGCCCCACCAAATTACACACTTACCGTAACAACTGTCCATTTTCCCTAACAACTTGTCCACTGCCTCTCTCATATTGTCGACTTGCCCTATCGACATACCCAAAGGCTCTAACAACTTCCTCACTTGTGCTCCCAAAATTTCAACTTGCTATTACAACTTGTCGACACCCTCACACAAATTACCACTTACTCTTACAAACTGTCCCAGTTGCTCTCACAAAGGTGTCCACTTGCGACTTGATCTCTTCCTCACCACATAGAGAAGTACCCCTCATAGAATACAAATATATCCCTCAAGCCATACAGCAGTGTCTCTCATACTGTCACCAGCAATATTTGAGCGTATAGGTAAGTTCATGTCTTCGGCAGTTAATTTTTTTTGTTGTAAATGCATTTCTTCAGCATCAGATTTTTGTAAGTACATAGCTTCATCATAAATTTTGTTGTGTGTAAGTTCATATCTTCGACAATTCATGTTTTGCTAAGGCCTATTATTCGTTAAAAAGCAGAAGTCTATAGGCTAGAAATTCAACCTGAGTGGTCAATTACTATCACTTCCCGTGGACAGCTATTCTTACGCATGCGCTAAAGTTGAGAAAATGAACATCCGTTGAATGGAAACTACCACGGGCTTGAATTGTTTAACCCTTTCGGAAGTAGTAGCGGCATCTTAACGAGGAAAATATCGAATTAGTTATCCCTCTTAGTCCGGGAATTATGAAAATATATTCCCACGTAAGCGATATTACTCGTGACGTCATATAAACCAAAAAAATTAAAGAATACAATTGAGGCTCTTCCGTCATCACCTATTACAACTACAAAAGACAGATATTATTTCACCAACACATTACATAGCATACAATACAAACTAGCTTTATAGTACATAGTGCGTAAGCTATACAAATACTTAGTGAAACAACAAGCACCCTGGCTATTCTACTACTACTACTACTACTACTACTACTACTACTACTACTACTACTACTACTACTACTACTATTGTGTTACTATTACTACTATTGCTACAACTACTATTATTACCAATATTATTACTATTTGTATTACTGATCCAAGGTGTCGGAGATCGTAATTTATGGATTGTCATACTTACCCACGCCAGGTGATAAGTCTCTTGGTGATGCTGCTGATTAGTACTACTGTTCCTATTGGTACTATAACTACCACAATTGCCTGAAGATAATCCCGTTAATGGGGATTCATGTAGCGTGAGTAAACCCGTGAATTGGTCAATGTTTTCAGAGATCGAGATCCGTGGGATGGTATGATCGCTTACGCCAGCCAGTAAGACACGTAATGATGATGATGGTGATGATGATGGTGATGATGATGATGATGATGATGATGACTAGTACTATTAGTGCTATTGCTACTACTACTACTATTACTATTGGTGTCACTACAATTAATGTTACTACTTTTAATAAACATACTACTGCTTCCTCCTCACTTTACCCATCCTTGTTTCACAACACGTACTTTCCTCTACAATGTAATGGTCACTTGACCATTTGACCACTACTTGACTACTACTTGACCACGTCAGCTATCACTTTAACTATCACCGTGTCACTTCACGGACTGTCCTCTACAATTTAAGTGGTCACTCGACCCCTTAACCACTACTTGACAACTGCTTGACCACCTCATGATCATCATCAACTCACTACACCCACATTCCCCGACAATTTAAGTGGTCACTCGACCACTTGAACACTACTTGACCAACTCTTGACCACGTCACTGACACTTTAACCATCACCATGTCACTATATTACCTTCCTCTACAATTTAAGGTGTCACTTGACCAATTAATCACCGCTTGACCACATCATCGATCACTTTAACCATCACCACATCACTACACGAACCCTCCCCTACAATTTAAAGGGTCACTTGACCTTTTGACCACCTCTTGATCACCACTTGACCACCTCTTGACCACCACTTGACCACCTCTTGACCACGTCATCGCTCACTTTAACCTCCACTACGTCACTACCGGTACTCCCCCATACAATTTAAGGAGTCACTTTACCACCCCTTGACCACTTGATTCCTTCTTGACCACCGCTTGACCACGCCTACTTAAAAAATATACCAGGAGTTATCGCCTTTTTGAGGAGGAGGATCGATAAATGCTAAAAATAGATTCCAAATTGAGGTGGGAAATCGATAAATGGTTGTTTTATATAGTCCTCCTCCTCCTAAAAAAAAAAAAAAAAAAAAAAAAATGCGGCTTTTGTACTTATACACTACCTTTGTCAAGCCTGTGGCTCATTGCATCCGATTTCTACAAGCATCTTTTGGGGTGCTTTCCCTAGCCTTTGACTGTACCCAGTCTACCTACAAGGCAGCAGGTTTGTGTGTCGCTTGATCTGGTCCCTCTCCCTTGACCTGTCCGACATGGGTGACCCTACCAGTAGCTGTGCTACCGTCGGCATAGCTCTTAGGGTCATTGGAACACTCAAGTTCCTCTACCTCGTCACGGTGGACACACAGCAGAGAGGGGGGGGGGGGGGCTGAATGGATAAGTACGTGTGTTCTTAAACAACTGGTGTGCTGATGCCGAGGTAAGGGGTTCAACCCATACACTGGACAGTTGGACTAAAATGTTGACTTATCGTCCTTGACCTGGGGACGTAAATTACAAGTACCTCTGAAGTCGGAGTGGGTTCACCTGATGACGAGGGACACTGTTAATAGGGAAAGCTAATCCACATGCAAAATTCAGCCCAGTACTACTAGAAGTAGTGTTGTGGACTACACTTGAGTTCAAAGTGAGCGAGAGCAAAAAAAAAAAATTCTATATTTAGCAATTCTACCATTGCCAAATACCATCCCAACTGTTTATGTTACATTTAATTGGAAACCAAATTTTGTAATCCACTCTTAAATTTTCCTTACGTGCACTTGTAGTTCTTTAAATAAACTTAGGAGAATGTGTCCTAACCTTCATAAGGCAACAACTTCAGCATATTGACAGCTTATTTTTAATATCTGTAAATTATTCTCTGAAATCATTAATAATTATAGTGAAGATTGTCAGTGACAGTCCTGAACCTTGGGAAATAACATTTTGTTGCTTACGTAGTTCTGAATGCATTGTTTACATTCACTGTCATACATATCTTTTGAAGAACATAGAGCTTGCCTCAGTGTGTGAGACAGGCTATCTTCCAGCTTGGCAGTGTTACGGCTTCTGTATGGCCTTCCATTAGGAATATCAGTTCTTTCACATGGAAGTGTCCTGCTCTGTCTTTTGCTCCTTTGAAAGGCAAGAAAAACAATAATGTATGTGCAGTTCCCTTTGACTCCACTTATAATGATAAGAACAGTAGAACCTCGGTTTTCGTCGATAATCCGTCCGAAAACAATCGCAAAATCGGAAACCGACGAAAACCGAGGCAATTATTTCCAAATTAATCAATATGCGAGGGTGAGTCAATAAGTAAGTCACACAGTTATGTGCGATGGCAGGTAAATGTAGTTGGTGTTTTCTACAGGTGTCATTGGGTGACATCAACATCGAACTTTATATTTCCGTTTGTTAGGTGGCGCTAGGTGTCTTATGCGCATGCGCAGCGCATAAACAAAATGGCACTGTACTTACGGAGTGTACAACCAAAGAGCTACATGCAGTTGTGCGCTTTTGTGGGCAAAAGGACTGCCTGCAAAGGACATTCATAAGGGCATGTTTCCTGTTTATGCTGACAAATGTTTGTCCCGTAAAGTATAACAGAGTCTCTCTGATGGGAGACTTGGCTTGGTGTGCAATGGGAAGATTCTAATATTCAGAAAAGCACGGGTGAGCACACTGCTGGGGGGTAGCTAGGGGACGTCGTGCTGTGACGAGGGGGTAGGGAACGTTCAGTTACTACCGATCGATTGTAGTAGAAGGTCGCAAGAGTTGTTGGATAACATCTAGAGTGTGAGAAGTGACCTCTGTTTGTAACTTCATTTTTTATTGATTGTCTGGAGATCTGCTGGACTGGCATTTGTTATGAAGTCTCCAATAAACTAGACAATCCAGTGACGATGGACTTGAATTGTCTGTGCATGCATTCGGCCTGAATGTCTTTACCTCCTGCACTGTTATAAAAGCGGTGCATAGCTGGGTAGAAAATTTTTTTCAAGGACGCTCTAAAATTGTTGATGAAATCCGATCTGGTCGTCTTGTTGAGATTGCAACAGAAGCATCCGTGCAGCGGGTGGAGGAGATGATTAGAGGTGACAGGCAAGTAACGATAGACTCTGTAGCATCTGCAATAGGGTGCTCACATGGTTCAGCATACAGCATAATGCATGATCTATTGAAATTTCCAAGACTGATGACTAAAGGAGTGTTGCTTCTTCATGACAATGCCAGACCACATATGGCTCGATTAACTCAAGAGAAAATTAACCAACTAAGGTGGGAATTTCTGGAACATCCACCCTACAGCCCCGACTTAGCCCCTAGCGATTTCCACATTTTTGGTCCACTGAAAACACACCTTGGCGGGAGACATTTCGCGAATGACGCTGAAGTTGAATATGAAGTGAAAACGTGGTTTAGGAAACAGAGCGCGCAGTTCTATGCAGCCGGTTTTGCGAGGACTGATAAAACGATGGGATAAGTGCATCAATGTTGGTGGAAATTATGTTGAGAAATAAAGCGACAATGTCTGTATAAAAATAAACTGGTTTCAAGTTGCTATCATATTTAGTTATTTTTCTACACCCATTTGTGACTTATTTATTGACTTCCGCGCTTAAATCCAATCCTTTCTAGACATTCCAAAATGCATACCCAAAACACATTTTTATAGAGAATAAATACAGTTTTTAGTACTAAAAACCAATAATCTATATCTATAAAACACAATGTATGTATGTATGTGTGTCCGTTCTTTATGCGTTCGTGAACGGTCCATCCGATTGAGATGAAATCTTCTACATGTCTTCTTTTCATTCCTGTGCAACCAACTGTCATAGTTTTTTAGTGCACAATCAGCTATTTACTTACAAAAATTTAATATTTAAATTTACATTATCATTTCTATATAGCAAGGGGACTTAACATAAGAAAAGTTATTTCAAGGGGCATATCTTTTAATAACATTGCTATTATTTTATATATAGATTGTTGCATTGTTTTCAAAGATTTATAAACTCTTTGTCTACAGTTATTTACAGGCATGTGAGTTATAATAAATAATGATATAATTTTTAAGGCATTTTCATAGTTTTCATAAAAATAATGCATCTATTTAAATAGTGAAAATTTTCTAATTCATCTTTTTATTTTTCTTCAACAGCACATTAAATTTTTTTAAACATTCTCATATGTATGGCGCGTTACACCCACATTGGGTATTTATGATGCCCATGTTAAAAGTTACTTTTCATGCATTTTAATGCTTATTGTTCTTTTGTTGTCAAAGAATTGCTTCATAAGAGATGTTGAATGAAAGAATGTATGAGAGGAAATAGAGAAGAAGGGCAGAATGTAGGACGGGCCTGCGAAAGATTTTCGTTCGTTAAAAAAAAAAAGTAATTTTTTTGTGAGAGAAAGTTGCATATCGTTTGTAGTACTCTGCAGTCAACCCACCGCCCACCATTTAATGGCTGTTCGTGATATCTTGGTAAGTTTACTTTATATAGATCTCTTCCAATCATATTTTCTACTATCAATCTATCTATTCTTCTATTCTATCTATATTTTTAACGGGAACGGGCCGAACATAGATAGATAGATAGATAGATAGATAGATAGATAGATAGATAGATAGATCAATCAATCAATCATGTGCCATGCCGGAAAGCGTGGGCGGTCATGATTCGCCATTTCACTCGATCACCAGAGTCGTGGATCAGCTCAGTGTTCCTGTCTCGTCCATGCCATGTGGCCAAGCCATCCAGGCATTTTCCTCTCGGTCTTCCTCTTGGTCTGTTCCCCTCGATCTTGCCAGCTGTCACCAAGTTCTCCAGTCCATTTCTTCTCATAACATGTCCAAAAAATTTTGACTGTCTACGTCTAATTTCTCTAATCAATCTACGATTTTCATTTGTCTCTTGTAGTACTTGGTCATTGGTTTTTCTATCTGTCCATGGTATTCTTTGCATTTTTCTCAGAAACCACATTTCTGCAGCCATCAGATGTTTTTCAGCTTGACTGCACATTGTCCAAGTTTCACATCCATACAAAAGAACAGGCTCTATGTATCCCCTCAACACTCTTTTTCTCGTTTCAATTGACATCATTTTATTGGTCAGAATGTTTTTCATCTTGCTAAAGGCTACCTTCGCAATGGCGATTCTTGTTCTAATCTCTTCAAGGCATCTGCCATCAGATGTTATGACTGTTCCGAGATAATTGAACCGATTCACTTGCTGAAGAATATTCCCATTTACTTGTATATTACATTGTGGTACTTCGTTCTTCCTAGTGACGACCATAACCTGTGTCTTCCTACAATTTAATTCCAACCCCAGCTGCTCACTGTGTACAACCACAGCGTCTACTAATTGTTGCAGATCCTGTGCATTGTCTGCAATCAATACTGTATCATCTGCATATCTAATGTTATTTATGTTTCGTCCTCCAATGCTGATTCCATTTAGGTCTTCTACATTTCTGAAAATATTTTCACTGTATAAGGAAAAAAGATCTGGAGACATTACACATCCCTGCCTAACACCTCTCTTAATAGGTTGGTATTGTCCTACTTCATTATCAATTCTTATGGCAGCTTGTTGTTTCCAATATATGTTTTTTATAAGTCTAATGTCTTTCCCATCAATTTGTAGATCTGCCAGCATATCCACAATGTTGACATGTCTTACTCTATCAAAAGCCTTTGTGTAGTCAATAAAGCAAAGATGTATATCCTTGTTTACTTCTAAAGCACGTTCAATAACTGTTCGCAGCATATACACAGCATTTACTGTACCCTTTCCTTCTACAAAACCACATTGTTCTTCCCCTATTTCAGGTTGTATTTTCTTCCTCACTCTTTGCATGATAATTCGTAACAAAATCTTTGTGATGTGACTCATTATACTAATTGTTCTATGTTGATCACATTCTAAGGTTCCTGATTTCTTTGGGATTGCAATAAATACAGAATTACATAATTCAGAAGGTATATCTCCAGTATTATATAATGTGTTCAGCAGTCTAGTGACTTGCTCTAGTCCAAATTCTTCTAAAGCTTTAATCATTTCTGTTGTGATGTTATCTGCACCGGGGGCCTTGCCAGCTTTCATATGCTTAAGAACATTTTGAACCTCCATCTTTAAAATTGCTGGTCCTTCATTATTAAATCTAATAGCATACTGTTCCTCTCTGTTATCATTATACAGGTCTTTCACATAATCTGTCCATACATGTAGAATCTGATCTTTTTCTATTATGATTTTGCCATCTTTAGTTCTTAGACAGCCTGTTGATGTACTTGTTCTTTTATTAGTAAGTTCCTGAATCCTTTTGTGCACTAATTTGGTATTTTGACTGTTGTGTTGTTTTTCAATTTCTAAGCACTTTTCCTCAAGCCATGATTCTTTTGCCTTCCTACATAATATTCTGACTTGTCTGTGAATTTCTTCATATTTGGCAGGATTATTTTTGTTGAGTCTTCTTGTTTCCATTAAGTGTAAAATTTCCTCAGTCATCCATTTCTTACGACCCACCTTCTTTAATTTTGGAATAGTTGTTTCTGCAGCCATATTGATTGAATTCTTTAACATTTCCCATTGATCATCCACATCCTGGAATAGGATCTCTAGATCAGACAATATTTCAAATCTGTTCTGTACTTCTATGTTGAATTTGTTTTGTATTTCCTTGTCATTACTCAATGTACACAAATCATATTTAGTGTTCCCTGTTGTATACTTGACTTTCTTCAACTTTATCCTCAATGTTCCTGTGAGTAATCTGTGGTCACTATAACAATCAGCACGGGGAACTGTTTTTGCTACTGTTAGGGCGTTTCTAAATCTTCTGTTAATGAGAATGTAATCAATCTGGTTTCTAATCCTGCTATCAGGACTCCTCCAGGTCCATAATCTTCTAAGGTGTTGCTTGAACCAGGTGTTTCATACAATCATTTCCTGTTCTTTTGCCCACTCTACTAGCCTGTATCCTCTTTCATTTCTCTCTCCTAAACCATAGTTTCCTACTGTGTATCTATCCCCTTGATTTCCTACTTTTGCATTGAAGTCCCCTATTATAATGTTTATTTCTGAATTTTTACATTTCTTTAAGGCAGACTCTATGTCATTATAAAATTCCTCTACACTATCTTCACTGGACTCTCCTGTTGGGGCATATACTTGAATAACATTTATGTTAAAAGGTCTGCCACTCAATTTAACTAGTAGTACTCTGTCCGACACGGCCCAATATCCCTGAATAGACGTTGATGTTTTCCGGTCCAAAATTATTGCCACTCCCCTATGTCGATCCTCACCTCCAGAATAAATAATCATAGATAGATAGATAGATAGATAGATAGATAGATAGATAGATAGATAGATAGATAGATAGATAGATAGATAGATAGATAGATAGATAGATAGATAGATAGATAGATAGATAGATAGATAGATAGATAGATAGAGCTACCGTATGACAGTAGACGGTACTACCTACTTTCTGTCAGCGCCGAAAGTTGGGCGGTGCTTACCAAACCCGACACCCCACATTTTGCCAACGGCTTCGGGCGGAAGATCGCAATTGGGAGGGTACTAGCCTTATCCTGGTGCGAGGAAATGCAACCCAAAGACAAAATAAGTCATGGCAGGGCAGAACAGGCCCTAAGCCTTTGTTGGCAGCTGGTCTAGGATCGAAGCTCCGACAGGCGGACAGTTAAAGCATTGCTTTGCTGATCCGGCAGATTCTGCAGCTTGTCTTGTTCCAGATTATAGGTGTTAACTTTCCTCTGGAGTGAACTAGGCAGGCCGAGAGAGGGATCATGCTGCATGGGCAACACATGGTTTCTTTATTTTAGCCCAGGCTTTGTGCTATGGAGAGGCAATAACTCCATCCCTGGTCTTAACCGGTCTCGGAATCAAAGAGGGAGGCAACTGTTACGGGTTATAAATCCTTGTCAGTTGGCGTAGACATGGGGCGCCACGCGTTGCCTCTGATGGTGGGAGACACCTACAGGTGTAACTGATCAGCTACCGCCCGCCTCAAGCTGGGCATCCCCCGGCCAATTGGGTGCTGATCCGCCACAGCCTGCCTGCTTCAATGGGTGCTTGGGGCTAGGACAAAATCTGAATCGCAGGCTGTAAAACCAATGCATCAGGTACTAATAAAAAGAATAGAAACCTCAAGCTACGGCTTGCAACCTGGAACGTGAGAACCATGTGTGCAGGATTTTCCACTGACTTGACAAATATTGACGATGTGAGAAAAACGGCTGTGATTGATGCTGAACTCAATCGTCTTAACATTGATATTGCTGGCCTGCAGGAGACTCGCCTCGCTAAGGAAGGGTCACTTAGGGAAAACAATTACACCTTGTTTTGGAAGGGAAGAGGGCAGGCAGAAAAAAAGGCAACATGGTGTGGGCTTGGCAGTGAAGAATTCGCTACTGGGAATGATTGATATCCCAGCTGGAGGTAATGAAAGATTATTATCACTGCGCTTGGCAACCTCTTGTGGATTTGCCACCATTCTCACTGCATATGCACCGACACTCGCTTCCTCTGATGATGGGAAGGATACGTTCTATGAGCAGCTAGACTCTGTGATCAAGGTAGTTCCAAAATCCGACTACATTTATATGCTAGGTGATTTCAATGCTCGTGTGGGCAAGGACTCGAGTTCATGGCCAGTGTGCCTTGGAAAATACAACATCGGTCGCATGAATGATAATGGGCAAAGGCTGCTGGAGCATTGCACTAGAAATGACTTATGTATTACAAACTCCTTTTTTAAAACAAAAGAGATGCATAAGGTCACATGGAAACATCCAAGATCCAGCCATTGGCATCAGCTGGACTTCATTATCACACGGAGACAACATCTGAACCATACATCATTAACTCGAAGTTACCACAATGCTGACTGTGATGCAGATTATTCTTTGGTTGTTGCAAGGGTTAGACTGAGACCAAAGAGAATCTACACAGCTAAACACAAGTCTAGCCCCAGGATTAATATTACTAACACTCAAGATCCTGGAAAGTGCTTTGAATTTCAACAGCAACTTGAAGACGCTTTCAATGATACATCAGAAAACTGTATAGTAAATGATAAATGGAGTAAACTTAAGGAAACTATTTATAAAACAGCGGTAGGGGTTTACGGCACTGTGGGTCATAAAAGACAGGACTGGTTTGCGGCAAACAGCCAGATACTGCAGCCCTTGATTGATAACAAGAAGATAGCTCTCTTAAGAAACAAGGAAAGACCAACGCATAACACTCTGAGTGAGCTGAAGCAAGCGAGGAAGGATGTACAAAAGGCTGCCAGGCAGTGTTCGAATGACTATACGATCACGTTATGTGAATCCATTCAAATCGCAAGTGATAAGGGAAACATCAGAAGCATGTATGAAGGGATAAAGAAAGCCTGTGGTCCAATGATCAAAAGAAGTGCACCGCTGAAAACCTGGACTGGAGAAATCATAAATGATCAGAAACAGCAGATGGATAGATGGGTCGAGCACTATTTAGAGCTTTACTCAAGTGAGACCAAGCTAGCGGATGATGCCCTCAACGCCATAGAGGCCCTGCCAACCCTTGACCACCTGGACACACTTCCCACTATAACAGAAGTTAAGTGTGCTATAAATGAGCTAGCATCTGGCAAGGCTCCAGGTAAGGATGGGATTCCAATAGAGGTAATCAGGAGTGGGCAAGACACACTCGCTCTACAGATCCACCAGCTAATAGAGCTATGCTGGCGAGAAGGACAAGTCCCACAGGATTTCAAAGATTCAAACATCATAACGCTGTACAAGAACAAGGTAGATCGGAGCGACTGTAACAACTATAGGGGTATCTCACTTCTGTGTATTGTTGGGAAAGTATTTGCCAGAATTGTCCTGCGCAGACTTCAAGTCCTCGGAGATCAAGTCTACCCCGAATCACAGTGCGGCTTCCGTCAGAACCGGTCTACCATTGATATGATATTCTCATTGCGACAGATGCAAGAAAAATGCCGGGAACAAAATCAACCACTGTTTATTGCCTTCATCGACCTCACAAAGGCATTCGATTTGGTCAGTCGTGAGGGTCTGTTCAAAGCACTAAAGAAGATTGGCTGCCCACCAACTCTTCTGTCCATTGTGGAATCGTTCCACACAGGCATGAAGGGCATAATCAAGTTTGATGGCTCAACTTCAGAAGAGTTTGAAATCAAGAGTGGAGTTAAGCAAGGTTGTGTACTATCCCCCACCCTCTTTGGGAAATACTTTTCACTTCTACTGAAATATGCCTTTCGTGATCAGGATGACGGTATATACATTCACTCACGCTCAGATGGTGGCCTCTATAATGCTCAGAGATTGAAGGCCAAGACCAAAATTAGCAGGGTACTAATCAGAGAGTTGCTTTTTGCGGATGATGCTGCGATTACGACCCATTCTGAGGAAGAATTACAACATCTACTATCTGCATTCTCCAATGCTTGTTCTGAATTTGGTTTAACAATTAACAAAAAGAAGACACAGATTATGTCACAAGGTGCACACGGTGTACCATCAATCTTTATTGACGACGCCGAACTGGAGATAGTAGACCATTTACATATCTAGGATCAGAGGTAAATAGCAAATTATCCCTCGATCAGGAAATCAACATCAGGATTGGCAAGGCAGCAACAACAATGAACATGTTAGCAAAAAAAAGTCTGGGAGAACAGGAAGCTTACTGCCAAAACAAAAGTCCTCGTCTACCAAGCCTGTGTCCTTAGTACTCTTCTTTATGGCAGTGAAACCTGGACAACTTACTCACGCCAAGAGAAACGTTTAAACAGTTTTCATATGCGGTGTCTGAGAAGAATACTTGTTATTAAGTGGCAAGACAAAATCACAAATACTGAAGTATTGGAAAGATCAGGTTGTGTGGCGGTGTATTCCATGCTCAGTCTTCGTAGACTTAGATGGATAGAACACGTTAGGAGGGTGGATGATGGTAGAATACCAAAGGACATCTTTTTTGGTGAATTACAGACGGGTAAGAGATCTCAGGGTCGGCCTCTACTACGATACAAAGATGTGTGTAAGCGGGACATGATTGACACAGGCATTGATAATGCACATTGGGAGCAAGTCGCCGCTGAACGTATTGCATGGAGGGCAAAGATCACAAATATTCACATGCACCCACTGTGAACGGACATTTACAGCGCGAATTGGCTTTATCAGTCACATTCACTACCGCCATAGGTAAAAGTTATTATGCCTTTTTGAAGCACAATGTACCAAACTATCGTCTGTCAAGACGGAAAGGTGCCAATGTAGATAGATAGATAGATAGATAGATAGATAGATAGATAGATAGATAGATAGATAGATAGATAGATAGATAGATAGATAGATAGATAGATAGATAGAACAAACTTTATTTTCAAAGGGTTAAAAATTGGGCACGCAGGCCCGTCTAACATTCTGCCCTTCTATCACTCTCTTTCATACATTATTTCATTCACACATTCAAGGCTAACAAAGAACAGCAACAATATAAAAGATATGCATTATAAAGGCATGGGCAAAATGCGAACATCAAAACTACACGACACAGTAATATTAGATAATGGTCTGACACTTGTTATTAGCCATGTGGAATATACTGGCCTACAAAAAGGGGACTGGCTGTTATACTAGGGTTTTGTTATTATTATTATTATCTCTATTATTAAGGGGGAAGTTAATCCGTATTGAGATAGTGTTCGAATAATTTGCGATTATATGAATAGGGATTGGTGATGTCTTTGATTTCTTGTGGAAGATTGTTCCACAGCTGAGCTGCAGAGTACGTTAAGCTTGTTTTGTATAAGTCAATCCTAGGCTTCGGAATGTGTAGTATATTTAAACGTTTACTGTGTCTAGCATTATATGTAAACAATGGCCAAAGGTAATTTGGGGCATTCCGATGCAGGATTTTGTGAATTAGTTTAGCTTTATTGAAAAGCAGGCGTTTGGGGAATGGTAGTAACTGAAGGCGTTTATACAGGCTAGGATTGTCAGATAAATGTTTGCTATAAATTAGACTCATGGCCCGTTTCTGGAGTGAGTATAGTCGCTTGGTGTTTGAATTAGAACAACCGTCCCAGATTGTAGAGCAGTAGTCAAAGTGTGTCTGTATATGAGAAGTATAGAATAGTTTCCTTGTGTACTCATCAAGGAAGTTTTTAAATATTGGCGAGTTGGTAGACTTTTTTCGCTGTTTGTTTAATGAGCGCTTGAACGTGGGAATTAAAGGTTAGGTTTCTATCAATGATTAGGCCTAATGTTTTGTGCTCAATTACACTTTTACTGGCATGTTATCGATGTGAAGTTGAAGTGATGTGTGTGAGCTTAGAGTTTGAAGTCTTTGTCTGGTTGTCAATAACATTGCTTTTGTTTTAGTGATGTTAATTTGCATGCGGTTTAAATAGCTCCACCTAACTACATTATTTAATTCTTGTTGTAAAGACAACTCCAGTAAAATACAGTTTTCAGCGTTTGTGTACACTGTACAGTCATCTGCAAATAGATCGCAGGACGACGAAAGATGCAAAGGTAGATCGTTAATATATATGGCAAATAATAGAGGGCCAAGAATAGAGCGTTGCGGTACTTCAATATTGAAGGTAGTGGTTTGAGACAGATTTATTATGTGATACTACTTGCTTTCTGTTTGATAGAAAAGATGATATTAGAGTGACTACATTAGGGCCAATTTTCATTGTCTCATGTTTTTTAATTAAAATAACATGGTCTATCATATCAAATGCTTTCTTGAAATCAATAAACACAGTTCCACATAGACTGTTGTTGTTTATATTCTGGTGCCAATTTTCTATCATGTTTGTTAAGGCCGTATGGCAAGAATATTTTGGTCGAAATCCTGATTGGCTGTCAACAATAAGCTTGTTGCGAACTAAATACTGTAATGTTACTTTATGGATGTGTTTTTCTAGTGGCTTAGATAATGAATATAGTAAGGAAATGGGTCTGTAATTGTTCGGGAAACCATTTTCCAATGAACCAGATTTAAGAAGAGGGTACACTTTAGCGATTTTGAGAGCTGATGGAACGTGGCCTTTGGTGAGACACTGATTATATACATAGGTTAGTGATGTACAGATCACTGGCGCAGCACAACGGAGAATCCGGTTGCTGATCCCATCTAACCCAGATGCAGTTGTGTTTTTTAGGTTACTGAGGTAAGTGAATACTTCAGTGATTGTCATTAGCGGTATGTCAGAAAGAATATCACGGGAGCATCTATTCTCGCAAAACGATGACAATAAAGATAAGTTGCAAGGAAAATTAGGTATTGAAGCCTTCACCTGGTCTATGTCAGCTTGAAAACAATTACTGAATTGGTCGCATGTAATATGATTTGATGGTAACGAATTTCGGAAGTTATACTTGTTTGTGAAGGTGTTAATTGCCTTCCATATATCCTTACTATTTGTTTTATCCATTACTAAGTTCTGGGAGTCTCTGTGGCGAAGTGGTCAAGCCGTTTATCTCGTGCTCCGAAGGTCGTGGGTTCGATTCCGGGCCGCGACCTTCGGTTTAAGAGTTAAATGTTTCGGAGACTCCTGTGGGTCGTCGCTAAAAGCTACGGAGTTCGTGCTTTATGCGACGCTTTCCGTGCTGCGGAAAGAGACCGAGCCATATGGGATAACACCAGGTGCAATGAAGTCGACCCTGTCGACTTTTAAGCGACTTTTTTATTACTAAGTTCTTAAAGTAATTTTTCTTTTCCCGTCGTATGTTATATTGAACTTTGTTTCTAAGAGTACGGTATGCACTGAGATCCCGCTTTTTATGTGCTTTATCTCTGTCTCTCATAATTGCAAGTATTTCCTGGGTGATCCAAGGTGGTTTTTACTCGAACTTCCTTGACTGGCACATGTCTATCAAAAACATCAATAAAGGTTTTCATCCAGAATTCCAGAGCATCATCCGGGTCAGGAAGCTGATAAACATTGTCTAGAGGTGAACTGAGCAAGTCCTGTAAAAATGCGTTGTGGTTGAAATATTTGTAACTTCTATATTTTACACTTATGTGTTTATGTTTAGGAGTTTTAATTCCTTTTTTAGACCACATGCAGCATATTGGGTAGTGTTCGCTCATTGCACAATTTGGGTACGGTGCATTCTATGATGTTGTCTGAGCAAGTTACATAAATATCATCAATGACTGTTGAAGATGACTTTGTTACTCTATTAGCTTGTTGTACTGTTTGTTGGAAATTGTATGATGCAATTATATTTCCCCATATTATGTTGGATTTATTGGTGTCAATGTTAAAGTCTCCGAGTAGTATAATTTCCTTCCCGGAAGCTAGTTAGTTAGTCGTGGTTCCAACTTCACGGCAACGGGTCGTCCCCATATTGCTCCGTTCCTGTGCCAGTGAATATCACATAAAATGCTCCTCACTGCCCAATGTGAACAATGGAGTAGACAGGAGTATCGGCAAGCCAACAGCCCGCACAGGTTCACTGTGCATAATCCCGCTGCCAGAATGCCAACACACAAGTCCTCCATGAAAAATACAGTTCATCGTCGATGGAAACGGCAGTCTCCAGAAAGACTTCATTGACCTGAGTTTTATCCCATATGGCTTGGTCTCTTTCCGCAGGATGACCCACCGAAAGCGCCGCACAAAGCACGAACTCCGTAGCTCCAGCGGTGACTCCCAGGAGTCTCTTGAAAAAATGCACCCGTTAGCCGTAAAGGCAAACCAGTCAATCCAGCAACAGCCATCCCCCATCGTTCCGAACATGCAGTTCACACTACAAACAACCACCGACAGATGTAAAAGCATTCCACGCGAAACTCTCAGCTCACAGTGTCGCGCCACGCACTCACTCAGTAGCAGGGCGACGGAACCATAGCCTCCTTAGTCGCCTCTTACGACATGCATGGTAGGCAACAGTGTTACTATTCTTTGCTTCCCCGTATGGGCCCCAGCAACACACGGGCATGTGTTCCCGGAAGCGAAAACTACATCCATCATGGTAGTGAAGTTTTCGTACCAGACGTGTCCAGCACTGGGATTTCGATAGAGGTAGCCAATTATCAGGGGTGTGGGTTTTGAAGTTTTAGCTCTAACCAAATACATTCTATTTCGCAAGTTTCAAAGTCTAGCCTACGGTGAGCATTTAGTAAATTAGAAACATAGGTTACTATGCCTGTCTCTTGTTTCCTACAGGGATCCCTTCTAAAAACTTTGTACCCTTTAATAGAGATGTCCTCATCTGAAATGTTATCATTAAGCCTACTTTCACTAAGGCCGAATAAATGAAAATTTTGATTAAGAATAGAAGATAACTCTGCAGCTTGTTAAATAAGCTGCAAATTTTTAAGTGTCCAAGGCGTATTCCTGACTTATTGAGCCAGTGTTGCCACTTCTCAGACATTTCATCCATGAAGAAAGTGTAAATTAGTTAAAGTTAAGCAAAACTACAAGATCATAAAAAAATCAAAATTACATTAACATACAAAATATCAGTAATACAAATCGATAAGTAAATGACAATATTATAACGATATAACTAATTAGATCAACGAATATAATGCAAACAAGGAACAAAACGAATTAAAGAACATACAACAAATAATTAACCTGAAAAACTACTTGACAAGCTAAGTAACCAACTGTTATCCAAAAGAATCAATAAATGACTATACAAGTCAATGTCTCTGTTTAAAGCGGGGAGTGAAGACCCCCTCACTTAGAGTATAAACGCGATAAAAAGTATTATAAAAGATATCTAACTAGATATCAGCAATGTTAATGCCGCTCTCGTATTTTTCAATTATTTCCTTCTTCAACTCGATCACGTTTCTGGCCATCTGCTTTGAAGGGCTGCTGGCTCTGGAAACTTTCTTTGGTCCCATGATGGAGCTAAACGGAAAGTGTTATCTTATTAGCAAGTGATGCTCACACAACGAGAAACAACGCCAAACTGAGCAGAAGAAATCGTGGGTCTTTTTGTTTTCGCAAAATTAGCAGTGAAGCCACGTGAGCACGCCGACGAAATCTGAGGCAACCGACGGAAACCAAGTCACATATTTCGTGGAAAAAATCAACGAAAACCGATGTCAACCGAAAACCAAGGTTACACTGTACATTAATTTATATGCCAGTTCTTTCTATCTCGCACTCTTTCTATGTCTCCCCCTCTCCGTTTTCTTTTTCTGACTGATCTGTCTACCTCAGGGGGACCTGAGAGGTTATGGTGTCCACCTCAGGCTCAGAAGGTAAATGGTTCGATCCCACCTGATATCAGATATCCGCCTGATCGTTTGTATAGTGAAATAGGATACCTAGCCTTCTCCGATAATGGTGAGAAAAAAATTGAGGTCCTATGCGCAGGTTTTATACACGTAATAAATCCCAAGGCAGCTGGAAAAGGCTAAGAGTAAATTGCACAGGTGCAGACCTGGGAAAATTTAGGAAAAATCCTACCAACAGGTGGATAGAGCCAGTTACCTTGGATGTAATCTGTCTAGAGGAAGCAAACTTGACAGAAATGCATGTGGAAATCAGACACGTTGGCCGTTGAGATTCATCACCAGGTATGGAGCTCTGCCTTCAACAGAGGAATGAAGAAGAAATCCTGCCACCACTGAGGATTCATTCCATGACCACGTTGCTAGTGAGTGCATTTAACCACTATGTCTTCACAGTTCCTATATTAATACCATTACTGCTGTAGAGCTTGTTAAAATCTCTCAAATAGTCATATTTCATGAGCTTTTTAAAAATTGTAATTTTGGTTTGCTCTGAATGTTTTCATTTCTACGCCAATGGGGGTATTCATAAATGATTGTAGTCCTAAAAGGTTAAAATGTTGATTATATGTCACAATTTGTAACATATATAGACTAGTGATAGGTCTCTCATTTTTATACTTTGTTACAATGGTGTAGTAAAATAGTTTTTGTTAAATTCTGTAGAAATGCAAATTGTGCTGTTTTTTCATCTTTCTCTGTCGCCTGTCTAATTTTCAACTAATGCTTTGTTTAAAAAAAAAAAATTATAGTTATAATTTTATTATCAGGTTATATTTTGTAATCCTTTGGAAAGTGACGTAGGACCTTCGTTGTTTAATTGCTTTTAAAATAATTAATTGTTTGTATATAGTTGTTTTTGTGGCTTAAGGGTAATTGAGTTGAGTTGAGTTTGATTTGTATATAGTTGATTCTGTGGCTTAAATGCAGTGAATGTAGTTTCACAGTCCCAACAGACCGGGTCGGAAGTTGGGAGCAGGCTCGCTTTGCTTTGATTGTCACATTGGTTTGAGTGTTGGCCAGCATCAAAAACCACACTACAAGAGCTGGACAAGGTGCACAATCAAACTCTTAGAGTCATCACAGGAGGGATGAGATCAACCCCTATAGTAGCAATGGAGAAAATGGGGAGGACACGAGCACTGAGAGAACACAGAGATACAAAAACACTAATACAAGCAGACAAGTTCCTCAGCTTGCCATGCCACCATATGAAGAACCGATTTGAAAACTTAGCTATGGGGCGGTTGAAAAGAAGTAGTTTTATCCACCAGGCCAAACGACTCTGCAGAGAAACCACAGGATCTTCCCACAGCTGGTATCCCCCTGACAACTATTCCAGAGCTAACTCCATGGAAAGATGAACATAGACTGTCGCTATAAATCCAGACAAAAGTGAGAGGAATATTTGACAAGAAGAACAAAACAGTGTACAGCGCAGAACAGCCACTCTCAGCTTCCTTGATGACGAATACCCACAGGATCTCTGGATCCGAGCCTACACAGATGGGTCAGCGCAAAATGCTGTTCGAAATGGAGGAGCGGAAGTGTATATAGAATACCCAAATAATACTAGGGACACGGCCAGAGTTCCAACAGGAAAGAACTGCCATAACTATGATGCTGAAATTGAGGCAATCAAGATAGCAATAGAGAAATTACAAAATACCAGCCATGGTAGACAACTTGTGGTGATATTGACAGATGCAAAATCAGTAATAGAGGCACTCCTGTCTGGGAAATTACCAGTTCTAAGGACACTACTTTCTGAACTTAGCAGTCAACATAAGGTCACCATACAGTGGATACCATCATACTGTGGAGTACCCCGAAGCGACAGAGCTGATCGATTGGCTAAGGAAGGAGCAAAAGAAGAACAGCCTGATGTGCCCATTACATTCCACCAAAAGAAAAGAATCATCAAATCAGTCAGAAGGCCACCAAACCCTACTCAAGACGACTACCACGTTATGGACAGACCAGAACAGGTCATTATTCTGCGCCTCAGAACAGGACACAATAGATTATGCAACCATATGTATACAAAATTCAAGATTCGTGACTCAGCCATGTGGACATGTGGTTTGGCGTCGCAGACAGCAGAGAACATACTCCAGGACTGCCCAAACTACAACATATCCAGGCGAACCTTCTGGCCTAGAGAGACAACAGTGGAAGATAAACTCTATGAACCGCTGAGTGAACTAAAAAAAGACTGTTAGATTCATACAAGAGACAACATTGCAGTTACAGACATATTTTAAGCTAACGAAAGAAGAAGAGGAAGAAGAGTGTTGGCCGCTCAAAAAGCAAAGGCAAACTACTCATTGTAAAATTTCGTAGAAAATCAAACAGAAGTTGATAGCTATGTCCTGTTAAAAAAAAAAAGGATATGCAACAAACTAATATAGTGTTGTATTATAAAAGTAGAGCCCATACATGTACCTACTACAACGGATATGGTGTTAAACTTAAGCACTGCCACTTCTGAGAATCCATACTCGCGTTGCGGGCATAAACATTAACCAGCACGAACGGTAGACTGGATTGAACTCTTACCGCCTGTATTTGTATATCGTCACAGTCCCAACTGGACATGTCTAGCTCTGACGCCATCATGCTGTCACGAATGAGAATCGCCATTCCCAGATGTCGTCTGTTGTAGAAACATTTGAAGCCAGCAATTCGGAGTAGCTGATCACCCAGTCTTGTCTCATTGAAGACAGAATACAAGTCTGCAGAGCTCGCGCCTACCTCAGAGTTAACGCAAACACACAACATCCACTGCATAGTGAAATTATGAAGGTGAAGGGCAGCAGATTAAAAAGAGGACTGTCGTGGATGGGTCAAGCCGAAGACATTCTTCAACAGGTGTGTTCACTTGAGGACTTAGAACCTGGTGAGGAGTGGGTACACGTGCCAACAGATGTCTGCACATCCTTTTCAGTTTGCATCCAACTAGACAGAAAATGCAAACAAGCAGCTGTGGAGGCGGAAGTACAAGCGTTGATTTTCGAGAATTCCCTAGACGGTGATGCTGTCATTTACACAGATGGGGTCGGTCGTCCGACGTGTGAGAAGCTTATGGGCGTTTACTGCTCAGGCCGGAGGGGGAATTATGAAGGAGGACTCTGATGCTTTTACTGAGACCACAAGTAGCCTGACTATGGAAGTCATGGCAGTAAGAAAAGCAATAACATGGCTCGAGACACATACATTCACTAGGGCGTGTTTCCTTAGCGACTCAATGAACATGCTCAAGAGGATAGAGATGAGGGAGATCCGAAGAGACTGGTTGCTGTATCTGGAGCGGTCTCGGCTGGCAAAGATTTGTTTCACCTTCGTGCCAGGGCATGCGGGAGTACAAGGGAATGAGCGGGCGGACAAGCTCGCAGGTAACGCTACTGTGGAGGGCGGACGCGCCATGGACCAGGCTGACATTCTGAATGCTCTACGAGATGTAAGACTTTTGCGAGAACCATGTGATGACTGTGAATCTACAACCATGGCCAGACTGCGAGAACAGCAAATTAAAAGAGGGGTGGCCAAACAAGAACACTACGCAGGAAGCCAAAGAAGACTGATAAACCAACACAGAACTGGTGTTGTTAGCCGCCACACGCTGCGTGATTTGCTGAGGAGGGGATCCGAGCACTTATGGAATGAATGGTCCGTTGTGCAATGAGGATGATCTGTCGACTAACTAACTAACTAACTAACTAACTAACTAACTAATTAACTAATTAACTAACTAACTAACTAATTAACTAACTAACTAACTAACTAATTAACTGGTGTTAAACGCATATTTTCACTGACACAAAGGGTGATGTGTTCAGTATTATTCTGGTCACCTAACATTTGCCAGATGAGTCTCTGGTATCAGTTTTATGTTGCTGGGTTAACTCTAGGGCTGCAGAAAAAAATTCTACCACTATTGGGAGTTGAACCTATAATAACTTTATTTGTAGGTTAGCGCTGTGGCCACTATGTTACAATGATGCATAAATAAAAACAAGGTTAGTTTAATACTGCAGAATCTTTTAATTCATGAGTCTGTCTGAAGTATACTTCGGGGGGGGGGGGGGAGTTTCTATGGAGAAGTGGTTCAACCATCCCCCTCATGCTTAAAAGTTCGTAGGTTCTGTTTTGGACTCTGTCGTTTGTTTCAAGAGTGCAGTTGTTTCAGAAATATCCTGGTGTCATCACCAGAGCTATGACGTTCATGCTAAGAGCATGCCATCTGCAGGTGGTGGTTATCTGCTGCCCTGCAAAGAGAGACCAAGTTATATGAGATAAAGTCTAGTGTAATAAAGTCGATTCTCTTACATTCAGCCACCCCCCCCCCCCCCCTTTTTTTTTTTAGTATACCCTGTGGAATAGTTAACAGGAAGAATTTATTTGTTTGAAAATAAAAATGGCCCTGCCCTCAGTGCTACAATGCACTTGGAGTTGTACTTCGGGATAGTTACATTTGCAGTCAGTTCTGGGTTGTGTCACAGTGCAACATATTTGACCAAGATGTGACTTCCAAATGCTGGTGTGTTATTCAAAGCAGAATATGAACATATATTTTGTGAATTCTGTTTGTTCAAAAATTAATTTTTTATTTTTAAATTCGTTAACTCTTGTCACTTTCAGTATTGATTAAATTGTTTCTGTATTTAAACATATGTTTGTACATAAGTAGTGGGAATGTTTAATTTGTCCATGACCAGTTTCATTTGGTGATTTAAACATCTTTCGGCTTTCGTAAATTTATAGAATAGCTTGTAGAAATAATTGCAAATTAATGACGCCATTCATTTTCAATTTGATAGTTTTACTATTATTCATTAACAGACAAGCCGATGAAAGTGTATCTATACCCATGGTTGACTCCTCTTTTGTGGGTAGCAGAAGCAATGAATAATTTAATCATCTTCTCTTCTGATGTCTCCACACCTTGTAGAGGGGCTGGCATGTTCCAATAACTGACTCCAAAAGCTATGTGACGCAGCAGTTAACACAGCTATTGGTAGGGCTTCCCATCTTGGAATAGTCAAAGGATAGGAACCTGATGAAGAGAGACATAAACTTGCTGCATTGTAGGTAGACTAGGGACAGTCAAAGGCTATTAAAAACAAACTCAAAAACTAAAAAAAAAAATACTTGTCGAAGTCGGATTGCACTTGCTAGACGAAACTGCAATGCAATTTACCAAACGATGTCATATTTAAGCCACTTTATATTTTTCATATCTTTTCTAGAGTTGACTTATGAAAGTGTTTTATTTATTTTCAGAATGGCTACCAGTCAGTTCCATCTAAACCGGTTTCATATAAAGCTTTAAAGATACCATCAGAGCTGCAGAAAAAGATAGGTAATGTACAATTTAATTGGATTGGTTTGATTTGTAAAGTATTGTCTTCAATGCACACATGGATACCTCACATAAGTGTGCCAGTCTCCTCTGAGAGACCACACAAGAGGTTCTCAGAACAATGTGTGAAATATGTAGTACCAGCGGTCCAAATATGAATGTACCAGAAATAAACATGTTATAAATAATCATTTTTAGGGGGAAGACTCCGTGGCGAAGTGGTCAAGCTGTCTGCCTCACGTTCCGAAGATTGTGGGTTCGATTCCGGGCCACGTCTTTCGGTTCACGAGTGCATTTTTCTCAGAGACTCCTGGGGATTGTCGCTGGAGCTTCGGAGTTTGTGTTTTGTGCGATGCTTTCGGCAGGCCATCCTGCCAAAAGAGTCTGAGCCATATGGGATAAAACCCGGAGCAATGAAGTTGATCCTCTTTACTTTTAAGACTTTAAGAGGTTTTTTTGCGGAGAGAATTTATAATTGTAACATTTAGCCTGGGTAGTAGTAACCAAGCCGGCTTTTTTTTTTTTTTTTTTTTTTTTTGCGGAGAGAATTTATAATTGTAACATTTAGCCTGGGTAGTAGTAACCTAGCCGGCTTCGTGGCTTAGAGGTTATGACTTTTCTCCGTAATCTCGTATACTCTCGTCGGTAACGTGATGACGGTTCAAATCAGCAGTGGTTCGAATCGCATCGGTAACTTACGGGGTATGTGAGCCGGCCGCTCAGAAAGCAATGGCAAACTACTGAGCGTAATCTTGCCAAGAGATCAACATACAGCTGAAAGATGCTGGTGTTGACAGCTAAGTCCTGTAAAGGATATGCTTAAAAAAAAAATTTAAAAAAAAGTAGTAACCTACAACAGTGAATGCACGGTAAGAATAAATTGAGGATACTCAGAACCCTTCATCATAAGATCCAGTGTACAACAAGGTTGTGTCCTGTCCCCCCTCTTGTTCATAACCTATATAGACAGCATATGTAAATAAATCGGCAAAAGAGAGACCATAACAACACCACATGAAGAACAGACCACAGAAAAAGAAACAACGGCAAATCACACCATTAAAGAACTTCTATTTGCGGACGATCAAGCATTAATAGCAAAATCAGAATCAAAATTACAAGACCACCTAAATAGTCTGAACGACATAATATAAAAATAAGCATAAGTAAAACAGGTAATGACTATAACCAAAGAAGAAATAACAAATATTTATCTAGAAGAACAACCCCTGAATCAAGTAAAGAGTTTCAAGTACCCAGGAAGTACATCATTTTCAAGTATTTGCATTTCTAAAGCCCATTCGTAATGTTTGATTTATAATACCCTACAAAGTAGGGTTTGAAAAATAGTCTTTAGACTCATTATATTGCTCCTCTCCACGGAAATCTTTAGTAATTTTTTTTAAAAGGGCTCACGGTTCCCAGAGGGGCCAGAGCTGCCCCTCTAGGTCCCGTGTCCCTGTGTGTCGGTTGTGTTGGGTGATCATCCCGGCCCCTGGCAAGATCAAGTGCAGGAACTACACTTTGATCTTAGCCAGGCCGAGAAGAATACAATTATTGTTATGTAATCTTTAGTAAAAAAAAATTTCCGTTTTAATGATTGTACATCATTGAGTGAATGACACGATGGAACTGTCTCTAGGCGTTTTACTTTACAATCCGTACTGGAGGCTATGAAGTCTCTGCTTCAATTATTAGGGATAACGTTCAAGGACATTGTAGGTTATTTCATAAATAATCTTTCTGCGTATGTCAGCCGTCGCGACATTTACAACCAGATCTGGAAGGCCCTGGCTAAAGGAATACTAGAAGAAACAATCAAACCGCGTCAATAATTTTTTTTTTAAAGTCTTGGATGCAAACATCATATATCATCCGACTTACATTACAAAGAAAAGTCGAATATTTTTTAAATTGATCAAGCACATGGAGTCAAAAAAGGCCAGCTGTTCCCGAAAACACAACCCTGATACTGATTACAGTGATGATGTAATCCTCATCGTCGATACAAGCGTTTTGATGTCACGTTTGACGTTTATCCAGAACATTGTGAACCTCAAAATACCAGGGTACCAGGGCATTGTTTTGGTCTTACCCTGGGTTGTACTCCAGCAGCTTGATTACCTTAAATACAGAGGAAGTTCCAACAAACGTCTTGGTAATTCCACACCGGAGAGAGCCTCACGGGCTATCAGCTTTATTCATTATCACCTAACTAAAGAAAACTCACAGCTTGTTGGACAGACTCCACAAGAGGCTGCAGAGAAAACTGATTTCTCTCCAAACAACCACTGATGACCAGATTCATAAGTGCTGCCTTCAATTTGAATATAAGTATCCAGACAGCCTAGTGGTGTTGCTCACCAGATACGTGAATTTGATCAACAAAGCTTTAATCATGGGGATCAATGCAGCAACATGTGAGAAGCTTGTTTCTCTTTTAAATATCCCAGAATCTAGCAGCCGAAGCTGTACTTCAGGCATTCTAAAAATAAGAAAAAGATCTTTTCAAAATGAGGATATTAAATCCATGGACACGCAGGTGAATGATAATGTTGACCACCCAATTCCAAAGAAAGATGCAGCAACACTAAAGGAGACAGCTTCAACAATTGCAATGAGGATTACAGCAAACAAAGTCAATGTGGGCTCGAGTCTGCTTGCAGCCACATCTCCACCCAAAGCTGTAAAATCACAGGTGAGGAAAAAGCACAAGAGATTGCCACAGACAGATGAAGAAAAGACTGTGGTGAGGGACACATTTGAAGCTGTATGGTGTCTGATCTATGATATGAAGTCAGAATCTAAAGCCATTTTATGTGTAGGAAAGCTTCACCCGAACTACAATGAAGCTGTACAACTAATGAAACATCTTTTTTTTTCTCGTTTATTTCATACAAAGCAATGTATATTTACAAGGTGTGTTTCTTTGTTTGTGTACATTACAGAGCGTTGCCGTTTGTTAGTGTTATGTGTCACATGCGTTAATAAAACAAATACATGCATATACAGCTATGATAATATAACATTTATGGCATAGTGCATGTAAACACGCATTCCTCGTTTCATTTCCATCTCCACAAGTGGAATGCATGTTACACCTGTCCATCTCTCTCTCTCTCTCTCTCTCTCTCTCTCTCTCTCTCTCTCTCTCTCTCTCTCTCTCTCTCTCTCTCACACACACACACACACACACACACACACACACATTCAGTCTTGATCTATCGCTTGCTTTCTGTAGATAATAGTACATGGATTTCCGTGATCTTTACATTTTCATTCTATTTAAATTGTGGCTTCCCAATTTATTTATTTTGTGTGTGTGTGTGTGGGGGGGGGGGGGAATTTCCATATGCATATATTCATATAAATACCTGTATATCAACAAAAAGCCATAATTATATTTACATAAATACCTACACGAATTCACCCATACATGGCTACCCATATATAAATACCATACATGTTAGCCTTTTGTATTCTACAACAATGTTTATATTCGTGCTGGGGAATCGTGTTGAATTTAGGCACAGGGCAAACCGCTGAACGCAAAAATTGCCTAGTGACCACCAGCCACAAGACGGTCTTACAGCGGACACGCAGCCAGTTTTCACAAAGCCTTTGTGTGCCTAGGCCAGAGGAGCTATATATCTCTCTTTAAAGTTGTTTGGGAGGGAGAGGGGTGGATTTGTGATTCAAAGCACGCTGGGGAAGAATTGCGGCGTGTACTATCTGCGCTCTCCAATGCTTGCTACCACCTAGTGAGAAGTGCTCCCAAGTATTAACAAAATAAGCCACACACAGGGCTCGCGAGAAGCACACACGTTCTAAAAATTTCCACAGCAGGGGTATGTAGATTTTGTGCCCTGCAGCAGAAACCAAATATCGTCTGTCAAGACGATCGGGTGTAAAAACATCATATATGTTTTTGATATTATTAATTTTTTTTTTTTTTTTTTTATTAACAATAATGGCATTTTTTCTAATTGCAAGAGTAAATGAAATTAAGAAAATTTACACATTTCAGTCAGGAAAAATAGTAGCTAGTTTGTATTACATTAGTAAAAATAAATTTCTGTTGTATGTAAGGGAGTTGAACCTTGCCTTGATTCTGCAAGTCCAAACTAATTTTCTGTATTCCGATAGTGTTTGAAGTAGTTTTGTGTGTGTGTCTTCGGATGCTTTAGGAAGAGTGTTAAGAAATATTGCCTTGTAAATGTCTGTTTGTTTGCCTGTGTGTATGTGTATTATTTGTTGTAGAGTTTCCACTGCATCTGTGACTGTTTGACATGTGAAAAATATGTGTTCTTCTGTCTCTTTTGTGTTGTTCCTGCATAATTGGCATTTTCCTATTTGTCTGGATCTGAATGCTAATTTGGGTATTATGGGAGTTATATTAAAAATCAGTCTGTAAGTTACTTCTTCGCCTTAGATGTGATGTGTTTGTTGTGTAAGTTGGAAAAGGTGGATGTGTAGTCTGACATGAAATATTTTTGTCCTCTTTTGATTCTCAGTTTAAGCGATGGTGCTTGTTTACTAACTAATTGTTTGTATATTTCTCGTGTTGTTTCATTTATTAAATGTTCATGTCCTTGTATTGCCTGTATACATGTGCGATAGAAAGATGGTAGTATGCCCTGATAATGTGCTGCTGCATTGTTTAGTTTTGTGAGATGTTTTATTTTGTGTGCTATATAATATAATGCTAATCTATGTTGTTCTGGATGTCTGATAATATTACCAATGTGGCTGATTCTAAGTGCTTGTATTTTTGTTTGTATGTCCTGAAGTGCTATTCCTCCTTGTTTCTTATCCTGAATGAGAGTTTTATGCTGTATGCTGTGTATTGTCTTACTACATATGAAATGTCTTATCTGTTTATTTATGTCTGTGATTGTCTGTTTTGGAGGGTTTAACACTGTCACTAAGTATATTATTTTTGGTATGATGTATGTGTTAACTATTATGCTTCTACCAAATATTGTTGATGTTTTGTATTTATACCTATGTAGCATGTCTGTGATTTGGTGTGTTAGTTGTAGCCATGTCTCTCTGTGTGTTGTTCTGGGGCCACATGGAAATGTGATCCCATACAGTTTCATATTGTGTGTATGTGTTAGGTCTGGAGGGAAATCAGACTTTTGTTTCCACTTTCCCAGGCCCATAATGTGTGATTTTTTTATATTAATTTTGGCTCCACTGCCTTTCCCAAAGTGGGAGAAGGTGTGCAGTATGTTTCTGATGGATGTGTTGTTGTAGGGAAGAATGCAGTATCGTCTGCATAAGCAATGACCTTTTGCTCTCCTATTCCCTGTATGAAAGTGCCTTTAACATCTGCTACCTCTTCAATATTTTTTTTTAAAAAGTGTTTGTGCAATGACTGCACAGAGTTTATTATTCAACAAATTAAATCTGTCGCAAACATCAGATGACCATGAATGCTATGCTAAATGTAAAACAAAAATTATGGGCGGTCTATCCATATATAAAATTTGCTAGGTCACTAAGGACAAAGAAACTTTTCTGGTGCTCTATTGCGAGTTATTTCTCTTGGGGAAAATAGTTTAGTTTAGTCGATGGATCAACATCACGACACACGGGTGTAACCCATAAGTGCCCCGTTCTCCTCCTAACTCAAACCTGAGTCTGGAGAATCTCAGCTCAGTGCACGAACTCGGTAGCACCGGCGAGGATCCTGAAATACTTTGGGTAGATTTTTAACTCGAAATTTTGCCCGGGCAGCGCCGTTAGGCTGCTCTTTTTCCACTTCCAACTGCCAAGGGACTTTTTTACGTGCGCAACAATACACACGGACGTCCGGTCTCACTACCCAGATACCAAGGGAAATTTTATTACTAGAAGCCCACGTGAAATAAATCCCGGTCCTCACCGTGGCTTGAACCAGGGACCTCCAGCACTCGTGGCGGACATGCATGCATTTAGACCACGCAGCCCCCGTCTGGGGGGGGGGGGGGGGAATCTTGAGGAAAATAACAGAATGCAATGCTATATGTATTAGATTCTCTCCCTTTAGTTTTCCGACCATTTTCTCCCTCTTTCTCTCTCTTTACTTCTTCGTAAACACAGGGATGGATTAACCATTAGGCAAACAAGGCACGTGCCTAGGGCACCAAGCATTTGGGGGGCACGACAAGTCTTCAAGAAAAATGTGTATATTGTCCCGGTAGCGTAATTGCATGGCATAAGCAAATCGCAAATGTAATATTGAATCGCACATTATTTAAACTTGGTCCCACAACCCGGGGGTAAAATACCCTCCCCCCCCCCCAGTTTTTTTTTTGATATTTTTTGTTATTTTTCTTCAAGATTTTTTGGTGCTATTTTTTGACTTTTCTGGGATATGTTTGTGCGACGTAACGCACTAATGCGTAGCGACAAATTCACTTCCGTTTTAATCTGCTAGTGAAAACAATTGTGAATAGTGCTAATTTGTCTACGTGTCATTGAATGACTGTACATTTTCATAACGGCTTAGAACTACTTTGCATTTTCAAACATTTGTATAAACTACTTACTGATGTAAATATTACTAATTTAGCTTACACAGAAAAACTTGATTTGACGAAGGTAAGGTTAATGGTTACACTTTTTACTTTCGTTTTCGTTTTCATCTAAGGGTTTTTAATTCTAAAAAATCTAATATATATATATACACAGACGTCTATTGGCAGTTAGTGTTGAAGGAGTTCATTACTTCGCATTAAATGTGCTTTTATCGATTTTAATAAAGCAATTATTGATAGGGGCCTAAGTATATTATTCCTTAGCCTTATTTTGCATAATTTTCTAATACTTATGTAAATACATTTTCGTTTTAAAAAATGTAATTATGAATAATCGGAAAATGATACATTAGCATACCCACTTATATTGATTATATTATTTATTCATTTTTCATTTACAGCTTTTCACATACTTTTTTTCAGATTCAGACCCCAAGATGAAACGTGTTCAGTTAAGTGGTGCACAAAAGAGAAAACTAGCCAAACAAAAAGAGCATACTGTTTCAGTTGTAAAAGCTAAGAGCAGAAAATTAACGAATTATTTAGTTTCGGTTAAGCAACAGGTGGAACAGGATTTTACTGACACTATCAACACTCTTGATAAGTCTACTATAGGCTGTTCTGCAAATCCAGACACTGCATTAGTGCTTGAAAATGAAATTTGTGGTGACCCACTTCAGTCTTCTGAAGATGATGATAAAGATGAAGATGATAAAATAAATCAAGCAGTAGATCCAGGAATGTGGATTGACTTCTCGGCTGATGATGTGGCTTACTTGGTTGACTGTGAGCCCACTAACTGTCAGCATCATTATGGTCCCTTTGATAAATCTTGCCGTATTTATGCTGAAGGAAAAATAACAAGATATTGTTCTCAAAAACTCTTCTATGGCGCAAAAGCAAATGGTGAGCAGTACAGGAGAGAATGGTTATTGTATTCACCATTGTCGTGTCTTAATCTAAAGTGTCGTCCCTGGAGTGAGGGGAGTCAACAATCACATTATATTTTACCCCCTTTCTAATAACCTGGAGAATCCACGAGCTTCCGTCCAACACACTCCATCAGCCCGTGGATACCTTTTTTTTTATCTCTCTCTCTCTCACTGTCGTACTATGCCCCCTCTCATTCTCCCCAACGACATATATTCAACAACTTATTCTTCCAACAATTAATAAAGATTAATTTATTAAAAGAAAATTGTAATGTACGTGAGGCGTGTATGCAAAGAAAATGTGTGTGGTGTATTCTAATGTAAATGTAGAGGTCAGACTCCAAAGTTCAGGATCAGTGTTCACTCATCATGGCAAGGATTACACGCCATCACAAGAGTCAGCACAATAGACCTCACCAATTGCGTGTCCTTCCCTTCAGACATGTCCTCCTCCAGGAGCTCTGATGACGATGAAATCTGATTCCCATTCAACTCTACAATCTGGGAACGATACTATTTTTGTTCCTAACAAAAACTGTTCCTAATAGTTTATAGAAAACTGAAACCTAATAGTTCCTGCGCAGTGAAAAAAAAATGGAACACTGTCCCATGAACATGTTGTTTTTCCTTCTTGCGAAATGTTCTACAGTTCTCTTTATTTTCTCGTTATTGTCCTAATGTTATAATTTCCTTGATATGTGGAACAACTACACTTCAATGTTAGGTTTCATCTAATGTGAACATCAGTCCCTACTGATCTAGTAATAAGTGGACTGAACATCCATCATCACTGGTGTGTTAACGAATGGTATGACCTAAAACTCATTCGGTATTTATCCTGTAGGATACTTATACCATTCAACTCCACTGAGCAATGTTGATCAACTTCTTCGAGCATAGACCCATTGAGAAAGTTGCTGGCCAATCTTTCTGCATCACAATTTATCCGGGATAGGATTTTTCAATAGTTCTGTGGTCTTCATCCCGACCAAAGGGAACCTGTAAAATATATAACACAACTGGTGATAGCCTCCCCGTCACTGATCTCTATTAGATAATCGTGGCCATTGGCCCTGTTCAGAAAAATACAGAGAACCTAACTCTGTCAGGGACAGATGACTCAACACATTTGTTTTCATCAGGCCAAGACAAGGGAAAAAAAACAACAAACAGAATGCGGAGCCCCGCCCACCAGGGACACCCACTGGAATATCCCAATTATCCCCCAGTACTCAATTCTCAACTAGTAAAGCTTATCAATACTTCACTACTCTATTTTCAACTAGCCGAGCCAATTATCACTTCACTACTCTAGCTAGTTTCAACCATGCTACTGCCTAAATTAATTATGACTAATTACACAATATGATCTACCTTAAGCAACACTGCAGTCTACCAATCACATCTACATTTGCCATAACAGGCACGTGAAAGATTAAATCCACTTAATTCACACATGGTAGACATTTTTTTTCAATCTCTAACTGCAGTGCCAAGGCGCTACCGCCTAGATCAACAATTCGAGTTACACTGCCGTCACCAAATCATATTTTCTTGGCAATCAGCCCTGAATTGTTTACTTGACGTATTGACCTCCAACTCTAGCTGGTTTCAGGGGCAATAATTCATTTCATCATTTCCCCTTAGATTAAATTACTACAAGAGTTATCTGATCTTGTTCACAGTTATCTCCCCTGTCCTGACCTCCACACAAGCCCGCTGCGTGTCATGAACACCTGGCCACAATTTCGTGAACTGTCAAAGGCGGCGTATTGATTCATCTCACTCACTTCCCTTCCCCGTAAACATCTGCAGCTGTTATTTTTAACCTTCCTGGGATTGTTGACATCTGATTGTAACTTGAATCCAACTTGTTTTTCTCTGTCTGTGTTAAAGCAGTTGTGGCCTTGAAAACAGGCCGTTTAATCAGAATCCGTATATTGTCATCAACTGGTTAATCACGGTGTTTTTTTTCGTGACAACCATCCACAGGATCTGTGTACTGCTTTGTTTGTAAACTTTTTGGGTCTAAAGGTTCCACAAGTTTGGCTGATAAAAATGGGTTCAGTGACTGGAAAAATAACATTCAAGTTGATAATCATGAACACAGCGCTACTCATAAAGACTGCATGTTAACATACCTAGCTCGGGTCTACTACAAAAGCTAGAAGAGCAAATAAATGAAGAGTACATTTACTGGGAACATGTTTTGAGGCGAGCAGTAGCGGTTATTTGTACTATAGCTTAGCGTGGTCTGTCTTTTAGAGGGACAAATGAAAAATTTGGATCTTTACATAATGGAAATTATCTAGGGTTGCTGGAGTTGGTCAGTCAGTTTGGTCCATTTTTAGCAACACACATTGCGAAATATGGAAATTCTGGAAAAATAAATCCTTCTATTTATCCAAAACTATATGTGAAGAACTGATTGAAATTATGTCCCAAAAAGTCCATGCAGTAATTGTAGATGAAGTAAAGGCTTCCGGTTATTTCAGCTTGTCAGTAGACTCAACACCTGGTATTTCACATATAGATCAGTTAAGCGTTGTTCTTCGATATGTGGTAGATGGAGAGCCCATTTAGCTCTTTTTGACTTTCTTGGAGCTGCAAAGTCACGCCGGTGAAGGTATGGCTAAGCAAGTGTTGCGGTACTTACGTGAAGCTTGCAATGTTGATTTTTTCGAAATGCAGAGGTCAGTCGTACGACAACGTAGCTAATATGTCTGGGTGCTACAAGGGCATGCAGAAAAAAATTCTAGAAGAAAATGAGTGTGCTATATACATACCCTGTGCTGCCCATTCACTAAATCTGGTAGGCAGAAGTGGCTTTGACTCTTGTTTAGAAGCAGTAAACTTCTTCCATACAGTGCAACTGATCTATACTTTTTTCTCAGCTTCAACCAAAGGATGGAAGATTCTGAAAGGATGCCTTGTGAATGAAAAGCTGGTAAAGTCCCTTTCCGATAATAGATGGGAAGAACACGCTGTTGCAACTGAAGCCATTCTAATGTCTCATCCTCAGATTATAGAAGCGTTAGAATGTTTACAAGAAGACCGGTCACAGAAGGGGGACACCAGAAGAGAAGCAGAAAACATTGCAAAGAAGATGCAAGAATTAGAATTTGCTTTCATGCTTGTCTTTTGGGAAGACGTGTTACAACATTTACACAGGGTCAGTCAAGCTCTACAAAATGAGCACGTGAACTTGAAAACGTGTGCTGATTTGTATTCTTCACTAGCAGATCACTTGCATGAATCTATGAACGCATTTGAAAGATTTGAAGAAGCTGCAAAAGAAATAACACCAGGTGTGGATTATAAGTCAACTTTGACCCGTAATCGTAAACGAAAGACAGTGGTCATTGATGGTGATGCCCCTGAGATATCTCAGAATGCCAGAGACAAATTTCGGATATCTGCTTTCTACACCATTGTTGACAAACTTGAGACAGAGATGAGTAGACGAGGACAGGTATATATTGATCTAGCAGTTCGATTTTCTTGTTTGGTCGATGTACCACAAACATCTCAGTGTGGTGAAGGACTAATAAATGCTTATCCTGAAGATCTGAACAATAATTTATATACTGAACTACAACAGTTCCACTCATATATTCGCCACAAGTTTCGTGCATCAAAATCTGACAACAACACGTTCAGTCATGCAGAACTCTACAAAGTAATAGTTAGAGACAACATCGAGTGTGCTTTTCCAAATGTAGAAATCGCCTTGCGTATATTTTTAACATTAATGGTTACGAACTGTTCAACTGAGCTCTCTTTTTCTCAGTTGAAACGTACAAAAAATCCAAGTAGATCGACAATGAAACAAGAAAGGCTTGATTCCTTATCTTTGCTGATGATTGAGGCAGACTTGTTGCGCAAAATTAACTTTGATGATGTACTCAAAAACTTTGCCAAACATAAATCTAGAAAAAAGAACTTTAAAATGTAAATGTGTGCTCTCTCTGACTTTCTTATCTATCAAAAAAGTTACAGTATTTTTGTCTACTATTATTACAAAATTAATTAACTATTAATTTTAATACAGAAATACCTTATTGTAGGTTTTATATGAGTGATAGTAGTACAAACATACGTGTTTACATTTCACAACTGTTTTTCTTTGTTAGTTTTTTTTTTGCATAATATTGAACATACCAGCAGTCAGTAGAGGATCGGGGGCCCGGGGCAGTAGGGAGCACCCATGTGGGTTTGTGCCTAGGGCACCAAGATGGCTTAATCCGGCCCTGCGTAAACAGAATGGTGTATTTAGTGTGAATAGTATATGTTCAACATGTTTTCGTTTATTTGTAAATGTTCATTGTGTGCTACGGAGCATTGTCAAATGTAAGTTTTTGGGTGACGTGTGAAATTTAATTTCTTACAAACTCGTGCAAAAAGGCTGGTAGCGGTATTATTTACTTACATACAAGATGGTGAAGCCGACACCTCACGTTCGCCGGCACAACATATGATAATAGCGCTTACATTTCAAACCGTTCGTAACATTTATTCCAATATACCCTACGGTGTAGGGTCTGAAAAATAGTCTTTAGACTCATTATATTGCTCCTCTCCACGGAAATCTTTAGTAAATATTTTTATTTAAAACTTTTATTGAGTGTTAAAATCGTTGCAAAGTGTATTGTTTGTGTTTTTACAGAGCGTTGCATGTGGACGTGTAGGTGACATATGCGCAAAAATACAAATATTTTATACATTTTAACATTTCCACATTGAATTTGTTGTAGGGTAAAACCTTACCAAAAAAAAAAAAAGCATGATGATAGTGCACCGATATTATTTCCCCTGCCGCCTCCCTCTCCTGTCGGCTCTAAAACCTCCAAATATTTTCACCACCACTCTGTAATGATGAAACTGGCAGTATAAAATGTTTGAACCAACTGGAGAGGGCGGCAGCAGAATCAACAAACAAGCAGTATCAAGTTGGTGGGAATGGGAGGTGTAAACAGTATCCGGGTTTACAAAGCAGAAAGGTAGTGGTTGCATTTATAATGTTTGTGTTGTTACATGCGTTCTGTGTATTTAGTATTTGTGTAGGTGTATTTACGGAGCGTTGCATGTGGGCGTGTATGTGGCGTGTGCATATTTTATTCATTGGACATATTTACATGTGAAGGGGGGTAGATAGGGAGAAATATAAAACTTTCCGTTGTTGTTTCCCTTGTCACACTGTCAGCCATTGGACCCACCACACCAATGCCCTCATAACCACTCTCTGGTAATGATGGTAAAGGCAGGATAAATATTGGAAACAAAAGGTGAGGGTATCAGCAAAGGCAAACAACAAACCACGAACAAGGGAAGGGGGACACATCGGAGATGAGGTTATATATTAATAAGGGTAACTATAATAATAATGCAAATAAAAACCAAATACATCAATAATAATGATGACATAAATTAACCAACTAAGGGTGATAACAGTAATGATAGTAACAGCAATGATACTAATAGTTTGATAATGATCACATTTTCCAAAGCTGTGATTTCATTTGCTAGAATGAATTTCTTAGGAAAGGTGTTTGCATAGCATAGCAGGTACATACAATTGCAACCTGCACTGTTCAATAATAGTAGAAGTAAAATGGAGTTGGTTATCTTTTTCTCCTTGCTTATATTTTTTTTAGGGGGGGGGGGGGGTCTTATTTGTAAGGGTTCATTCATTTTTTGCGTTTCCTGTTTTTTATTTATTTTTTATTTTTTTTTGGTGTAAAAAGTAAACAAGCATTTGTATTTGCACAAATTTTTACAATCTCATTGGTTTGGCGACCATGTGTGGTTTTGTATTCATTCATTCAACCTTTGCTCACATTTTCCTGTTTCATTCTCGCACTCATGTATACTAAATTTTAACATCATAAAGAAGAGTATTTGTGTTTACTCTGAAGATATCTGTGATATTTTGTGTTTACAACATAGGAAATTTATCCATTAGCATATTCCATTCCTTGAACACACTTACGTGTGAATGGGAGTAACAAGGAAAAGGGGAAATCTTTATATTTTTGTTTCCCTTGCCACCCTCTCACCAATTGGTTCCACTCCACCAATGCCCTCATCACCACTCACTGGGCAATGATGGCAAAGGCAGGATAAATATTTGAACCAAACCGGTGTGAGTATCAGCAAAGGCAACAAACAACACTCTACCTCTTCAATATTTAAAAAAAAAAACTTTTATTGAGTGTTAAAGTCGTTGCAACGTGTATTGTTCGTGTTTTTACAGAGCGTTGCATGTGGACGTGTAGGTGACATATGCGCAAAAGTACAAATATTTTATACATTTTAACATTTCTACATTGAATTTGTTGTAGGTTAAACCCTACAAAACAACAGCAAGATGATAATGCATCGTTGTTATTTCCCCTTCCGCCTCCCTCTCCTGGCGGCTCCAACCCACCATACCCTCACTAACACTCGGTAATGATGAGCATGGCAGTATAAACATGGTAGAGCCAAACCGTTGAGGGCGGCAGCAGAATCAACAAACACAGTATTCAAAATTGGTGGGAAAGGAGGGATGTGGCAGTATACAGGTTTACAAAGCAGAAAAGTTAGTGGTTGTGTTTATAATGTTTGTGTTGTTACATGCGTTCTGCGTATTTAGTATTTGTGTAGGTGTATTTACGGAGCGTTGCGTGTGGGCGTGTATGTGACGTGTGCATATTTTATTCGTTGGACATATTTACATGTGAAGGGGGTAGATAGGGAGAAGGATAAACTTTCCATTTTTGTTTCCCTTGTCACACTCTCACCTATTGAACCCACAACACCAATTCCCTCATCACCACTCTCTGGTAATGATGATAAAGGCTGGATAATTATTGGAACGAACTGGTGAGAGTATCAGCAAAGGCAACAACAAACCATGAGCAAGGGAAGGGGGGGGGGCACATGGGAGATGAGGTTATATATTAATAAAGGTAATCAACAATAATAATGCAAATAAAACCAAATACATCAATAATAATGGTGACAAAATTTTAAACTACTAAGGGTGATAACAGTAATAATAGTTATGGTAATGATCACATTTTTCAAAACTGTGATTCCATTTGCTGGAATGATTTTCTTTGGAATAGTGTTTGCATAGCATAGCAGGTATATACAATTGCAACTTGCAATGTTCAATAATAGTAGAAATAAAAGGAGTTGGTTATCTTTTTCTTCTTGATAAACATATGTGGTTTTGTATTCATTCATTCAACATTCACTCACATTTTCTTGTTTGTTTCTCGCACTCATGTGTACTGAATTTTAAAATCACAAAGAAGTGTACTTGTGTTTACTCTGGAGATATCTGTGATATTTTGTGTTTACAACATAGGAAATTTATCCATTAGCATATTCCATTCCATGAACACATTTACATGTGAATGGGGGTTAACAAGGAAAAGGGGAATCATTACATTTTTGTTTCCCTTGCCACCCTCTCACCAATTGGTTCCACTCCACCAATGACCTCCTCACCACCCACTGGACAATGATGGCAAATTCAGGATAACTATTTGAACCAAACAAGTGTGTTTATCATCTGGTTCCCCGCCTCCCCCTGTTTTTTTGGCGTGGACCTTTAGTCCCACTGTGAGCTATTGCCCACAGTGGTTCACCGGGCCCACATTTAAAGTGATGCTTTTGTGAGGTGGTTTGGATCCCCGGCCCCCGACCAGACCAGGCGCACCACTTCTGGGGACAGCAAATGCGTCTGATCTTAGCCGAAGGGCCGAGAACAATCATCCCGGCCTCCGACCAGCCCAAGCCCAAGCCCAATCTTCCACCACTTCAATATTTTTTTTTTTTTTTTTTTTTAAACTTTTATTGAGTGTTAAAGAAAACTTTGCATTTGTATTGTTCGTGTTGTTACAGAGCGTTGCATGTGGAAGTGTAGGTGACATATGCGCACATTTTTACAACATTTATTTCAACATTTTTACATTTGAAATGAAGGGTAACGAAAAATGAATACAAACAACAACAAGACGGTAGTATACCATTATTTTCCCTCTGCCCCCCCCCCCCCTTTTTCACCTGTCAGCTCCAACCCCACCAATACCATCATCACCACTTGGTAATGAGGAAAATGGCAGTAAAACTTGTTAGAACCGACCGGTGAAGGCAGCAGCAGCATCAAAACCAACAGTATCGAAAAGGTGAGGGGGGGGGGGAAGGGGGGGGGGTTGTCAAGGAGTATCCTAGTTTACAATGCAGGAGGGGTAGTTGTTGCATTTGTATTGCTTGTGTTGTTACATGCGTACTGTGTGTTCAGTATTTGTGTGCGTGTTTTTACAGAGCGTTGCATGTGGGCGTGTAGGTGACATATGCGCAAAAATTACAAATATTTTATACATTTAAACATTTCTCCATTGACATTTTTGTAAGGAAATATTTTAAATCAAAAGCGTGATGGTAGCGGGCTGTTATTATTTCCCCTGCCGCCCCGCTCTCCTGTCAGCTCCAAAAACTCCTACCAAGTACCATCACCCTCGGTGATGATAAACATGGCGGTGCAGAACTGAAACAAAACGGTAAGCGCGGCAGCAGTAATAGTAATAACAATCACAGTATCAAAAGGTGGGAAAGGGGGATGTGATATTAATAATGATTACAGAGATAATAATGCAAATAACATCCAAATCCATCCATCCATCATGTGCCATGCCGGTAAGCGTGGGCGGTCATTTTCTGCCATCTCACCCGATCACCAGAGTCGTGGATCAGCTCCGTGTTTCTGTCTCGACTATGCCACAAGGCCAAGCCATCCAGGTACTTGCTTCTAGGTCTTCCCCTTGGTCTGTTCCCCTCGATCTTACCAGTTGTCACCAAATTCTCCAATCCATTTCTTCTCATAACATGTCCAAAAAATTTTGACTGTCTACGTCTAATTTCTCTAATCAATTTACGATCTTCATTTGTTTCTTGAAGGACTTGTTCATTGGTCTTTCTGGCTGTCCATGGTATTCTTTGCATTTTCCTCAGAAACCACATCTCTACAGCCATCAGATGTTTTTCAGCCTGACTGCTCATTGTCCACGCTTCACATCCATACAAAAGTACAGGCTCAATGTAGCATCTCAACACTCTCTTTCTCGTTTCAATTGACATCTTTTTATTGGTCAATATGTTTTTCATCTTGCTAAAGGCTACTTTTGCCATGGCGATTCTTGTTCTAATCTCTTCAAGGCATCTCCCATCAGATGTTATTACTGTTCCGAGATAATTGTACCTGCTCCAAATACATGAATAATATTATAATGACAAGGAATAAAACTGCTAAGGGTGATAAAATTAAAGGCAATGATAATAAATTAATAGTTAAACATGTGATTTCATGTGTTAAAATGATTTTCTTAGGAATGGTGTTTACATGAAATACATCTTATAATAATAATTCTTCTTCTTCTTCAGCGTTCCGAGCCATTGAGGTTCTTTGCTGCAAATACAATCTGTCTCCATTCGTCTCTCTGGTGGACCTTCTCTTGCCAGTCGCTGATTCCAAGTGCTTGTAGGTCTGTATGTATATTATCTCTCCACCGCCTTCTTGGTCTACCTCGGGGTCTACGGTCATTTATTTCCTGAGTGTAAGCGAGTTTTGTTTCCCTATTATCTTCCATTCTTTCTATATGCCCCAGCCATTGTAGTCTATTAGCCTTCATGATACCAGTGATTAGCGGGGACTTAAACAAATCATAAATGTCTTTGTTACTTCTTCTTTTCCACTCTCCACTTTGTGTATCCCTAATGGGTCCAAAGATGCGTCTTAAAATTTTGTTCTCAAAGGTTTGTAACAAGGCTTCGTCTCCTTTCGTTGTACTCCAGGTTTCAGAGCCATACAGCACAACTGGTCTGATCAGTGTTTTGTATATTGTGATTTTGGTGTTACGAGATAGCGCCTTTGATTTTAGTAGATGTTGTAGTGCATAGTATATCTTATTTCCAGAGTTGATTCTAGTTTGTATTTCTTCCCTTATGATGTTGGAGCAGTTGAAGATTGTACCCAGGTATTTGTATGTTTCCGTTCTTTTAATGGTCATATTATCTATTTGTATGTGGCCAGAGTTTTTAGCCATTCCGTCTCTTGAAATTACCATATATTCTGTCTTATCTTGGTTGATAACCAGCCCCATCTGTTGGGCTTTTTCCTTTAAGTGAGTCAATATTTCTAATGTCTTTTGTTCACTTTGCCCTATAATATCTATATCATCTGCATAACCAAGCAGCTTGGATGTTCCTCCAATATCACATTCCTCCTTTACCTTCCTTACAACTTTCTCTAGAGCCAGATTGAAGAGTAGCGGCGATAGTGCATCACCCTGTTTCAAGCCAGATGTTATTTGGAAGGGGTCTGATTTCCTGCCTTTATATGTTACTATATTATAAGTATCTTCCATGCATAGTTTGGTCATGTTAATTAACTTCCTTGGTATTCCAAATTCCTGCATAATTACTAGGAATAAAACTACTAAGGGTGATAACAGTAATGCTAATAATCACAATGATAAATTTTGTTATGATAATGATCACATTTTCCAAGCATGTGATTCCATTTGCTAAAATGATTTTCTTAGAAATGGTGTTAAATTATGGCAGGTACATACAATAACAATTTCCTCCTGCACCCTTTAATAATATAGTAGGTGTAAAAAGGATTTTTTACCATCACCATTTTTTGGATCACCACTTCAATAGGCGAAAGATTTATACCTTGTGAAGAGAAACCAGATTAACAAGAATAGCGCGTGAATTGGGAGATTAGCGCCTAAGTCATGCATGTAGCGTGCAGTGTTAATAGATTATATATATTGCATTATTAAATATAATTTACTGACTATTAGTAATCACAGTATTCTAACAATAGAGTGAAGAAATCCTTTGTTAACTGTGAATGGCGGGTGTCTTCATATTAAACATTAAAGAAACATTGTATCTAATTTCTTCTTCCGAAAAACCTGGGCGAGTTATGTCCCTTGCTAACATTAAGATGAGTATTACAGTCCCATGATTGCTTGCTTGCTTGCTTGTGTTCGTTGGCTTGAGCTCCAACGCGAAGTCCTGTATGTCGGATGAAGGCATCCTGTTGTCCAACATCAGTGTGATGTCATACAGGACCTGAGTTTTGCGTGAGTATCCGTTGTCCCATGTCTGGCTTATTGGTGTGCAGACTGGTGGTTCCTCGCCGTACAGGCAGACACTCTCCGACTTCGGAGGAATCGGCGATCCTACTGACTTTAGCCAGGACCCCGAAGGGACTTGTTGCCCAGGACGCTCGACGAGGACGCGTCAATAGGTCTTGGCCAGTATATAACCCGGCCCTGGTGCCTTGGAAACACCTCTGCGTCCCAGTCCCAGGATAATACAGGTATTTGCGTACAGTCTTGCAGAGGTTGTTTCCCTTAGTTTTCGATTACCATACGTACTGATTATTTGGTAGTGTTGGCGCAATGGCTGGCACTCTAGCCTGCCGGCCCGGTATTCATATATTTGAAACCCTTCAAATCCCCATAGTTGTTTCCAGATCGACTCAGCCTAAAATTGGTATATAATGAAACACAACTTTAAATCCTGAAGACACAATTAAAAACAAACATGTACATATACCAGTTAAAGGGCATGAATCCACATAAACAATATATTATATAATGCATATAGAAGGTAATAGGCGAAAATAACGTACTTATATAATAAAAACCAAGAAAAATATAAATGAAATAAGTCAGAGTAAAACACAACACAACTGTCCTACTCCCGTGTGTTGCCGGGGCCCATAAGGGAAGCAAAGAATAGCAACACTGTAACCTACCACGCATGTCGTAAGAGGCGACTAGGGAGGCTTGATGGTTCCGTCGCCCTGCTACTGAGTGAGTGCGTGGCGTGACACTGTGAGCTGTGAGTTTCGTGGGAAATGCTTTTGAATCTGCCCGATGTTTTTTTGGAACGTGAGTGTATGTTCGGAGCGATGGCAGATGACTATGTCCCAGAGTTGACCGGTTTTTGCCTTATGCAGAAATGCGTGGCTGCTGGGCTTCTGGTTGACTGCCACAACCATCGACGATGAACTGTATTTCGTGGACTGTGTGGGTGAACATATAGAGAACATCCAGATGGGAAAATGACTGTCGATTCCATCAGAGATGAACTGGATGTTTCGTGGGGGACTATTGTGTTGACATTCTGGCGGCGGCATTATGCACGGTGTATCTGTGCGGGCTGTTGTTTGTCGAGACTCCTGTCTTTTCCACTTTTCACATTGGGCAGTGGGGAGCATTTTGTGTGATGTTCACTGGCACAGGAACGGAGCATAATGGAGACGACCCGTTGCTGTGAAGTTGGAACTGCGACTAACTAACTAACTAACTAACTAAAAACTGTCCTACGTTTCAGTAGTCACTGCCTATGCCAAGAACAAAACAGAGATAATGAAATTAAAACACAATAAACATAATAAGAATATTTATAAAGGGAAAGGTGAAGAATGAGTGTGATACAACCGTGGAAAGCAATAATGCAGAGAAGTGTAAGTATGACATTGGGACAAATAGAACTGAACATGGGCAGTGTCGGACTGATGAAGAAGTTACAGGTGAACTATTATATGGGCATGACATGACAAAAGACAGTGATGTGTAATTTTACCAGACATGGTTTTCTTATTTTTAACGGGCAAGAGTATCGACTTCATTGCACCAGGTTTTACCCCATATTGCTCAGCCTCTTTCCTCAGGGTGTCCTGCTGAAAGCATCAGACAAAGCACAAATTCTATAGCTCCAGCGACATCCCCCCCCCCCTCGGAGTCTCCCCGAAAATTGCACTTGCAAACCGAATGACTTGGTCCAGAATCGATATCACAGCCTTCGGAGTGTAAGGCAGGTGGAGTAAACACGTCGCCACGGAAACTCCCAAAATGAAAACCATAAATGGGGAAAATGTAGAAGGCAAAACAATTTCATTGGGAGATTATCAAACTGTGAACAGAAAAAGAAGCTCTCTGACAAACTATTTTGCTAACATCTGATTGGTTGGTATCCTCAGATTAAATGTTTAATAATGAATGTTATAAAGAACATGATAATGCAGTTATTTGTTTAATAAGTAGATGGGTGAAGTTATGGTAGTAATACAAATGGTAAACATGGACATCTTCAATTTGTATAGTAGTTAAGAACATGTTAGTTTGTTGTGTTGTTATGTGCTGCAGGTTTCTAATACATGTAAAAATCAAACCATATTTACTAATGTATTGTTCAATTAGACATTTTTCCATGCAGATTTTAAACAAATGATTTCTAACTTGTAATTCAGAGTGGCAGCGGGATATGGCCAGGCGGTCCACATCAGTCCCTGTTGAACAGCAGCCAAAGAAAAGCACTTTTGTGCCTCGATCAAAGTACTGGTTACTATGGCTACATAAATAGTTTTAAGGAATATTGATTTCATTACATTAACGTATTCTATTTGGTTGGTGTCTTATGTTTCTGATAGTTGTGCTAATTTCATGCCTTATTTCTCTGAATATTGCCATTTTGAATGAGCACAGTATTTTTGCCAAATTTTAGTTATGCAGTTGAAAAAACTTCCGGTTTCAAGATGGCGACGGACGGTCGGGTTGTTTTGTGATCGTTAACTCTTTCGCGTAGGAGATGGATTTATTCATCTCTTGCGTGTAATTTCTGTGCCAGGATGTAAAACCAGGAGTTTCTACTCAAGATCTGCGCGGATGCTACGGAGTTCGTGCATTGAGCGAAGCAATCCTTGAGTGAATTTTTGGCAGCGTGTATGGTTTCTGTGTATTCGGTTTTTCAACATGGCGGAACAACGTGTGTTCTCCGAACGGTCAGCAGTCAACATAACGAGGCGGAGTGAATGCCGCGCAGGCATAAAGAAGCAAGGTAAGCGTGGTGGTTTAAGACGTTTTAGACTCAAGTGTCACCGTCTAGGACTCAGGAATATCAGTATTCTGTATTGGAACTGCATCAGCGTAAAACAACGGGGCTCTATTTTAGAAACCTTGGTTTACAGGAACGATATTGTAGCACTCCAGGAGACGAGACTGGGCGATCAGCTACTCCGAATTGCCGGCTTCAAATGTTTCTACAGCAGACGACATCTGGGAATGGCGATTCTCGTTCGCGACAGCATGGTGGCGTCAGAGCTAGAAATGTCCAGTTGGTACAGTGACGATATACAAATACAGGCGATGAGAGTTCATTCCACTATACCATTCGTGTTGGTTAATGTTTATGCCCGCAATGCGAGTATGGACGCCCAGAAGTGGCAGTGCTTAAGTGACATATTAGGTCACGAGAGAAATGTTATTTTCTGTGGCGACTTCAACGCTAAAGGCAGATCATGGAGAAACATTTCATCCAATACACAGGGGGGGGGGGGGAGCTCGAGACTGCACTTGAAACCATTGACCTGGTTTGTATCAACAGTGGCTGTGTCACCAGTACAGCAAGCCGTACAGGCGATGAGGACAGTGCTATTGATCTGGCGCTGGTTTCACCTTCACTCACTACAGTGTGTAGATGGGGTATCCTAGGACACCACGGCAGCGACCACCACCTTTGCAGCATACTGGTGGAGAAAGGCAGAACCAAGCAGCACAAGCTAAAGGTAAAGACTTTCCAGTATGACAGTACAGGGCAAGATGTGGTGAGTAAAATAAGACGTGTCAAGCGTAGAAAGCTTCAGGGCAGGAAAAAAAGCTGGGAGCAGCCACCTTGGTGGAATTTCGAGGTGGAGAAGGCTTGGGTGTATAAGCGTAGTGCTGTAAGGAGATGGCAAAATGCCAAGAAGAACAGAGCTGGTCATCCTAGTCCCTGCATGCACTTAGAAAGAGAGATGCACACAAAAGTAAGCCATTTCAAAAAACTGGTCAAGGTGGTTAAAAGCGAAAAATGGGCAGAGGTGTGTCAAAGATTAAGCACAAACAAGTCACTGAAATTGTTCTGGCGACTACATAAAAGCATGAGTGGTGTAGTCAAGAATAAGAGCATTTCTGACTTCCAAGGTGCTGACCTCATTAGGCAGAGGACTGACGAGGACAAGGGCAAAGCCCTCTTTGAACGCTATCTAGAGCAGAGCAACCAGACAGACATGGGAGGCCGAAATCTGGCCAAGAAAGTCACCTCAGATATGTGCAAGGCCCAGAACACTTCGGATGAAGACACAGTGACAGTGAAAGAAATCAAGGCTATACTTCGACGATCAAAAAACAGCGCTCCAGGGCCTGATGGCATAAGATACGACGACATCAATAGATGTACCGACAATGAGCTAGAGAAACTAGCAGACATGTACAACAACAGTATAGAGAGTGCTAGCATCAAGGAGGAGTGGTTACACAGCTATTTGATTCCCTTGCCGAAGCCTGACAAAGACCACACAAAAATTCAGGGATATCGAATGATAACCATGCAGAATACAATAGGCAAGCTGCTGGAGAAGGTAATTTCCAGGAAAATATCAAGCCAGCTAGAGAGGCAAGGTGTTTTCCCACCTACCCTGGGTGGGTACCGTCCAAAAAGAGAAACCTGGACCAATGCAGCAGTCTTTGCCCATGATGTCTATGGAGGTTTCCACTCAGGCATTGAAACCTTTGCTGCAGCGATTGATCTTGAGGACGCATACAACAGAGTACCATTGGATCTTTTAATGCTTCAGCTTCTTGAACTAAAAGTAAGTCCATTCCTCCTTAGTTGGATCGCTGCAGCCCTCTTCCAACGGAAAGTAGTTTTTAGATGTGGCAGTTGGACTTCGGAACCAACAACAATATATCCTGGCCTACCACAGGGATCGCCGGTCTCTCTGGCTGTGGGGTTATAACACTTTCTCTCTGTAATCCCGTTTATCACGCAGAGTCTCGCAGCGGAGCGAGAACTGAGGTGGTTCGACCCCCGCTCGTGACTTGCGGATACTGAGCCGGCCGCTCAGAAAGCAATGGCAAACTACTGAGCGTAATCTTGCCAAGAGATCAACAGACAGCTGAAAGATGCTGCTGTTGACAGCTAAGTCCTGTAAAAGGATACGCAAAACATTTTTTTTACCACAGGGATCACAATTATCTCCAGTACTGTTCAACGCCTACACAGTGAGAATCACCAGTGAGCAGATCACTGGACCTGGCAGGACATTGTCATATGCCGATGATGTTTTAGTGTATCGTCAGGGTAAGGATAGAGAGCAGGTTGCTGTGGAATTACAAACCGAACTCAAACGCATAAGTACTTGGTGTGATGAAGCTGGGGCAATGGTCAACCCAACAAAGGCAACAGTGACTTGGTTCTCGTTGAATAATCATATTGTCAACACTCCAACACCAACTGTAATGCTGTGTTCAGAGACGGTGGAAAGAACGCAGGCAATGAATTACCTGGGGATACGGTTTGATCGAAGCCTTGCTTATAATGAGCACATAGACCAGGTGATAAAAAAGGCCAAGCGGGGTTTGGCTGCGATGCGGGTGATGGCGGCAGCAAACTGTGAGCAGCGCCATCTATGTCTTCTGTACGAGGGGCTGGTCATGTCTGTTTTGGAGTATGCAATGGCAATCCTGACTCTCAGCCGTAAGTAGATAGAAAGGATGGAAAGGATACAGAATGAAGCTATGCGCATTATTCTTGGATGTACAAGAGATACAGCATGCAGGGCGATGCGCTACCTTCTTGATTTTCCAACCATTGAAGAGAGAATACAAGTTTGCAGAGTACGCGCCTACCGCAGAGTTAACGCAAACACACAACATCCACTGCATAGTGAAATTATGAAGGTGAAGGGCAGCAGGTTAAAAAGAGGACGGTCGTGGATGGGTCAAGCCGAAGACATTCTTCAACAGGTGTGTTCACTTGAGGACTTAGAACCTGGCGAGGAGTGGGTGCAAGTGCCAACAGATTTCTGCACATCCTTTTCAGTTTGCATCCAACTAGATAGAAAATGCAGACAAGAAAATCCGGCTGCTGTGGAGGCTGAAGTACAAGCGTTGATTTTCGAGAATTCGCTAGACGGTGATGCGGTCATCTACACAGATGGGTCGGTCGTCCGACATGTGAGAAGCTCATGGGCCTTTACATCTCGAGCCGGAGGGAGAATTGTGAAGGAGGACTCTGGTGCTTTCACTGAAACCACAAGTAGCCTGACTATGGAAGTCATGGCAGTAAGTAAAGCAATAACATGGCTCGAGACACCGACATTCACTAGGGCATGTTTCCTTAGCGACTCAATGAACATGATCAAGAGGATAGAGGATGGGTCGATCCGAAGAGAATGGTTGCTGCCTCTGGAGCGGTCTCGGCTGACAAAGATTAGTTTCATCTTCGTGCCAGATCATGCGGGAGTACAAGGAAATGAGCGGGCTGACAAGCTCGCAGGTGAGGCTACTGTGGAGGGCGGACCCGCCATGGACCAGGCTGACATTCTGAATGCTCTACGAGAAGTAAGACTCTTGCGTGAACCAAGTGATGACTGAATCTACAACCATGGCCAGACTGCGAGAACAGCAAATTAAAAGAGAGGTGGCCAAACAAGAACACTACGCAGGAAGCCAAAGAAGATTGATAAACCAACACAGAACTGGCGTCGTTAGCCGCTACACGCTGCCGGATTTGCTGAGGAGGGGATCTGAGCACTTATGGACTGAATGGTTCGATGTGCAATGAGGATGATCTGTCGACTAACTAGCTAACTAACTAGTTATGCAGTTGATGTTGTCAGCTTATTAGTTGAAATTGTATAAAAAATTTTGGTGTACTGTATCGACTAGTTAAGTAAATATACAGTTGAACATTACAATTGTAACCATGCTTCTTTAGTGAGTTAAATTAGTAGGTAATATGTTTATTCAACATTTGTATAATTGTGAAATTTGTAGTGCAGATCAATCAAACACGAATGTTCCCCAAGTATTATAGTAGCGGGAAAACACGTTATAGGAAATTGAAATGGTGCAGGGATAAAGTGATAACTTTCTGCATGGAAAATGAACTGATGACAGCCAATGCAACGTTTCAACAACTTCCTAGAAAACTGTTTAGCTGGACATCACCGGATGGAAATGTCAGAAACTATATATATATATATATATATATATATATATATATATATATATATATATATATATATATATATATATATATATATATATATATATATATATATATATATATTTGTATTGTAGTCAGGTCTTAGATATGACTGAGCTACCGTATGACAGTAGACGGTACTACCTGCTTTCTGTCAGCGCCGAATGTTGGGCGGCGCTTAACAAACCCGACACCCCACATTGTGCCAACGGCTTCGGACGGAAGAGCGCAATTGGGAGGGTACAAGCCTTATCCTGGTGCGAGGAAATGCAACCCAAAGACAAAATACTCATGGCAGGGCAGACCAGGCCCTAAGCCTTGGTTGGCAGCTGGTCTAGGATCGAAGCTCCGACATACGGACAGTTAGAGCATTGCTTTGCTGATCCGGCAGCTTCTGCAGCTTGTCTTGTTCCAGATGTATAGGTGTTAACTTTCCTCTGGAGTGAACTAGGCAGGCCGAGAGAGGGATCGTGCTGCATGGGCAACACATGGTTTCTTTATTTTAGCCCAGGCTTTGGGCTATGGAGAGGCAATAACTCCATCCCTGGTCTTAACCGGTCTCGGAATCAAAGCGAGAGGCAACTGTTACGGGTTATAAGTCCTTGTCAGTTGGCGTAGACATGGGGCGCCACGCGTTGCCTCTGACGGTGGGAGACACCTACAGGTGTCACTGATCAGCTACCGCCCGCCTCAAGCTGGGCAGCCCCCGGCCAATTGGGTGCTGATCCGCCACAGCCTGCCTGCTTCAATGGGTGCTTGGGGCTAGGACAAAATCTGAATCGCAGGCTGTAAAACCAATGCACCAGGCACTAATAAAAAGAATAACAGAAACCTCAAGCTACGGCTTGCAACCTGGAACGTGAGAACCATGTGTGCAGGATTTTCCACTGACTTGACAAATATTGACGATGTGATAAAAACGGCTGTGATTGATGCTGAACTCAATCGTCTTAACATTGATATTGCTGGCCTGCAGGAGACTCGCCTCGCTGAGGAAGGGTCACTCAGGGAAAACAATTACACCTTTTTTTGGAAGGGAAGAGGGCAGGCAGAAAAAAGGCATCACGGTGTGGGCTTTGCAGTGAAGAATTCGCTACTGGGAATGATTGATATCCCAGCTGGAGGTAATGAAAGATTATTATCACTGCGCTTGGCAACCTCTTGTGGATTTGCCACCATTCTCACTGCATATGCACCAACACTCACTTCCTCTGATGATGTGAAAGATACGTTCTATGATCAAGGCAGTTCCAAAATCCGACTACATTTATATGCTCGGTGATTTCAATGCTCGTGTGGGCAAGGACTCGAGTTCATGGCCAGTGTGCCTTGGAAAATACAACATCGGTCGCATGAATGATAATGGGCAAAGGCTGCTGGAGCATTGCACTAAAAATGACCTATGTATTACAAACTCCTTTTTTAAAACAAAAGAGATGCATAAGGTCACATGGAAACATCCAAGATCCGGCCATTGGCATCAGCTGGACTTCATTATCACACGGAGACAACATCTGAACCATACATCATTAACTCGAAGTTACCACAGTGCTGACTGATACAGATCATTCTTTGGTTGTTGCAAGGGTTAGACTGAGACCAAAGAGAATCTACACAGCTAAACACAAATCTAGCCCCAGGATTAATATTATTAACACTCACGATCCTGGAAAGTGCTTTGAATTTCAACAGCAACTTGAAGACGCCTTCAATGATACATCAGAAAACTGTATAGTAAATGATAAATGGAGTAAACTTAAGGAAACTTTATAAAACAGCGGTAGGGGTTTTCGGCACTGTGGATCATAAAAGGCAGGACTGGTTTGCGGCAAACAGCCAGATACTGCAGCCCTTGATTGATAAAAAGAAGATAGCTCTCTTAAGAAACAAGGAAAGACCAACGCGTAACACTCTGAGTGAGCTGAATCAAGCAAGGAAGGATGTGCAAAAGGCTGCCAGGCAGTGTGCGAATGACTATTGGATCAAGTTATGTGAGTCCATTCAAATCGCAAGTGATAAGGGAAACATCAGAAGCATGTATGAAGGGATAAAGAAAGCCTGTGGTCCAATGATAAAAAGAAGTGCACCGCTGAAAACCTTGACTGGAGAAATCATCAATGATAAGAAACAGTAGATGGATAGATGGGTCGAGCACTATTTAGAGCTTTACTCAAGTGAGACCAAGCTAGCGGATGATGCCCTCCGCGCCATAGAGGCCCTGCCAACTCTTGACCACCTGGACACACTTCCCACTATAACAGAAGTTAAGTGTGCTATAAATGAGCTTGCGTCTGGCAAGGCTCCAGGTAAGGATGGGATTCCAATAGAAGTAATCAGGAGTGGGCAAGACACACTCGCTCTACAGATCCACCAGCTAATAGAGCTATGCTGGCGAGAAGGACAAGTCCCACAGGATTTCAAAGATTCAAACATCATAACGGTGTACAAGAACAAGGGCGATCGGAGCGACTGTAACAACTATAGAGGTATCTCACTTCTGTGTATTGTTGGGAAAGTATTTGCCAGAATTGTCCTGCGCAGACTTCAAGTCTACCCCGAATCACAGTGCGGCTTCCGTCAGAACCGGTCTACCATTGATATGATATTCTCATTGCGACAGATGCAAGAAAAATGCCGGGAACAAAATCAGCCACTGTTTATTGCCTTCATCGACCTCACAAAGGCATTCGATTTGGTCAGTCGTGAGGGTCTGTTCAAAGCACTAAAGAAGATTGGCTGCCCATCAACTCTTCTGTCCATTGTGGAATCGTTCCACACAGGCATGAAGGGCATAATCAAGTTTGATGGCTCAACTTCAGAAGAGTTTGAAATCAAGAGTGGAGTTAAGCAAGGTTGTGTACTATCCCCCACCCTATTTGGGACATACTTTTCACTTCTACTGAAATATGCCTTTCGTGATCAGGATGACGGTATATACATTCACTCACGCTCAGATGGTGGCCTCTATAATGCTCAGAGATTGAAGGCCAAGACCAAAATTAGGAGGGTACTAATCAGAGAGTTGCTTTTTGCGGATGATGCTGCGATTACGACCCACTCTGAGGAAGAATTACATCTACTATCTGCATTCTCCAATGCTTGTTATGAATTTGGTTTAACAATTAACAAAAAGAAGACACAGATTATGTCACAAGGTGCACACGGTGTACCATCAATCTTTATTGACGACGCCGAACTGGAGATGGTAGACCATTTTACATATCTAGCATCAGAGGTAAATAGCAAATTATCCCTCGATCAGGAAACCAACATCAGGATTGGCAAGGCAGCAACAACAATGAACATGTTAGCAAAAAGAGTCTGGGAGAACAGGAAGCTTACTGCCAAAACAAAAGTCCTCGTCTACCAAGCCTGTGTCCTTAGTACTCTTCTTTATGGCAGTGAAACCTGGACAACTTACTCACGCCAAGAGAAACGTTTAAACAGCTTTCATATGCGGTGTCTGCGAAGAATACTTGGTATTAAGTGGCAAGACAAAATCACAAATACTGAAGTATTGGAAAGATCAGGTTGTGTGACGGTGTATTACATGCTCAGTCTTCGTAGACTTAGATGGATAGGACATGTTAGGAGGATGGATGATGGTAGAATACCAAAGGACATCTTTTTTGGTGAATTACAGACGGGTAGGAGATCTCAGAGTCGGCCTCTACTACGATACAAAGATGTGTGTAAGCGGGACATGATTGATACAGGCATAGATAATGCACATTGGTAGCAAGTCACCGCTGAACGTGTTGCATGGAGGGCAACTATCAGAAATGGAATAAAGACAAAGGAGAAAATGATTGCAGATAAAGCACACACAGAGCGTGAGAGACGTAAGATGGTGCACAATGGTGGAAATGACCATGTTTTCACATGCATCTACTGTGGGCAAACATTTTCAGCAAGAATTGGCCTTACCAGCCACACTCGCCACCGCCATGGGTCGTAGTTATTAAGCCTTTTTGAAGCACAATGTACCAAACTATCGTCTGTCAAGACGGAAAGGTGCCGATGAATTTATATATATATATATATATATATATATATATATATATATATATATATATATATACACACACACACACTAGCTGACCCGGCCCGGCTTCGCCTAGTCCCTAGCGGGGATCTATCTATCTATTTATCTATCTATCTATCTATCTATCTATCTATCTATCTATCTGTATGTCTGTCTGTCTGTCTGTCTGTCTGTCTGCTTGTCTGTCTATCTGTCTGTCTGTCTGTCTGTCTGTCTGTTTGTCTGACCCGGCCCGGCTTCGCCCAGCTCCTGGTGGGTAGCATCTCATTTAATTCATATAAGTAGTCATACAAGCTCCCGTTCCCAACTATCTGTCTGTCTATCTGTCTGTCTAACTGTCTGTCTGTCTGTCTGACCCGGTCCAGCTTCACCCAGTCCCTGGTGGGGAGCATCTCATTTAATTCATATAAGTAGTCATAAAAGCTCCCGTTCCCGTTCCCGACTATATATCTGTCTGTCTGTCTGTCTGTCTGTCTGTCTGTCTGTCTGTCTGATCCGGCCCGGCTTCGCCCTGCCCCTGATTGGGAGCATCTCATTTAATTCATATAAGTAGTCTGATCTATCTATCTATCTATCTATCTATCTATCTATCTATCTATCTATCTATCTATCTATCTATCTATCTATCTATCTATCTATCTATCTGTCTGTCTGTCTGTCTGTCTGTCTGATTGTCTGTCTGTCTGTCTGACCCGGCCCGGCTTCGCCCAGCTCCTGGTGGGGAGCATCTCATTTAATTCATATAAGTAGTCATACAAACTCCCGTTCCCGACTATCTGTCTGTCTGTCTGTCTGTCTGTCTGTCTGTCTGTCTGACCCGGTCCGGCTTCACCCAGTCCCTGGTGGGGAGCATCTCATTTAATTCATATAAGTAGTCATAAAAGCTCCCGTTCCCGTTCCCGACTATCTATCTGTCTGTCTGTCTGTCTGTCTGTCTGTCTGTCTGTCTGTCTGTCTGTCTGACCCGGCCCGGCTTCGCCCTGCCCCTGATTGGGAGCATCTCATTTAATTCATATAAGTAGTCATATAAGTTGCCGTTCCCGTCTGTCTGTCTGTCTGTCTGTCTGTCTGTCTGTCTGTCTGTCTGTCTGACGACCTGGTCCGGCTGTCTCACTGTCTGTCTATCTATCTATCTATCTATCTATCTATCTATCTATCTATCTATCTATCTATCTATAGCCAGGGGATTTAACCTAAGATATAGCAATGCTACTAAAAGTTATGTCCCTTTATATGTTTTTTCTTATGTTAAGTCATGTAATTTAATTATTAAATTTTAGTAAGTAAGTAGCTGATTCTACACTAAAAACTATGACAGTTGGTTGCACGGGAATGAAAAGAAGACGTGTAGAAAATTTCATCTCAGTCGGATGGACCGTTATCGAACACATCCAATACATCCCCACCCACCCACCCACCCACATACATGCATTCTGTTATATATATATATATATATATATATATATATATATATATATATATATATATATATATATATATATATATATATATATATATAATAGTAAATAATTAAATACAAATAAGAGAAAGAGCTAAAACCATCTTTAGATGAACAACCTCATTAAAAATGGGAAATACTAGGATGTAATAAAATCACAGCAGAGTTTATTATGGCTGGTGGAGAAAAAGGTGTAGAAATATTTCACGTATGATGTAAAATTATATGAGATAAGATACAGGAATATTGCCACAGGAATGGATGAGAACAATATATAGTGTGAACCGCTTAAGGCGATCTCGGATGTGGTGAATTTATGTTGTGAAGAATAATTTGTTTATCTCCAGCAATTTATATTCTTTGTCTCTTGTCCCTTATAAGAGGAATTTCTGATAAGAAGTATTTCTTGGGTCCCGTGTGAGTTTGCCTTATCAGGTATGCACTGTATATCCACATACCCCAAAAAGGGCTACATGAAATTATATACTAATTACAGAACACTTTCTTTGACGCGCAGCATGTATGGAAAAAAAAATAATAATCGGAAGACTGTATACAAATAAAATAGAAACAAAAAAAAACTGACTTTGATGAAGTAGAGATACACATGAAAACATATTTAGAATGTGGGAAATTATTTAAAAAAAAAAAAAAGCATAGAGTACAATGTAGATCTTTTCTCTTGCTTTAAAAATCAACTCATGTGAATTGACTGTGTAGAACAGGGGTGGCCAACATGAGGCCCGCGGGCCGCATGCGGCCCGCCAAGGAGTCATGTTGCGGCCCGTGGGGCTAGGTCAAATGAACATAAATGTTAACTGTATTGTACTTATCACGAGAAGAACATTACATCATGAGTCGTTCGAATCATATATTTTTAAATTATAGCTAAGAGAAATTTGAAATATTTCTCAATTTTGGAAAATATCATTGGTTTTGAGCTATTTTAAATATTCCGCTTTTTTCGGGAAAATTCGTAGATTTTAGCTATTTCAAATATCCCGCTATTTGACACCTAAGGTTACTTAGTTTGTTGTTTTTTTTTTGTCCGACGCTAGGTGTTGATAAAATTTAATATGACACGTCAACTTCTGATATATATGTTCTGTGGTCTTTGGCGTCTTCGGGAAGCTGGCAACGCTATCGGGCTCATACTCAAAACTACCTTCAGTCCAGCTTGACAAATTCCGTGTTGTTCTGTAGTTTCGTTCTATTATCGCCACTGTGTCTGGAGTGATTGTGCGATAGACGTTAAAATATATATTTATCATATTTATAATAAGAGTTCAAACTAATTTAACTAAGTATCCTGTTTACCATATCGATTCTATAGGTAAGTAAACCCTGAAACGTTTTATTTATGTAATTTAAAGTAATTAATTATTATTAATTAGTATTACCCGTGGTGTTTTATTTTGTTCAGTAAAAAACGAAGACCTACCATGGCGTCAGCTAGTAAGGACGTTGGACTAAAGAAGAGAAGAACCACAGAAGAATTAAGAAGTTTTCAAGACAGGTGGACTATAAACTATCTTTTCGTTGAAATTAAAACAAAGCCAATATGTTTGATATGCAACGAATCTGTTTCTGTTTTGAAAGAGTATAACATCAAAAGGCACTACGAGACTAAACATGCAAATAAGTGTGATAAGTGCAAAGACAATTTTGACAACACCAAGTAAATGACTTTTAAAAAAAATTCTGCACAACAAAAGATATTTACTAGAGCGGGTTCAGAGTCAACATGCTATGTAAAAGCTAGTTATGCAGTAGCCATGATACTATTTTATAGCAAACTAGCTGACACGGCCCGGCTTCGCCCAGACTCTGGTGGGGAGCATCTCATTTAATTCATATAAGTAGTCATATAAGCTCCGGTTCCCGACTGTCTGTCTGTCTGTCTGTCTATCTATCTGTCTGTCTGTCTGTCTGTCTGACCCGGCCCAGCCCATGGTGGAGAGCATCTCATTTAAATCATATAAGTAGTCATATAAGATCCCGTTCCCGACTATCTGTATGTCTGTCTGTCTTGGGTAAATGGAGGAGGGAGGAGGAAGAGGGATGTGGAGGAGGGAAGAGGAGGGAGGAGGAGGAGGGAGGAGACAGGAGGAATAGGAGGGAGGAGGAGGGATTAGGAAGAGGAGGGAGGAGTAGGGTGGAGGAGGAGGGGGAGGAGGAGGGAGGAGGAAGAGGGAGAAGGAGGGAGGAGGAGATCGCAGGAGGAGGAGGAGGAGAGGGAGGAGGAGGAGGGAGAGGGAGGAGGAGGGAGGAGGAGGAGAGAGTAGGCGGAGGGAGGAGGCGGAGGGAGCAGGAAGAGGGAGGAAGAGGGAGGAGGAAGAGGGAGGAGAAGGAGGAGGGAGGAGTAGAGAGCGGGAGGAGGGAGGAGGCGGAGGGAGGAAGAGGGAGGAGGAAGAGGGAGAAGGAGGAGGGAGGAGAAGGAGGGAAGAGGATGAGAGGGAGGAGGAGGAAGAGGGAGGAGGAGGAATGTGAAGGGAGGAGGAGGGAGGAGGTAGAGGGAGGAGGAGGAGGAGGGAGGAGGGATGAGGAGGAAGAGGGAGGAGGAGGAATGTGAAGGGAGGAGGAGGGAGGAGGTAGAGAGAGGAGGAGGAGGGAGGAGGAGGAGGGAGCAGGAGGAAGGAGGAGGGAGGAGGAGGAGGAAGAGGGAGGAGGAAGAGAGAGGAGGGAGGAGGAAGAGAGAGGAGGGAGGAGGAGGGAGGAAGAGATAGGCGGAGAGAGGAGGAGGAGGGAGGAGGAGGAGTAGGGATGAATAGGAGGGAGGAGAAGGGAGGAGGAGGGATTAAGAGAAAGAGGGGGGAAAGGGGAGAAGGAGGAGGGAGGAGGGAGGAGGAGGAGGAAGAGGGATGAGGAGGGAGGAGGGAGGATGAGGAGGAGGGAGGACGAGGAGGGAGGATGGTGAAGGAGGAGGAGGAGGAGGGAGGAGGGTGAAGGAGGAGGAGGAGGGGGAGGAGGGAGGGGGAGGAGGAGGGAGAAGGAGGAGGAGGGAGGAGGGAGGAGGAGAACGTAGGTGGGGGAGGATGAGAAGGGAGGAGGGAGAGGGAGGAGGGAGGAGGAGGAGAGAGGAGGAGGGAGGAGGTGGAGGGAGAAGGAGGAGGGAGGAAGAGGTAGAAGGAGGAGGGAGAAGGAGGGAGGAGGAGACAGGAGGAATAGGAGGGAGGAGGAGGGATTAGGAAGAGGAGGGAGGAGTAGGGTGGAGGAGGAGGGGGAGGAGGAGGAAGAGGGAGAAGGAGGGAGGAGGAGAGAGGAGGAGGAGGAGGGAGAGGGAGGAGGAGGGAGGAGGAGGAGAGAGTAGGCGGAGGGAGGAGGCGGAGGGAGCAGGAAGAGGGAGGAAGAGGGAGGAGGAAGAGGGAGAAGGAGGGAGGAGAAGGAGGAGGGAGGAGGAAGGAGGAGTAGAGAGTGGGAGGAGGGAGGAGGCGGAGGGAGGAAGAGGGAGGAGGAAGAGGGAGAAGGGAGGAGGAGGGAGGAGGTAGTAGGATGATTGATTGCCATCCCACCAGGTTAATATGTTATCGCGGACCTCAGAGAGAAGTGTCTATGTAGAAGACCATTTCCTGGACGTACGTATTTTGGGAGGGGGAGGAGGGAGGAGGGAGGAGGAGGAAGAAGAAGAAAAAACTACGACAGTTGGCATCTCTGGAATGAAAGGAAGGCGTGTAGAAAATTTCATCTCAATCGGATGGGCCGTTCGCGAGCGTATAAAGGACATACGGAGATACATAAATACATACACACATCCTAATTTATATATAAGATAAATCGAAGCCATATTCAGATCGTGAAATAGTCAAGTAATGTTTGGGCGTATGGACGACATTGGAAAACATATTTAAGATAATTTAAAAAGTCGAGCATCCGAGATTGTATTTTATGTTCTAGCAATGGATGAAAGCATAGATATACTGCCCAACTGGCAATTTTTATCAGGGGTGTTGATGTCCATTTTAAAAAGACAGAAGAATTAGTGGCACTTTATCCACGTAAGGACACTACTAAATCACGAGATTTGTTAGAGGCAGTTACATCGGCATTGAATCGCTTTTTGTTACAACTTAACAACTTATCGGACTTAAGGGACGGTGCTCCAGCAATGATTGGGAAACACGAAGGTTTGGTAAAATTGTTTGAAAATGAGGCCTCCAAAGTCGATAATACTTCAATGCTAAATTTCCATTGCATTATTCATCAGGAGAATTTATGTTCGAAGTCCCTCAAAATGGACCATGTCATGAAAGTGGTCGTCAAAATAGCGATCATCGTTAAGTCGAACGGGTTGAATCACCGTCAGTTCTAAGAATTTATAAAGTCTTTGGACTCAGATTATAATAACATTACATTTTATGCAGAAATAAGATGGCTGACCCGTGCCAAATTGTTGAAAAGTGTGTCTGATTTGCGGAGTGTGTCATTCTTTGCAAGTAAGTCAAAAAGTATCCCAGAGTTTGAAGACAAAGAGTGGGTTTGTTACCCTGCCTTTTTGGTCGATATAACCAGCCACCTAAATTACGTTAATACTCGTCTACAAGGGAAAGATCAATTAATTAATAAGATGTATGATCATATTTCTTCCCTGGTCGAGGGGTTAGCAGCTTTCTCCGTAACCCCGAATACTCTCGTGGTTGACGTGAGCGCATGAGAATTGTAAGCGGTTCGAGTCGCGCCAGTGACTTGTGAGAGTATGGAGCCAGTCGCTCAGAAAGTCGTGGCGTGCTGATGAAGTCGCGGTATACGTGAATTTATTACCGGGAAGATAAAAAATGGAACATTGTGTTAAAGGAAAAATTCCAGCAAGATGGTTTGGAAGAGTTCTATAAAACGTAATTGGACAAGGATAAATATCCTGCGTTTTACAAACATGCTTTGTCGATGGTTTTGCTATTTGGAAACACTTATGCGTGTGAACAGCTTTTAAGTTGCATCAAATCACAAGTGTGAATACGAATAACTGATGTGCATTTGGAAAACTGTTTGCGTGTAGTGACATCAGTCGATATCAGTTTTAATGCACTTAGTTCTGCAAAACAAAGTCAGATAATATTTACTTTTTTTTTTTATTAACTTTTAAATATTTTTACATTGTCTAATAAATATGTTTGATTCTCAGTTATGTTTTATTTTCTTTAACTGTCATTTAACTGTCATTTACTGCCAATATAGTACCTTGCGGTGTATGGCAGAGGGGTCTTTGAGCCTGAGGAATAAAGGCCGCCTGGCTAGTGCAGTCGCCGCGAACTGTGCAGGTTAGGATTTTCTTTTTGCCCCCGACAGAAAAAAATCCGACACCTTACCGAGGGATCGAACCCGGGCCTCCCGAATGAGAGTCCGGCATTCTAGCCTCTCGGCCAGCCGCTTTAACAAAATATAAATATACATATTTCTTGTTTTTATGTATTTATTTTATTTTTACTTTAAACAAGGCAAGAATTTGACCACGATCTCACCTACTGGGAAGCAACGATGTGGTCGAAGCTGTATTACGCTTGCTTGTTTAATTTAATTAGCAAAAAAATTTTGTGCATAACCCGGCAGGAAATATTATTTCTGAAAAGGTTGGCCACCCCTGGTGTAGAACATGGAGAATTATGGAAATGAAAGAAATGTGCTTCCCATTACATTTAATACAAATTATTAACTGCTGTCATTGAGTATGGTTTGGGGCTGCTGACAGTATCAAAGAGCCAGCTTGAAAGGTTGGAGCGCATTCAGAATGCTGCCATGCGGTTAATCCTGGGGTGCACAAAGGACACACCAATTATATGCATGAGGCATATCCTGGCGCTACCAACAATGACGGATAGGCCAAATGGCACCTGAGAGTTGCTGCAGACGGAGATCACCCGCTGCATGCAGCAATGGACATGATCAAGGGTCATAGACTAAGACAAGGCGGGTCCTGGATGGCACAGGCAGAACTTTCCATACGTCAGGTGTGTCATCTAGAGACCATCAATCGTGAAAGAGAGTGGATTGAGGTTCCAGAAGACATCACGGACTGGCACAATGTAATAATAACACTGAGTCGTGAGTGCAGAGAATGGTCAGCGGGCCGCACTGAGTTTGAAGTGCAACAGCTGATCCAGAGTAACACACATCAAGGTGACATAGTCATCTACACCGATGGGTCAGTGGTGAGAAACAGACGGAGTGGCTGGGGCTTTATTGCAAAGGCTAATGGACGAGTCTTGCAAAAGGAGAGTCTGGCATATGAGACTACGACCTCCAGCATGAGAATGGAGGTGGAGGCAGTAACAACGGCATTCCGGTGGCTAGAGGAGACTACTGCAACACATGTTGTATTTATTACGGATTCAAAGAGTATGCTTAGTAAGGTGGAGAAAGGAATGTTTTGTGTGGAATGGCTCTCGTCGCTTCAGAGGTCACAGATTGTGAGAATTGTATGGATATTTTGCCCTGGCCATGCGGGGTACGGGGGAATGAACAGGCTGATAGGCTAGCAGGGAATGCACCTCTTGGTGGTAGTTTGCCTATGGACAAGGGGGAAGTGGTCAAACGCATGTGGGACCAGGTGGAGAAGGCGGAGGAACAAATTTAGAACACATATGTGAAAAGAATGAGATTGCGAGGGATCGGCAGGGGTTATGGAAGAATCTCAAAACTGAGAGGGAAGACCAGGAGAACTTTTAATCAGATAGCGGTGGGAACGATTAGTAGTATGACTCTTCGCTGGCTGTTGAAAGAGGAGACGGGGGAATGTCCTGAGTGCAGTGATGTCGGTTCTTAACTCAACTTAACTCAACTCATAATCAGGATAGTGGTATATACATTCACTCACGCTCAGATGGCAGCCTCTACAGTGCTCAGAGATTGAAGGCCAAGACCAAAATTAGGAGGGTGCTGATCAGAGAGTTGCTTTTTGTAGATGATACTGCAATTCCGAAACACTCTGAGGAAGAATTACAATGTTTACTATTTGCACTCTCCAATGCTTGTTCTGAATTTGGTTTAACAATTAGCACACAAAAAAAAAGCAAAAAAAAGACACAGATTATGTCACAAGGTGCACATGGGGTACCGTCAATCTTTATTGACGACGCCGAACTAGAGATAGTAGACCATTTTACATATCTAGGATCAGAGGTAAATAGCAAATTATCCCTAGGTCAGGAAATCACCATCAGGATTGGCAAGGCAACAACAATAATAAACAGATGAAGAAAAAGAGTGGGAGAACAGGAAACTTACTGCCAAAACAAAAGTCGTTGTCTATCAAGCCTGTGTCATTAGTACACTTCTTTATGGCAGTGAAGCCTGGACAACTTACTAACACCAAGAGAAACGTTTAAACCGCTTTCAAATGCGATGTCTGCGAAGAATCTTGGGATTAAGGGGCAAGACAAAATCACAAATACTGAAGTATCGGAAAGATCAGGTTGTGTGACGGCATATTACATGCTCAGTCTTCGTAGACTTAGATGGATAGGACACGTTAGGAGGGTGGATGATGGTAGAATACCAAAGGACATCTTTTTGGTGAATTACAGATGGGTAAGAGATCTCAGGGTCGGTCTCTACTACGATACAAAGATGTGTGTAAGCGGGACATGATTGATACAGGCATTGATAATGCACATTGGGAGCAAGTCGCCGCTGAACGTGTTGCATGGAAGGCAAATATCAGAAATGGAATAAAGACAAAGGAGAAAATTATTGCAGATAAGCCACACACCGAGCGTGTGAGACGTGAGATGGTGCATGATGGTGGAAATGACCATATGTTCACATGCATCCACTGTGGACGAACATTTACAGCGCGAATCGGCCTTATCAGTCCCATTCGCCACCAACATGGGTTGTAGTTATTAAGACTTTTTGAAGCACAATGTAACAAACTATCGTCTGTCAAGACGGAAAGGTGCCAATGTATGATACATCTATGTACGCGCAGCTGGAATAGCATGTCCACACACCGTTGATAGGGTGCCATGCAGGCTGTTGTTGATGTTATTGATGTCTTGGCAAGTTTTACGTTCAGAAGTGTGCCATTGCTTTCTAAACGACCGGCTCCCATACCAGCACATTAAAACCCCAGCGTGACATGGTCTGCTGCCAAATTGGTCGCCGCCGCGTTTCAAACGTGTAGTAAGCAAGGAACTGATGTTTAAACATACAACAGAACAAGATCCGTAGCAGGAGCCTTCTGTGGGTATGTGAGGTGTTAGGACTATCATATTTTGTAGACCTGACTGTACAGAGGAACAAGTGGCTAGTCTTTGCCTTCCAAAGCGAACGTCAAGAGATCTATGCCTCGTCCGATCTTGTTCCTGCCAATGTCAGCGAAATATTACAAGCATTAACACCAGCTCACCCGCTTTAAACTGTATGGCAATAACTTAACTGTGCCTATCTTCAGGGTGGTCTCTGTGGTGAAAAGTAAAGCCGTCTGCTTGACGCTCAGAAGGTCGGGGATTCGTGTCCGGACTCAGCTATTCGTGTGTACTATATTTTAGGGGGTCGTCGCCTAAGATTCAGAGTTCACACTGTGCCCGACGTTTCTGGCAGGCGGTTAGCCGATGAGCGGAGACCGAGACAGACAGGATAAAGCGCGATGCAATGAGGTTGATCTTCTTGCCTGTTATATCTAAACGTACAGGTTAGTTCCATGTCCTTTTCACAATGTCGCATTTGTTTATATGGAATATGGTGTCACTATTATCGTGTGATATGGCAAAACATGATCGCCAACCCTAATCGATGATAATGATGAATAAAACCCATCGTTGTTTTGTAGCGATTTTCAAGCTAATTTTTATGGTCAGTAGTTTGCCAGTGATTTCTGAACGGGCGACGCTCTTACCATTGTGAAAATCAACGCAAAGCGGCCTGCTTCCAAATCGCCTGCTGCTGACGTCGAACTTGGTACGTCAGGATTGTGATACCGCAATCACTACCCCCAGGCCAAATATTGATTGATTGATTGATTGATTGATTGACTGATTGATTGATTGATTGATTGGTTTAGGAATCGACATCACAGCATTCGGGGCATTCCCATAAGCGCTCCGTCCCCATCCTCAGCAGCCAGCGAAGGGTTCCAACACCAATAGTACCAGCAGCAATCTGATTATATGTCCGTCTGGCCTTTCCTCTGAGCGTCGATCGTCGGCCAGATCGCCTCGTCACCCCTCGCTGTCGCATTCTTGCCAAACCATGGTGATCCATTTGCTCCTCTGAGGTGTACACGTGCTCCCACAAGGCTGCAACCACGTCTGCCTTGTCATATATCAATACTCCGCCAAGTTCTGCAGAGCCAGCCAATCTGTCCGCCTGTTCATTTCCCAGCACACCAGCATGCCCCGGAGAAAAGATCCAGGCGATGTTTGTCACCCGTGACTTCAGAAGCGAAGCAAGCAACTCCGCACGAAGCCTGCCCGTCCTCACCCTCGTCAGCATGCTTTCTGAGTCAGTTACAATCACGATGTGTGTGTGTGTGTGTGTGTGTGTGTGTGTGTGTGTGTCGTATTCTCCATCCAGCGGAGAGCCGCAGTGACTGCCTCCACCTCCATTCTTAAGCTGGATGTTGTGGTATCATACGCCAGGCTCTCCTGCACAAAACGTCGACCATTAGCTTTGGCTATGAACCCCCAGCCACTTCTCTCACCTCTTGGTACCGAACCATCTGTGTAGATAATCACATCACCCGAGTGAGCATTGTCCTGAATTAGTTGCTGGATTTCCACTTCCGTGGCCCCTGCTGGCCCACTCCCTGCACTCCCGGCTTAATGTGATTATAGACCTGCCGGCAGTAAGAATGGATGGAAGCATTCTGAGTAGAACCCAGTCAATGACATATCTTGGCGTGAGGCTTGATCGTAGCCTGTCCTTCAGAGATCATGTCGATTATGTCATAACGAAGGCTCGAAAAGGTTTGGCAGCAATGAGAGTCATGGCGACTGCCAATATCGAGCAAAGACTGCTATTACTTCTGTTCCAAGGACTTGTGCTTTCACGCATCGAGTATGCCCTGGCCATCCTCACTGTCAGCCCTACACAGATTGGAAGACTTGAAAAGGTACAAAACGAAGCCATGCGCATCATTTTGGGCTGCACGAGAGACACCAGCTGTGTAGCAATGAGATACCTCCTTGATTTCCCGACAATGGAACACAGGATCAAGATCTGGAGAGCTCGTGCATACCTAAAAATAAGTGCAGATGAGCAGCACCCTCTGCATGACGCTGTATTCAGAGAAAAGGGTGACAGGCTAAAGAGGGGCAAATCATGGATGGGTCGGGCGGAAGATGTCGTCGGACAGGTCTGCAGTCTTACCAGTATCAAACCCGGCAAGGAATGGGTGCCGGTGCCTCCAGCTTTTAAGTGTACCTTCTCCTGCATTATCACACTCGACAGACGGTGCAGAGAGCAGAACCCTGCCGCTGTCAATGCAGAGGTTAACGCGCTCATCTATGATCACTCAGATGGCCCCGAAGTGCTCATCTATACAGATGGATCTGTTGTAAAGCAGCAGAGAAGTGCGTGGGCATTTACAGCCCGTTCAGTGGGCCGAACCGTTCAAGAATCCAGTGGTGCCCACTCTATGACCACGAGCAGCATGACGATGGAGGTGATGGCAGTTACACAGGCTTTCATATGGCTGGAATCACAGCATTATACCAACGTGTGTGTACTAAGTGATTCAATGAGCATGATTCAGAAGGTCGAAGCTGGATCTGTACGTAGACAGTGGACTGAGTCGCTGCGGAAGTTCGTTGTCCGCAAAGTCACCTTCATCTTCGTCCCGGGACATGCGGGAGTCGAGGGAAATGAACGAGCTGATAAATTGGCTGGCTCTGCACCCCCTGTAGATGGCCAGCCCATGGATCGTGCCGATGTTATTAACGCCCTTAAAGATATGGCGAGAACAGAGGATTTTGACGCCAGTGATTCCACATCGCTTTCCAGGATGAAAGACCTGGGAGTAAGAATCGGCACAGCCAGACGCGAGAGGTACATCGGGAAAACAAAGCGCCTCGTCAACCAACACAGAACTGGCACTATTAGCCACCGGACGCTGATGCATATGCTGGGGGGAGGATCTGAGCACCTATGGACATGTCCGGAGTGCAACGAAGATACCCCAACTGGTAACTAACTAACTAACTAACTAACTAATGTGATTATAACTCTGCACAAGTCTGATTGCTCCGCTGGCACTCTAACCCACTCCTCTCCTCGCCTAATGTTCTCCAAGGGCACACCTGTCTGATCGTATCCTCCGTCTGAGCCATCCATGATTTCCCTCTTATCAGTCGCTGACCCTTAACTGCGCCCAGCACCTCATGCAGTGGGGCCAGGCCAAAGAGTCTTTGTTTAATGTGAATTTTATTTGCCAAGTAGAAAAAAAAAATCTTGCACAAAAAAAAAAAAAAAGACCGACAAGAAGAGAGAATAATAGTTTTCTGAAGCCAATCGAGGGCGATAATTAACGTCACGTGACCAGACGCATCTGGGAATAACGCTGAGTATTATTCACAGACGTCTGTGAATAATCTCTCCATATAGTTATAGAGGACAACTAAAAAGTGGAAAGTGGAAAAAGTGGTTTTAACTTTCGTCATGGATATACCACGCAAATACAAACTCAAAACAATCCCTCTGAGCCACACATTAGTCTCTAAACCAATAACGTCCAAAATAAACAGTGCTTGAAATCTTCTTCTTCTTCTGCGTTCATCCGGGGTTTTTTTTCTTTTTCGGACGTGATTGCGTTGTGCCTGTTTGCAGCAGAGCTGCGTTCTTGCGCCGTTAGGCCGACACATCCGACTTCTGCGGGCATTTGTTGACCAGGTTAACCTTCCCGGGGGTTTCTTAGGACGTTAGACTCTCACTGTTGTGGTGTTATCTCCCATCCCAGCTGACCCATATAGAACAGCCAAAGGCATCCTGGTCAGCCCTCAAGGGAAGGCAGTGGCAGACCATGGGCATTCCCCGCCATCCAAGGAGGCTTCCATAATTGCAGAGCCAACACACAGCGCTCTGGTAGTGGGCTCACTCAAGGAATCGTCACGTCCTGCACATGGCTGCTTAGCCTCACTTCCGTATATTGGGCCTTCCGTTCACCATAGGCTGTTCTTCCGGAAGCCAGAAGAATGCAGTCTGCAGATGACATCCACATAGTGAGCTTTCGATTTGGACTTTTCACGTAATGGATTTGCTACCCGAGCAATATTCCATTTTGTACCACTAGGACACTTTTTCCACCTTTTATGAAGCCCACACAGTGAGCTTTCGATTCGGACTTTCCACGTAATGGATTTGCTATCCAAGCAAAATTCCATTTCATGCCTCTGGGAGGCTTGTGTAACCGACATGCTTGTGGTATGAAGTGTGGCAGTCTAAATACTTCTTCATGCACCTTTAAATGTCAACCTGAATGTAGTTAAAGTAAGCTGCAGTCAACTTGAGCTTGTTGATATCTCCATAGAGTTTGTCATCAAATGAAGCAGGTGTGGGCCATAATATCTTTCTCTGTTCTGCATATATTGGGCACTCTTGCAGCAAATGTTTAGCTGTCATTTTACCAGTTCCACAATTACATTCATTGGTATCTCCTATCTTTAGTTTATTGAACAAGTAGTATTTCAGCCTGTTATGTCCTGTGCGGAGTCTGAAGATTGCTACTTGTTCTCTTCGGTCGAGTTTGTAATATGCATCATCCTTCTGGTGGCCTGGATGCTCTGTTTCCCATTTGGCTCTATAGGTGATTTTCATAAACCTCTTTGCCTCATTATAGGTTATGTCTATGTCAGGCTGTGGTAGGCGTCTGCCCTCTTTTGCTAGTCTGTCAGCCTCTTCATTTCCAGGTATACTGCAATGTGATGGGATCCACTGTATTACAACTTTTTTGGATTTCTGGCATAGACCATGGAGTGCTGCTCTTTGGTCAGCTAGTTCTGTGCTGTTTTTGCTCTTCAGTATTAAGACAGCTGACTTTGCATCTGTGAAGATAGCTATTTGCTTCTCTTTATTTTCTTCCATCAAGAGCATTCTCCTGCAGTTTTCAAAGCCTCCACATCCGCTTTGGAGTTACTTGAAAATTTTCCAGTTGCCACTGACTGTTTTTTTCATTCCATTTTTTAGATTTAGGAGAATTCCTCCTCCTCCATTTTCTATTGAATTTTTGGCTGATCCATCTGTATATGCATGGATCCAATTGCTGCTTGGGTAATGTTCTTTTATGTAATTTAGGGTTATTTCTCTTCTTTCGGTTTCATTCTGAGTGTTCTATTTCTCAATACCAGGAATGTTTTCTATCATCTCAGGCAGTTGCTGCTGTCTCCAAGCTGGGAAGTTGTGTGCATTGTAAATGGGCTTGACTGTTGATATGTTAAGTATGGGATCTGCCCTAATCTTTCGTTTTGCAGTTTCTACAAAGTTTTTAGGGTTTCATTGCCTGTTCCATTTCTTCCATTGTTAGATTTGCCATCATATATTCTGCTGCTGTCTCTGTATTTCTATGATTTATCTGTTTGTCTTTGATTGCTTTCTTCTGTTCGGTTGTAATATCAATGTGGTTTGCATTTGCATAGTGTTCCATTAGTGCTTTTGCAGCTTTTTTCCCCCTTTAAGCAAGGCATTTCCTTGTTTAAATGTTATTTGTTTGTTTCTAGGTCCTTCATTGTTCATGGCTTTCACTAGTTTCCATAGTTTGTTTCCATCCCTGTCAAAGTTCAGGTTTTCTGTTTTTTCCCTCCAACAATCTCTTGTTGTTTGATTTACTGTTCTTTTATATTTTGCTGAGATGGCTTTGAGAAAGATGTTCGCTTCAGTTGTTTGTTCTCTCTCTCTCTCTCTCTCTGCTGTCTTCCTGGCATCTTCAACTTTGTCCTCCTAACTTTGTAGTTCTTCAGTCCAGTATGGTTTGTAATTTTTCCTCGCTCCTCTTGGAATAGACTCAGTGGCTGCCTGTATTGTCGCTCTTTCAGACTTTCCACCATTTGCTTCATGTTGCCATATCGTGTATTTATGTTTTCACAATATTTGTCTGTTAGTATGGCAAATCTGTCCCAATCTGCTCGTTTGTAATTCCAGCGAGGCAAAAGCTTTTGCCCCTGTGGAACATACTCCATATTCATTACAAGCTTAATTGGTCTGTGGTCACTACCTGCTAATTGGCCCAGCTCATGGCGATCGATTTTGTGGAGGACGTTTCCTGTGCAGAAAGCTAAGTCTGGAGTAGAAGTGGTAAACCATCTTCTGGAGTAGAAGCTCGGTGTGTCATCCGCTTTGTTAAGTAGATGGAGATTTGAGTCTATTTCCCAGTCCTCCAATTCATCTCCTCCTTTGTCAGTATCTGGGTATCCCCATCTTTCTGAACGGCTATTAAAGTCTCCCACAATAATGCAGTTTGTGTCAGTTATTTTCATGTTTGAGAGTGTAAGGTTCCTTATCTGCTGGGCTATACAGATTGTAGATTCTTATTTTCACGTCCTTTATCATTATATCAACACCTATAATTTCCGTTTGGTTGTCGGAGATCACAGATACTTCGCTGCAAGGTATCGTATTTCGTGTAAGTATTAGAACTCCTCCTTTGTGTCCCTGGCGGTCGAAACGCGTGGCCTGATATCCTCTAACTGAGAATTTGCGATTGGCGTTGAGGTGTGTCTCTTGAATGCATGCCACATCTATTCTATCTTTATGAAGACACTGTGTTCGGGAGACTTTCTTGTTGTAAACTCCTTCGGCATTCCACTGTAGTATGTTGAGTGTCTGGGGTATTTGGTCAATAGCTCTTAACCTACTCCTCTGTGCCTTGACTCCACAGCACAGGGGAAGGTGACCACCAGTAGTCATGGGTGGACCCCCTCGAGGCAGGGGGCCCGGAACTATCACCGCCTTATGGGACCTCGCGGGATTAGCACCATAACGATTAATTTTGATTTGTGAATCATGAATTAAGTTACGTTGCACTGCTTTGTCAAGCCTGTGGCTCAGTACATCCGATTTTGACAAGCATTTATTCGGGGTGCTTTCCCTAGCCTTTGACTGTCCCCAGTATACCTACAAGGCAGCAGGTTTGTGTGTCTCTTCGTCTGGTCCCTCTCCCTTGACCTGTCCAACATGGGTGACCCTACCAGTAGCTGTGCTACCGTCGGCATAGCTCTTGGGGTCATTGGAACGCGCAAGCCCCTCTATCTCGTCACGGTGGACACACAGCAGAGGGGAGTGCTTGAAATGATATTACTCTTTCGAGAATAGATAATAACTGGTTAAACTATTCTACCAGATTAAGAGAATAGTGGGGGGGGGGGGGGGGGGGAAATTGGGTGTTCTCGAAGATAATTAAGTGAGTCATATTCAGTACACATCCATCCATCCATCATGTGCCATGCCGGAAAGCGTGGGCGGTCATGACTCGCCATTTCACTCTATCACCAGAGTCGTGGATCAGCTCAGTGATCATGTCTCGATCATGCCATGTGGCCAAGCCATCCAGGTATTTACTTCTCGGTCTTCCCCTTTGTCTGTTCCCCTCGATCTTGCCAGTTGTCACCAAGTTCTCCAATTCATTTCTTCTCATAACATGCCCAACAAATGTTGACGGTCTACGTCTAAATTACCTAATCAGTTTATGATCTTCATTTGTTTCCTGTAGTACTTGGTCAATGGTTTTTCTGTCTGTCCATGGTTGGTATTCTTTGCATTCTCCTCGGAAACCACATTTCCCCAGCCATCTGATGTTTTTCAGCTTGACTGCTCATTGTCTAAGTTTCACATCCATACAAAAGTACAGGTTCTTTGTAGCACCTCAACACTCTTTTTCTCGTTTTCACTGACATCTTATTATTGGTCAGTATGTTTTTCATCTTGCTAGAAGAGAGTTGATGAAAGAAATAAAAATGAGGTAAGTGAAATATTTCGGCCACATTACAATACATGATATTCACATAAGACCCGTACTGGAGGGCAAAGAGCAAGAGGTAGACAACGATGCATGTGGGAAGATAACATCAATAGATGGACGAAATTCAGCCTGTCAGAATATACAGTCAGAGCTAGAGACATACAGTGTAGGAGATCCATTGCAGCCAACCTTCATTGTGGAGACGGCACCTGATTGATTGAGCCTACCTACACGGTCTCAGATTTGTGTATCGCTTCGTCTAGTCCTACTCATTGACATGTCCGACATGGGAGAACCTAGCAGTAGCTACGCTACCGTTTTCATAGCTCTTGCCTCCACTTTGGCTTGGAAAGAAAGGTGATGGATGGCACGATTCCTGGAAGAGGGGTAAGGGGTCACCCAGCAAGAAGAAGGGTGCTTTCATTTCTCTCTCCTAAACCATAGTTTCCTACTGTGTATCTATCAACTTGATTTCCTACTTTTGCATTGAAGGCCCTTATTATGATGTTTATTTCTGAATTTTTACATTTCTTTAAAGCAGACTCTATGTCATTATAAAATTCTTCTACACCAGTGTTTCCCAACGTGGGGCCCACGCCCCACAGGGGGGCAATTTGACTCTTAAGGGGGGCAATTCGAAAATGGAAGAAATCGGCTGAATATAACAAAACGGGGAGACTTGAGACTGAAGTTAACTAAATTGGAACCTGACATAAGATCTCTTTGCAGCAAGCATCAAGCGCAAGGATCTCACTAAATTTAAATAATAAATCATTACTAATAATTAAAATAATATAGAAAAATCTTTCATTAAAATTATTTTGTACTTGAATTTCAGTTCTCCATTATATGTTTTGAAAATTTACTTACTGTGTTTGCTCAATAATTACCTAGTGATTTCTTCCTAAAACCTATCATTCAAGTTTCTTTAGTGAACATTTCAATTTTTGAATATTAAAAATAATGTATATGTTGAGGGGGGGGGGGGCATGGGGAGGGGGGCAATATGAATTTTAGAAAGGCTTAAGTGGGGCATGGTACAAAAAAGGTTGGGAAACACTGTTCTACACTATATTCACTGGACTCTTCTGTTGGGACATATACTTGAATAACATTTATGCTAAAAGGTCTGCCGCTTAATTTAACTAGTAGAACTCTGTCTGACAGGACCCAATATCCTTAAACAGATTGTGATGTTTGCCGGTCCAAAATAGTTGCTACCCCCTTTGTCGATTTTCTCCTCCAGAATAAATAATGTTAAAATCTTCCTCTATCTTAGTCCATCTCGTTTCGCACATCCCTAAAATATTAATTTTCTCTCTTTCCATTTCTTGTTTGATGTTATCTAATTTTTTCGTCGTCGTCGTCCTAACATCCCATGTTGCTAATTGTAATGACTCTGTCCTTGTCTTGAGATGATCTGTCTTTAAACGAATCATAATGAACTAGGCACATTTAAAGAAGGTAGTATGCCGTTGCTTTCCTTCTATGGCAGTGACCATACTGGTCGGAGACGCCAGCCATTGTCTCGTGAATGAGATCTTCTGCCTAACGTCGCGAAACTTGAGACCATAACCAACAACTATCTGTCGGCTGCCCTCATAATTTCATCCACCACCTGCCTTCCGTGGCTTCTTTTGAACACTTCCAATAAACAAATTCGAAATAACACCACATAATCCACAGGAAAACACTAAAACAGCGTCGTCCCGAAGAATAAACGTTTCACGTCGTCGCCATTTTACCGAAAGCATACCAAAGTGGGAACCATATTATGATAATAATCGGCAATATAATGATCAATGGAAAAAGACACTTGTGTTTCTCAAGAAACCCACTGATGGTTCTGAATCGGCATATTGCAAATTGTGTCGATGTAATATTGTTCCAAGACTTTCAAATCTCGCAAATCATGAAACAACAGTAAAGCATAAGCGGAGCGCGCCATCTTTTTCACACACACACACACACACACACACACACACACGCACGCACGCACACACGCACACACACACACACACACACACACACACACACACTTTCAGTGATGGAAACAAGTTTTAAAAAATGATGATAAAGTCAAATTAGCAGAGTTACAAATTGCTGTTAGCATGGCCTGTCATAGTGATCGTACGCACCATCGATGACTTAGGTGAAATAATGGTAGCCGATGGATGTGGCAGCAGTTTTGGTCAGATAAAATTGCACCGAACGAAGTGCATATCACTAATAAGAAATGTTATTTCACCATCTTTAAAATCTAATCTAATTCTAGGTCTGCAAAACAAGAAGTATACACTCATCCCCATCATTGATGAGTCCACTGATGTCTCGAACCAAAAGTATTCGTGCATTTTAGTTATATACCTCAGCGATAAAATAAATGAAATTACTACTAGTTTTCTAGCAATGCTGTAGTGGAGAGGATGTTTTCCTTTTTAACATGCATAAAAACCAAAGCATGGAATAGACTTCAGTTGTCTCTCTTAGACGCATTTCTATTAGAATTAGAGCAGAACTATTATCTTCAAACAAGTGCTATAGGGAATTTTTTCCTTCATCCAAAATATTGAATTCTTATTCTTCTTTCGTTCGCCTGAAACATGTCTATAACTGCAATGTTGTCTCTTGTATGAATCTAACAGTCTTTTTTAGTTCACTCAGCGGTCCATAGAGTTTATCTTCCACTGTTGTCTCTCTAGGCCAAAAGGTTCGCCTGGATATGTTGTAGTCTGGGCAGTCTTGGAGTATGTGCTCTGCTGTCTGCGACGCCAAACTACATGTGCACATGGCTGAGTCACAAATCTTGAATTTTGTATACATGTGGTTGCGTAATCTATTGTGCCTGTTCTTAGGCGCAGAAGCATGACCTGTTCTGGTCTGTCCATAACGTGGTAGTCGTCTTGAGTAGGGTTTGGTGGCCTTCTGATTGATTTGATCATTCTTTTCTTTTGGTGGTATGTAACGGGAACATCAGGCTGTTCTTCTTTGGCTCCTTCCTTAGCCAATTGATCAGCTCTGTCGTTTCCGGGTACTCCACAGTGGGATGGTATCCACTGTATGGTGACCTTATGCTGACTGCTAAGTTCAGAAAGTAGTGTCCTTAGAACTGGCAATTTCCCAGACAAGAACGACTCTATTACTGATTTTGCATCTGTCAATATCAACACAGGTTGTGTACCATGGCTGGTGTTTTGTAATTTCTCTGTTGCTATCTTGATTTCCTCAATTTCAGCATCATAGTTATGGCAGTACTTTCCTGTTGTAACCCTGGCCGTGTCCGTAGTATTATTTGGGTATTCTATGTACACTCCCACTCCTCCATTTCGAACAGCATTTTAAGCTGACCCATCTGTGTAGACTCGGATCCAGAGATCCTGTGGGTATTCTGCATCAAGGAAGCTGGGAGAGGCTGTTCTGCGCTGTACACTGTTTTGTTCTTCCTTGTCAAATATTCCTCTCACTTTTGTCTGGATTTGTAGCGATAGTCTATGTTCATCTTTCCATGGGGTTATCTCTGGAATAGTTGTCAGGGGGATGCCACATGTGGGAAGATCGGTGGTTTCTCTGTAGAGTCGTTTTGCCTGGTGGATAAAACTACTTCTTTTCAACCGCCCGATAGCTAAGTTTTCACATCGATTCTTCATAGGGTGGCCAGGCAAGCTGAGGAACTTTTCTGCTTGTATTAGTGTTTTTATATCTCTGCATTCTCTCAGTGCTTGTGTCCTCCCTATTTTCTCCATGGGGGTTGATCTCTTTCCTCCTGTGATGACTCTAAGAGCTTGATAATATATTTCAGGTGTGGTCGTATGCTCTGTTGATAAACTTTGCTAAGTATTTTCCCACTGGCTCCCCACTTAGCTTTCTCATGATGACTATTTTCCTTCTGGCTTTTGCTACTGCTTTTTAAAATATGTTTTATCCATGTCAGCCTGTCGTTGAATGTTAATCAATGTTGTTATTGTTACACCAAGGTATGTAGAAAACTGTTGAATGATTTCAAAGCTGAAATTTTATATTCTAAGGAATCTTGTAATGAATCTCTCAACAATGAAGAGGAATACTTATTTGAAGAAGAGGTTTTCGTGTTAAGTAAATATATTTTTAATTGATATTTTTATTGGGTAATGTTTGGCTGCCGGTCTCTCTGGCCGAGGGGTTACAACACTTTCTCCGTAATCCTGTTTATCACGCAGTCTCGTAGCGGGCGAGAACTGGGAGCGGTTCTACCCCCGCTGTTGACTTGCGGGATAACTGAGCCGGCCGCTCAGAAAGCAATGGCAAACTACTGAGCGTAATCTTGCCAAGAAATCAACAGACAGCTGAAAGATGCTGCTGTTGACAGCGATGTCCTGTAAAGGATATGCGAATTTAAAAAAAAAAATGTTTGGCTATTTTGTTGGCTTTTTTATTTCTCGACTTGGCTTTATTTGACCGCAGTGATCTGGCAACCCCGTGCGCAGCCGCAGCGCATAAACACTTCGTAAACAAAATGACGACTGTACTTACGGAGTGTACAACCGAAGAGCAACGTGCTGTTGTGCGTTTTTTGTCGGCAAAAGGACTGTCTGCAAAGGACATTCATAAGGAAATGCTTCCTGTTTATGCTGACAAATGTTTGTCCCCTAAAGCGGCATCACTTCAAGAGGCAAGCTTTCATTAGAATCACGTTCAGCAGATTATTTTTATATATTTTATTACTGTACACTACTCTAATAAATTACTACGTATTTTAGTAAGTAGTACTAGTAGTAGCCGGTCTCTCTGGCTGTGGGGTTACAACACTTTCTCTCTGTAATCCCGTTTATCACGCAGAGTCTCGTAGCGGAGCGAGAGCTGAGGCGGTTCGACCCCCGCTCGTGACTTGCGGGAAACTGAGCCGGCCGCTCAGAAAGCAATGGCAAACTACTGAGCGTAATCTTGCCAAGAGATCAACATACAGCTGAAAGATGCTGGTGTTGACAGCTAAGTCCTGTAAAGGATATGCTAAAAAAAATAAATAAAAAAAAAAATAGTAGTAGTGAATATTTAAAAAAATTGGATTTTAACTTTATCAAACACTCACAGTTGGATACAGATGAGATTGACAAGACAAATCCAACGGTATCTCAACGATGATTGTACGTCAATTCTAAGCGGAGTTATTAATATTAATCGTGATCTCTACTAAAGAACAAACAAAACCAACTCATTGGACAAATGAACCAGTACTAAAGAACAAACATGGGTACTTTTGCTTTCTTTAACTCCAAACAAAAGGGGATCCCAGGGTATGACGTCACATCCAGGGGTTCCCTGTGTTGCGCCGAACATTCAGGGGGTTTCCGTGTGTTGCGCCGTAGCTCGATGCGCAATTCTATGCGGCGGCGGTGGTGCGCTATTCTTTCACTTTCCGGTTAGGATTAGGGTTAGTGTGTGTACCCTAACCCTAATCCTAACCCTACCCCCTAACCCTAACCGGAAAGTGATTGCAGGACCGATGCAAATGAGGATCAAGGGAGACAGAAACGGTTGCCACAGCCCAAAGAAACAACACTGTGGTGTGGGGCAATTGAAACACACTCCACCCGAACACAGAGGAGATCACCGTCGGCGCTAAATATAGCTGGTGACTCTAAATATAGCTGGCAAAGTTTGTTTGGGGTGAAAGAAAGCAAAAGTACCCAAACATGTATCAATAAGTGCTAAGAAGAAAGGGTACTTTTGCTTTCTTTCACCCCAAACAAACTTTGCGAGCTATATTTAGAGTCACCAGCTATATTTAGCACCGACGGTGATCTCCTCTGTGTTCGGCTGGAGTGCGTGTCAGTGCGTTTCAATTGCCCCACATCACAGTGTTGTTTCTAACGAACCTAGCAAGATGTATATTTTATTGTCCGTATTGGTAAAAGGAAAGTCACAGCCACATTCCTGTTTCGATAGGATGTGGCGTGACCTAATTAACAATTTAATATGGCCGCCAATTGAGTATTATTTATTAAATGATCCTTCCCCCCAAAAAAAATGAAAATATACTTACATTTCCTTGATCTGTTCACTATACACTGCATCAGCTTTCTTTTGTTGATAACATTTCCTGCAAAATATAGAATGTTAGTAACTTGCATAAATTCAGCGATCACAAATAATTTATCTCTACTTATTTGCTCTATAATTACAAAAATATAAACAAAATAAAATAACACAAAATAGTCCAGCTTTACACAACAAAATTACGAAACGTCCAGGACGATTTTGCAACCAGCCTTTATCAACAAACAAATACAAACACAAAACACAACATATAACCACGGAGAACACCCTCCAGTGACTACATTAAGGCATAAGAATGGGATGAGAAGAATAAAAAGCTGAAAATAATCGGAGCAATTAAGAGAAAATTAAAATTTGAAAAAAAGATTTTGCTACTTATTTACTTATCCTCAGAATCCCAATGCATTGAATTGTGTTATTGAGGTTGTATGAGAGCAGACCACCTGTAATCCACACAATACGGGTTGGCACAGCAAGATTATTATACTGTGTGGCACTGATGTGTAACACCCAGGTTGTCTCTTGCTGTGTGTGAGTGCATGTCCCAGAATGAAAATCATGGAACAACATATACCAGAGACAGCATGGATGATGGATATACTGCGGTTGTGTCAACCACAGCTTCTCACGTTGCTGCTCATTGCAAGAGATAAAGAACAGATAGGTGTGTACCAGAGACAGCACGGATGATGGATATACTGCGGTTGTGTCAACCACAGCTTCTCTCATTGCAAGAGATAAAGAACAGATAGGTGTGTACCAGAGACAGCACGGATGATGGATATACTTCAGTTGTGTCAACCACAGCTTCTCACGTTGCTGCTCATTGCAAGAGATAAAGAACAGATAGGTGTGTATGAGAGACAGCACTGATGATGTATATACTGTGGTTGTGTCAACCACAGCTTCTCTCGTTGCTGCTCATTGCAAGAGATAAAGAACAGATAGGTGTGATTGAGAGCTAGCAACGTAACAAATGAGACACATTTTCTACACTCACATTATGTAACAAAAATTCATAAATACAACGGCGGAACAGAACATCATATTTGCCTTTTCTCTTGGTCTTGATTACCTTGCTATCTTCTACTTTCTCTTCCAGCATGGCAATGTCATGTTCATAGTGTACTGTTGTTTCTCCTACACTTTTTTTTTACTTCCCTTCGTTTTGTTGCATGCAGTTCTTTCAATCTTTGTTTATCCAACCTGGCAGTCTTTTTAAAGTCATCATGTCTCTCCTTTTGTAGGTTAACTTTTATTCTGGCGTCCGCAACCATTCTAGATAGCTGGTAATTGATTGCCAATACCTTCTTATTTTCTTTTTAGCTGGTATCTAAGGTGAATCAATAAGTTATCTCGGCACAGTCATAACATCTGATGGGAGATGCCTTGAAGAGATTACAAGAATTGCCATTGTGGAGGTAGCCTTTTGCATGATGAAAAACATACTGACCAATAAAAAGATATCAGTTGAAATGAGAAAAAGAGTGTTGAAGTGCTACACATAGAACCTATACTTTTGTATGGATGTGAAGCGTGGACAATAAGCAGTCAAGCTGAAAAACAACTGATGGCTGTGGAAATGTGGTTTCTGAGGAAAATGCAAGGAATACCATGGACAGACAGAATAACCAATGAACAAGTCCTTCAAGAAACAAATGAAAATCGTAAGCTGATTAGAGTCATTAGATGCAGAAAGTCGGAATTTTTGGGGCATGTTATGAGAAGAAATGACTTGGAGAACTTGGTGACGACTGGCAAGATTAAAGGGAAGAGACCAAGGGGAAAACCGAGAAGTAAATACTTGGATGGCTTGGCCACATGGCATGGTCAAGACAGGAACACAGAGCTGATCCATGACTGGTGATCGAGTGAGATGGCAGAACATGACCGCCCACGCTTATCTGCATAGCACATGATGGATGGTATCTAAAGTTGTTTTTAGAACAATTACTGTCTTTAAATAGTCTAGATCCTGCAGTTTTTTCAAATCATCATCATGCTTTTCCTTCACATCTCTATATTTCAACCTCCAATGAATTGCTGACTGTCTTCTTTTTGATCATCTCATTCAGTCTTCTCACAGAAAATTGTAATGTCTTCCTCTTAGGTGGAGCTTTGAGAATCCCTTTTATCTGCTCACGTAAACATTTGTTCTTCTTTTCCATGTTCATAATAGTGCGTTGCTTGTTGACACAGCTGTAACAGTCTGTAGTTTCTTCGGTGACTGCAATTTACAGGACGCTGAAAAAGAAGGTGATGAAGAAAAATGTGCTGATTGTGATATGTCTGATTGTAACAGTGTATTTAATGGTAGTGTGTAGGTTGATTCTGGGTGCTGTGTTGGTGATGTATGTCCAGGCTGTGGCAAAGCAGGTGTGACAGGCAGAGTCTTGAATGTCACATGAAATGGTTCAAGAAAGAGTGTGACAAGTGATGGCTATTCTTTGGTTAAATGCAGTTTTTTTTTTTTCAGAATTAATTTGTTAAATACATGCAAATTACTAGTAAGAGTACCTTCCTGTAATAGCTTGCCTGGTTCGTTCGCATGAACGATACTCCTGACTTCTGTCAGCACATCAGGTACAGCACCACCATCTACTGTCAATAGCTGAGTAATGTAGCCTTTCAGGATAGGGTATCCAGCTTCAAACACTGACAAGTGTTTTCTGAAATGCATAGCAGTCCACTTTGCCATGTTCAGTAGTCTAATTCTAAAGAAAAAATGTGTATAATGTATAACATTCATGAATAAGTATGTTACTGAAATTAATGTAACATATGTGCAACATGTAACATCATCTAGTTATTCTAAATGTTCAGGAAATGTGGCCGTGATTGTCAAAAGTAAAAGTAAAATTGATTCTGATTCTATCGTCTATTGTGGGGTTAGATAAAAATGTCTCATAAAACAGACTATCACAATGTAAAACAGAAAATGAAAGATGCAAAAATAAAAGTTACATTGGTTGTGAATTTAAAAAAAAAAAACTGTCTCACCGTATTTGATTTACATCCGATTATTCATGTACTGCACTGTTTGAAAAAAAAAAAAGTATTAATCTTTACAGGTTTGTATAGACACATCTGAAAAGTTTTAAAATAATTTTCAGACATGTCAAATGGTGAAAACTTACACACGTAAACAGATAAATGATTACTATCAATTAAACTTCTATTCTGTTTAATTTTAGTAATTAATCTGACGGTTCAAATTATAAAATAATGGGTGTTGCCATAGATAGAATTTTGCGAAATGGATGTACTATTTCATTCTCAATCTAACTGGCTATGCTATACTAAAAAAAAATTATCCCTAACAAAATCAGAAGCAGTAATTGTTGAAACTCTTCACATATATGAACAATTGAATGGAGAATCCAAAAGTGCAATAAAAAGTCTACTTTTATTTATCATACTTGAGTTATATGAAAAATTAGCTTACCGGGCATCAAATATTGAAATTTACTCCACGGAGAAATAACGTTTAGCCACAAAGGTTTGCAGTCTAGCAGACAGGCCACTTAATGCAATTTTTAGAGTTGTTTCCTGCAAAGTTTAACCGGTTATTTCCGAATACATCCAATCAGAAGCAAGCATGGGTACCCCCAGGCATAGAACCGGATGTCGCGAGAAACTTTATGCTAATTAGGTCAAAACCTTACCCCGACCATTTTACGATATGCCGACTATTGACATTGCTACTATTAGTTAGCTGACTTTGTTAGGAAAAAATGTTTAGTATAGCATAGCCAGTCTGATTGAGAATGAAATAGCACATCCATTTCGCAAAATTCTATCTATAGCGATACCCATTATTTTATAATTTGAACCATCAGTTTAATTACTAAAATTAAACAGAATAGAAGTTTAATTGATAGTGTTATCAATTTACGTGTGTAAGTTTTCACCATTTGACATGTCTGAAAATTATTTTTAAAGTTTTCAGATGCGTCTATACAAACCTGTAAGGAGTACTTTAATACTGTTTTGTTTTTTTCAGACAGTGCAGTACATAAATAATCAGATTTAAATAAAACACTGTGAGACAGTTATTTTTTGTTTTTGTTAATTTGGAACCACATTTCCTGAACGTTTAGAATAGCTAGATGATGTTACACGTTGCATATATGTTAAATCAATTTCAGTAACATACTCATTCGTGAATGTTATACATTATACACATTTTTTCTTAAGAATTAGACTACTGAACATGGCAAAGAGGACTGCTATGCATTTCAGAGAACACTTGTCAGTGTTTGAAGCTGGATACCCTATACTGAAAGGCTACATTACTCAGCTATTGACAGTAGATGGTGGTGCTGTACCTGATGTGCTGACAGAAGTCAGGAGTATCGTTCATGTGAACGAACCAGGCGAGCTATTACAGGAAGGTACTCTTACTGGTAATTTGCATGTATTTAACAAATTAATTCTGAAGAAAAAAAAACTGCATTTAACCAAAGAATAGCCATCACTTGTCACACTCTTTCTTGAACCATTTCATGTGACATTCAAGACTGCCTGTCACACCTGCTTTACCACAGCCTGGACATACATCACCAACACAGCACTATAACAATCAGACATATCACAATCTGCACAGTCTTCTTCATCACCTTCTTTTTCAGTGTCCTGTAGATTGCAGCCACAGAAGAAACTAAAGAGAGACTGTGACAATTGTGTCAACAAGCAACGCACTATTATGAACATGGCAAAGAAGATTGAATGTTTTCGTGAGGAGGTAAAAGGAGTTCTCACAATTTTCTGTGAGAAGACTGAATGAGACGATCAAAAGGAAGACGCAGTCAGGAATTCATTGGAGGTTGAAATATTGAGATGTGAAGGAAAAGCACCATGATGATTTGAAAAAACTGCAGGATCTGGACTATTTAAAGAAGACAGTAATTGTCCTAAAAACAACTTTAGATACCAGCTTGCAAGAAAATAAGAAGGTATTGGCAATCAATTAACAGCTATCTAGAATGGTCGCGGACGCCGGAATAAAAGTTAACCTACAGAAGGAGAGACATGATAACTTTAAAAAGACTGCCAGGTTGGATAAACAAAGATTGAAAGAACTGCATGCAACAAAACGAAGGAAAGTCGAAAAAAGTGTAGAAGAAACAACAGCACACTATGAACATGACATTGCCACGCTGGAAGAGAAAGTAGAAGATAGCAAGGTAATCAAGACCAAGAGAAAAGGAAAATATGATGTTCTGTTCCGCCGTTGTATTTATGAATTTATTTTACATAATGTGAGTGTAGGAAATGTGTCTCATTTGTTACGTTGCTGTCTCTCATACACACCTATCTGTTCTTTATCTCTTGCAATGAGAGAAGCTGTGGTTGACACAACTGCAGTATATTGATCATCCGTGCTGTCTCTCGTACACACCTATCTGTTCTTTATCTCTTGCAATGAGCAACGTGAGAAGCTGTGGTTGACACAACCGCAGTATATCCATCATCCATGCTGTCTCTGGTATATGCTGTTCCATGATTTCCAATCTTTGACATGCACTCACACACAGCAAGAGACAACCTGGGTGTTACACATCAGTGCCACACAGTATAATAATCTTGCTGTGCCAACCCGTATTGTGTGGATTACAGGTGGTCTGATCTTATACAACCCCAATAACACAATGCATTGGGATTCTGAGGATAAGTAGCAAATATCTTTTTTCAAATTTTCATTTTCTCTTCATTGCTGCCATTTTTTAAAGCTTTTTATTCTTCTCATCCCAATCTTATGCCTTAATGTAGTCACTGGAGGGTCTTCTCCGTGGTTATATGTTGTGTTTTGTGTATGTATTTGTTTCTTGATGAAGGCTAGTCGCAGCAACGTCCTGGACGTTTGATAATTTTGTTCTGTAAAGCTGGATTACTTTGTGTTGTTTTATATTGTTTATATTTTTTGTAATTATAGAGCAAAAAAGTATAAATAAATTATTTGTGACTGCTTAATTTATGCAAGTTACTAACTTATTCTATTATATTGCAGGAAATGTTATCAACAAAAGAAAGCTGATGCAGTGTATAGTGAACAGATCAAGGAAATGTAAGTACATTTTCATTTTTTGTGTGGAGGATAATTTAATAAATAATACACAATTGGCGGCCATTTTAAATTGTTAATTAGGTCACAGCACATCCTATCAAAACAGGAATGTGGCTGTGACTTTCCTTTTTACCAATACGCACAATAAAATATACATCTTGCTAGGTTCGTTAGCAATGCAACAGACATTTAACCCTTTACAGGGCAGATGCTTGTCCTTTTTGTAGCCCTGAACGGGCAAGATTTTTTCAGGTTCGGTAAAATTTCGGGTCGCGTTAGTAAAAACATCACAAATAAGGTGTTAGTCAACCGATTTTAGTTAAATAAACAACACAATGAAGGGAAAAGCATGCAGAATATGTTACTCACGTAATTGTTGTCGGTAATCCATATATGAACACAAATATTTACGAAATACGGCATGTTGTTTGTGATTTTCCGTCATCTATACGGCAATTTACAAACACATTTTCAGAATCATAATCACTTTCTTTAAAGTCCGACTCAGACTGCTAATGCAAAGTAACGCTTTGCACTAATATCTAGCTCCAATTATTAGTCAACTTCGTGCCCTTTAATGTCACTTAAATTGAACAGAGCGAAATCTTGGCTATCACTTGAAGAATCGCCGAAATCCGTTTTGAAAAACAGCGTAAAAACCCCGAAAACTATCAAAAAAAGTCTGTAACAGTCCGTTAAAATTCATAGTACGTGCTTTACAAATGGCGGCCACGTTGTCAAGCTATCGGCGAAAGCGAAAGTAGCCGTCGGAAGTATCGGAAAGTCGAGAGATCGCGTTTTTACAATGCATAATAGTATCGGCCGGTTTGAGACGTTTTGCCCATTTAACGTATCGGACGGAAATGGGCTGTCCACCCTGTAAAGGGTTAATGAATAATTCACAATTGGTGGCCATTTTAAATTGTTAATTAGGTCACAGCACATCCTATCGAAAAATAGATAATATGTCAAGTTAGGCCTTGCCACCCCGGATGCAATGATATATGTTATTACGTTGTCCGTTTAAAAATAAACAAGTCACGGTAATAGAAGGCAGAATGTCTCAGCTTCCAATTTATTGAGCCGTGATAAAATCTCCCCCATTTCTTAAGACCCCTCTACACTTCCTTGTTGTAGATCACGACACAAAATTATTAATAACTCCGCTTAGAATTTACGTACAACCTTCGTTGAGATACCGTTGGATTTGTCTTGTCAATCTGTATCCGACTGTGATTGTTTTATAAATAAAAACCCAATTTTTAAATATTGTCTATATATGCTACACAGGGAGAGGCTGACAGATAGATTATCAGATTGATACTGATGTTGTGCTGTTGTATTCCAAAAATTACTAATTTAATATTATAACATTCTATATTCCCCCAATCTCAAAACTGAGAGGGAAGACCAGGAGAACATTTAATCAGATAACAGTGGGAACGATTAGTAGTATGACTCTTCACTGGTTGTTGCACGGGAGGACTGAGCACGTATGGGAATGTCCTGAGTGCACTGATGTCGGTTCTTGGCTCAACTCAATTCTATATTCCCGAAAATGGGTGTGTTGTGGGTTCTGTTGCCCACGTGTAGGTAGTAAGTAAAGTAAAAGAGCCTTTTCTACGCCTAGAAGGGTATTGGGTAAGTGACCCTAGCCCCATATTTTTACAGATTGATCGGCACTGAATGGGTGATGTTAATGAAACTACTGTAGTATAATAGTGTAGTGGCTAGCCGCTCGCTGATGGTCATGCATTTCATTTCCAATAGTATTTTTGTTTTTTTGCATATCTTACTTACAGGACATCGCTGTCAACACCAGCAGTGCTGTTGTTGATATCTTGGCATGTTTACATTCAGTAGTTTGCCATTGCTTTCTGAACAACCGGCTCCCATACCATCACATTAAAACCCAGCACGACACGGTCTGCTGCCAAATTGGTCGCAGCTGTGTTTTGAATGCAGGTAAGCGGAATTACGAACCGCGTCCACGGAGACCTGCCATTTCCAATTTAGGGATATGTTACTTTTAATATATTTTCTTTATTCGTGTTGAGAAGTTTATTTTATTATTCCTGTTTTATTTTGTACATTAGCAAAGTTTGCAGTGACTTGAAATAAATAAACAGCATGTTTTGTTATCCCTTCATTAGCAATTTAATACTGCAGCAGAGGAGGTGGAAAAACTGTCAAAAGATCCCCCATATGCAGAAAAATTGTCAGTATATGGTTTGTACAAGCAAGTAACAGTTGGGGACTCTAATATAGGCAAGTCAAGTGTTATTCTTGTTCTGTAATGTAAATTTTTTCCAGCAGCAACATTGATCATTGAATGGGTTCATGCTGATACACTGTACAAGTTTGATTGATTCTCATTATTCTTGTCCTTGGTGTTAACTAGCCAAACATTTAGATGTTCATTAGTAAAATATTCGCTTGTTAAATATCAAAAGTAAGCACGCATGCCCACTGGCCCATTGGTCATGTGTTCAAATCCCCTTTAAGGTGGGGATGTTTTCAGTGCTCCAGCCCTAGGTTAACCCAAGCTATAATGGGTACCAGGCCTGCTGGCCCGTGTTCAAATCCCCTTCAAGGTGAGGATGTTTTCAGTGCTCCCGTCCCAGGCTAACCCAGGATACTAGGAAGTTCAGAGACGTAACGGTGGCTGGCCAGGTATTGACCACATCTCCCACTGAGAGCTGATTGGTGTAAAAATATGGGACTTGCACCATATACCCAGTACACCTCATTGTGTGAAGAGGGTTCTTTACTTGACCTTTTTAAATAGCATATCATTTATTTATAAAATCACATTTTTAGATATTAATAAGGAAAGCATATAGTTGTTAAATAGCAAAACATTTTTGTTTTTACCCGGCACCTTGACATCTTGATAGATGATTGTAAAGTGGAGTTATACCTCTCCATAGCACAAAGCCTGGACTGAACTTAGAGACTATGTGCTGCCCTTGCAGCTTGATCCCTCTCTCAGCCTGCCTAGTTTACTCCAGAGGAAAGATAACATCAATACGCTTGGAACAAGACAAGCTGCAGAAGTTGCTGGATCAGCAAAGCAATGCTCTGTCTGTCTCCCTGTGGGAGCTTCCATCCTAGACCAGATGCCAACCAAGGCTATGACATTTAGTTTTTAGGTTGCATTTCCTCATAACCCTCCCAGTGCCATTGGCACAATGTGGTGTGTTGGGTCTAGTGAACACCGCCCAACATTTGGCGCTAACAGAAAGCAGGTAGTACCACCTACTGTTATACAGTATCAGTCATATCTGACTAAAACCTGACTCGTAAAACATTTATTTAGTTGTTAATTGGCAAATTGTTATTAATGAGCAAACTATTTAGTTGTTAATAGGAAGTCATCGTGGGCGAAGGGTTTAACGCACTCATGCTTCAACTTTCTCTGGTGACCGTGGTACACAGTTCGTTCCACATGCTGATCAGTTGGACTCGGATGTTGACTTCTCGTGCTTGACTGACTTAATTACAAGTATTTCAGAAGTCAGAGTGAGTTCGCCAGATGGGGAGGGACACTGGTAATAGGAAAAGCTAGCGCCCCACACACACACACAGACAGACAGAATCAGTCCAGCTCATTGCCTAGTAGTAGCAACTACTTGTAGCAGCAACACATGTATGGACTACACTCAAGTTTTAAAAAAGAAACAGTTGTTGATTGGCAAAACATTTAGATGTTAACTGGCAACACTTTTGTTGGCTTGTCCTGACTTTGAATTTCTTTATTAGCTTCTGTGTATTTGTCATGGGCTCTGACTTAAGCATCTTTGGTTTTGCTATTATTTTAAATCATCTTTAAATTGTTCCAGTCTTCTATTTTTTAAGGGGGTTTTCAGGCGTTGTCTATTCTTTATGTGTTTGTTCTAAGTTCTATTTTGCCAAGGCTTTTCAAATACGATTCATTCCAAATGCTGTTAACCTGCTGTCAGCAGCCTTCGGTACTCACCTTGTCTACTAACTGGTGACCTGAATCTGCACCTCTAAAACCTTTCACTTTATGTTGAGATGGTATCAATTTCATGTTAACACACATGTGATCAATTTCTTCTTCTTCTTCTACGTTCGTCCAGAATGTTGTTTTGGACGTAATTGCATTGTGCTTGTTTACAGCAGAGCTGCGATATTTGAACCTTTCGGCCGACATATCCGACTTCTTCAGGCATTTGTTGGCCGGGTTACCTACCCAGGGTGATCGGGTGATACCCATTTTACTTTATGTATTCTTTTATGGCGACAAGATGAAGCGTTACTTTTCGGAGGGATGCTATTTAGTGTTTTTCATTGGATTTCGTGTGATTTCCTTTGGATTCCCTGTGAATAGTGTTTCCCTGTGGATTATGTGATGTTATATTGTGTTCCTTTTATTGGAAGTTTTCAAAAGAAGCCACGGAAGGCAGGTGGTGGATGTAATTTTGAGGGCAGCCGACAGATATTTGTGGGTCATGGCCTCGAGTTACACGATGGCAGGCAGAGGAACTCGTCTTGAGTCAATGGCTGCGGTCTCCGACCAGTAAGGTCACTGCCATAGAGGAAAGCAACGGCAAACTACCTCTTTAAAAGTGCCTAGTATATCATGATTCGCTTAAAGGCCGATCATCGCAAGACAAGGACAGAGACGTTAAAATTAGCAACTTGGAACGTTAGGACGTTAAACAACGACGGAAAATTAGAGAACATAAAACAAGAAATTGAAAGGGAAAAAATTAATATTTTAGGTATGTGCGAAACGAGATGGACAGGAGCAGGCATCAAGATAGAGGAAGATTTCAAGATTATTTATTCTGGAGGTGAAGATCGTCATAGGGGAGTGGCAATTGTTCTGGACCGGGAAACATCAAAATCTATTCAAGGATATTGGGCAGTGTTGGACAGAGTTCTACTAGTTAAATTAAGCGGCAGACCTTTTAGCATAAATATTATTCAAGTATATGCCCCAACAGGAGAATCCAGTGAAGATAGTGTAGAAGAATTTTATAATGACATAGAGTCTGCCTTAAAGAAATGTAAAAATTCAGAAATAAACATCATAATAGAGATAGATACACAGTAGGAAACTATGGTTTAGGAGAGAGAAATGAAAGAGGATACAGACTCGTAGAGTGGGCAAAAGAACAGGAAATGATTGTAGGAAACACCTGGTTCAAACAACACCCTAGAAGATTATGGACATGGAGGAGTCCTGATAGCAGAACTAGAAACCAGATTGACTACATTCTGATTAGCAGAAGATTTAGAAACGCATTAACAATAACAAAAACAGTTCCCAGTGCTGATTGTTATAGTGACCACAGATTACTCACAGGAACATTGAGGATAAAGTTGAAGAAAGTCAAGTATATAACAGGAAACACTAAATATGATTTGTGTACATTGAGTAATGACAAGGAAATACAAAACAAATTCAACATAGAAGTACAGAACAGATTTGAAATTTTGTCTGATCTAGAGATCCTATTCCAGGATGTGGATGATCAATGGGAAACGTTGAAGAATTCAATCAATGTGGCTGCAGAAACAACTATTCCAAAATTAAAGAAGGTGGGTCGTAAGAAATGGATGACTGAAGGAATTTTACACCTCATGGAAGTAAGAAGACTCAACAAAAATAATTCTGTCAAATATGAAGAAATTCACAGACAAGTCAGAACATTATGTAAGGAGGCAAAAGAAGCATGGCTTGAGGAAAAGTGCTTAGAAATTGAAAGCCAACACAACAGTCAAAATACCAAATTAGTGCACAAAAGAATTCAGGAACTTACTAATAAAAGAACAAGTACATCAACAGGGTGTCTAAAAACTGAAGATGGCAAAATCATAATAGAAAAAGACCAGATTCTACAGGTATGGACAGATTATGTGAAACACCTTTATGATGATAACAGAGACGAACAGTATGATATTAGATTTAATAATGAAGGACCGCCAATTTTGGAGATGGAGGTTCAAAATGTTCTTAAGCATATTAAAGCTGGTAAGGCCCCCGGTGCAGATAACATCACATCAGAAATGATTAAAGCTTTAGAAGAATTTGGACTAGATCAAGTCACCAGACTGCTGAACACATTATATGATACTGGAGATATACCTCCTGAATTATGTAACTCTATATTTATTGCAATCCCAAAGAAATCAGGAACCTTGGAATGTGATCAACATAGAACAATTAGTATAATGAGTCACATCACAAAGATTTTGCTAAGAATTATCATGCAAAGAATGAGGAAGAAGATACAACCTGAAATAGGGGAAGAACAATGCGGGTTTGTAGAAGGAAAGGGTACAGTAAATGCTGTGTATATGCTGCGAACAGTTATTGAACGTGCTATAGAAGTAAACAAGGATATACATCTTTGCTTTATTGACTATACAAAGGCTTTTGATAGCATTAGACATGTCAGCATGGTGGATATGCTTGCAGATCTACAAATTGATGGGAAAGACATTAGATTTATAAAAAACATATATTGGAAACAACAAGCTGCAATAAGGATTGATAATGAAGTGGGACAGTATCAGCCAATTAGGAGAGGTGTTAGGCAGGGATGTGTGATGTCTCCAGATCTTTTTTCCCTGTACAGTGAAAATATTTTCAGAAATGTAGAGGATATAAATGGAATCAGCATTGGAGGTCGAAACATCAATAACATTAGATATGCAGATGAGACAGTATTAATTGCAGACAATGCGCAGGACCTGCAACAATTAGTAGATGCGGTTGTTGTACACAGTGAGCAACTGGGGTTAGAATTAAATTGTAAAAAGACTCAGGTTATGGTCGTCAGTAGGAAGGAAGAAGTGCCACAATGTAATATACAAGTAAATGGAAATATTCTTCAACAAGTGAATCGGTACAATTATCTTGGAACAGTTATAACATCTGATGGGAGATGCCTTGAAGAGATTAGAACAAGAATCGCCATGGCGAAAGTAGCCTTTAGCAAGATGAAAAACATTCTGACCAATAATAAGATGTCAATTGAAAGAGAAAAAGAGTGTTGAGGGGATACATAGAGCCTGTTCTTTTGTATGGATGTGAAACTTGGACAATGAACAGTCAAGCTGAAAAGCATCTGATGGCTGCAGAAATGTGGTTTCTGAGGAAAATGCAAAGAATACCATGGACAGACAGAAAAACCAATGACCAAGTACTACAGGAGACAAATGAACATCGTAAACTGATTAGAGAAATTAGACGTCGACAGTCAAAATTTTTTGGACATGTTATGAGAAGAAATGGATTGGAGAACTTAGTGACAACTGGCAAGATCGAGGGGAACAGACCAAGAAGAAGACAGAGAGGAAAATACCTGGATGGCTTGGCCACATGGCATGGACGAGACAGGAACACTGAGCTGATCCACGACACTGGTGATCGAGTGAAATGGCGAGTCATGACCGCCCATGCTTTCCGGCATGGCACATGATTGATTGATTCTTTTATGTGGATAAACACTTCTGCCTCTAACATATTGATTCACTGCCTAACAGTTGGTAAATAGTTCTTCATTTTCATTCATTACACCTAGTCCTCCCCATGCTCTCTTCATTGCCTATGTTATTTGATCCCATCTCAGCATTCAGGTCACCCATCAAAATGTTATTTCCACTTCTTTGATTACCCATAGTGCTTTGAAGTGTCATGTAAAATTCTTCCTTAACCGATTCATTCGTATTTGTTGTGCGTAACATCCACATTTATATTTACTTTCTTGTTTGTGGTTTTAAATGTTGCTGCTATTATTGTAAGACTCACTGCTTCCCACTCAATTAGCGCTTTCTCTGTCTCATCAGATAACATTATGGCCACACCTTCACTGTGAGGGACATTTTTCTCTGTTTATCCAGAGAATAGCACTGTTTCCAGTGTGTTTAGAAGCTTTTAGCTTGCTCCATTCCATTTTACTTTGCATAATCCCTGAATGCTAGTCCTATATTTCACTTCTTCAAACACCTGTGCTCTCATTCCCAATCCATACATAGTTCTTACATTCCAGGTGGCAATTCTTGAAATTGTTGTAGATAAAAAGAGGTAAGGCGGCGATCCAGATCTTTATGGCTATCTCTTTATTATGTCATATTTCTTCTAGAAGAGCCTTTTTCCATTTTGGTTTGGCTGTGTTCTTCTTTCCTTATCTGTAAATATGCGCATAGGTGGTTGTAATTTTACAACTAATATTTTCAACAGAATGGGACAACCAGTCACTCGCCAACCCTTCTAGTTTTACTATTATCAGATTTTCTCAGTGTATTCTCTTGTATAGACTTGTTCTTGGTAGGTCGGACCTTGCATCTAAAGTGTTCTACAGGATGGGCCAACCTTCCCCAGCCGCATCTTACGACATGTATGAAGTTTTCAGTGTTACTATACTTTGCTTCACTTAAGGGCCTTGGTAACACATCTGTGAATATTTTTCTACATAGTGTTAATTTCTCCATTCCACCTCTTCTCTTGATTTGCCCCATACATTCCAATTGTTTTTTTTGTTTTTTTTAAATCAGTTTTTATAAGTGATCAAGTAACACAATAGCTGAGCGTGCTTTCAGTGTCCACAGTATTTTCAAAATGCTTCTCAGAACCACATCTCCAGTGCCTCAATTTTCTTCACCATTCCATTATTCTTTATTCCACATACACATCCATAGGGAAGACTCTGTATACACTATTATATAAATATAGCATGTTTGTTTTTGTGTATAAATGATGTGTGTTATGTTCTACACAGAAAGACCTCAAGGTACACTTGATTTGGCAGGGGAAACGAATTGGGATGCGTGGAATGCATTAAAAGGCAAACAGTTTATAATGGATTGACTTAATAAGTCTGAATCCTACTTATCTATATGTGTTATGTATTGCATCTACTTAGCTGGCCAAGTGGCAAGCGAGAAGTACACTAGCTTTGTGTTGAAGTGTTTTTCAAAACTGAGATATAGTTTTTCTATATGTTAATGAATGACATAATCTTAAAACTGTAACTGAAATAGTTCATGTTTTTCTCTTCCAGGGAAGAGTAAGGAAGACGCAATGACAGAATATGTTGCAAAAGTCGAGGAGCTCAAGAAAAAATATAATTGATTTTGTTCCGAGTTACCTTATCTCCAGTTCTTTTTTTACATTGTATCGTCATCCTCTTGTTAACAGCAGTAAACGATAGTCCTGCTAAATATTTCAGCCTGTTTTTGTACGTTAAGAAGTCTGATAACTATAGAATGTCTTACTGGCTTGTGTAAACACACAGATGAAGGTAGTACACATGTTTAGTTTAGTGTAGTTTAGTTGACAGATCAACATCACGGCACATGGGTGTTCTACTACTAACTCAAGCCTGAGTCTGGAGAATCTCAGCTCAGTGCATGAACTCCATAGCACCGGCGAGGATCCTGAAATACTTTGGGTAGATTTTTAACTCAAAATGTTGCCTGGGCAGAGCCGTTAGGTTAATCTTTTTCGATTTCCAACTGCCAAGGGATTTTTTACGTGCGCAACAATACACGCGGCATCCAAACTCGCTACCCAGAGACCAGAGAAAATTTTGTTACTAGAGGTCCACGTGAAAAAATCCCAGCTCTCACCGGGGCTTGAACCTGGAACCTCCAGCACTCAAGGCGGACACCATACCTTGAGACCACTCAGCCCCCTTACACATGTGTCTGGAAGGTCCACAGTGTACCTGGTCTTATACCATGAATAGACGCAGAAGTCGGATGTGTCGGCCTAATGGCGCAAGAACGCAGCTCTGCTGTAAACAGGCACAACGCAATCACGTCCAAAGAAAAACCTCAGGATGAACACAGAAGAAGAAGATACCATGAATAGTGTGCCTAAACATGCATAGACAAAGATGGCGTGTGTTCATGACAACACACATTGCAGCTGTGCTGTCGCTGTGAATGGCTCTCTAAACACAGTAGACATCTATGTTCAAGGTAGCACAATGCCACTTTACTGGCACTCTAAATGACTTGTCTAAACGTGATAGACCCAGATCTCATCCATGTTCATGATAGCACAACCTTGCAGCTGGCCTGTCACTTTGAATGACTAACGTGTCTAAAAGCAAGACACTTATGTCTCTATGGTAACACTCCGCTTAGTTTCATGGGAGTCTAGGGTTTGTTTCCTCATGAGATGTCATGATGGCCTGGGTCTGGCAAAATGAGACATATAATCTCACTAGATCAGTGTTTCCCAACATGGGGCCCACGCCCCATAGGGGAGAAATTCGATTGTTAATGGGGGAAATTCGAAAATGGAAGGAATTGACTGGATATAACAAAACGGGGAGACTTGAGACGGAAGTTAACTAAATTGGAACTTGACATAAGATCTATTTGCAGCAAGGATCTCACTAAATTTAAATAATAAATAATTAAAATAATATAGAAAAATCTTTCATTAAAATTATTTTGTACTTGAATTTCTGTTCTCCATTATATGTTTTAAAAATTTACTTACTGTAAGAGAGCTCAATAATTTCCTAGTGATTTCTTCCTAACACCTATCAATCAAGTTTCTTTAGTGAACATTTCAATTTTTGAATATTGAAAATAATGTATATATTGGGGGGGGGGGGGGGGGCCATAAGAATTTTAGAAAGGCTTAGGTGGGTCATAGTACAAAAAAGGTTGGGAAACGCTGCACTAGATCCTTCCCCACCCCAAGTTAGATGAAGAAAACTGGATAGTGGACTAATGACAGCACAACTAGAGTGGAAGTGAAAAATTCCCTTGTAAGTCATTCCAGAACATGGTGAAGTATAGGCTATCTTTTGCCTGTTGACATTTCATTTGTATTTCTGTGATTCCACTGCCATATTTGAAACTTCAGTACACTTTTTCCTGTTCATGCCTGCTTTATGACCATTCTCCTGTCAGATTGATCAATTATGATAATTACATTTTAAAATGATTATACTAGAACATGTGTAATGTGTCTTCTTACAGAAAAGTCAATATGCCTTTTTTAAAATGCCCTTATTTTTCTTCGCTTATACTGCAATAAATAACATTTTGCAATATAACAAGTTGTATTTTAAGAATTATATTTAAATGTGACAAAATATCCCTCTTCCATTTGTTTGTTATTTCTCCTGGTCTTTTAGGTGGTCTGTGTGGTGAAGTCACCTGTCTCACTCAATGAGATTATGGGTGTGTTTTCAAACTCCATCATTTAGATCATGGTTGTCATTTTTTGGAGATCCCAGAGGTTGTCGCTAGAGTCCTTGCTGTGTTTGACACTTTCAAAATGCCATTCTGTGGAAAGAAGAAAGTGCCATTTGGGAAGGAACCCATGCAATGAAGCCAGTCCTCTTGCCTATAACACTCTTTCCTTGCCTATTAAATATTTATTTTATATATATGAGTTGTTTAAAAAAAAATATTGTCTTGAAATATTTCGCCTGTAAAAATGTCAGAAATAAATCCTCTCTGACTTTCAGTTCTTCCCCAAGCATAAGATTTTACTTTGAGAAAATGCTCGCAATTTATAAACAAAATCTGTTCAGATTTTAGAGTAATATGAAAAAATGTGTGTACAGACATATGTAACTGTTATGTCAAATGATATCACTACACATTAGCATTGCTATGTGTGCTCAGCCCAACAATGCACAGCAACTTAATACTATGTCCATTCACTAGTGCCATGAGGAGTTATGATATCCTCTCTCTTGTATAACTACAGAACTGGTGGTAGTTATTGAACAGTTCATCTAAGTAATCATCATCATCAATTGCCATGCAGACTGGCGTAGGGTTTATGACTCCATAGATCTTGGTCTTCGGTTTTCTGGATCAACTCTACCGCTGATATTCCTCCATGCCACCGTCGCAATCCATCCAGCATCATTTCTCTTGGTCTGCCTCTCTTCCCCCTCGACCTTTCCAGTTGTCACGTTCTCCAGTGCCCCTCTTCTCATCACATGACCAAAAAAAGTCGTTTGCCTCTTTCTTATTGTTGTATATAATGTTCTAGTTTCATTGCCTCTTTCAGGCATTGTTAGTTACTTTGGCAGTCCAAGGAATTCGCAACATTCGTCTCAGGAACATCTTTGTTGCTTCCAATCTCTTCCTAATTTGTTCATTTACATTCCAAGATTCACAGCCATATAACAAAACAGGTTCCATATAGCACCTTAGCACTCTCTTTCTTACATTCATGATATTGACTTATTGCATAAGATATTCTTCATTTTATGAAATGCAGCCTTTGCTTGCCCTACTCTGCCTTTAATATAGGTAATACTAACTATAATTTGTTGTCTCTTACATTGTCTTTTGTTTCTGGATAACATTTCTGAAAGTGTAGATTTAATTTATGTGTGTGTGTGGTGTTTTTTTTTTTTTTTGTAGTTTGAACATTCAGATTAAAGTTCAATTTTATATTTTTAATTCAGATTAAAGTTCATATTAATACTTCATATTGATATTTTGCTTGCAATTATTATACTTTGCATATTATAAAGTTAGGCAATATTATTCTGTTAAAAATTAGATAAGAGAAGTAGTTTCTCTAGTTTATGAGACAAAAGTAATAGTTAATAAATAATCAAATAACAATTTACTCGTGAAGAAGATAGCTCTAATCATGGAGCACTGAAAAGCCTGTCTGGCTATTTATTCTGCCTCATAGCCCGAGGTGTCTGCAATGTCCTGTGTCCATCTTCGTGCTGGTTGACCCCTGCCTCATCTTCCATGAAGCACACCTTCTGTCACTGTTCCCTCCAAGCAAGTTTTAGTTCCGAGACTAAGAGACTTGATACTAAGCTGGTTTTCTTCACTGTTCTGATCTTATGACATGAGTAAATGGTTAATTAATAATCAATGAACAATTTACTTTTGTGTGTGTGTGCTCGCTCGCTTTGAACTCAAGCGTAGTAAGTAGTGCTGGACTGAATTCTGCGTGTGGATTAGCTTTCCCTTTTAACAGTGTCGCCATCAGATGAACCCCATTCCGACTTCAGAGGTACTTGTCATTTATTCCCCCAAGTCAAGGACAAGAGGTCATCATTTTAGTCCAACTGACCGGTGTAGGGGTTGAACCCCTTACCTCAGCATCTGCACACCGGATGTTTAATTACACGCGTTCGTATCCATTCATTCATGCTGATCTCCCAATTTACTTGTGTCACTTATGATGTCAGTGGTGTTTGAGACATCGTATGTTAATGATTAATCTCCCTAAGCAAATATGGCAGGATGTAGATTCCAGTAACACACAGGTTGTAGATTCCAGTAACACACTGGATGTAAACACCGAGCACCAGCCACACATGAACATGAGGGAGCTACTGCTGGGAGGTTACAGTATCCGCCTCAGCTCAGAAGGTACTGGGTTTGATCTCAGCATATAGCTGCACATTTCCCCCAAGAATCATTAACTAATGATATCACACGTCTCCCGGTAGAGAGATCAGATACCTAGCCTTCTCGAATAAAGGCACAAAACAGAAGGTACAGTGTGAAAGTAATGCATGTTGAACAATCCTAAAGCAGTTGGAAATCACAAAGATTAGGCAGCAAACCGGTGCTCTAGCAAATTGTAGGCAACAAAGACCTACCCATGAGTTTATCATTACCTAGGATGGAATCTGAATAAAAGAGACAAAGTTTCTCACAAATGCTTGCCGAAGTCGAACACTGACCGTCGAGATGCATAACTAGATGTGACCTACTCCTCCCCATCAAAGGAACAATGAAGCGAAACAAAAACTCAAAACACGCAGTCTACTGATAACAAAAGGAAAAGTAAATGAAAATATAGATGAGATGGGAAATAACAGACTCCGTAGGAAATGAAGAGTTTGAAATCAGATTCTTTATTCATTCATTTAGTCTTTCCAAGTATAATATTTGGCTGCATAATTAACTCATTAACCACCGGGTTAAACAGTGCACCGTAATCATCATCATAACCATCATGTGCCTTGTCTGCTGGTGTAGGCGTTCATGCACCTCCACAGATCTCGATTCTTGTATGTGAAGTGGACCATCACACTGAGTGAACGGGGGAATAGGTGGCCGGTCTTTCTCTTCCCTTGCGAACGTCGACAGCTGTCATTAATCTTTATTGCATCATTGTGCCAATCGTCGCGTCGTCTCGAGGCCAGTCAGGATATTCGCAACTGCGTGCGCTAACAAGTCATGTCACTTGAACAAGTCAAGAAGCTTGAAACGGGGGAAAATGGCACGGCGCAAGAACACTAAAAGACGCAGCATCCAAGATGTGCAGCATTAGAGCCGAAAAGACCGTCAAGAAGACGAACGTGGAGAACCTGCCTGCTAGCTGCATCAAAGAACCTGAAACTACAGCTACTACTGAAGCCACCACGAGGGACAGCCCACCACAGACAAGAGCCAAACCTACTGAGAAGCAGAGAGAGGAGAAAGACACCAGAGTTGGAAACACCGATTCACCGACAATCAAGTGGGTTATCAAGCGTATCCAAGTGGAGCTATCTGACGGAGAAATCCTGAAGCAGCTACTAGAAGAGAATCTCCACACCCGATTCTTGAAGGCGGAGCGGCTCCTCACCTACTCCAAGATTCCCACAACCTTGGCGGTGGTGACGACAGAGGGCAGCGAGATGCCGATCACAGTATCAATCAACAAGAGAATGCTGCAGCCAGAGAGATTCATCCCAAGGATCACCCAATGTTCCAGATGTCAGAGGGCTGGCCACAGCAGAGCAGCATGTCGCAGTAAGACTGAAATCTGCCGGTACTGCGCCGATCACCACGCCTTCCGAGCACCCAACAACAAACGAAAGTGCGCCAACTGCCTGGGCAAGCATGGAGCAAGATACTTGGGCTGTCCGTACCTGCAACGACACAGAGACGCCTTAAAGATCGCAATTATCACAAAGACACCATTCAAGGAAGCAATGCGGAGGGGCGAGACAGCCACGGGTATAGCACAAGCTGAAAGAGATCAACTGCAAAAGCAGATAGACGAGCTGAAGAAACAAGCCAAGGCACTTCTGACGCTGACTCAGACCAGCGACAATGAGAAACTGCTGGCTGAAATAAAGGAGATCCATCAAAACATCAAGCAAGAAGTGGAACATATGGCCGAGATGAAAAAGGAAAACGAAGAAATACTACGCACCATCAAAGCGGAGAGAAAGCTGCTGAAAGATTAAATGGAGCCTTTCCAGTGAAAACCAAGAGACCGAGCCTGAATCGCAAGCTAAAGCCAGCAGCCCGACCGCGACGCCCGAGGCCGACAAGGGGTAACCAATATCTCGCCAGACATCCGAAGAAAACCGAGATGAGCACCCTGATGACGACACTGAGAGGCCCCGATGGCCTACCTTGGAGGAGCTACGAAAGTCGGCAAGGATTGAGGAACCAAGGCACCAGGAATTCAAAAGGATGAAAGAGAAAAGAAGAAGCCCAAGAAACTCAGGAGACCGGTAGAATACCCAGATAGAATTACTGACTGGGAGGATGTACCCAGCTGCACGGACTATATAGAAGAGGGAGAGATCTTCCCATGGATGACCGCGGAGGAAAAAATCGAATGGCAGCAGAAACTAAAACTCGAAAGTAAAAACAGGCGCAAGGAGGAGATTGGAAACGTACAAAAGCTCCTACAGAAAATACACAAAAAAGGAGGCGAAAAACACCTAATAAAAAGTCCTTATAAGGACTGCAACCAGTCAAGACAGGCGAGCCAGGAGCCTTCACTAACAAAAGATACCACAAAAGAAGACGAGCACAAAGGATAGCCGCCGACCAACCCCCAGCTGACTTCACAGACACAAATCAACATAATCAGTCCGAGATAGGACTAACACGTAAGAGTGCACAAGACAAGAATTAGGGTGAATGAACCCACAAAAACCACGGACCTCAACAATAACCACAGCTGAAGAGGCAGGTTGAACGAGGCCGAATTTGGAATTGTTTTGAAAATTGGAATTGGAATTGTGCCAATGTCAGTGTAACGTTCTGTCTTTATAAGCCATACATCATCAAGAGCCCTACCAGCTCGCGTAGACGTTCATGGCTCTCCACAGATCTCGGCCTTTGGTTTTTTTGGATCAACTCTGCTGATGATATATTCTTCCATGCCACCGTCTCAATCCATCCAGCATAATTTCTCTTGGTCTGCCTCTCTTCCCCTCGACCTTTCCGATGTTCTCCAATGCCTCTCTTCTCATCACATGACCGAAGAAAGCTGTTTGTCTCTTTCTTATTGTTGTATATAATGTTCTAATTGCATTAGCATGTTTCAGGCAGTCGTTGTAAGTTACTCTGGCAGTCCAAGGAGTTCGCAACAAGCCATATATACAATTATTTATTGCCCTGAAGTGTTACCGAGCACATATATCTATATTAGGTCCCAACTTATTTGTTAGCACAGTCAACTTTTATCCATGCTGGCTCCAAGAACAGTTACATATTTAATAACACAGCTGGTCAGAAAAATGTGATCTTGTGTCAGAACAGGTTACTTAATCATGGGTTAAACCGAACTCTTCATTCAATCAGTCACTTCACCTGCTCAGCCAACCAGCCACTTCACCTGCCCAGCCACCAAGCCACTCAAAGACCTTAAGTAGAAGCACATCTTTATCTCAAACATGTTGTAATAATAATAAGTATCTTCTGAAACTGTACAGTGTTATGCACACACAGCAATCATGGTAAACTTTGACAGAGAAACAAAATAAATAAAATTACAACAGCTACAAAAACATACACATGCATTTGTCAATATCTGTATAAATAAATAAATATGCTGATATCATTATGTTCACTATTTCACAACCAGCCTGTTGCAATGAATGCATTGTACTAAAACTCACATTGTCCATTTAATAAAAAGCAGTTTGACATTTCAGAATGAGAATCAAATAATAATATGAATGCCTTACAGGTTAACACACTACGATCGATGTTCACTTTAAGATGAGAACACATTTTTAGCCCTCAGTGAACATATTTAATTTTTGATTCAGCAAGCAAGCTGACAATATGGCGACAAAATTTGCATAACAGTCAAATTTTGGCTCGCTCACAACTTTAATGTTAGTAGCTCACAAAGTAGAATTTTTGCTCACAACACTCAACAGCTTTGAGGGAATATTGACTACAATCACTGAGCTCCCCCCCCCCCCCCCCCTCACAATACTCAACAGCTTTGAGGGAACACTGCAACACTGAGGTTAATGTTTGCACACCAAACTCTACAGCTTTGAGGGAGCACTGAGTACAACCAATGAGGCTGATATTTGCAGATCATGCTATAGCTTTGAGGTAATAATGACTACAGCCAATGAGACCTATTTTTGCACACCACGCTCTACAGATTTGCGGTAACAATGAGTACAACCAATGAGGCTGACTCTTTGGTCACAACACTACAGCTTTGAGAGAACACTGATTATAACCACTAAAGCTAATTTTTTATTTTAAAAAAAATATAGAGAATGAATATTATATGGAATATGGTGTTACTATTATCGTGTGATATGGCAAAACATGATCGCACATCGGCACATGATGATGGTGATGATGAATAAACCCCATCGTTGTTTAGTAGTGATTTTGAAGCTAATTTTATGTTCAGTAGTTTGCCAGTGATTTCAGAATGGGCGACGCTCTTACAATTGTGAAAATCAATGCAAAGCGGTCTGCTTCTAAATCGCCTGCTGCTGACGTCGAAATTGGTCCGTCAGGATTGTGATACTGTAGTCACTACCACTAGACCAAAGGCGCCTATGTAAATATAACATCATATGCAAAATAACCCATTTAATAATCTAATATGCTTACATAAAAGTAGATAATTAATGATTTACACCCTATACTGAACCTCGCTAACTGAGATCATTGTGCCACTGTAACATTCGTGTTTTTATTAATGCATGACTCATTGAGGATTCGACAGTTCAAATGTAATTTGTTGATATTGGAAGGTAGGCGTAGCTGTAGGATATAGTACTGACAATCTTTTAGAACTGATAATGCATTTTAAAATAAGCATTATATTAGCCTCATATGTTAACGTGTTGTTAATGGCTAGCCGTATTTTAAGCGATTGCTCGTTGATTAGTTTAATAATACCCCTAAATACCGAGTCAACGTTTCAAAATGTTATTTACGAACGTATGATGGGTGTTTGTCGTTCAGAAAACAATGGCAAACTACTGAACTAAGTTGCCTAGTAAATTACAAACAGTCAATACATGTTGGGTTGATTGCAACGTTATGCAAAAGACATGCAACTAACTTATCGAAAGCATGTAGGGGAAAACATGGCAAAGAAATAACCAAATATTCCCTAAAGAACTTTCTATGTTGGCGAATAACCAAGCCGCATCTATGTTGCAAGTAAGCACATTCCTGAACTCGGATTATCTTCGTGAATGAGTCACACACAGAGCATAGACCTTTAGAACCTAAAAACAATCGTGCAAATAGGCACGCATTTAAGATTTGAAAAATGACAAAATAAGATCTAAAAGGTAAACATATGACCTTCAGATTTCAACTATCACCTTCAAACCTCCAAGAACAATGTGATTTACTATGCGAGTCTTATGCTTACAAGTTTGAGATTACTTTCTGAACGGTCGACTTTTATACTAACTATCGAAATCAACTCAGAGCGTTCTACTTTCAAATCGTCTACATATGATTTCCCAACCCTCGATCCGGTTCACTTTACATCATCATCATCATCATCATCATCATCATCATCATCATCATCATCATCATCATCATCATCATCATCATCATCATCATCACCCAGTACCTTGCCAAGGAGTCTCCGTGGCGAAGTGGTCAAGCCGTCTGCCTCCGGCTCTGAAGGTTGTGGGTTCGATTCTGGGCCGCGTCCTTCGGTTCACGGGTGCATTCTTTCGGAGACTCCTGAGGGTCGTCGCTGGAGCTACGAAGTTCGTGCTTTGTGCGACGCTTTCCGCGCTGCGGAAAGAGACTGAACCATATGGGATAAAAACCTGGTGCAATGAAGTCGACACTGTCGACTTTTAAGCGACTTTTTTTCTTCTTCAGTACCTTGCCGGCTGGCTTGGGCGATCATGGTTCTCCATAAATTTCGATCTCCGACTGCATGTATCAATTCGTGTGTTGACTCCCTTCCGTGCCATATAGCACAAGATTGTCAAGAATTTTCTCAAGCTGTCTTCCTCTATCCTCTATCTCTCGCTCCACAAATCTTTCCGGTTGTCACAACATGTTCGTTTTTGTCTTCTAATAATGTGGCCAAAAAGTGATAGCAACCTCTTTCTGTTGTTTGTGATAAGTTGTCTTTGCGACTCAGCTTCCCGCATAATGTTCCGACTGCTTGTTTTGAGCTGTCCAATTAATTTTCAGCATTCTTCTATAAAACCATATCTCCGCGGCTTCCAGAGCATTTGTTCACCTGCTTACAAATTGTCTAGGATTCGTAGCCGTATGTTAAAATTTGGTCTATGTAACATGCAAGAATTCTTTATTTCTTTATCAAACTTTCAAGGACAAGGACTTATTCAAATTTATTGCACACAATGTTCTTCATTTGATAAATGATAGCATGCAGTTTTTGCTTGAAGTTCTGCACTTGCCCCAAAATAACGTCATTTACTTTAATTGAACATTTAGGCACTATCCATTTCTTTGATATCACAATGACTTCTGTCTTCATATTTTATTATCCAAGTGATTATTCGCAGCGCGCTGTGAATAACGCCGCCCCACGCTCTGTTTTATTCACAGACGCGGCTGGTCACGTGACGTTTACTACCGTCGAAAATGGCGATAGAAAAAGGAGCGTTCTTTTCAAGTTTCGGGTTAGAGGTTGAGTTAGGGTTAGGATCAGGAACTGCATACAGAACTAAGTGTATAAAATATATAATGTGAATAACACTGGGAATGTTGAAACACTGTTTGTGGTTGGGCGGGAGGGGGCGGGCGGTGTCTGCGCAATACACACTATAAGTATAGAATGACGCGCTGTGATTAACGCCTCCCTTGTAATATATTATTCAATCCAAGGCCCATTTATTTCACTTTCCATAACCACTGTCTCATCTCATCTCATCTCATCATGTTTCCCTTGTACCTTGCGGTGTCGAGGTGAAGTATAAACATCGTGAAAGTGCCCGATTATGGGCTTCATGTATCGATATTCCGCTATTCCCTCCTTCCAACGTTTACATGGTTGGCCTCTTCCCCTGTTTCCACTTGGTCTGTACATCATTGTATCTATCAAAAATTGAATTTATATAGAAGAAATAAAATCGTTTTGACAGCTTGTGCCTAATCAGTAAAGAAACCCACAACCTAAAACGCTCTGGGTTCATAGGCCACTAGCTATGTGACTTCAACCGAAACAATATAGTTATAGAGGACGACTAAAAGATGGAAAGATATTGGTTTTAGCTTTCGTCACGGATGTACCACGCAAATACAAACCCAAAACAATCCGAGCTACACATTAGTCTCTACTTTAAACCAATAACGCCAACTAGCTCAAAATGTAGACCAAAATAAAGAGTGCTTGACATGATATCAACACCACCCTTATGGGAATAGATAATAACTAGTTAAACCATTCTACCAGATTAAGAGAATAGTGGGTTCTCGAAGATAATTAAGTGAGTCATATTCAGTACACAAAGGACCGAAATTTGCGGAGAGATATGAACGCCTACGCCACTCTTCTTCTAGGCGCGATGATGTTTGCTGTGACTTTTAGCTACTGTTTGAAAATGTAGCTACTTTGTTAGATGGTTAGCAACTTTTGAGAGCCGCATTGAGATAAACCTGTTTCTTAGATTTACTTATTTACAGGGGAATAAAGACGTGTATTCTTTGCGATTAAACATGGTTTGATGACGACAGACTATGAGTAATGCAATGTAGAATAGCATGCCACGCCGGCAAGATATAGCTATAGCTATAGCCATAGGACTGGAGAGAAACGTTTTTTTTTTTTTTTTTGCATTCGCTCGCTTTGAGCTCAATCGTAGTCCCTACACATGCTATTACTTCTACTGCACTGGACTGATTTTTACGTGTGGATTAGCTTTCTTATTACCAGTGTCAATCGACAGCAGGCGTACCCACTCCGACTTCTGAGGTACTTGTAATTTACGTCCCCGAGTCAAGAATGAGAAGTCAACATTTTAGCCCAACTGACCAGTGTGCCATAATGCAAGTCCTCTTAATTTACAGCCTTGTCTTATTTCATTGACTTACACTATGGTATCGTTGGCTCATTCAACAATCGGCACAAATTATGCTTGCTTGCTTGCTTGTGTTCATTGGCTTGAGCTCCAACGCAAAGTCCTGTATGTCGGATGAAGGCATCCTATTGTCCAACATCAGTGTGATGTCATACAGGACCTGAGGTTTGCGTGAGTATCCGTTGTCCCATGTCTGGCTTATTGGTGTGCAGACTGGTGGTTCCTCGCCGTACAGGCAGACACTCTCCGACTTCGGAGAAATCGGCGATCCTATTGACTTCAGCCAGGACCCCGAAGGGACCTGTTGCCCAGGACGCTCGGCGAGGACGTGTCAATAGGTCTTGGCCAGTATATAACCCGGCCCTGGTGCCTTGGAAACACCTCTGCGTCCCGGCACAAATGATAACTTTAGGAACAAATTCCCGACACAAGATGGAACGAATTAAACGTGGAATTTATTCTGGTGTCAACAGATTATTCAGCTTGGTCAATTAACTAATTAACATTAGTGTCCCGAGAGCTTCGGGGGGGGGGGGGCGGCCTAATTTAATATGGGCACTTACTGACCTTCTGAACTGTCCTCTGTCCTACCGTTTCCTTCCATGTTCCTCTGTTGAATCAAATTGTCCCTGGTGTTATCTTTCGCCGAAACTATTTGCCTAGGGGTTGCCGGTCGTTCCTTTATTCATGGCGTTTTTCAATAACTGTTGTCAGGTATTCGTAGCTTGGAATAAGTCCGCTGCCAGCCTTCAATCCATCTCCTAGCCAGAACGCATCATCCTTAGAAAACACAACACACGTCCGTTCTGTTTGGAAGTCACACAACGTATCCTTCGTTGTCAAGTTCCCGTTGTCCCGTGAACGTGGCCGTGACGTCTTAGTGGTCATGTCCTGTCCACTGCACTGTCCATTGCAGTTCACTTTGCGTTTATCTTTTGGTTCTCTGTAAAGTGTGCTTTCTTCCGATAGCCATATGGCATATGCCCCCCCCCCCGCACAAGTAAATGATAAAATCATTTAAACATTTAAACTCATTAATATTTAATATATATATATATATATATATATATATATATATATATATATATATATATATATATATATATATATATATATATATACACATATACACCTTGTGATAACCAATCATGCCTAATAGCATTGCCAACAAATGAGTATATATTGAGCTGAATACGACCAATAGCCCCTATTAATTACCCTTAAAAAAAAAACACATAACGGGCACGCCCATCAGTTCACACCCACGGTGACCGTCGTGTAGACGGCCTATGGGAGGGCCGTTCTAACTAATTATAATTATAATTAGTCCCTAACTTGTTCAATCGAACAAGTGTTCTCACTCTAGGTTACAACCTGGAGTTGTGGACGAGGGTAACAACAGGTACTAAATAATCAGTACCAGCTAGTTCTCAATACTGTCGTAGGCTATATTAACTAGGCGTTTCTTGTAAGACAAAAATGTAAGAGAGGTACATGCCATGCCATTCCAGAGATTTTTCTGTATTACCAAAGATCGCATTCACTTCTGTGTACTTAATGTAATGGCGCAATATATATATATATATATATATATATATATATATATATATATATATATATATATATATATATATATATATATATATATATATATATATATATATATATATATATATCTTCTTCTTCTGCGTTCATCCGGAATTTTTTTTCGGATGTGATTGCGTTGTGCCTGTTTACAGCAGAGCTGCGTTCTTGCACCGTTAGGCCGACACATCCGACTTCTGCGGGCATTTGTTGACCGGGTTAACCTTCCCGGGGATATATATATATATATATACACACACACACAAACACACACACACACATATATATATATATATATATATATATATATATATATATATATATATATATATATATATATATATATATATATATATATATATATGACCTGACCCTCGAACGAATATATAAGAACAATCCATTGCCAATTATAATCCATACCCAATTAACCATTAATTACTTAACAACCGTAATTATTTCAATAAAATAACTAATTAATTCACTTCACTCTGTTAATGAAATTATACATATAGATTTATTTATTTATTTATTTATTGATTGATTGATTTAGGAATCGACATCACAGCATTCGGGGCATTCCCATAAGTGCTCCGTCCCCATCCTCAGCAGCCAGCGAAGAGTTCCAACACTAATAGTACCAGTAGCAATCTCATTATAAGTCCGTCTCGCCTTTCCTTTGAGCGTTGAGTGTCGGCCAGATCCCTTCGTCACTCCTCGTTGTCTCATTCTTGCCAGACCATGGTAATCCATTTGCTCCTCCGAGGTGTGCACGTGCTCCCACTAGGCCGCAACCACATCTGCCTTGTCATGTATCAATACTCCACCAAGTTCTGCAGAGCCAGCCAATCTGTCCGCCTGTTCATTTTCCAGCACACCGGCATGCCCCGGAGAAAAGATCTAGGCGATGCTTGTCACCCGTGACCTCTGAAGCGAAGCAAGCCACTCCGCACGAAGTCTGCCCGTTTTCACCCCCGTCAGCATGCTTTCTGAGTCAGTTAATTACACATATAATAACTAACTAACTTATATTATAATATAAGTTATATTATAACTAACTAACTATTATTATTAATTACACATATAATAACTAACTAATTAAATTCACTCTGTTAATGAAATTACACAATTCCTCACATAAGCTAAATTTACGAAAGTTCAATGTCAGTTCGTGATATTGTAATCACACCAATTGTCCTGTAGGAAATTATTCCTTCACAATTTCAATATGGACACGCAAAGTAAAATTCCGTGATCACATTAGTTGTGACGTCTGGATATGACAAGTTCAAGTTCCACAATGCCGCAACACAAGTCAGTCACTGCATCTGCCAATAAATGAAAAATTTCCACATATGTATCTATCTGACTATATTACATAATAATTTAACGTATTTTAACTTGTTGGTTGCTATGCACATTGCTATTTAATTAGGTGCACTCTGTAACATATATATTAAACTTTCCAACAATCTATGAACAACACAGATAAACCTTAAAACAAAAGTGAAAAAGTGTGAAGCAGACCTATCTATTTACAATTGACAAAGAAGATCTGCGAGATTGTTATCCTTTCCAGGAATATGACAGATATCGAATTCATAATCCTGCAAGAGCAAAGACCATCGATGCATTCTGGAATTCTTAGGATGACCAGATTTAAATATCTGTAGAGGTTTGTTATCCGAAAGAACCAGAAATTTTCTACCCAGTAGATATCTCGAGAATTTCTCAATACTCTCAATTAATGCTAAAACCCCAAGCTCCGTGATAGCATAATTTCTCTGTGTATCTGATAGCTTTTTACTGAAGTAAAGAATAGGATGCAACTTTTCCTCATGTAATTGAAGCAAACCAGCTGAAATTACATGAAAACTCGCTTCTGTTTGTAGCACGAAATCCTTTGAAATATCAGGCAATTTCAGAATACGATAGGTGTCACGAGCTCGCCATGAGTTAACCAGATAAATATACCAACGTTTGCGTGGCGTATATTTTCTAGGCCACAACAGTCGTACTAACAGAGTAAACACAGCTGCACGGGTTACATCGGGTCAGCCCATATACACATTTGGCGGTGAGTGAGAAGGAAGGGATAAAACGCGTTGGCAGTTCATAACAGTTAAAATCACATATAATTGGCCGCGCAGGATATGGAATGGTTCCGTTTGTCATCTATAGTTCCGGACATCAGACGGAATGGAGGTTTGACTGTCAGCACATGACAGAAAGTTGAGGGTGTTATTGAAAACAGTGGAACACCTGCCGGACAGGAACAACGTCACGTGCACAATGTAAGCGTGTTTGGAAAACCATGATTGGCAGCTTGGTATCGAAACTCTTTGTTGGAACTCGACAGTAACTTTCTGGATTGTTTTGGATGTCAGAACCAGTGATGACAAATCTAACATTGAGGGAGCCAGAGGGGGGATGGATCCCTGACAGGGGATGATCTGCCAATGTGCCACCTGTGTGGGGCATAAAGGATAACGTCACGTGGCCAACTTTGGTAGTTTGCCATATAAACCCGAGTTGGGGCCAACTAGGGGGACTTGGAAATGTGGCTCTAGTCGGAGTGCAAGGGCACTGCAGTGCTTAGTGGAAATAATATCTACCGTGTGTTAATTAGTGACTTAATTTTACACGTGCCTATAATGGCAGATGTAGATATGATTGATAGGACTGCAGTAGTGCCATTTAAGGTTCCCTACCAGATCCAAGGAAACTCAACAAGTTTTTGGGAAAGAATCCAATCCCATTCGGAAGAACACCAGTTCAACAATCAATAAAGTTGCATACAGAACATAACTAAAGCTAGAAGGAAGTTGATTCACCAAAGAGAGTGATGCGTACTGATGCACCACACAGCATCAGACAGTAGTAACGAACTGAAAACATTAAGTCTAATAATTACATAGTGTGATATAATCTCGTGTAATAGAACACAAGACTTGATACTTGAGGCTAGATAGACACGAGGGAGGATCCAGTACAGTAACAATTAACATTAATCTGTGTACACACTACAAAGGACTTGTGCAATTTTTTTAAGGAACGATATGAACGGACATTGTGTAGGGTGCCACCGGTCCATGATTAACTGTTTATACCACCGGTGTCTATTTCGGATGTTCATGAAATGGGATTACCAGAGGTCTACAGAGGCAAATCAGTATCCAGCAGGATGGTTTCGGCACGGGGTGAGATGTACATGTTCTGACGTAACGTGCTGTGGTCTATCCTTGCTGGGATCAGCTGACTGGGTGGTTGTCTGAGAGTCCGATTCTACACACTTTATAGAACACGTCACACATTTTCTTCACATACACGTCTCATATACGTTACACTTTTCTTTTAATAAATTAATCTTTATTAATCTTTAGAAGCAAGAGTTGTTGAGTATGTTGCGTTGGGGAAGTATGAGAAGGGGGCATAGTACGACAGTGAGAGAGTGATAGGAAAAGGTGTCCATAGGCTGATGGAGTGTGTTGGACGAAAGCTGGTGGATTCTCCAGAATATTGAGAGGGAAAAAATATTATAATGTGGGTGTCGGCTCTCTTCACTCCAGGGACGACACTGTAAAGGAGGACACGACAATAGGTACTAAACAGAGTTTTTATCTGTTGTAATAGTTTTTCATGATCATCTGTCCAAACTATTTTTGTAGGCTGACCTTTCTTTAGCAGTTCAGAAAATGTTGCCGTCATGTCAGCAAAGTTAGGAATAAACTTCTGAAAGTAATTAATCAGACCTAACAGACTTCTTAATTCCTTTTTTGTTGTTGGCGGTTTGATATTGAGAGTTTTTGTAACCACCAGTGGATCTGTTTTTCTAAAACCATCAGAAATTCTATGACCAAGGAATTGTATTTCAGCAAACCCTATCTCAATTTTTCTTGGTTTAGCTTTAAGACCATGTTGTTGTATCCTCTGAAATACTTGTTTGAGAATGTTTACATATGTGTCAATGTCTGTAGTATAAATACAGATGTCATCCATATACGTCGCAACGTTAGAAATCCCATGGAGTAATCTCCTCATCATGTGCATAAATGTGCTTGGCGCATTCTGTAACCCAAATGGAAAATATGCCCATTCGTACAGACCTAATGGAGTACTGAAGGCTGTGATATGCATAGAATCTTCATCCATAGGGATTTGCCAATATCCCTTGGTGAGGTCAATCTTTGAAAAGAGTTTCGAGTTTGCCATGCTTTCGATCAACTCATCAATATTTGGCATTGGTTCTGCATCCAGTAGTGTTAATGCGTTTACTTTTTTTATAATCAACTTGGATTATGGCACGGTGAAGGGGCTGAATTCGGCATCAGCATGCCGGATGTTTAAGAACACCAGACTTATTAGTGATTAGTAACTTGTACTGGGAACAAGTGGCGTCTATCAGATGCGGAAATAGCTATTCGCCGCCTATAGAGATAAAAAGAGGAGTACGGAAAGGATGTGTGTTGTCCCCAAGCCTATTCAACCTATACACGGAAATAATTCTTTAACAAGTTGAACTGCCTGGACTTAACATCAGTGGAAGAATCATAATCAATCTTAGGTATGCCGATGATACAGTGTTACTAGCAGAAAGCGAGCAAGAGTTACAAAACATAGTGGAACAAGTAAACAGGTATAGTGCAGAATGTGGCTTAGATATTAACATCCAAAAAGCGAAAACTATGATAATTAGCAGTGGAAAGGAAAGATCATCAATGAACATCACAGTAAACGGGGAAATACTCGAACAAGTAACAAGCTTCTCCGATCATGGACATATAATAACAGATAATGGCAGAAGTAATATAGGAATCATAAAAGAAAAGAATAGGAATGGCCAAAAATGCGTTCAACAGCATGAAATCAGTATTACCCCACTGACAGCTTATTCCAGAGCGAACTCCATGGAAAGATGAACATAGACTATCGCTACAAATCCAGACACAAGTGAGAGGAATATTTGACAAGGAAGAACAGAACTGTACAGCGTAAAACAGCCACTCTCAGCTTCCTTGATGACGAATGCTCACAGGATCTCTGGATCCGAGTCTACACAGATGGGTCAGCGCAAAATGCTGTTCAAAATGGAGGAGCGGGAGTGTATATAGAATACCCAAATATTACTAGGGATATGGCCAGAGTTCCAACAGGAAAGTACTGCCATAACTATGATGCTCAAATCCCACTGTGGAGTACCCGGAAACGACATAGCTGATCAATTGGCTAAGGAAGGAGCAAAATAAGAACAGCCTGATGTGCCCATTACATTCCTCCAAAAGAAAAGAATGATCAAATCAGTCAGAAGGCCACCAAACCCTACTCAAGACGACTACCACGTTATGGGCAGACCAGAACAGGTCATTATTAGGCCTCAGAACAGGACACAATAGATTACGCAACCACATGTATACAAAATTCAAGATTGGTGACTCATGTGGTTTGGCGTCGCAGACAGCAGAGCACACACTCCAGGACTGCACAAACTACAACATATCCAGGCGAACCTTCTGGCCTAGAGAGACAACAGTGGAAGATAAACTCTATGGACCGCAGAGTGAACTAAAAAAGACTGTTAGATTCATATAAAAGACAACATTGCAGTTATAGACATATTTCAAGCGAACGAAAGAGAAAAAAAATCAGCTTTACCATCCAGAGAGATTAATAACGCATTAAAATGCGAATTGTCAAATGCTACGTATATTCATCACTACTGTATAGCGTGGAAGCCTGGACATTTAACAAGCGACTAGAAAGTCGAATAGAGGCCCTGAAGATGTGGACGAATATGTCGTATTTCATGAAAACAGAAACAATCAAATACAGAGGTTCTAGAAAAGCTGGGAATGAAGAGAGTTGATGAAAGAAATAAAAAGGAGGCAAGTTCCTCTGACGTGTCTCCACCTTGTCGTGGTAGAGAGGCTTGCTTGTTAATGTGACATCAAGAGCTATATCGACGGTAGCACAGCTACATGTCGGGCAGGTCAAGAGGTGCTGGAACCAGACCAAGAGAGACATACACCTGCTGCCCTGCAGGTAGACTGGGGACAGGCAGTCAAAAGTCCGAATCAGACGCACGATGCCACTGCATTCTTGGTCCAGACACAAATTCTATGGCTCTCTGCTGAGGGATATGGCTGAACGCCTCTAAGTCAGTAACCCTCGGATGTGAGAGCCTGGCCGGTACTCGCTCTCTGCGGCATGGATATTGTCGCGTGATCTACAGCCATATAAAGGAAACCTTACGGGTAAGGATGTAGATAGAAATGCTGACCCTTGGTTAGGTCAGTCCACTTTAGGAGAAGAAGACAAAAAGGCTCGTATTGGTAGTATGAATCCTGGTCCCAGATGAGTCTACCTTCCTATCAGCGGCACAGGGAACTGCAAGTAAAGTTGGACACTATACACCGATAGATGATAGCTGACTTATTTAGCAGCGACACGCTACCCTGTGATGAAGAAAATCCCCCCCCCCCCCCAGTTCCCTCAAGTATAACATACAGGAGAGACACAACTAGTTCACTCAACTTCTATCCTTACACACTACACTACTATTAATTATTATGAGGTGAAAAAGACAGTAGGTTAAGTTTTTGTGTGATGATCTATAAATCAGACCGCACAGTTTAATTATAAATGAAAGAAAAAAGTGGCTCCTCTCGGGAGAATAAAAAATGGATTGTCCTATCAATGTTTGTTTCTGGCTATTGCAGCAAACAAAGCTGTTTCATGTAATCTCTAATCATAGAAGCACAGCAAAGCACTCGGCGGTGGGTTGAAGTCAAATTGACGGTTTGCAACTTAGCTCGCATCAGTAGCTCCCAAGATAGTTGTCTGCAGCTTTCCTTTCCAGTCCATCAGTTCTCACTTGATGATGATGGCAAAGGGAACTGTACTACTTGGACTCAGGCAATACAAAAGTTATCATGTGTGAACTCGTTGCTGATGCTGATTGATGATGAGGATGCCGCTTGAGGGTGCACCACAACAACTCTGCAAATAAAGTCAAACAGGACATCTGGTAAGCGATGGTCTGAAATCACTCTTCCATCTTTATTCAACCATTGTGCTATAGCTATAGTCTTCTCATAAGGCAAAGGCAGCTCTAAATATTAGGACATATTCCTAACTGTTATTCTGACTGGACATACCAGCAAGGTAGAAAGGAAAGGGTTGATTTACACTCGTACATGACAGTGCCTATCACTATTCATGAGGAGAGTACGGTATGGTCCTTAATTAATATATCTATGAGTGAATTGATCCAATTACCTTCAGCGAAAAGAAATATTCAAGACAAGTACTGATTATGTAAATAGCAGTGACTACTCCACATCTTGATTCTGGATCTAGCTATCGAACAATCCTTAAATGTGACTGTACTGTTGATGTGATAGGAAAGGACATGGATCACAAACCTAACAATCACAACTGATGCTCCTAAGTGTACAAGAGACACAATGGTGTATTGTAAAGTAAGGAAATTGTTTCAGATACGAAGGTGAATGAATATGCTCTCACTGATATGCATTCCCAGAGGCATGAGAATAGTCTCTAATGAATACTGCCTTGGTTGGCGATAGTCATCTACGTATCCATATATATATATATATATATATATATATATATATATATATATATATATATATATATATATATATATATATATATATATATATATATATTAGCTGACCCGGCCCGGCTTCGCCCAGGCCCTGGAGGGGATCTACCTATCTATCAGTCTGTCTGCTTGTTTGTCTGTCTGTCTGTCTGGCTGACCCGGCCCGGCTTCACCCAGTCCCTGGTGGGGAGAATCTCATTTAATTCATATAAGTAGTCATATAAGCTCTCCCGTTCCCGACTATCTGTCTGTCTGTCTGACCGGGCCCGGCTTCACCCAATCCCTGGTGGGGAGCATCTCATTTAATTCATATACGTAGTCATATAAGCCCTCCGGTTCCGACTATCTGTTTGTCTGTCTATCTGTCTGTCTGTCTGTCCCGGCTTCACCCAGTCCCTGGTGGGGAGCATCTAATTTAATTCATATACGTAGTCATATAAGCTCTCCCGTTCCCGACTGTCTGTCTGTCTATCTGTCTGTCTGAACCGGCCCGGCTTCACCCAGTCCCTGGTGGGGAGCATGTCATCTAATTCATATAAGTAGTCAAATAAGCTTCAGTTCCCGACAATCTGTCTATCTATCTGACCCAGCGTGGTTTCGCCCAGCTCCTGGCGCACAGTAACTTAAAAGAATGTCCTTCCACACACCATTCAATGAAAACTGTAGAAAAAGATGGGTTAAAATGTTATGCATAATGCATTATTTTTATGCACACTTTAAAAATACCTTAAAGATTATATCATTATTTAATATAACTCATATGCCTAATAATAACTATAGACAAAGAGTTTAACAATAGTGCAGGTAAGTCCAACAATATGACTATAAAGTATATAGAAATGTTATTAAAAGTTATGCCCCTTGAAATAACTTTTCTAGAGTGAAGTGCCCCTGCTATATAAACATTATATAATGAAAATGGAAAAGTAAATGTTATTAAATAAGTCGAAGATTTTACATTAAGAAATTATTATAGTCGGTTGCACAGGAATGAAAGGAAGACGTGTAGAAAATTTCATCTCAATCGGATGTACAGTTATCGAACGCATCCAAATCCACAAACCCACAAACAAACAAACATACAGTACACTCTGTTTTATATATATATATATATATATATATATATATATATATATATATATATATATATATATATATATATATATATATATATATATATATATATATAAGGCAATCTCCGTCTGTATGTATGTATGTATGTATGTATGTCCTTTATGCGTTCGCGAACGGTCCATCCGATTGAGATGAAATTTTCTACACGTCTTCCTCTCATTCCCGCGCTGCCAACTGTCATAGTTTTTTCTTCTTCCTCCTCCTCCTCCCTCCTCCCCCTCCCTAAATACGTACGTAAATATATGATGATGATGATGATGAAAGAATCCCCGAACCACAACGCTAGGAAAAGAGAAGAAAATGACGTGACTACACAGAATCGTCACACGGCAATCATCATCATCAAGTGCCATGCCGGCTGGCGTAGGCGTTCATGGCTCTCCATAGATCTCAGTCTTTGGTTTTCTGGATCAACTCTGCTGCTGATATTCCTCCATGCCACGGCAATATCAATAACAATTCATCTTTTTATGTGTAAGGAAGTTATCTACAGTCGTGTAGAAGGGAAGAACAATCAATGGAGGGACCGAAATCACAGAACCTAGACGAGTATGAATTCGGAATGGCGAACTCCCTCCTCCTCTCTTATCCTCCTCCCTCCTCCTCCCTCTACCTCCTCCCCCTCCTCCCTCTCCCTTCTCCTTCTCCCTCTTCCTCTCCCTTCCTCCTCCATCCTCCTCCCTCCACATCCTCCCTCCTCCTCTTCCCTCCTCCCTCTCCCTCCTCCTCCTGCCTCCTTCTCCCTCATCCTCCTCCCTCCTCCTCCTTCTCCCTCTTCCTCCTCCATCCTACTCCCTTCTCCTCCTCCCTTCTCCTCCTCCCTTCTCCTCCTCCCACTACCTCCTCCCTCTACCTCCTCCCTCCACCCTCCTCCTCCTCCCTTCTCATCTTCCTCCTCCCTTTCCTTCCTCCTCATCCTCCCTCTACCTCCTCCTCCCTCTTCTACCTCCTTCCTCCAACCTCCTCCTCCTCCCTCCTCCTCCTCTTCCACCTCCTTTTCCTTCCTCCCCTCCTCATTCTCTCTCCTCCTTCCTCCTCCCCCTTCCTCCTTCTCCCTCCGCCTCCTCCCTCCTCCTCCTCTCCCCTCCTCCTCCCTCCTCCTCCCTTCTCCTTCTCCCTCCTTCTCCTCTCCCCTCCTCCAATTCCTACCCTCTTCCTCTTCCCTCCCCCCTCTCCCTCCTCTTCCTCCTCCATCCTCTTCCTCCCTCTTCCTCCTCCTCCTCCCCCTCAATCCTCCTCCCTCCCCTCCCTCTTCCTCCTCCTCCTCCTCCTCCCTCCTCCTTCCTTTTCCTCCTCCTTCTACCTTCTCCCTCCTCCTCCTCTCTCCTCCTCTCCTCCCTTTTCCTCCCTCCTCATCATTCCTCCTCCTCCCCTCCTTTTTCTCCCTCCTCCTTCTACCTCTTCCTCCCTCCTTCTCCCTCCACCTCCTCCCTCCTCCTCTCTCCCCCTCCTCCCTCCTCCTCCTCCCTCTCCCTCCTCCTCCCTCTCCCTCCTACCTCCTCCTCCCTCTCCCTCCTCCCTCCTCCTCCCTCTCCCTCCTCCTCCCTCCTCCTCCCTCTCCCTCCCTCCTTCTCCTCCCCCTCCCTCCTTCTCCTCCCCCTCATCCTCCCTCCTCCTCCCCCTCCTCCTCCCCTCCCCTCCACCTTCCCTCCTCCTCCTATTTTAATTTCCAAATTCTGCCCACTGTGATAGACAGACAGACAGACAGACAGACAGACGTGAATAGAAGAGAATCCTTGAACCACAACGCTAGTTTAAGCGAAGAAAATGACGTGAATACACAGAATCGTCACACGGCAATGTCAATAAAAAGTGTAAAGAAGTTGTCTACAGTCATGTATGTGATTAAAAACACTTTTTATTACATATAATTTATGTATTTTAGATATCTATCTATCTATCTATCTATCTATCTATCTATCTATCTATCTATCTATCTATCTATCTATCTATCTATCTATCTATCTATCTATCTATCTGTCTGTCTGCCTGCCTGCCTGCCTGTCTGCCTACCTGCGTGTCTGCCTGCCTGCCAACACGTCCGTCCGTTCGTCTCTCCCTCCGTCTATCCCTCCCTCTCTATCTATCTATCTATCTATCTATCTATCTATCTATCTATCTATCTATCTATCTATCTATCTATCTATCTATCTATCTATCTATCTGTCTGTCTGTCTGTCTGTCTGTCTGATAGACCTATCCCTCTGTCTCTCCCTCCCTCCCTCCCTCCCTCCCTGTCTGTCTGTCTGCCTCCGTCCCTCTGTCTCTCCCTCCGTCTCTCCCTCCCTCCCTCCCTCCCTCCCTCCCTCCCTGTCTGTCTGTCTGTCTGTCTGTCTGTCTGTCTGTCTGTCTGTCTGTCTGTCTGTCTGTCTGTCTGTCTGTCTGTCTGTCTGTCTGTCAGATAGATAGAAGGTCAGTACACAATTCGCATGAAATATATAGTTTAAAATCTAATTTCCTTTTTTCGATTAGGGGCCAAAACTAAATTAGTTATGCCACCCAAACGAAAAGCGATTGGTGGATCTACACCTCAAGCACGAAAGAAAAAGGCATTACGAGCTTCAGAAACAGATGAGCAACGGGAAGCAAGACTTGAAACCAATCGAGTACGCAATGCTCAATCACGTTCATCTGAAACAGGCGAGCAACGGGAAGCAAGACTGGAAACCAATCGAATACGCAATGCTCAATCACTTTCATCTGAACCAGATGAGCAACGGGAAGCAAGACTGGAAACCAATCGAGTACGCAATGCTCAATCACGTTCATCTGAAACAGACGAGCAACGGGAAGCAAGACTGGAAACCGATCGAGTACTCGCTGCTCAAGCACGTTCATCTGAAACAGACGAGCAACGGGAAGCAAGACTGGAAACTGATCGAGTACGCAATGCTCGATCCAGACAATCACTGGGCGCTGATTTAAATCTTAGTGCATTTCGTTACGATTCTCATTATGATTACAGTCTTCATCCAAGTGTGGTTATTGGAAAAATGGATAAATTATGCATGTATTGCAGTGCCCTCAAATTTAAGAATGAAACACCAGGAATTTGCTGTATGGGTGGAAAAGTGAAATTGTCAGAATTACATTCACCACCCGAACCATTGTCAACGTTGGTATCAGGTGTCACGAGCCAATCGCAACATTTCTTGGCAAACATACGCAAGTACAATTCATGTTTCCAAATGACATCGTTTGGTGCAACAAATATTGTGCGCGAGAATTACATGCCGACATTCAAAGTTCAGGGGCAAATTTATCATCGCGCAGGATCACTACTACCACTGCCGAACGCAGATCCCAAATATCTTCAAATTTATTTCATGGGAAACACTGGTGAACAAATCGATAAACGATGTCGATTCAATACAGGCACTAAACGAGAAATTGTCGCTGCATTACAAAATTTATTCGATCAGCATAACGAATTAATTAGATTGTTCAGAACTTCCCTTGAACATATGCCATCTAATGACTACAGAGTTGTAGTTAGAGCAGACAAAACACCTGTCGGCCAGCACGAAAGACGGTACAATGCACCAACAATTGATGAGGTGGCGATCGTTATAGTTGGCGAAGAATCTAACTCACGTGATATAATTCTTCATCGCAGAAATGGTGATGTTCAGCGAGTCTCAGAAACTCATCGCTCATACGACGCATTGCAATACCCGATTATATTTTGGCAAGGGGAAGATGGATATTATATAAATATCAAATTAAGAAATCCACAAACAGATGAAGAAACGAAAAATAAAGTCAGTGCCATGAATTACTATTCATATCGATTGATGATTCGTGAAAAGGCTGAAAATCATATCTTGAAATGTCGACAATTGTTCCTTCAATACATTGTCGACATGTATGCGAAAATCGAAAGCGAACGACTCCTCTACATTCGCTTAAATCAAACAAAGTTGCGTTCAGAAGAGTCCATTCATTTACGTGATGCAATTGTTAATGATAAAAATGTTAATCCAAATGAATTGGGGAAAAAGATCATACTCCCGGCCACATTTACAGGGAGCCCACGGCACATGCATGAATACGCACAAGATGCAATGACATATGTTCGCGCATATGGCCGCCCAGATTTGTTTATTACCTTCACATGCAATCCTACATGGGATGAAATAAAAGAACTTTTGTTAACTGGACAATCATCATCAGATCAGCCTGATATTTCCGCACGCGTGTTCAAACAAAAATTGAAATCTTTAATGGATTTCATTGTCAAGCATCAAGTTTTTGGAGAGACACGCTGTTGGATGTATTCCATCGAATGGCAAAAAAGAGGATTGCCACATGCACACATTTTGATTTGGTTGATCGAAAAAATCACACCAGATCAAATTGATCAAGTAATCTCAGCAGAAATACCAGATGTCGACATTGATCCAGAGTTACTTGAAATCGTCACCAAAAACATGATTCATGGTCCATGTGGCTTCCTCAATAACAATTCATCTTGCATGTCTGATGGGAAAAGCACAAAACGGTACCCAAGACATTTACATGCAGAGACAATCACTGGCAATGACGGATATCCACTTTATCGTCGACGCTCAACTGAAGATGGCGGCAAATCTATCACTTTAAAAGTACGAAACAATGATGTTCAAGTCGATAATCGTTGGGTTGTACCGTATTCACCGTTACTCTCGAAAACGTACAAAGCACACATCAATGTCGAGTATTGCAATTCAGTTAAATCGATCAAGTACATTTGCAAATATGTCAACAAAGGAAGCGATATGGCAGTTTTTGGAGTGGGAAATGCAACTGCATCTATCGATGAAATAGACCAATATCAAGTGGGACGCTACATTAATAGTAATGAAGCAGTATGGCGCATTTTATCATTTCCAGTCCATGAACGTCATCCAACAGTTGTTCATTTGGCAGTGCACCTTGAAAATGGACAGCGCGTGTACTTCACAACAGAAAATGCAAGTGAACGAGAATTGTCACCACCACCAACAACGTTAACTGCATTTTTTTCTTTGTGTGGGAATGATATGTTTGCAAATACACTACTTTACTCTGAAGTGCCAACATACTACACATGGAATGCATCAGCGAAAAACAAGGTAAAGCAGTTGAAGGACATACCAATTTATATTCGACCGACGCGTTAGGCCGTCTGTACACTGTTCACCCAAACAATGCAGAATGCTTTTACTTGCGCTTACTGTTAATCAACGTACATGGACCGACATCCTTTCAAGAATTAAGAACAGTAAACTGTCAAGTATGTGCCACTTATCGTGAAACTTGCCCAGAATTACATCTTCTTGAAAACGATGCACACTGGGACACTTCACTCGCTGATGCATCAAATACTGCTCAACCACAGCAAATACGCACGTTATTTGTCATCATATAGACAACTTGCTTCCCATCCAATCCAAAAGATCTTTGGGAAAAATACAAAGACTATATGAGTGAAGACATCCTACATCGTTTGCGTGCAATGAATCAAAATCCGGACATTCAATTCACACCAAATGTGTATAATGAGGCTCTGGTTTCGATTGAGGACATATGTTTGGAAATCGCTAACAAACCACTGAAACAATTGGAAATGACTGCGCCGGATCGATCTGCAAACGATCTTTTCGATCGTGATTTGCAACGAGAATCACTCTTTGATGTCGACGAATTGTGTGCATTTGTTCAAACGAATCTTCCTAAATTGGTTCCAGAACAACGTATAGTGTATGACAGAATTATGCATGCAATTAAAAGCCAAACCGGCGGATTGTATTTCCTAGATGCGCCCGGAGGCACAGGCAAAACTTTTCTCATTTCACTTATTTTGGCAACCATAAGATCACGACAAAATATTGCGCTGGCTATCGCATCATCTGGAATTGCGGCAACTCTTTTGGATGGTGGCCGAACAGCACATTCAACACTAAAATTGCCCTTGAATATGCACATCACTGAGACACCGACATGCAATATCCGAAAAAAATCTGGAATGGGTAAAGTACTTCAATCATGTCAACTCATTGTATGGGACGAATGTACTATGGTGCACAGAAAAGCATTGGAGGCGCTTCATCGTACACTACAAGATTTCAGAGGAAATGAACAGCTCTTCGGTGGCGCACTTATTTTATTGTCTGGTGATTTTCGACAAACTCTACCAGTTATACCACGTTCAACGCCCGCTGATGAACTTAATGCATGTCTGAAATCATCAATTTTATGGCGACACGTTCAGAAATTGACTTTGAAGACCAACATGCGTGTACAACTACAACATGATGCATCCGCAGAACTTTTCGCAAAACAGTTGTTGGATATTGGGAATGGGAAAATGCCAATCGATGAATCCACACATTGTATCACGTTGCCAACAAACTTCTGTAAAATCACAGCAACTATAGACGAATTGATTGACAAAGTTTTTCCTAATATCTCACGGAATCACAAAAATCATCAATGGCTCAGTGCACGTGCTATATTAGCAGCCAAAAATAATGATGTCAATGCAATCAATTGCGCCATTCAAAACGAAATACCAGGCGAAGCGACAACATATAAGTCCATAGATTATATGATGAATCAAGACGAAGTTGTCAATTATCCAACTGAATTCTTGAATTCACTTGATTTGCCAGGCATACCACCTCACGTTTTAACATTGAAAATTGGCGTGCCTATAATTCTTCTCCGAAACATCAATCCACCTCGACTTTGCAACGGTACCAGGCTTGCAGTCAAAAAGATGATGAACAATATAATGGAAGCTACAATTTTGAATGGTAAATTTAAAGGAGAAGATGTACTGTTGCCTCGCATCCCACTGATTCCAACAGAGATGCCATTCGAATTCAAACGCCTGCAGTTTCCGGTGCGACTTGCATTTGCCATGACGATCAACAAAGCACAGGGACAATCGCTACAAGTGTGTGGACTCAATTTGGAAAATCCGTGCTTCACACATTGACAGCTATATGTGGCCTGCTCACGCGTTGGAAAACCTTCGGATTTATTCGTGTACGCACCAGACAGACAAACAAAAAATATTGTTTATCAAAAAGCACTATGTTAGACATCAAATTTGGTGTTCGGCCACTTATATGACTAATTATCTGAATTAAATGAGATGCTCCCCACCAGTGACTGGGCGAAGCCGGGCCTGGTCACCTAGTATATATATATATATATATATATATATATATATATATATATATATATATATATATATATATATATATATATATATATATATATATATATATATATATGTATATAAATCAAAGTGTATGTATGTAAATATGTATGTATGTAAATATGTATGTCCTTTATTTTTTCGCTAACGGCCCATCCGATTGAGATGAAATTTTCTACACGCCTTACTTTCATTCCAGAGCTGTCAACTGTCATAGTTTTTTTTCCTTCTTCCTCCTCCTCCCTCCTCCCCCTCCCAAAATACGTACGTAAATATATGATGATGATGATGAAAGAATCCCCGAACCAAAACGCTAGGGAAAGGGAAGAAAATGACGTGACTACACATTAGCTAAGGGACTTAACTCTAGAAAAAGTTATTTCAAGGGGCATAACTTTTAATAACATTGTTGTATAACTTATAGTCATATTGTTGTATCGTTTTCAATGATTTATAAACTCTTTGTCTATAGTTATGTACCGGCATATGAGTTATAATAAATAATGATACAATCTTTTAGACATTTTCAAAGTTTACATAAAAATAATGCATAATGCATAACATTGTAACTCATCTTTCTATACTTAAGAAGTTATCTGAAAGATGTTGAACAATATCATCGCATCTTTAGTGTTTTCCGCCATCATATCGACACGATTCGCTTGACAGCACTTCTCAGCGCTATCAAGCCAAGACGCCTTACACATTTCAAGCAGTCTGATACGGGGGGAAAATGGCACGTCGTAATAGCACAAAGAAACAAGCAGCTTCCAAGATGCATAGTGAGAAAACCGACCAGACTATCAAGAAGACGAACCTGCCTTTGGAGAGTCTGCATGCAAGCTGTAATAAAGTATCTGAACCTACAGTCAATGAAACTACCAATAAGAAGAGCGACGACTACCCACAGACGAACACAAAAACTTGTGAGAGGAAGGAGGACCAAGACACCAGAATCAGAAACACTGATTCAAACACAGTCAGATGGGTGGTCAAGCGGCTAAAAATGGAGCTTACTGATCAACAAATACAGAAGCAGCTGCAGGAAGAAAATCTTCACGTCAACATTTTGAAGGCAGAGCGGATTCTTACCTACTCAGAATTAAATGAGATGCTCCACACCAGGGACTGGGCGAACCCGGGCCGGGTCAGGCAGACAGACAGACAGACAGACAGACAGACAGATAGATAGATAGATAGATAGATAGATAGATAGATAGATAGATAGATAGATAGATAGATGGATAGATAGATAGATAGATAGATAGATAGATAGATAGATAGACAAAAAGACAGGGAGGGAGGGAGGGATAGACGGAGGGATGGGTCTATTAGACAGACAGACAGACAGAGATAGATAGATAGACAAACAGACAGACAGACAGACAGACAGGGAGGGAGGGAGGGAGGGATGGAGAGACGGAGGGAGAGACGGAGGGACGGGTAGGCAGACAGATAGACAGGGAGGGAGGGAGGGATAGACGAGGGAGAGACAGAGGGATGGGTCTATTTGACAGACAGACAGACAGACAGTCAGACAAGCAGACAGACAGACAGACAGATAGTCGGTAACGGGAACGAGAACTTATATGACTCATCTTTTGGTGCTTAATTGAAGAAGTTATCTACCGTAAATTTATTTGTACATGTAATAATTTTTATCTGGCCTTTTATAAGGGCCAAGAAAATATGAATTAAATGAGATTCTCCCCACCTTTTCGCTGCACAATGGAGCACCGAGAATAAACAAATGCCACGTCATACAGTACGTGGCATAACTACCTAACGGTAGTTTGTGGGCATTCGAGCTCCAGCCTTCGGTGAACTCAGAGCATTTCTGATACTTTCTAACAGGTAATACTCAAATGATTTGACATTAGAGCATGCGAGGGCGTTGGGGACATGTTGCTTACACCTACACACATCGACACTACGGACACAGGCGAGTTCACACTCCGTGGCCTAACAGTCCACCCAATTGTGTAGGTTTGATTTGTAGGCTAAAAGCGTGAATGAGGGTAGCATGTGAAGGACTGAAGTCTGGATCATCCTCTGCATTCCTTAACGTTGTACATTGATCCGTTGACAAATAACATCATTCAGAAACCACACATATATGTCTGTCTGTCTGTCTGTCTGTCTGTCTGTCTACCTATCCGTCTATTATATATATATAAGATATATGTAGACAGAGAGTCGGGAACGGGAACTTATATGACTACTTATATGAATTAAATGAGATGCTCCACACCAGGAGCTGGGCAATGCCGGGCCGGGTCAGACAGACAGACAGACAGACAGACAGACAGACAGACAGACAGACAGACAGACAGTCGGTAACGGGAACGGGAACTTATATGACTACTTATATGAATTAAATGAGATGCTCCCCACCAAGGACTGGGCGAAGCCGGGCCGGGTCAGCTAGTATATATATATATATATATATATATATATATATATATATATATATATATATATATATATATATATATATATATATATATATATATAAAGAAAAGTCTTAATCTTGAGAATGTATTAACTAGTGAAGAGATCCTATCCATACTTAAGAACTGGGCTAATCTAGAAAAGAACAGTATGGGCGCCCAAGCGGCGTGGGCATGATAACTAGGTCATGCCATGGCGTGGGGCTGGTTTTAAATATAGCGAGGCCATTTTGATCAAATACATACTATTTGATTTAAACCCTTCCATTCGTCTAGGTGTATGATTTTCGCTTGGGGTGCGAGAGGTCCCGGGTTCAGATCCCGGACGGGCCCCTATGATCTTAAATTATACAGACATTTGGCTCGCTTACCCGTCTGTAATTCACCAAAAAAGATGTCCTTTGGTATTCTACCATCATCTATCCTCCTAACGTGTCCTATCCATCTAAGTCTACGAAGACTGAGCATGGAATACACCGTCACACAACCTGATCTTTCCAATACTTCAGTATTTGTGATTTTGTCTTGCCACTTAATACCAAGTATTCTTCGCAGACACCGCATATGAAAGCTTTTTAAACGTTTCTCTTGGCGTGAGTAAGTTGTCCAGGTTTCACTGCCATAAAGAAGAGTACTAAGGACACAGGCTTGGTAGACGAGGACTACCAGATATATATATATAACATACCGACCAATAAAAAGATGTCAATTGCAACGAGAAAATGAGTGTTGAGGTGCTATATAGAACCTGTACTTTTGTATGGATGTGAAGCGTAGACAATGAGCAGACACGCTGCAAAAAATCTGATGGGTGTGGAAATCTGGTTTCTGACGAAAATGCAAAGAATACCATGGACAGGCAGAAAAACCAATGACCAAGTCCTATAAGAAACAAATGAAAATCGTACACTGATTAGATAAATTAGTCGTAGTCAAAATTTTTTGGTCACGTTATATGAGAAAAAATAAATGGGAAAACTTGATGGCAACGGACACGATCGAGGGGAAGAGAACAAGGGGAAGACGGAGAGATATACCTGGATGGCTTGACCACGTGATATGGTCGAGACAAGAACACTGAGCTGATCCACGACTCTGGTGATCGAGTGACATGGCGAATCATGGCACATGATGGGTGCATGATTAGAGATATTATTAGACGTAGATAGTCAAGCTTTTTTGGGCACGTTATGAGAAGAAATAAACTACTACTGATAACTTGTTGAGAACTGGCAAGATTGAAAGGGGGGGGGGGATAAAACACGCGATGGCAGAGAAGTAAATATATGGATGGCTTGGCGACATGGCATGGTCGATACAAGAGCACAATGTTGATCCACGACTCTGGTTATTGTGTGAAATGGCGAAATATGACGGCCCGCGATTGTCGGTATGGCATATGATGATGATAATGGCGACACATGATGATGATGATAGAGGTCGTCTTACCAAACGCTAGATTTAGCTACAATTGAACCAATTAGTTGGCAACACTGATAGCTATTTAGATCGGCTTACCAAATTCTAGATTTAGCTACAATTGAACCAATTAGTTAGCAACACCAGTAGCTATATAGATCGGCTTACTAAATTCTTGTCACCCCATGTCGATAAATTAAAACATACCATTTGCCATTTTTTTATCGTCCGCCGACTGTTGATTGAGAATTTGAAATAGTTGAAATTACATGATCTTGTCGGAAATTTTCAAATGGCATCACGTCAAGAGGCAAGCTTTCTTTAGAATCACATTCAGCAGATTATTTATGTATTATTATATTTAATAGTTATTTTAGCTACAGGGAGAAGTTGGCAGATTATTATGAGATACGTGGGCGTGTCAATAAGTAAGTCACACAGTTCTGTGGGATGGCAGGTAAATGCAGTTGGTGTTTTCTATAGGTGTCATGTCATTAGGTGACAGCAACATCGAACTTTATATAGCAATTTTGGTCAATATTTTAACATTGAGTTTTTACTTATGATATCATAACAGTTGGACTTGGATACAGCTTGACAAGACGAATCCAACGGTATCTCAACGAAGAGTGTAGGTTAATTCTAAGCAGAGATGATTTTTTTGGTGACGTAATTTAATACCAGGAAGTGTAATGATGACCTAAGAGATAAGGGAGATTTTATTGCCAGCCCATTAAATTGGAAGCTGAGACATTATGCCTTCTATTACTGTGGTTTGTTTATTTTAAACGGACAACGTAGTGCCATATATAATTGCGCCCGGGGCGGCGAGGTCTAACGTGACGTATTATCTATTTTTCAATAGGATGTACCGTGACCTAATTAACAATTAAAAATGGCTGCCAATTGTTTATTATTCATTAAACGTCTGTCACATTGCTAACAAACCTGGTAACATGTATATTTTATTATGCGTTTTGGTAACAGGAAAGTAAAGGTCACATTCCTCTTTCGATAGAATGTCGAGAGGATTGAGAGAATCGACTTCATTGCACCGGGTTTTACTCCATATGGCTCGGTCTCTTTCTGCAGCGCGGCCTGCCGAAAGCTCGCACAAAGCATGAGAGTCTCTGTCTCCGAGAAAAATGCACTCAACTTTTAAGACTTTTTGATAGGATGTGCTGTGACCTAATTAATAGTTAAAAATAGCTGTCCCTTTATATTAATTAAATGTCATGTGAAATATTCGTCGTTAGTGAAAGAACAATTCATGAAAATGTACTCATATTGTCTTAATGTACCCACTGCAATGCGGCAGCTTTCTTTTGTTGATTAAATATCATGCATTAATGTAAGTAAAAAAGTTTGTAACTGCTGCATAAATTAAGCAGCAGTTAGTTAATTATTAAAATGTTAAATAATAAGAATAATTAATTAAGTATTCATGGGAGACTGCTGCTAAAGACCGTAATTCATGGCGTACATCATTATATAAGGGTGCAGTCACTTGTGAAGCAACCAGGACTGCAAGAGCTGTGAAGAAAAGGCTGGACAGAAAAACCACTGCAGGAGATCCTCCTCCTGGAACGTCAAGCATTCTTTGCCTGCATTGTCAAAGAACATTTTCGAGCCAAAATAGGCCTTATCAGCCATCTTAGAACTCATGGCTCCATACTTTCAACCCCACTGGATGAAATGAATGGTCATCATCATTCTTGATGGACAAACAACAACAACTCCTTACAGGTTTACAGACGGGTCTGAAAACTGGCTTTCAAAATTATTTTCAGTCATGTCAAAGGGTTACAAATTATACAGATACACAGATGAGTTACTGCTTCAAATGAAACTTGTATTCTGTTTAATTTTAGTAGTTAAATTGCCAGTTCTAATTATAAAATAAAAAGGAGTCTGCTCTACTATACTGCACAATGCTAACGGCATGGGTCCGCCATTTTGAATTTTATGATATTGATATCTCATTGTTATGCTAAAATTGGTTATTGTTTTCTGAAAAAAGTAAGAAATAGTAATCGTTGAAACTCTTCAAATATATGTAAAATTGAATGGAGAATACAAAAATTCAATAAAAAGTCTACTTTTATTTATTATACAAGAGTTATATAAAAAAATTAGCTTACCGGGCATCAAATATCAAAATTAACTCCACAGGGAAATAATGTCTAGCACCAAAGGCTTTCAGTCTAGCAGACAGGTCACTTCTGCAATTATTAGAGTAGTTTCCCATGAAGTTTATCCGGTTATTTCCAAATACATCCAGTCAGAAGCAAGCATGGGTACTCCCAGGCATAGAACCGGATGTTACAAGAGACTTTATGCTAATTAGGTCATACCGTACTCCACCCATTTTACCGACAATTGACATTGCTAATATTATAATGTTCTATATTCCCGAAAATGGGTGTGTTGTGGGTTCCGTTACCCATGTGTAGGTAGTAAGTAAAGTAAAAGAGCCTTTTCTACGCCTAGCGGGGTATTGGGTATGTGACCCTAGGCCCATATTTTTACAGAGTAATCGGCACTGAATGGGAGATGTTAATGATACTACTGTTGTATAATAGTGTGGTGGCTAGTCATCCTGGTGGTCATGGGTTCGAATCCGCATCTGGGCGGATTTTAAAAATTGACCTGGGCGTCTCCCTAGTCGGCCCAGTCTAACATGGGTCCGCGTGGCTGAATAGGTAAGAATGCTTGTTTTTAAACATCCGGTGTGCTGATCTGAGGTAAGTGGTTCAACCCCTACACTGGACAGCTGGACTAAAATGTTGACCTGTCGTCCTTGACTTTGGGGACATAAATTACAAGTACCTCTGAAGTCGGAATGGGTTCACCTGATGGCGAGGGACACTTAATAGGGAAAGCTAATCCACACGCAAGATTCAGTCCATCACTACTATAAATAGAGTATGGACTATGCTTAAGTTCAAAGCGAGTGAGCGCAAAACAAAATAAACAAACCAACATGGTTACCGGGACATTTCTTGGGAAGTAAAGGAGACCATCTTACCGGTCTCATTTGCTTCTGAGGACATTTCCTAGTACCCGTTATAGGCTGGGTCGACCAGCGATCCTGGACATAAGTAAATATTTCTTTTTACACACATTTAAATGCAATGGGCATGATTCTAGACTCACATTCTTATACTTCAATCAGCCCTGGTGACTGATGTGGTCAGTGACTGATGTGGTCAGTGACTGATGTGGTCAGTGACTGATGTGGTCAGTGACTGATGCGGTCAGTGACTGATGTGGTCAGTGACTGATGCGGTCAGTGACTTGTCAGTATAACAACCACTTATAGACTCATATTCTTATACTTCAATCAGCCCTGGTGACTGATGTGGTCAGTGACTGATGTGGTCAGTGACTGATGTGGTCAGTATAACAACCACTTTTACCTCCAAGACTTTTCCTGGTACCCATTTTAGGCGCTCTCGACCTGGAAGCCCAGGTCAATTTCATACACTTGACTCCACCCCAGTGCTGATTGAACCTCTGACCACTGGGACATCAGGTGAGTGTCTAGCCACTCTGCCACCATGGCTCCCAAACCCTTCATGCCAACATAAAATTCATAGCATGGATCTCATTCCTTCATATGTATTTCAAATTCTCATTATGCTTTCTTTATTCATGTTGTGTATAATTGTTTGAGAATAAAGCGCCTCAGAACAGGACACAATAGATTACGCAACCACATGTATACAAAATTCAAGATTGGTGACTCAGCCATGTGCACATGTGGTTTGGCGTCGCAGACAGCAGAGCACATACTTCAGGACTGCCCAAACTACAACATATCCAGGCGAACCTTCTGGCCTAGAGAGACAACAGTGGAAGATAAACTCTATGGACCGCTGAGTGAACTAAAAAAAGATTTAGATTCATACAAGAGACAACATTGCAGTTATAAACATATTTCAGGCGAACGAAAGAAGAAGAAGAATTGTTTGAGAACTTAGTAACAACTGGCAAGATCGAAGGGAAGAGACCAAGGGGAAGACCGAGACGTAAATAAATACCTGGATGGCTTGGCCACGTGGCATGGTCGAGACAGGAACACGGAGCTGATCCACGACACTGGTGGTCTAGTGAGATGGCAAAACATGACCGCCCACGCTTATCGGCATGGCACATGATGGATGGATGGATAATTTTTCGGCTAAATTCATAGCATGCTTTTCATTTCCAATTTTTGTTTGGGGCATATCCTATTTACAGGACATTGCTGTCAACACCAGCACTGCTGTTGTTGATGTTTGGCAAGTTTACATTCAGTAGGTTGCCTTCTTTCTGAACGACCAGCTCCCATACCATCACGTTTAAACCCAGCACGACACAGTCTGCTGCCAAATCAGTTGCAGCTGTGTTTTTAACGCAGGTAAGCGGAATTACGAATCGCGACCATTTCCAAATTAGGGACATTTTATTATAAGTATATTTTCTTTATTCATGTTGGGAAGTTCATTTTATTACTCCTGCTTTTTGTAAGTTTGCAATGTTTGCAGTGACTTGAAATAAGTAAACAGCATGTTTTGTTATCCCTTCATTAGCAATTTAATACTGCAGCAGAAGAGGTGAAAAAGCTGTCAAAAGCGCCCACAGATGCAGAAAAATTGTCAGTATATGGTTTGTACAAGCAAGTAACAGTTGGGGACTGTAATATAGGCAAGTGTTATTCTTGTTTTGTACTGTAAATATTTTCCAGGAGCAACATTGATCATTGAATGGGTTCATGCTGATACAGTATACAAGTTTGATTGATTCACATTATTCTTGTCCTTGGTGTTAACTAGCCAAACATTTAGATGTTCAGTAGTAAACTATTTGCTTGTTAAATACCAAAAGTAAGCACGCTTGCTCACTGGCCCATTGGTCATGTGTTCAAATCCCCTTTAAGGTGGGGATGTTTTCAGTGCTCCAGCCCTAGGTTAACCCAAGCTATAATGGGTACCAGGCCTGCTGGCCCGTGTTCAAATCCCCTTCAAGGTGAGGATGTTTTCAGTGCTCCCGTCCCAGGCTAACCCAGGATACCAGGAATATCAGGGAAGTAAACGGTGGCTGGCCAGGTATTGACCACATCTCCCACTGAGAGCTGATTGGTGTAAAAATATGGGACTTGCACCATATACCCAGTACACCTCATTGTGTGAAGAAGGTTCTTTACTTGACCTTTTTAAATAGCATATCATTTATTTATAACATCACATTTTTAGATATTAATAAGGAAAGCATATAGTTGTTAAATAGCAAAACATTTTTGTTTTTAACCGGCACCTTGACATCTTGATAGATGATTGTAAAGTGGAGTTATACCTCTCCATAGCACAAAGCCTGGACTGAACTTAGAGACTATGTGCTGCCCTTGCAGCTTGATCCCTCTCTCAGCCTGCCTAGTTTACTCCAGAGGAAAGAACACCAATACGCTTGGAACAAGACAAGCTGCAGAAGTTGCTGGGTCAACAAAGCAATGCTCTAACTGTCCGCCTGTGGGAGCTTCCATCCTAGACCAGATGCCAACCAAGGCTATGACATTTAGTTTTTAGGTTGCATTTCATCATACCAGTGCCACGCGCGCACGCACGCACGCACGCACGCACGCACGCACACACACACACACACACACAAATCAGTCCAGTTCCTTGCCTAGTAGTAGCAACTACTTGTAGCAGCAGCGCATGTATGGACTACACTCAAGTTTAAAAAAAACAAACAGTTGTTGATTGGCAAAACATTTAGATGTTAACTAGCAAAACATTTAGATGTTTAGTTTTTAGTTTAGTCGTTGGATCAACATCAGGGCACACTGTTTAACCCATAAGTGCTCCGTTTTCCTCCTAACTCAAACCTGAGTCTGGAGAAACTCAGCTCAATGCACAAACTCTGTTGCATCAGCTAGGATCCTGAAATACTTTGGGTAGATTTTTAACTCAAAATTTTGCCCGGGCGTTAGGCTACTCTTTTTCGATTTCCAACTGCCAAGGGATTTTTTACATGTGCAACAATACACACGGGCATCCAATCTCACTACCCAGAAACCAGGGGAAATTTTATTACTGGAAGTCCAGGTGGATTTTTTAAATAAATCCTGGTCCTCACCGGGGCCTGAACCCGGGACCTCCAGCACTCGAGGCGGACACCATACCTCGAGACCACTCAGCTTGTCCTGACTTTGAATTTCTTTATTAGCTTCTGTGTATTTGTCATGGGCTCTGACTTAAGCATCTTTGGTTTTGCTATTATTTTAAATCTTCTTTAAATTGTTCCAGTCTTCTATTTTTTAAGGGGGGTTTCGGGCGTTATCTATTCTTTATGTGTTTGTTCTATTTAACCAAGGCTGTCCAAACACGATTTGTTCCAAATACTGTTAAGCTGCTGTCAACACTCTATGGTACTCACCTTGTTTACTAACTGGTGATTTGAATCTGCACCTCTAAAACCTGTTAATTTATGTTGAGATGATATCAATTTCATGTTAACACACATGTGATCAATTTTTTCTTCTTCTTCTTCTTCTTCTTCTTCTTCTTCTTCTTCTTCTTCTTCTTCTTCTTCTTCTTCTTCTTCTTCTTCTTCTTCTTCTTCTTCTTCTTCGTTCGTCCAGAATGTTGTTTTAGATGTAATTGCATTGTGCCTTTTACAGCAGAGCTGCGATATTTGAAACTTTCGGCCGACATATCCGACTTCTTCAGGTATTTGTTGGCCGGGTTTCCTTCCTGGGGATATGATAAATTTGATTTTCAGTATCGTGATCAGGTGATACCCATGTTGCTTTATGTGTTCTTTTATGTGGATAATCACTTCTGCCTCTAACATATTGATTCACTGCGTAACAATTGGTGAATAATTCTTTTTCATTCATTACGCCTAGTCTTCTCCACGCTCTCTTCGTAGCCCATGTTATTTGATCCCATCTCAGCATTCAGGTCACCCATCAAAATGTTATTTCCACTTCTTTGATTACCCATAGTGCTTTGAAGTATCGTGTAAAATTCCTCCTTAACCGATTCATTCTTATTTGTTGTGCGTAACATACACATTTATATATACTTTCTTGTTTGTGGTTTTAAATGTTGCTGTTATTATTGTAAGACTCACTGCTTCCCACTCAATTAGTGCTTTCTCTGTCTCTTCAGCTAACATTATGGCCACACCTTCACTGTGAGGGACATTTTTCTCTGTTTATCCAGAGAACAGCACTGTTTCCAGTGTGTTTAGAAGCTTTTAGCTTGCCCCATTCCATTTTACTTTGTATAATCCCTGAATGCTAGTCCTATATTTCACTTCTTCTAACACCTGTGCTCTCTTTCTCAATTCATACATTGTTCTAACATTCCAGATGGCAATTCTTGAAATTGTATGATCAGATTTTCTGTGTATTCTCTTTCACAGACTTGTTCATGGTAGGTTGGTTATAGCAGCTAAAGTGTTCTACAGGATGGGCCAATCCTCCTCAGTTGTCTCTTACGACATGCATGGTGGTTTTCAGTGTTACTATACTTTGCTTTTTTGGGCCCTGGTAACAAACCTGTGAATATTTTTCTACATAGTGTTAATCTCTTCATTCCACCTCTTCTGTTGATTTGCCCCAATTGTTTTGTTTTCAGTCAGTTTTGATGAGTGATGAAGTAACAGAATAGCCAAATATTTGTTTTCAGTGTCCATGATATTCTCAAAATGCTTCTCAAAACCACATCTCCAGTGCCTCAATTTTCTTCCATCCATCCATCATGTACCATGCCGATAAGAGTGGACGATCATGATTTGCCATCAGACTCGATCACCAGAGTCGTAGATCAGTGTTCCTGTCTTGACCATGCCACTTGACCAAGCCATCCAGGTATTTACTTCTCAGTCTTCCCTTTGGTCTCTTCCCTTCGATTTTTATCATCACAAGTTCTCCAATTCATTTCTTCTCATAACATGCCCAACAAATGTTGACTGACTACGTCCTTAGACGTAGACAATTTTCTTCACCATTCCATTACTCTTTATCCCACATAAACTTCCATAGGGAAGACCATTATATCAATACAACATGTTTGTTGTGTGTAAATGATGTGTGTTATGCTCTACACAGAAAGACCTCAAGGTACACTTGACTTGGCAGGGAAAGCAAAGTGGGATGCGTGGAATGCATTAAAAGGTAAACAGTTTATGATGGATTAACTTAATAAGTCTGTATCCTAATTATCTATATGTGTTATGTATTGCATCTACTTATCTGGCCACGGCATGGATGGAAAGTTATTCAATCTCAGAACAACTTATGGGAATGTCCCGAATGCTGTGATGTCGCTTCCTAGATCAATCAATCAATCTCAGAAGGCTGAAAGCCAAAACTAAAACTAGCAGCGACACCGTCAGAGAACTGCTATTTGCTGATGATTGCGCTCTATATGCCAACTCAGAGGCAGACATGCAACACAATGTTTCAGCTTTCTCATATGCCTGTGCCAACTTTGGGCTCAATATCAACTTGGAGAAGACTGTGTTATGTACCAGCTAGCTCCAGGGAATAATCACACCATGCCAAATATCAGGGTGAACAGTCATAGACTAAGTGTTGTGGACAAATTCACCTATCTTGGCAGCACTGTGTCACAAGCGGCCACAATTGATGATGAAGTGAATTCGAGAATCTTTCAAGGCCAGCGCAGCCTTTGGCAGACTGTACAAGAATGTATGGGACAGAAATGGAATAAGCCTGCAAACAAAGCTGAAAGTCTATAAAGCAGTTGTATTATCCACACTGCTATATGCTTGTGAACATGGACTGTTTATCAGCGACATGCTAGGAAATGGCAAAGCGAGATCCCAGACACTGAAGTTCTAGAAAGAGCATCCATGCCCAGTATCCACGCTCTACTAATGAAGAATCAGATTCGCTGGGCTGGTCACTTAACTCGTTTGCCAGATCACAGGCTCCCTAAACGAAATTTTTACGGCGAGCTGCGTTGTGGTAAATGCTCCCAAGGCGGCCAGAGGAAACACTTTAAAGACACTCTGAACATTTCACTAAAAGCTTTTGGAATTCATCTTGATAACTGGGAGACTGCTGCTAAAGACCATAATTCGTAGCATATATCAGTACATAAGGGTGCAGTCACTTGTGAAGCAACCAGGACTGCAGGAGCTGTGAAGAAAAGGCTGGATAGAAAAACCACTGCAGGAGATCCTCCTCCTGGAACGTCAGACATTCTTTGCCCACACTGTCAAAGAACATTTCGAGCCAAAATAGGCCTTATCAGCCATCTTAAAACTCATGGCTCCATACTTTCAACCCCACTGGATGAAATGAATGGTCATCATCATTCTTGATGGACAAACAACAGTTAGCTGGCCAAGTGGCAAGCAAGAAGTACACTAGCTTTGTGTTGAAGTGTTTTTCAAAACTGAAATCTAGGTTTACTTATATTAATAAATGACATAATCTTACAACTGTAACTGAAGTAGTGCATGTTTTTCTCTTCCAGGAAAGGGTAAGGAAGACGCAATGACAGAATATGTTGCAAAAGTCGAGGAGCTCAAGACAAAATATAATTGATCTTGTTTCAAGTTACATTATCTCCAGTTCTTTTTTTACATTGTATTGTCATCCTCTTGTTAACAGCAGTAAATGATAGCCCTGCTAAATATTTCAGCCTGTTTCTGTACGTTAAGAAGTCTGGTAACTATAGAATGTCTTACTGGTTTGTGTAAAGCACACACAGATGGAGGTAGTGCACATGTGCCTGGAAGGACAACAGTGCAGCTGGTCTTACATCATGAATAGTGTGTCTAAACATGCATAGACAAAGATGGGATGTGTTCACGGCAGCACACATTGCAGCTGTATTGGCGCTGTGAATGACTTCTCTGAAAACAGTAGACATCTATGTTCAAGGTAGCACAATGCCACTTTACTGGCACTCTAAATGACTTGTCTAAACATGATAGACCCAGATCTCATCCATGTTCATGATAGCACAACCTTGCAGCTGGCCTGTCACTTTGAATGACTAACGTGTCTAAAAGCAAGACACTTATGTGTCTATGGTAGCACTCCGCTTAGTTTCATGGGAGTCTAGGGCTTGTTTCCTCATGAGATGTCATGATGGCCTGGGTCTGGCAAAATAAGACATGTAATCTCACTAGATCCTTCCTCACCCCAAGTTAGATGAAGAAAACTGGATAATGGACTAATGACAGCACAACTAGGGTGGAAGTGAAGAATTCCTTGTAAGTCATTCCAGAATGTGAAGTATAGAGTATTTTTTGCATGTTGACATTTCATTTGTATTTCTGTGATTCCACTGCCATATTTGAAACTTCAGTATAATTTTTCCTGTTCATGCCTGCTTTATGACCCATCTCCTGTCAGATTGATCAGTTATGATGGTTACATTTAAAAATGATTATACTAGGATATGTGTAATGTGTCTTCATACAGGAATGTGCAATATGCCTTTTTAAAGTACCTTTATATTTCTTGGTTTATAATACAATAAATAACATTTTGCAATATAACAAGTTGTATTTTAAGAATTATATTTAAACGTGACAGTGAGATATCTTAAAAGATAGAATACAACTAAAATGTTTATCAGTAAATTACTAGCGTCTACAAATGAAGTCTTTAAAGTATGCTGAAGACAAAATATCCATCTTCCATTTGCTTGTTATTTCTCCTGGTCTTTTAGGTGGTCTGTGTGGTGAAGTCACCTGTCTCACACAATGAAAATTATGGGTGTGTTTTCAAACTCCATCATTTGGATCATGGTTGTCATTTTTTGGAGACCCCAGAGGTTGTCGCTAGAGTCCTTGCTGTGTTTGACACTTTCAAAATGCCATTCTGTGGAAAGAAGAAAGTGCCATTTGGGAAGGAACCCATGCAATGAAGCCAGTCCTCTTGCCTATAACACTCTTTCCTTGTCTGTTAAATATTTATTTTATATATATGAGTTGTTTAAAAAAAATTTGTCTTGAAATATTTCGCCTGTATGTATTCAATATTAATATGCCACTAAAAATGTCAGAAATAAATCCTCACCGACTTTTAGTTCTTCTCCAAGCATAAGATTTTACTTTGAGAAAATGCTTGCAATTGATAAGCAAAATCTGTTCAGATTTTAGAGTAATATGAACAAATGTGCGTACAGACATATATAACTATGTTATGTCAGATGATATCACTACACATTAGCATTGCTATGCGTGCTCAGCCCAACAATGCACAGCAACTTAATACTATGTCCGCTCACTTGTGCCATAAGGAGTTATGATATCCCCTCTCTTGTATAACTACAGAACTGGTGGTAGTTACTGAACAGTTCATCTAGGTGATACTAACTATAATTGGTTGTCTTTTACATTGTTTCGTTCAGTCTTTTGTTTCTGGATGACAATTTAGTTCTCAATGTGTAGATTTAATTTGTGTTTATGATGTTTTTTATTTTTTTTTATTTTGAACATTCAGATTAAAGTTCATTTTTATATTTTTAATTCAGATTAAAGTTCATATAATACTTCATGTTAAGTTTTGGGTTGCAATTATTATACGCTTTGCATATTATAATGTTAGGCAATATTATTCTGTTAAAAATTTGATAAGAAAAGTAGTTTCTGTAGTTTATGAGACAAAAGTAAATAGTTAATAATCAAATAACAATTCACTTGTGATGCAAATGGGTTATGAGACATCATCAAGAAACAAGTTCTTAGCAGAACATTGCTTTAATCATGGTGCATTGAAAAGCCTGTGTGTGGCTATTTCTTCTGCCTCATGCACCCTCATGGCCAAGGTGTCTGCAATGTCTTGTGTTCATCTTCACGCTGGTCGACCCAGGAACTGTGCCTTCTATGACTGTTCTCTTCAAGCACAGTTTTAGTTTCTGTGACTTGATACTGTTTACAAGCTGGTTTCCTTCAATGTTCAGATCTTATGAGATGTCATGAGTTAATGGTTAATTAATAATCGGTTACAATTTACTTATGATGTCTGTGGTGTTTGAGACATCGTATGTTAATGATTAACTCAGAATTAACTTCATGGCATTTGAGGAAAACCTCCTGATGCCCCATCTCCCTCAGCAAATATGGCAGGATCTAGATTCCAGTAACACACAGGTTGTAGATTCCAGTAACACACTGGTTATAAGATTCCAGTAACACACTGGATGTAGATTCCAGTAACACACTGGATGTAGATTCCAGTAACACAGGTTGTAGATTCCAATAACACACAGGTTGTAGATTCCAGTAACACAATGGATGTAGATTCCAGTATCACACAGGTTGTAGATTCCAGTAACACAATGGATCTAGATTCCAGTAACACACAGGTTGTAGATTCCAGTAACACACAGGTTGTAGATTCCAACTGGATGTAGATTCCAATAACACACTGGATGTAGATTCCAGTAACACACAGGTTGTAGATTCCAGTAACACACAGGTTGTAGATTCCAGTAACACACAGGTTGTAGATTCCAGTAACACACTGGATGTAGATTCCAGTAACACACTGGATGTAAATTCCAGTAACACACAGGTTGTAGATTCCAGTAACACACAGGTTGTAGATTCCAGTAACACAATGGATGTAGATTCCAGTAACACAATGGATGTAGATTTCAGTAACACACTGGATGTAGATGCCAGTAACACACAGGTTGTAGATTCCAGTAACACACAGGTTGTAGATTCCAGTAACACACAGGTTGTAGATTCCAGTAACACACTGGATGTAGATTCCAGTAACACACTGGATGTAGATTCCAGTAACACACTGGTTGTAGTTTCCAGTAACACACTGGTTGTAGATTCCAGTAACACACTGGATGTAGATTCCAGTAACACACAGGTTGTAGATTCCAGTAACACACTGGATGTAGATTCCAGTAACACACAGGATGTAGATTCCAGTAACACACAGGTTGTAGATTCCAGTAACACACTGGTTGTAGATTCCAGTAACACACTGGTTGTAGATTCCAGTAACACACTGGATGTAGATTCCAGTAACACACTGGATGTAAACACCAAGCACCAGTCACACATGAACATGAGGGAGCTAGGGCTGGGAGGTTACAGTATCCGCCTCAGCTCAGAAGGTACTGGGTTTGATCTCAGCATATAGCTGCACATTTCCTCCAAGAATCATCTAATGATATCACATGTTCCCCCGGTAGCAAGATTGCATACCTAGCCTTCTTGAATAAGGGCAAAAAAAACAGGAGGTACAGTGTGGAAGTAATGCATGTTAACAAATTGTTGGGAACTAAGACCTAGTCATGAGTATATCATTACCTTGGATGGTTGGTTAGTTAGTCGACAGATCATCCTCATTGCACATCAAATCATTCAGTACATAAGTGCTTGGATCCCCTCCTCAGCAAATCCTGCAGCGTGTAGCGGCTAACGACACCAGTTCTGTGTTGGTTTATCAATCTTCTTTAGCTTCCTGCGTAGTGTAGTTGTTTGGCCACACCTCTTTTAATTTGCTGTTCTCGCAGTCTGACCATGGTTGTAGATTCGCAGTCATCACTTGGTTCTCGCAAAGGTCTTACTTCTTGTAGAGCATTTAGAATGTCAGCCTGGTCCATGGCACGTCCGCCCTCCACATTAGCCTTACCTGCGAGCTTGTCAGCCCGCTCATTCCCTTGTACTCCCGCATGCCCTGGCACAAAGATGAAACTAATCTTCGTCAGCCAAGACCGCTCCAGAGACAGCAACCACTCTCTTTGGATCCATCCCATCTCTATCCTCTTGAGCATGCTCATCGAGTCGATAAGGAAACATGCCCTAGTGAATGTCTGTGTCTAGAGCCATGTTATTGCTTTACTTACTGCCATGACTTCCATAGTCAGGCTACTTGTGGTCTCAACAAAAGCACCAGAATCCTCTTTCACAATTCTCCCTCTGACCCGTGCCGTAAAGGCCCATGAGCTTCTCACATGTCGGACGACTGACCCATCTGTGTAAATTACAGCATCACAGTCTAATGAATTCTCGAAAATCGCTTGTATTTCCGCCTCCACAGCAGCCGGATTTTCTTGTCTGCATTTTCTGTCCAGTTGGATGCAAACTGAAAAGGATGAACAGAAATCTGTTGGAACTTGTACCCACTCCTCGCCAGGTTCTGAGTCCTCCAGTGAACACACCTGTTGAAGAATGTCTTTGGCTTGACCCATCCACGATCTTCCTCTTTTTAACCTGCTGCCCTTCACCTTCCTAATTTCACTATGCAGTGGATGTTGTGTGTTTGCGTTAATTCTGAGGTAGGCAGGTGCTCTGCAGATTTGTAGTCTGTCTTCAATAGTTGGAAAATCAAAAAGGTAGTGCATCGCCCTGCATGCTGTATCTCTCGTACATCCAAGAATAATGCACATAGCTTCGTTTTGAATCCTTTCCTTATCCTTATATCCTTTTGTATACCTTGGATGGAATCTTACTAAAGAATGCAAGCTTCACGCAAATGCATGCTGGAAACACTGACCATCAAGATGCATAGCTAGATGTGACCTATTCCCCCTAAACAAAAAAAATAATAAAACAAAACAAAAACACAAAACACGCAGACTACTGATAACAAAAGTAAATGAAAATATAGATGAGATAGTAACTAACGACGACTGCCTGAAACAGGCTAATGAAACTAGAACACTATATACAACAATAAGAAAGAGACAAACAGCTTTCTTTGGTCATGTAATGAGAAGAGAGGCATTGGAGAACATCGTGACAACTGGAAAGATCGAGGGGAAGAGAGGCAGAGGCAGACCAAGAGAAATGATGCTGGATGGATTGAGACGGTGGCACAGAGGAATATCAGCAGCAGAGTTGATTCAGAAAACCAAAGACCGAGATCTGTGGAGAACCATGAACACCTACGCCAGCTGGCAGGGCACTTGATGATGATGATGACGGGTAAATAAGAGACAGACTCCATAAGAATGAAGAGGTAGATTGAAATAGATTCTTTAGTCATTCATTTCATGATCTTTGCGGCACCTGTTATTTTATGACCAAAGAATGCTTTCTCTTTCTTTCAGTTGTATATCATATTGTGAACTGTGTTGCAGTTCTGTCAAGTCTGTGGCTCAGTACATCAGACTTTGACAATAATTTTTTCGGGTTCGTTTTCCCTAGCTTTTCCCCCAGTCTACCTACCTATAACTGGCTCTGTGGCAAAGAGTTACAAATGCAATTTGTAATCGTACATAACACATTCGAAACACGGCTGCCAGAGATTTGGAAGCAGGCTACCTTGTGTTGGTTTCCATACAATGTTATGAGTGCTGGTCGTTCAGAAAGCAATGGCAAACGTTTTTTTCCATATCATTTTTACAGGACATTGCTGTCAACACCAGCATTTTACTGCTGTTGTTGGTGTCTTGGCAAGTTTATGTTCAGTAGTTTGCCATTGCTTTCTGAATGACTGGCTCCTATACCAAGTCGTTATACCCAGCACAATGCGGTCTGCCGCCGAATCGTGCACAGCTGTGTTTCAAACGTAGGTAAGCGGGATTACAAACTGTCCATAACCCTTTCGCCACAGAGACCGGCAATGGCAAACTACTGAAGGTAAATTTGACTTGGAATCACAAACAGCCAAAAAATGCTTTAACCTACTTACAAGGCAACATGTTTATGGCTCTCTTCGCCTGGTTCCTGTCCCTAGACCTGTGTGACGAGTATTTGCACTACCGTCGGCATGGCTCTTGGGGTAATTAGAACACTTAATCCCCTCTACCACTGTCAGGTGCAGACACGATATAGAGATTTAAAATATATATACTGTTCTTCTTTCATTAGCTCTTCCAGGCAATCAATGTTAGTTACTGTGGCTGTCCACGGTATTCTAAACATTTGTCTCAGGAACCACATCTCCATTGTCTGCAAGCTCTTCCTGATTTGTACATTCATGTTCCATGATTACTGTCATACAGCAGAAGCATTTGAGTACTCTCCTGACAATCAATGACAATGATTTATTGCATAAAATACCTTTCCTTTTCTGAAATGCAGCTTTTGCCTGGCCTATTTTGCTCTGCAGTCTTTGATGTTATGACTGTCCTCAAATGTTAAAATTTATTAATCTAGTTGACTTTTTGCTATTATTTAAATTCACGTTATAATTTTTCCTTTCTTTATTATCTTGAGATTTTCTAGCATTATCCATGCTTTGTTTTCATTCTCTTTTTCTAAGGACTTCCTTACATAAGTTTTTCCTAATGCTTTTAATCTGCTGCCTGCAGTCTTCTGTGCACACCTCGTCTACAAACTGTTGCAAGACCTGCTACTTATTACAGACTGTGACCATAAATTGCTCCTTAGCTTCGTGGTTTCTGGGATATTCTACATTGTATTGAATTCCATGTTTATGAGATGTGACGTATCTCTTGAGTTTCACATTTAGTTTGTTTATCAGGAGAATCTGAAGTTACACCTGCACCTCTAAAAACTGTTACCTCATATAGAGACGATCTAAATTTCTTCTTAATGCAGATATGGTCAATTTGGTTTTCTGTTTTGTAGTCTGGTGATGCTTACTCTGTTTTATGTATTCTTTTGTGTGGAAAAACACTTCCTCCTATGACATAATGATTTACTATACAAAAACTGATGAATGGTTGTCTATTTTCATTCAATAGTTCTAGTTCATGTCCCCCCATGATCTCATCATGACAGATGTTATCTGATCCTACCTCAGCATTAAAATGTTTAATTACCTACTATGCTTTGAAGTTTCTCGTAAAATTTCTCCTGAACTGATTCCTCTGTATCATTTGTAGGATAACATTCATGTTTTTATTTTTTGTGGTTTTACATGTTACTGTTGTTATTCTAGAACTCAGTGCTTCCCACTTTATTAATGCTTTTGCTGCCTCATTAGATAACATTAGGGCCACTCTGCTACTGTGTGTGTATGTGTTTGTGTTGGGAGGGGGGGGGGGGGGAAGAAAGGAGATTGTCCTCTGTATGGCTGTTTCATCTGTGCTTAGAAACCCTTTGCCTGCTCTTCTGTTCTACCCTGTTTTGCACAATCCCAAAATGCTCATCATATAATATTTCATTTCTTCTACCGCCTGTGCTGCCTTTCCTAGTTCATACATTGTTTAGCATTCCTGGCTTGCCTGATGGGCCCGGGCAACACACAAGAAAGAGATCACACCACCAGCTTCAGAAAGATACATTCCATTTTGTTGGTTAACATAACTATCTTACAAACAATAAACACCAATCAGAGTATATTTAACAATGTATTCACGAAACTGGATGGCAAAGGCATACTTAGTTCATATTTATTAATATATCTTTTTGTTCCATGTGTGTCTGATCCGTGGAAACGTATCCTAGAACACAAATACCAGCTACAGAAATACTGACACACATCAAGTCAACTTTCATGTCAACTGATGACTTCCTACTTGCTGGAAACAATCTGGAGACATTGATCATGCCATGCATGCTCACCTGTCAGCATCTGTAATTCAAACAAACCGTAACGACACTGCATGAATATAAATATTATGATTAAATAAATCTCTAGTCTTGCATGCACATTTTTTTTTCTTCTTTTTTTTCATTTTACAGTTGCATAATATTCAACCAGCTGTGTACAATTATTTACATCTCTGAACGACTGTACAAAAGTATAAATGAACTGACATGTAAAAATCTCAATGAGTGGGAGGCAAAGTAGCAGATAAAACAACATTTTTATCAAGTCTGCACGGAAAGGAGAACAATAAATAATAATGACACTAAGCGGCTTCCATGCTAGTGGAGATTTCAAATGTTTACTGGGTTGCTGAAAACACTTTGGTTTATGACTCCAAGATTGATCTGTATGCATTTTATCATATCATCTCATAGGTTAAAAAGTATACACAGTCACTGGAAACATAGTCAAACTGAAACATGAGACAATGCACTTGCTGATACCTTGTACACATGCACTAGTTCAGATACCAGCTCATACAGATGAAAAGGAACAATCCTGCTTTATTTCTTAAAGTGAATGCACTATGTGTTAAATATAGTTTTCCTGTTCCCATGGGTTTCATATTTAGGAACAGATCAGCATGGCCGAATTTTCTTAAACATCCAGTGTGCTGATGCCAAGATAGCGGCTTAAACCCCTATACTGGTCAGTTGGACTAAAATGTTGACTTCTCATCCTTGACTTGGGGACGTAAATTACAAGTACCTCTGAAGTCGGGGTGGGATTGCCTGATGGCGAGGGGCGCTTGTAATAGGGAAAGCTAATCCACACACACGAATCAGTCCAACGCACTAGAAGTTGTAGCACATGTATGCTTGATTTCACAGCGAGCAAACCAACAAAAAAAAATATAAAAACAAGTGATGGCTGTTTCCAGACATGATATATAACTAGTCTTCTTCTTCTTCTTCTGCGCTCATCCAGAGTTTTTTTGTGTGGATGTGATTGCATTGTGCCTGTTTACAGCAGAGCTGCGTCCTTGCGCCGTTAGGCCGACACATCTGACTTCTGCGGGCATTTGTTGACCGGGTTAACCTTCCCGAGATATGACTGGTCTAATGTTTAGAGGTTTGCTTGCGTTAACTCGAGCATAGTTGACACATGTGTTACTACTAGAAGTCAGGGCACTGGACTGATTTTTGTATGAAGATTGGCTTTCCCTATTACCAATGTCCCTGGACACCAGGAGAACCATCCTCGACTTCTGAAGTAATTGAAATGTACATCCCCAAGCCAGAGACAAGAAGTCAATATTTTAGCTCAATGGACCGGTGCTTGGAACGAACCCACTGCACTTTGTCAGCAGAGACAGTTTAAATGTGCTAAACCTCTCAGCCACACTGACCGTTTGACTGGTGTTTTTCTTATATATTGTTTGTCAGCAAACTATGGAAAATGAGACAAAGTAAACAATGACCTTTAAGTAAATTAATGCTAATCTTAGTGACATAAAATGATACAAAGTAAACCATGATTTTTAATTCAATTAATGCTATACTTAGTGACATCTTTCTCTGTCGCCTGTAAGTAATATCGGTAAACAACTATACATGAAGATGACTACATTAATTCTTGACTACACTGATTACAAGCAACATCATATCTTAGTAGATGAGGTTAAACAGTCTTATAGTTTTGTCTCAGATGGGGTATGTGCAAGGCAGTATACAACTCCCTGACTGTTCATCGGATATATAACTAGACTCAACAAAACACACCTGTCATGTGACTGTGATCTGAGGTAGTGTGACCTCAATCTGTCTGACAACATCATGTCAGATTCCAGGCTTATTTGTATACAGGATTCCCTAACACCAAATGGAAAACAAGGAGACCTTGAATAAACAAACAGTATGCCAAGAAATATCATTCTAAACATGACATAGGGCTCTCTACACACAGGTTGTGCAGTTCTCATAAAAAAGGTGGGAGAATAGACTATAAGATACAGTAAAAATTGCCAGAAACAAGACTTTGAAGTTTGTACAAATGATGACAGAACCAAAAAAAAAAAAAAAAAAACTAAATGAAGTGTATGATGATGGTGTTACATTTATTCATGTACTAGATATTGTTGAATGTTGAAGAAATTATAAGGCATGCAATAGGAAATAAATTAATGAGCTATACATTGCAAATGAGCTAATTCTACTTTGTGAGCTGAATTACACAGACAGCCTATCTTTGTTATTTTTTGGAGATTTTATACATTTCCTGTGTATGCACTACTGCCTTGTGTTTTTAAAGCGAGATGTGTGTGACTACATGCCAAATTGACAATACAAACATTAATATTGTAGAAATATGTCTACTTATTAGACTTCCCATGACAACTGTGCATGGAAAACTGCACACTGCAGAAAGTGTCTGCCCATCATTTGATTGGTCTCTCTTTAACCTGCTTTTGAGAAATGGTTAGAATAATTGGAATAATCAACCAGAGCTGATTACTATTTAACAAATATCTATAGTAATAATTTGCAGTGATAGATTTGACTAAACTGCACATTCATCTTCATCACATACCACTGATGACAGGCTTTAAAAAGTGATAGCATTTTTATATTATAGGTATTTTGTGATATATGTAATTATATGTAGGTTTACAGACAGACCAACATTACACAAATGTGCCAGAAAAATGTTTCGAATAAGACAAATTTTGCGAATTCCTTGCACTGCCAAAGTAATTAATGACAATTGCCTGGAAGAGGCCAATGAAACTAGAACATTATAAACAACAATAAGAAAGAGACAAACAGCTTTCTTTGGTCATGTGATGAGAAGAGAGGAACTGGAGAACATCGTGACAACTGGAAAGATCGAGGGGAAGAGAGACAGAGGCCAACCAAGAAAAATTATGCTGGATGAATTGAGACGGTGGCATGGAGGAACATCATCAGCAGAGTTGATCCAGAACATCAGAGACCAAGATCTGTGGAGAGCCATGAACGCCTACACCAACTGACATGGCACTTGATGGTGATGATGCCATGGTCAGACATGCTGACCTCTGAGGTGCATAACTAGGTCTGACACACTGCCCTCGTGGAACGAAAGAAGAGGAAGAACCAAAGGTGACACGGAGTGTCACACAGTGATACATTTTCTATGTCCCGCACCTTAGCATTTAAGACAATCTGAATGCAAACTAATGGGACACATGTAAAGTAACAGTCAGATTTGTTGCTGCTGTTTAAATGCTGTAATGTATATTGGCAGTTACAAGCGAGTTCACATGGCTAGTTATATCTAACATTAAAGAAAAAATATTTCATGATCTTGTCCTGTCAAGGCAGTCCGTCATTGAATATACAAAGGCTGTAACTGTACAGTTATACATCAGGTTTACTGTACAGTCAGCACCATCCGTTATGTGTTATCATTGAATTTATGTAACAGTGAGATTTACACAATACAATGCAAGTTATGAGGTGAATAAGTCAGTGGACAGGAATAGAGCTACAATTGCTGACTGCAGGCACCAATTTTGTTCAAGTAGCTTTCCCTTAAATGATTCAAGACAGTGTCTTTTCTGACAGCAAAGTAACTTCTTCCCTTCTTCCTCTTTCATTTATTTGAAATAAAATATCTTTATCTTCAATGTTATCTCTCGTATAAATGTCACTGCCTCTGGGGTCAATAAGTTGTTTCCACTGTTGTTTCTCTAGGCCAAATGGCTTGCCTTGATATGTCAGACTCAGTCTTGGAGTATATGATCTACTGTCTGGGGTGAAAAGACACATGTGGCTGTGTAAACAATTGTGTTCTGTTCTGAGGCACAGAATAATGATTTGTTCTGGTATGTCCATACTATGGTAATCATCTTGTGCTTGTGGCTTTCTGAATGATCTGATGATTCTTTTATTTTCAGCAAAACAACTATTACTGAGGTAATCATCAAATCTCTGACTGTTCCTGTTGTCCTCACAAGGATATTATATGACTAGAGTTCAGGAATGTGCTCTGCTATGTGCCGCATACATTTCTGTATTTAGTGCCTCAAGTGTGATGTTTATCCATCTTTTGCAAAGACAGTATTTAATGTTCCCCCTTCTTCTACCTGAGCGATATATTTCCATCTCTAATTCATTGATAAATTAAGAATAATGTACAGATGAAAAATTCTAGTTAAAATAGTTAACCATCATTTCTGTTCAGAAAAATAATGCATGACCAAAAAAATATCTATTAAAAATTTCATTATCCTATTATAATAATGTTTTACAAACAAAGCAATCGATTATGGGAATAATTAACATATGGCTAACAAACTCCTGATAAATATCACAACTCAGACAAAAAGGAAATAACCTGTCAACCTTAACAATTCAATCACCCTCATAACATTGCTGGAAGGCTATCAAGTGCGATCTGAAAGCTGTTTTGTCATGTTCTGCATTTTATAAAGTGAGGTAAAACACAAAACACAGGGCAATTGCATAACTGATCTACCTTGTAACATGCTCACAATAATGATACTGTCTCCTGTTAAGTTTTACAACCATTATGGATTTTCCCAGCTTCTATTTTTAATTATACTGTGAAGAAAGAACATCACTTTTCTAAAATGATTATCCCTTTTTTCAAAGGAAAACAAAGGAAACCTGATCATTTACTCTCAAAATGAAGTGAAAGAAGTGTGTTGTGCACCGCTGGTGTTGAACAAGATCTTGACTGCACAATGCACGCATTTTCCGTTTTTAACCTGACAGGTCACTCACAGAGACACTAATCTTATTGCATAATAAACTCTGGAATCTGAACGTTTGAGGCTACTGTATGTGCATGTGTGGGCGATTTTTATTTTTTGGAAAGGGGGGGGGGGGGGGGGGAATAATATATTTAAATCTACCTCGTGAGATTTTATTCTATTTATTTCTATATGACAGATGCTATACTGAAATTGCAAATATGACTATCACTCGCCACACACGCACGCGCACATATATATATATATTCTTGATGACAGCACAAAGTGGTGTGGAAAGTTCCCTTCCTCACCAGCTGTCCTCCCAGACAATATGTAGAGTCTGGTGGCCATGTTAGGAGGCAAGTTGTAGAGGTGGGAAACAATAATCCTGCCATGCTGGCAACTGATCCAGGATGCCATATAGCTAGTGCTCGAGATTTACGTCATAGAAAATACGTAGAGAATCCTAGAAGCCGAAAGCTTAGAGAAACTAGGAGACAAGCTGACGTGAATTGACTAAAAACAGACTTTGTGGGGTTCTCGACAGAGAAAGGCAGTGCAATGTTGATTCTGGAACAAATTGGCCTGGCTACGGAATTGTTGACATTGATCAGTGGCTATAAACTTAACAACAGATGGAAGGATCTTGTAGGAGATTGATAGCGCCACCCATTCAGAAATGGCGGGCAGAAACCTAGACAGAATCTATGCAGCAGCGAAGACAGACTGTGTAAATGAGAGAGGGACATGTACAGAGGTATAAGAACAATGGAGAACACTTTATAACAGGTTTGATTGAATATGTATTGTAACTATAACTTAAACGCCCGCTTGGCAATAACAGACAGTTTAACTGTTCAAGATATTCATTACAACCAATGGTGTTAGCTGTTGGAATAAACAGCATTTGTATTGTTCAACTCAGAAGTTACTTCGTCTTTTAAGTTCACAGTTGGCTCCAGTTGCTATTACATTGACTCAGTTGTCATTGAGCCGAAAATAGTTTTATACCTGCTGTTTGGTTCATAAAGTTATTGGATGAAATATACTAATGAAGAGGAACCTACAGCGTGGCACAGGACCAGTCTTAATAACAACAACAAGTCCTGAAGCAGGAATCTGATGTGGGTATGTGAAGTGGACCATCACACTTGAAAGGTCTGAGTGCACGGAGGTATAGGAGTATTAGGTGGCCAGTCTCTCTCTCCCCCACCCGTTGCGAATGTCGACAGCTGTCATTAAATCCTCATCCAATCACACCCATGCCATTGTCAGTGTAACGTTCTGTCTTGATAAGCCATATATACAATTATATATTGCCCTGAAGTGTTACTGAGCACAGATACCTATATTGGGCCCCAACTTATTTGTTAGCACAGTCAACTTTCATCCATGCTGGCTCCAAGAACAGTTACCTATTTCACAACATAGCTGGCCAGAAAATATGACCTTGTGTCAAAACAGGTTACTTAGTCATGGGCTAACACTGAACTCTTCATTCAATCAGTCACTTCACCTGCTCAGCCAACCAACCACTCAAACCTTAAGTAGAAGCACATCTTCATCTCAAACACAAACTACATGTTGTAATAATAATTAAGTATCTTCTGTAACTGTACAGTGTTATGCACACACAGCAATCATGGTAAACTTCGACAGAGAAACAAAATAAATAAAATTACAACAGCTACAAAAACATACACATGCATTTGTCAATATCTATATAAATAAATATGCTGATATCATTATGTTCATTATTTCACAACCAGCCTGTTGCAATGAATGTACTGTACTAAAATTCACAATATACATTTCATAAAAAGCAGTTGGACATTTCAAAATAAGAATCGAATATGAATGCCTTACAGGTTTCCACATTACAATCGATGTTCACTTTAAGATGAGAACACATTTTCAGCCCTCAGTGTACATATTTTTGATCCAGCAAGCAAGCTGACAATATGGTGACAAAATATGCATAATAGTCAAATTTTGGCTCGCTCACAACTATACTGTTAGTAGCTCACAAAGTAGAATTTTTGCTCACAATACTCAACAGCTTTGAGGGAATATTGACCGCAGCCACTTAGCTTGTTTTTTTTTTCCTCACAACACTCAACAGCTTTGAGGGAACACTGCAACCATTGAGGTTAATTTTTGCACACCACACTCAACAACTCTGAGGCAACACTAAGTACAACCAATGAGGCTGATATTTGCACATCACTCTAAAGCTTTGAGGTAACACTGACTACAACTAATGAGGCTGATTTTTGCACACCACACTCTATAGTTTTGAGGTAAAAATGACTACAGCCAATGAGACCTATTTTTGCACACCACACTCTACAGTTTTGAGGCAACACTAAGTACAACCAATGAGGCTGAATTTTGCACACCACACTACAACTTTGAGGTAAAATTGACTACAACCAATGAGACCTATTTTTGCACACCACACTCTATAGTTTTGAGGTAACACTGAGTACAACCAATGAGTACAACGCCCGTGTATTGCCGGGGCCCATACGGGGAGCAAAGAATAGTAACACTGTTGCCTACCATGCACGTCGTAAGAGGCGACTAAGGAGGATATGGTTCCGTCGCCCTGCTACTGAGTGAGTGCATGACGCGACACTGTGAGCTGTGAATTTCGCGTGGAATGCTTTTGCATCTGCCCAGTTGTTATTCGCGTGAACTGCATGTTCGAAACGATGACGGCCGGCTGTTGCTGGATTGACTGGTTTGCCTTTTCAGTTCACGAGTGCATTTTTCAGGAGACTCTTGGTAGTCGTCGCTGTAGCTACGGAGTTCGTGCTTTGTGCGGTGCTTTTGGTGGGTCGCCCTGCAGAAAGATACCGAGCCATATGGGATAAAACCCCGGTCAATGAAGTCTTTCTGGTGACTGCCGTTTTTATCGACGATGAACTGTATTTTTCTTGGAGGACATTTGTGTTGGCATTCTGGTGGCGGCATTATGCACAGTGTACCTGTGCGGGCTGTTGGCTTGCCGACACTTCTGTCTATTCCATTGTTCACATGGGGCAGTGAGGAGCATTTTGTGATATTCACTGGCACAGGAACGGAGCAATATGGGTACGACCCGTTGCCGTGAAGTTGGAACCGTGACTAACTAACTAACTAACTAACAACCAATGAGGCTGACTTTTTGGTCACAACACTACAGTTTTTAGATAACACTGATTACAACCATTGAAGCCGATTTAAAAAACAAAATATGTAAATATAGAGAAGGAATATAAAACCATTTCATATTTTGAGGAAAAACAAATAAATGCATTTATTATAACAGGTTACAAATGTGAATTCAGATAACATGCAAAGTGATATACTTTACATGCCATCGATAATTTGTAAACCGATTATTATGTTTCACCACATAATTTTTCTCAGTCTACCTAACACAACCACTGGCAATAGTATAAAATGAAGAAACAAAATAAATGTCAACAGAACATTTACACAACGCATAACAAATCTGAGTAAAACAATAACAACACTTAATGCCAAATTCAGATGTCTGAACAAGAAAAAATGGAAGGAGAACTTAATGGAAGATCTGAAAGTTGGAACAAGTAAACAGAAAAATCACATTTAAAAAAAGTGTTTTAAAGATAAAAAGATGTAACACAGCACAACAGTTATTTCAGTACACAGTTCTCATTCAGTAGTGCAACTGTATAATGCATAAATTATTCTTGAAAATAGGTAATTATGAAAGCTTTACTTTATGTTACAATAATAGCGATCACTCTAGTTTTCATCTTTTACATGTGATATTGTAAAATATAAATGCAATTTCACCGCAGAGTTCACAACTTCTCTGGGAGAGTTTCCACTGGCTGTTGCTGAAAACTGTTCCATGTTTGTGACAGATGGTTCTCAACATCTGAAATAGTTGAAATGCTACATCTCAGAATGTAAGAATTAATGTTTAAACATGTGCACAGCTGCATGAGAAGACCTGCTCGAAACAATTCAATACCCCGGTGCCACTACATCAGAAACAGACGTGTGCAACTGTCAAAGAAACATGACTGAATGCTTTAACCCTGAGATTGCGATATTTCGGATCTAGTGCTATTTCTCTATATATTGTAAAGGGCTACTGGAGGCTATCTCTGGTACTAATAATGGAAGGCTTGGAATACTGTGATCATCCACATAACTTCCCTTTAATTGAATAACAGAATAGATATAAACAAAGATGCCATGCCTGAGATAAGCAGTGAAAGTGAAACAACATTTTTCATTGTGATCTTTCTCTGTGAATTTCACAAGGAATGAAACAAACCAAACACTTTGCCAGTGCTTTAAGAATTATTGTGCAAGAATACTTTATATTTTAAGAATTCTGCGAATGATATACTGCAGACTGCACACATTTTCAAAGCATTGATAAACTACTCCACCTATGCTACAAGGAACCATTGTTCTACATACAGCTGGCCACATGTGCATAAAGTGACACAGTCGTGACTATCCTGTTGTTGCTCAGCTGTTGGGCTGGTTGTGAAGCTTCCTAGGCATGTTTCACTAATGGTGTCTGACCTCGACTGCTAGCTTCACTGTTGCATGTCTGCAGTGACAGGCCTCTGTCAGAAATGTGTCAATCTCTTTGTCACTTGCCAGGTATTTTGCCTACCATTACTCTCTTTAACATGCTTGTGTCTTACCAGGACCCACCAGGAAAGCCAGGATAGTTACACCGCAACAAACCCCGCATGTTGTAAGAGATGACTAAGGAGGGTGGGTGTGAAACTATCCCTCTTCCCAGAGAAAACTTTAGCTGCAAATTCAAACCAACCATGAACAAATCCACATAAAGGAAGGCTTGGTGTGAGTTGGTTGAGGGACCATATTCCACTGGAAGACATGTAGAAAACAAAGAGACTTCTTTAATAGAGCTGTTTGTAATCACAAGAGCCACAGCAGGACTGTAGCTAGTACACATGCTGGCCAGACAGTCATCCAGCTTTAATCCCCAACTCTGGCAGGTGTGGTTTTCTATCAGTTTGGCTCTGGGATCTACTCAGCCTCAAATGAGGACCTGGACATTTTCAGGACATTGTTGACAAGAAAAGATTGTGAGTAGGAAACTGACCACCTAATTCCATTATGCCATGGTCTAGAATATACAAAGGCCTAAGACTTACTTCATACTCCTATGAGAGTGTCTGACATAGGCTGGACTACCTTTCATGATCATGGAAGACACAATCCTTGACGAGTGACAGTGAGGTACATGAGAGATTTTGTACTGGTGTGCATTTTTTATTCACACTTCTAGGAAAACATAAGACTCAGGCTTGATCTTGTACATGGTTAGAATTTTCTATGTACCACACGGCTCTGAGATTCAATTTTCAGTGTTTGAATTTCTAACCAAGATTCTGCAGCCGCTCCCTACATGGTGTCTTGGTCACAAAGCACACATGTGCCTGATCAATACTAAAGGATCAAGTGGTTGCACCTGAACAATCTTTATCGTTTACCATAGTCATCTGAATATCAAGAAAACAGTAACAATGGTGATATCAAAGAAAATGGTGACACCAAAATGTGACATAGAAATAGAAGGAACAATTCTTAACAAGTGGATAATTTTAGATACCTAGGGGCATTTATGCCGGGCTCCCTGGTCGAGGGGTTAGCAGCTTTCTCTGTAACCCCGAATACTCTTGTGGTTGACGTGAGATCACAAGAATTGGAAGCGGTTCAAGTCGCGCCAGTGACTTATGAGAGTATGGAGCCGGTCACTCAGAAAGCAATGGCAAACTACTGAGCGTAATCTTGCCAAGAAATCAACAGACAGCTGAAAGATGCTGATGTTGACAGCGATGTCCTGTAAAGGATATGCAAAACATTTAAGGGGCATTTATAACATCAGATGGAAGATGTACAACAGAGATTAAGAGCAGAATAGGGCAGGCAAAGGCCGCATTTCAGAAAATGAAGAGTATCTTATGCAATAAGTCACTATCACTGAATGTAGGAAAGAGAGTGCTGATACGCTATGTAGAACCAGTTTTGCTGTATGGCAGTGAATCTTGGAATGTAAATGAACAAATTAAGAAGAAATTAGAAGCAACAGAGATGTGGTTCCTGAGACGAATGTTGCGAATTCCTTGGACTGCTCGAGTAACTAACAACGACTGCCTGAAATAGGCTAATGAAACTAGAACATTACACACAACAATAAGAAAGAGTCAAACATCTTTCTTCGGCCATGTGATGAGAAGAGTGGCATTGAAGAACATTGTGACAACTGGAAAGATCGAGGGGAAGAGAGGCAGGGGCAGACCAAGGGGAAGAGAGGCAGAGGCAGACCAAGAGAAATTATGCTGGATGGATTGAGATGGTGGCATGGAGGTATATCAGCAGCAGAGTTGATCCAGAAAACCAAAAACTGAGATCTGTTGAGAGAGATGAACGCCTACGCCAGCTGGCAGGGCACTTTATGATGATGATGATGATAGTGATCTCCACCTTGGTGGAAAATGTTTAGACCCCATGCTGTGCTCTAAAGCTTGAGGGATGTTATTACACTGTGTACCTGGATAAGCCCACAGGCCACAAGCAGCTAGAGAGGTGAAGTGACCAGCGGTGTGCAGGATGTGCTGATTCTTTGCCAAAGCCAGCAACAGCAGCACACTGTGACAGCTCTACTACAGCAAGGGAAATATATTTTAAACTGCTCCTGGTTTCTATGTCAGCCTTACCCACATCTGTACTGTCCACAAATGCATTAGACCTGTGCTAAAAGTTTCAGACTGGGTTGGAACTTATGATTCCATTTCGGCAAGTTGTGAAGTGTCAGAAAAACGACAGATAAAATCTACATCTATGTATATGTATTCATGATTCTAATTGCTTATAGCAAAGCAGTACAGCCACATTCACATCACAACAGTTACAAGTGAGCTGATTTAAATAAACAATTACTTATCTTTTCATATGTTTCACAGAATTCAAATACAAACAAATGTACAAATAAAACTAGATTCTGGTCCACCGGTTACTAAACCACAACTGAACTGTCAGGAACTAAGAGTGTAATAAGCAGAACTTTCATGAGTACCAAATACTGAATATTAGCAGTTTTGATCAATTATAAGAAATGTCCATTTGTTTGGTAAAACCAACAATAGCTTTCAGAATCTGAATACAGCGTGAAATTTTAAAGTTTGGCTGTACACAATAGTTGATCGATAAACCCACAGACTAATAAGTGTCCCATATTCGAACATCGAGGAGAATAGCGAGGGCGGAGCTTCACACTTTTGTAGAAGTAGAATCAGCGTAGGCACCTCCACGGTGGTGACTGTACTGACTGCGGGTGGCGTGATACATCTGAGCTGGGTTGGTGAAGAAATGTTGGGGCTGTGGCTCGTACACATGATAGCCCACAGGAATGTTATTTGTGTCACTGCTGCTGTTCTGGTTGTGAAAGTGTGTGCTGGTGAACTCATGCACTTGCTGTGGGTAATGATGCTTACGATGTTGCTGGACCTGATCAGAATAATGGTATGGTATGCTGACGTCCGTGCCTCCAGGACCAGTTCGTGACTGAGGTCGGCTACCAGGATGTGACTGGTTGCCGGAGTCATAATGATGTTGCTGATGTTGTTGATGATGATGTGAGGGGTGGCTGCCAGGATAAAATGAGGTGCTGTTGTTGGTGTTTAGCATGGTGAATGAGCTGCCATATTTGTCTGGTATTTTTTGATCTGACTGTCTACTTGATGGTCTGAAAGTAAAGTTGCACATTTTCAAGGAAATATTTGCAACTTCTGTCAATACAGGAAATGATAATCATATCAAACAGATGTCATATTGTTTAAATGTCAAGACATATCAATGACAATAAAATTAATCATAAGCCAATCATAGCTCATTGGGGTACCATAATTGAAGTATCATCACGTAGTTTTGGAAATGTCAAAGCATATCAATGAGAATCAAATTAACCCATAACCCAGTCAAGGGTCACAGGGTACCATTAAAGTAGCATCACCACTCAGTTTTGTAAATGTCAAGACACATCAATGAGAATCAAATTAACCCATAACCCAATCATGGGTCACTGGCGCACCATTAAGGTAGCATCACCACTCAGTTTTGTAAATGTCAAGACACATCAATGAGAATCACATTAACCCATAACCCAATCATGGGTCACTGGGGCACCATTAAGGTAGCATCACCACTCAGTTTTGTAAATGTCAAGACACATCAATAAGAATCAAAGTAACCCTCAACCCAATCAAGGGTCGTAAGTAAGTACAGGACCCGTTTGCACGGCCAAGGTGCACTAGGCATACAGTGCTCGACCCATGTTTTTACATCACTTGTTGGGTGATGTGGTTATTACCACACTTTACTTTCCAAGATATGTTTTGGTACTTATTTTAGATTGGGTCAACCTGGAAGCTCAGGTCAACTTTAACAATTTGAATCCGCCATCACAGGTTGTAGGGTGACGTTACTGCAATATCACCTCTCAGGTTTGGAAATGTCAACACATATACATGTGAATAAAATGAACCCGTAACCCAATCATGACTTACCATTAAGGCAGCATCACCACTCATTGTCAGCTAACCTCCATAGTATCTATAAGTGCAGGAGAGCTTCTATGTGGTGCCATCTCCACGTTATGTATAACAAAAGGTAAAGATACTGTTGCAGGGGTCTGGAACTGCTAGGCTTCACATATTATAAACCTCTTTGGACAACAGGATTGTGAGAGCTGATGTCCCAAGCTTCACGATAGATGGTAGAAGCGTCAACAGAGAGAACTGAAATATCTGGGAATCAAATTTGACAGGAGTCTGTCCTTCAAGGACCATGTGGAGACGGTTGTGACAAGATCTCAAAAGGGACTCAATGCACTTAAAACTATGGCTGCAATGGACGCAAGAGCAGAGAATGCTCTTCACACTTTACCAGCACTTGATCCTCTCAGTGACTGATTATGGACTAGGACTGCTCACTGTCTCAAAGAGTCAGCTGGTGAAATTAGAGCACATACAGAACGAAGCTATGTGGGTCATTCTGGGATGCACCAGAGACACCCCAGTAGTGTGTATACGTTACATCCTTGGTCTCCTGACTGTTGCTGGTAGGCTCAAGGTGATGCAGGCGAAGGTATACCTCAGAGTAGCTGCAGACACAATCACCCGTTGCATGAGGCGCTGGACGAACTTATGGGTCAGAGACTGATAAGAGGGAAATCATGGATGGCTCAGGCGGAGGATACGATCAGACAGGTGTGCATCTTGGAGAACATTAGGCGAGGAGAGGAGTGGGTCAGAGTGCCAGCGGAGCAGTCAGACTTGTGCAGAGTTATAATCACATTGAGCCGGGATTGCAGGGAGTGGCCAGCAGGGGCCATGGAAGTGGAAATCCAGCAACTAATTCAGGATAATGCTCGCCCGGGTGATGTGATTATCTACACAGATGGTTCGGTGTTGAGAGGTAGGAGAAGTGCCTGGGGATTCTTAGCAAAAGCTAATGATCGACGTTTGGTGCAGGAGAGCCTGGCGTATGATACCACAACATCTAGCTTAAGAATGAAGGTGGAGGCGGTCAGTGCAGCTTTCTGCTGGATGGAGAACATGATACATACACACATCATGATTGTAACTGACTCAGAAAGCGTGCTGAGGAAGGTGAGGACAGGCAGGCTTCGTTCAGAGTGGCTTGCCTCGCTTCGGAGGTCACAGGTGGCAAGCATCACTTGGATCTTTTCTCCGGGGCATGCCGGTGTGCTGGGGAATGAACAGGCGGACAGATTGGCTGGCTCGGCAAAACTTGGTGAAGTATTGTTGCATGACAAGGCAGACGTGGGTGCGGCCTTGTGGGAGCACGTGTACACATCGGAGGAGCAAATGGATCACCATAATCTGGCAAGAATGAGGCAGCGAGGAGTGACAATGGGATCTGGCAGACGCTCGACGCTCACAGGAAAGGCGAGATGGACATATAATCACATTGTTACTGGAACTATTGGTGTTGGAACTCTTCGCTGGCTGCTGAGGATGGGGACGGAGCGCTTATAGGAATGCTCTAAATGCTGTGATGTCGGTTCCTAAATCAATCAATTATAAACCATGCCATGTATTGGGGTGATCAGTTCCATTCCTCACCATCTTTTCTTCCTAGATAATTCTTGAAATTATGCAGTACCCATTTTATGAGGCTGAGTCCACCCCTGGCTAGAAACAGTAACGCTGGCATTGCTTGGGAATTTAAAACTGACCACAGTCTTGTTAAGTAATCACATTAACCACTGCTGATCCCACGCCAAGTACACTAAATATTCTGTTGGGGAGTGATTTTCTAACTGTGAGATACTGATGTACAAAATCTGAGACAGAATGGAAGAAGCAGTGGATATTAAATCCACTATACCAACCAGCTCTACATCTGGAATGGCAAACATCCATACCACTTAATGATGGTCGGGTCAGTGCTATACTAATTAACTCCTTCAGTCCCAGAAGGTTTTTGTAGCAGAGACCCTTGGGGAGAAATAATCAAAAATGAAATACTTTCAAAGAGGTTAATTACACAGTGGCAGTGACAACAGGGGTAGCCAGATTTCTGTAGTAGGCTCTGACTCAAGGGAAGAGCCGATCAATCCAATACAAACTATACCAAATTTGTTGAAACAGCAAGTCTTCTTTCTGATTTCAAAGAAATATAGCAACAATTTTGTTGTTCTATAAATACTGCAATAGATAAAAACATAAATGTATCCATGTAATTCATACATAATTCTAAGATTTCAGGTGCCAATTCTGGAGGTTTTCCTAGGCAAAAGCAAGTAAATTGGTGATCACGACTCCTTGTATCTTTCTCCGCACTACGTCATACATCACTTTATACTTTGCCATGACTGGTGTGATTTTGCGGCTAAAGTTTTCTATGGGGTGGAGTAGCCAGCCCTTCTTGGTCACCTCCTACAACATGCATGGTGGGTTACAGTGTTACTGTTCTATGCTTTCTGTAAAGATCCGGGTAACATATGAGTAAATTACACACTTGGTATTAGCAATTACCCGTAACCAGTCTGACAAGGTAAACGCAGACACAAGATGGGTCATACACTTTTGGCATTGATTTTCAATCATTACTTAGCAAGCCAGTCTCACATATAGTAGGTTCAAATCCCCAGTTAGACGAGTGAATTTTTATCTCTTGGAGGTCACATAAACACTCTATCCTGTACACTGTGTGAAAGCTGGTAAGACAAGTTACCTTTCACCCTCTCAGCACCAGAAAATCACAGCAACTGCCCAAAGGGGGAAGTAACATCAACAACAAAATCACAAGTGTATTTACTTTCACTGGGGACAAATATTCACATCTTGTAAAAAAAAATAAATAGCGCTGACATATTTTGGACTGCTAGAACAACAAGATACATGTCTCATTGATTAGTAAACATGTAGAATCACGAATCACATATGGTGCGCTGCTTCGGACTGAAAGAGTTCAGTGTTATCCCAGAAAGATCCCGCAGCTGCCTAGTAGACAGCAGCAACGGTACACTCTGCTATAATGTTTTCCCCACCAACCATTTCACAACCCCAACAATCCCATGACAATCTGGCATTATTGTTTGATTTTAGTACTGAGGATTAAGATGTTTCCAGGATCCACATTTAAAAGCTAAGTGAATTTTAAATTATTTTTTTAATGTAGTGCTATCAGTGTCTTTTTGTTTTTGTCCCGGTGAAGGTTTTCTACAACATCCATTCTGGTACTTGTGATGGTGTTCCTGTAAAGCTGACCAGTTATGCTGTCCATTTGGTTGACTGACTGTATTTGTACAGCTTTACTGTTCAACCAAATTCATTTCTCAAGCTTATTGTAAACAGTGTCATTTTAATGTTTTTGTCGCTCGCTCGCTTTGAACTCAAGCGTAGTCCGTACACACTACTTCTAGTAGTTCTGGACTGAATTTTGTGTGTGGATTAGCTTTCCCTATTAACAGTGTCCCTCGCCATCAGGTTAACCCACTCTGACTTTAGAGGTGCTTGTAATTTTCGTCCACAAGTCAAGGACGAGCGGTCAGCCTTTTAGCCCAACTGTCCAGTGTAGGGGTTGAACCCCTTAACTTGGCATCAGCACACCGGATGTTTAAGAATATGCGTTCTTATCCATTCGGCCATGCTGACCTCACATAATGTTATAACTTTATAAAAGCAAGCAGACAGAAAAAAACTCAATCTAACTGTGAAAACTTGAGCGAGACAAAAGTTAACTAAAATCCCACTGTTACAAATATTATGACCACATGTACTAGGACAATACCTGTCATAAAATCGAGACATTTCTGGATCCCTTATGTGGGGTTCATATTGAGAAGAAATGTGATCCCACATCTGAAACGGTAAAGAATAAGGTATAACTGCAGTCTAATCGTTTCATGATTCACAATTACATGTTAGAATGGGTTAAAAACAACACAGATTATATATAATGTAAAGGTGGATACACAACTACTTTTATTTGTCATCACTGTGATCAGATCAGAATGGCTGCCATCTTCAGAACAAATGTTGGCTGCAGTGGCTCTCTAGCAATGTGTCTCTTGCCATGACGGTAGAATCTAACATAAGATTTTCTGTCCATCTCTTGATGTTTTCTCCTGTATAACCTTTTATAATGCTGCTAGTGAGTGTATGAGTGCACGTTGAAAAAACAGGACAGCCATCAGTCAGCCTTCAACGTGGAGATGGCAACTGATGATGATGAATGGCCGCTCATAAATTACATAAATCCTGTTCAACTCCATACAGTTGAGTCAAGTTGTGTTGAGCTAAGAACCGACCTCACTGCATTCAGGACATTCACATACACACACCGTCCCCTCGGTCAACAGCCAGCAAAGAGTCATACTACTAATCGTTCCCACCACTACCTGATTGAAAGTTCTCCTGGTCTTCCCTCTCAGTTTTAAGATTTTTCCAGAACCCCTGCAATATCATTTTTCCACAAATGGGTTCTCAATTGGTTTCCTCACCTTCTCAACCACCTCTCCCTTGTCCACAGGTAATCTACCACCAAGAAGTGCATTCTGTGCCAGCCTATCAGCCTGTTCGTTCTCCCGCATGGCAACATCCAGAAAAGGTACAGACATCTCCACGGCATTATGGCAGATACCGTTTAAGGGTGTAAATGGGATGCATTTATCATGCATTATACAATGAAGTCATCAGCTTCTTGCCTCCTGCCCTTTCCAAGACAATCTCTGGTAGAAACTTTACCAGATAAGACACACAACCAGTTTTAATTTAACATATGGCTGTGAACATGGACAATTAGTAAACAAGCAACAAAAATCCCCTGAGGCCATGGAGATATTATTTTACAGAAGAATACTGAGAATACCTTTGACAGCTAGCATAAGTAAACTAAATGTTTTGAAAGAGGCTTACACGCAAAGACAACTTATCACAAATATCAGAAAGAAGCAGATGATATTTTTTGGCCACATAATGAGAAGACAAAAATTGGGACACTATATGACAACTGTTAAGATTTATGGAAAGAGAGACAAAGGACATTATTTTTTGTTGTGACATATATTGCAGACTGACAACATTATTTCTAAAATGTATTTTTTTAAAATCAATAAGCATACATATTTTCACAATACAGAAAAAGTTACATTGTTTTGGATATTCAGCATAAACATTCTACACGACATCAAACTAAATCATCCAAACATTTTACCACAATAATTAATTATTAACTATTCTTATTATCTTTAAGTGTGACTGAGGGTGTATATTAGAAAAAAATTTGCATTTCAGGCCATAACTGTGGATCGATTGATTGATTATGAACATGGCTGACCCAAAGCATAAAAGTCAGGCATATATGTGCTGAGTCTCTATCTATAGGTAAAGTAGGAACACTGATGGTTCCTAAAGAACATTGATAGTTTCCGTAGAACACTGGTAGTCTCTGTAGAACTAAGTGCATCTTTATTACATGCAACATACACATGGTATCTACTAATTTTTTGCCCTTATCATAGAAGGATAGGCATCTGATCCACTATCTAGAAATAAGATATTATCAGACTGTGTCCACACTTTGTCCTTCAACTTCAGCACCTTTCTGAGCTACAGGTATATATATATTTTGTTGCCTATTCATATACAAGCATACCTTGAAGACACTGACTAATGATTTCATCGCCCAAACGTAAAGTCTGCAACCCATTTTATTCTAAACATAGTGGCGGAGGAAAAGACAAGGACATATCAATAAAAATTAGCAAAACTGAATACATTACAGTTTCCACGAAATCACAAATTCTAATAAGCTTTATATAAAGTAAAAACATACAAATCAAACAGGTCAATTATTTTCAATATGTAGTCAATGATGTCTGATGGAAGATCTCACACAGAGATAAAGACAAGACTTGCCACAGCCAAACAATTTTTCACATGAATGAGCAACACAAACAAAAGCAGAAATATGATGACATATACAGAAAATCAGCTTACTGAAAAGATGTATGTGGCCCATTCTGTATGGATGTAAATGCTGGACAATGTGTAATGAAATGGTGGAGAAACTGAAAGAAGTGCTGATGTCGATTTTTTAAGAAAAATTATGAGAATGTAAACAGAGACCACAAACCGTAAAGCATTGAGAAATGCAGGTGTTACAAGATCACTTATAAAGACTTTAAGGAAAAGATCAATGAAATTTATGTGGCATATTAACAGTAGAAGTGGAATAGAGAAATTACCACGTGGGGGGAAATACTAAGCAAGAAAGGCAAAGAAAAGCAGTGAAAAATGTATATGAGAAGCTTAAACAGTCTAATAATGATAATACAAGCAACATAAACTTCATCAGAATATCACATGACAGAGGGGATTAGAGAATCACCAATATCTGCTACAGACCTGGAACCCAAAGAAGAAGAGGAAGATAATGTAAGAAGAAGAAAAAAAAGATCACACATACTATTTATGTTCCACAATATTTAATGCCTGAGTGGAATGTTACCCTAGTTTCTCTATCTTGCATCACACATACTATTTATGTTCCACAATAGTTAATGCCTGAGTGGAATGTTACCCTAGTTTCTCTATCTTGCATCACACATACTATTTATGTTCCACAATAGTTAATGCCTGAGTGGAATGTTACCCTAGTTTCTCTATCTTGCATCACACATACTATTTATGTTCCACAATATTTAATGCCTGAGTGGAATGTTACCCTAGTTTCTCTATCTTGCATCACACATACTATTTATGTTCCACAATATTTAATGCCTGAGTGGAATGTTACCCTAGTTTCTCTATCTTGCATCACACATACTATTTATGTTCCACAATAGTTAATGCCTGAGTGGAATGTTACCCTAGTTTCTCTATCTTGCATCACACATACTATTTATGTTCCACAATATTTAATGCCTGAGTGGAATGTTACCCTAGTTTCTCTATCTTGCATCACACATACTATTTATGTTCCACAATATTTAATGCCTGAGTGGAATGTTACCCTAGTTTCTCTATCTTGCATCACACATACTATTTATGTTCCACAATATTTAATGCCTGAGTGGAATGTTACCCTAGTTTCTCTATCTTGCATCACACATACTATTTATGTTCCACAATATTTAATGCCCGAGTGGAATGTTACCCTAGTTTCTCTATCTTGCAGTTGTACCTCATATTGTTCCTCCCGGTCGTCAAGTGGATAGACTCCCTGGCGCTGCCGGTGACGCTGCTGGTACTGAGATCGCAGCTGCTGGATGTACTCAGCCCGAGACATGACAGCCTTGGAGATGCTGCCCTTTCCATCTAGCTCTCCCCCAGAATTGGAGTAAGACTGGTTCTTCCCTGTGAAAGTTTGAATACGAAGCTCTTGAACAAAACTTGCAGTTTGATTGTATTTATTCTTGCCAGTACTTCTAGATTTTAGGGGAGTGTACCATTTCTACAGAGGCAAGCAGTAAAAGATGAAGTATGGGATGGTTTAAGTTTGGATTTAAGTGAATGAGTGCACAGCTCCAATTAGTAGAAACTAAGCTATTGCTATGAACTTCAAGACAATCATCAACATATTCATATACAAACACATGTGGCATCTTCATTACTGTAATTAAAATAAAATGTTATACATGCTTAGTTTTAATGAAATTCATAGTAACTCTAGCAGTTATATGAAGAGGTCAGTTTTATAAGAACACCTTCACAAAGGAAACAATGGATGTTTTGGTTATAAAACTTTCATCAGCAAACATAAGTAAGCAAAAATGATAAAAACAGGTAGAAATATAACTATTTTTAATTGTAAAGGTGTTGAAGGTCACATTAAACCAAAATTAAACACTATGAAAAATAAATCCCAAAACAAATGTGCTTAGTTGATCAAAGCTGAGAGAACTCACTCACAGAATAGAATGCAATTTTTTTTTTGGGCGCTTGCTCGCTTTGAACGCGCTACTTTTTGTAGCACTTAACTGAATTATGCGCTTTTTACCTAATATCAGTGTCCCTCGCCATCAGGTGAGATACTTGTAATTTACATCCACAAGTAAACATTTTAGTCCAACTGATTGGTGTAGTGGTTGAACCTCTTACCTCAGCATCAGCACACCGGATGTTTAAGAATGAGCACTATTATGCATTTGGTCATGCTGAATGTGATTTAAAATAATAACCAAGTGACACTGCTATGACTTCTGTGTGTTACCAGGGCATCAAAGGGATAACAGAATAGTAATACTGTAATCTGTCATGCATATTGTAAAAGGAAACTAAGAAGGGATAAACACAGACCTAAGGTAATGAATGAAAATGGAGAATTATTCACCAAGTTTTATAGACTGAATCCACATAAAGCAACATGGGTATCACCAGATCACAATGCAAAAAGTAAAACTGATCACCACTGTATTAACAAGAAATGTAGGCCATCTCTACATGAGGTAAAAAATTTTAGAGGTGCAAATGTACAGTCACACAACTATCATTTAATAAGTAAAATGAAGTTGAAACTACAAACATGGACAACAAGACAGCGGAGGATATCTTAGAAATTGAGAAACTAAGTAATCAATTAATTTAATGTATTTATTAAGGAACAAACCTGGGGAAGTGCTAATGTTGTCAGAGCCCAAGAAAAATATACAGAACATAATAAAGAAGGTAGGAAGCATATTAAGCTGGTTAAATTACAGTATTTAGATGGCCTAATATTTCTAATTGTTTCTTTAGATGTTTCTCAGTTGATATCCAGCTCCTCTTCTGCCGACTGAATATCTGTGGATATTTTGAACTGATCTATACAGGGGCCGTTAGTGTGAGAACTTTTGGAGGACTAGCTTTTCCCTGGTGTTTGAAAATATAAGGCGCTCAAATAGAAGATGATTGGATGATTTATTTGCGCAGGAAAGATATCTTTCTGCCGACTGAATATCTGTGGATATTTTGAACTGATCTATACAGGCACTCCTGAAAGTATTCAGCACATCTGTTCATTTTATCTTTAATGCTGGTGAGAACTTCCCCATTATTTGTGATGTCCACCTGGTTGATCCTTGTAGCGTCGTAGAAGTTTCTAAGGCTGCTTTTCGCTGCTGCTGCTTATACCGCACCTGCTAGGGAATTGATGGTTTTAGAAGGAAAAAAAGTATGATTTTCCACTTTCTGACAAGACATGCTTCAATCAATGGCCATTGAAACTCCTAATAATTCTCAACATGCACTTCTGTGAAGATATCTTTCCTACACAAATAAATCATCCAATCATCTTCTATTTGAGCGCCTTATATTTTCAAACACCAGGAAAAAGCTAGTCCTCCAAAAGTTCTCACACTAACGGCCCCTGGAATATATACAGAGACCTTCACAAGAAGCACACTGAGTTGCCAAGAACAAAGAACTTGGAATAAAGTCCTACCTTAAACAATGGAAAACACAAACGATAAATGTGAATTATTTCTCACCAGCATAGTCATGGCTTGTGACCTGGGATGGGCGAGCCATGGTGGCAGGATGATAATTTCGTGGATCTGGTCGGTCAAGTTGTTGCTGTGCAAGCTGATGCTGCCGCTGAGCAGAGGATCCTGGATATGGTTGGAAAGGGCTGGTTCTCTCAGGAGAAGCTATAACAACTGCATTCCTTCCAACAGATGGATCCACAGACTGAGACCTTAGTCGCTGAATACCTACATGGTAGTCTCTAAGTCTTGCATACTCCTCCTCAATTCTGCAATTGGCAGTAAGATAATTATAGATGCTCACACAACATGCATTTATTTTGAACGTTGATATTTACAAAGATTCACATAACAGATTCACTTCTATAATTGCATTTGAATAATTAAAATAAGTATGACAAACCTTTTAAGCTAAAAGTGTAATTAGTTCTAATGACAAATATTCCAATCAACTGCTATACTATGCTAAGCAACAAAAAGTGTTGAGTCTAGAGTTAAGATCAATGTTTAGACATTACTTTTACTGTTTATATAAAACACCAACTAATATACTTAAAGCCGGTCTCCCTGGTCTAGGTGTTACACGACTTTCTCCGTAATCCCATATACTCTCGTGAGTAACGTGACGTGCACGAGAAACGGTAGCGGTTCTCTCCGCGTCGGTAACTTGTGGGGTATGTGAGCCGGTCGCTCAGAAAGCAATGGCAAACTACTGAGCGTAATCTTGCCACGAAATCAACAATCAGCTGAAAGATGCTGATGTTGACAGCGATGTCCTGTAAAGGATATGCGGAAACAAAAATATACTTAAAACTTTTGTTTTCATCCTTACTTTCTAAATAATTAACACTTGAAATCTTCTCTGCAGTAAAATGTAAAAAGTAAAGGGGCACCAGAGTAAAAATTCAGGGAACATTAAAATATGTAGACAGATGATGTGATGAATGTGTTTATCAAAACACAAAAGTAACCACAAAGGTACACTGTACCATGAGCTTCAACTACAACAAGAAAAGGCTATTATTAGAAGAGAATGAAAAAACATGCAAAGAATAATATTTGATTAATTTATTTCTACATTTTTATATTTCAAACTGTTAGTCATTACTAAATCTTTTCTATTTAAATTTTACAATTTCTTCCCCATCAGTAAGTAGTCATAATAAATAGGACAATTTTGTAACCGAGAAAAACATTTTGACAAAACATTATTTTGATGATAAATTACACTCTTTTTTGCAACATTTGCTCTGTTTCAGACACACATCTTTTCTTAAAAAAAAGTTTTTAACTACTTATAACAACATTCACAAGTGTTAGAATTAAAACTGTAAACAAAGATTCATGCTACATAAAAAAAAACAGACTTTTAGAGTATATTAAAAATATAAAGTAGGAAAACTATGTTGTTTAATCAAAGACACACATATCTTCACATGTGTTGCTAGGCTTGCTATTAGAAAGACTGAGGATCAATAAGAAAAAAAACAACCACACATTTAAATCATCCAAATAGCTGTCAGTGGATTTACGGCCATTGCATTCAACCTTCTCTGTCTGCTCTTGTGGAAGAGCCTTTCTCTCCCCTCTGCAGTCAGATTTAATCCTGGTTACCATTAATAATAATTTTGTTAAATGTCACATGAAGTGTTAACTCAACCAGCTGTTCCAATATAAAAGTTCATCTGCCTTCTACTAATTAAACAGTCAATTGAAACATTCTTATCCAGTTCCGAGAGGTGGTTTCTTCTGGTCAGATATTAAAACCTGGTGTAGTTACATCATAGTATACTTGCTGTTTGGACTCCCCTGTGTACTCAATGTCGTCCTCATATCAGATCATCATTATATGTCATGCTGGCTAGCAAAGGCAACTGTGTTCCCCTACAACCTCTGTGTTCTGAATTAAGTTCAAACACTGACTGTGTTCACACCATTCTGCCATCACATTCAAGATTTTCTCCCTTTACCAACCTCACCCTCAATCTTCACAGTTATAACAACATTCTCCAGACTTTCTCTTCTCAGGACCTGATGACAAACGACAATTGTCTTGTCCCTACATGAGTAACAATCTGTCTTGTAGTAGCTGGTTACTTGTCAGTTTAGCAGTTAATGGGATTATTGCCATTGATTGAAGGAACCACTAATTAGTCTCTTTGTAATCTTAGTATTCAGGATCCAGAATTTGCAGTTATTTAGTAGCATGGGCATCTATATGACACCCCAAGATTGGCATGAACACTTTTATTTAGAATTTACATACTTGTTTACTTAAGACCATAACAAGCTATGGTACTGAAAGTTTATTTGTCAATCTGCCATTCATGTTTGTACTGGTTGGGCCTTCTTTGTTTCATCTCTTAATCCTCATGAATGTTTTGTCCATCTTTCTCAAGATTGGGTGATAACAGTGTGACTTGAGGTCATCTTGCTTTGTGAAATTCTTAGCTTCCTTTAAAAATCTTTCTATATTCACGCCTGGACTTATTTCATCTGTTTATCATGGCCCCTATTGTTGTGTGCTTTTTGTTATTTATCTTTACAATTGTTAATTTTGTGTTTGTAATTCTCCTTTTGGGAGCAGCGGCAGCGCAGTAACCAGCATGCTTGCCCGGTGGTCACGTGTTTGAATCTTCATTGAGACAGCAACTTAAAAACAAAACTGACTTGGGCTCCCAGGTAGACCCAGTCTAAAACGGACACCAGGTCAGTGTTCTGGAAAGTCAAGGTGAACAAAATGATACTGAACACATCAACTATTGAGTGTTAATTGGTTTATAAAATAGCACAATATACTCAATACACCTCAAGGTGTGGAAAAAGGTTCTTAACTTTTACGTTTCCTTACATGACCAACAATAGGAAAAACATGAAGTGTAGTTCAGCTTTACAAGAATTTAAAAAAAAAAAAAATTGTAACAATGCAAAACAAAGACTGAACTGAAATATTTGGGAGCCGCTGAGTTAAACACCTTATATTTCATTTCATTCTGCTGGCTTATTTTTATTTGACATGTTTTCATAATATTAATATGCGTTATCTGGTTATTTTAGTGTCATTTCCGGCTATGTTTTGAGTTGTTTGCTAAAAGATAAAGACTCGATAAAGACTTGTCGTAAAGTCTGCTGCTTTTTTGTGATCGTATGCTTGTAAAACTGACCTACAATTTGTTATTCCTATTGTTTAAATTTTCACAGCTTTACTGCAATGAAACCCATTTAATTTTTGTTTGTAAATCTTTTATTTTTAATGAATTTCCATGAGCCAATATTTTTCTCTTTACATTCTTGTTAGATTTTTAAATCATCTCATTACTGTAGCTGTCCATTTTTCTCTAATGGAAAGCCCTTTGCTTCACACCAGCGTGTCAACTTAAGCTGAATTTGCCATTTTAGATTCAATGTTTATGATGATTCATTCTATTCTATAAATTGCTAATTTTCAGTTTTGAAAATAATGACATGATTTATTTGTCTATATTTCTCTTACTTTCATGACTTTAAGGGACCATTACCACTTTTTTTTTTCTATTGTTAAGATAAATCAGTAGCATCTTTATTTTATTTCAATTGTGTAAAGATAAATCTAGTTCCCTGTGTGCCATATCAACTGGATGTGACTTTCTACATGCTTTTGTGTGGAAACACTGATTTTCAGAAGCCAAGGCTGTAGAAACTGCAGATGTTTACAATTATTTGTACACTTTATTCTGTATTTCCTGTATCAGTCTTATCCACAGTAAACAAATAATTTTTGTTGCCTATTCAAACCCTTTCATTCATGTCAATGCTAAGGCTATTTATTTTGCTCTTTTTTAGGTGTTTTATCTGCTAATATATGAGTTCAACATTTAAATCTTGACTGGACATATCTAAATCTCAGATAAGCTGTATCAACTGATTCAAACCTTTCTTGTTCGTGTTGACTAGATTTCCTCCCTCTCTGCTGCTGGTTTTGTTCATCTGTTGATATCAGCCATTTCTTTTGAGTATCCCCATAAGGCTGGGCTGCCCACGAGTCTTTGACGGGACGCTCAGACGAATGGTCAGCTCTACGGTCCACCACATGATCTTCTGTCCTCTCTTCAGATCTGGAGCGTCGCATGGCTTCTTCATCTGATTTTCTTCCTTTTCCAAATCTATGGAAACAAATAAAGAACCTTCCAGAAACAAAGAAGAAATGCCGGCTCATGATACCACCATAGTCTGGACATGCAACAGAGTTCAGATTTTGTTCACTTTTCTCATTTAGTGCACTTATAACTACACCACCAAAGAATAAGGGAGTTATTTTTATAACGACAATAAACACAATAATGGATACCAACTAAAATTTAAAAAGAAATAAAAATGTGTCCCAAATAATTTCCTGCAATGGGTCGGTGATGTGATAGCGCCATCACATTTTGTAGGCTTGAGAGCAGGGAAGGAATGGGTGGCCAGTCTTTTCCTCACTTTGACAAGTGATGAGCCCAGGTGATGAACCTGTGTTCGACCAGGCTCATGATATCACTAATGCAGTTCGCTAACAACTTTGCTTGCACGCACCATCCTAATATAGATGGTCAAATAATGCAGCATATCAATGAAATGAGAAGCTGTTATAGTGCAGTGGCCAGCATCCTTGATGGTTGGCACAGTGCTGGAATCCCCATCGAGGTGGGGATTTTTTTAAAAATGTATCCGGGACTACAGTTCAACCCTGTCTAAAATGTGCACCAATAAATATTCTGGGAAGTAAAGGCAGCTGGCATAATACTGATCACATCATTCATCAAGTGTTGATGGGTCTATAGAAATCAGGGGTTAGTGCAATATACTCAATATGCCTCATGGTGTGGAGAAGGGTTCTTCACTCTTTCTTTATTTTAATAAATACAAGTCTAATTTCCTCCACATGCAAAGACACAGAAGCTGAGAATGTGCACTAGGCTGGCAATCTCACATATTAAACTACCCAAGAAACCATTAGCACCAGAATGCACACAGTGTAAATCATCCAGTCCCTCAGTACTGAGTGATCATTAACTCTTAGATTCTATGTTCATTCTAAACTCTGCAGCACTCACAAGGACTATTCATTATGCTAACATGATAGTGTATGAAATATGTGTGTGTGTGTTGTCTGTATGTATTTATGTATGTGTGTGTGCATGCGTGTGTGCGTGTCTATATATATATATATATATATATATATATATATATATATATATATATATATATATATATATATATATATATATATTGCATAGAACCAATTTTAACAAATGGCTGTGAATCATGGACAATTAGTGAATAACAAAAATTATTGATAGAAGTCACAATAATGTGGAATTACAGAACAATGCTGAAAATAACCTAGATAGCCAAATTTAGTAACCTAAATATTTTGAGGGAGGCTAAGACACAAGCCGGCTCCGTGGCGAAGGGGTTACGGATGCAATTCGTGATCTAGCATATCCGCGTTCGAAACACAGCTGCACGTGATTTGCCAGCAGACTGTGTTGCGTTGGTTTTTCACAAAATGGTATGCGTGCCGGTCATTCAGAAAGCAATGGTAAACTACTCAATGTAATACTTGCCAAGTACATCAACAGCAACTGAAAAATGCTGGTGTTGACTGCAACGTCCCTGAAAGGGATATGCAACATTTAAAAAAAATGTGAATGTAACAAGCACAATTGATGAACAAAAGATGAGTGATTGGAAGGGCCAATGTAAGGAGGGCCTGCGGGCCATGAGATCACACCAGCAAAAAATGCTGGTGTTGACTGCAACGTCCTGTAAAGGATAACTTAACTAACTAAGACACAAACATCAAAAAGAGGCAGACAAAATTTTCAGGCCATATGACATGAGAAAAACTGGAACATATTGCAACAACTGGAAATAACAATGAAAACAAAATACATAGAGGAAGGCAGCATGAGAAGATTCTTGACAGGTCGTCAATGTGGCATAGAGAAACACAAGCACACGAGCTGAAACACTCTGTTGGGGATTGCAAGATGTGGGGAGAAGCATGATCATGCATGTCAGATGGCAAGGCACTTGATGATAATCACATCCACATCCCCATCCACACAAACACCAATCAAGAGAACAACTAGAAAGCTTATAAACATACCATACCATACATTTAAACCTATATATATATATATTATACTATACAATACATATAACAAGTATTAGACTGTCTGATACAATATAAACTTCATTCACAGATGACTGTAAATGTTGTGTTCACCTCAAAAAGCCTTTAAACAATCCTTTCTTTTCCTTCTCTTTAGCTTTTCTTCTCTTGAGACTGTTCATGTCTTCGTTAGTTGCTTCACTACTGATGGATGAATGACTGGAGTGCGATGGTTCAAATGTAAATGCCCCACTTTCAGCACTTTCTTCTTCCACTAGAAAAAAAAAATATAAACAAATACAGTTATCTCATGATAAACAACAAGAACAAAAGCAGGAATCATGACTTCCTTGCTATCTTCATATTTGTTGAACACAAAAGGTAACAAACAATTCTCTAAAAGTGATATCCATGGCTAGTTGATATTATGTCCTTTAACCCCATTGCAGGATAGGCCCTCCACCATCTCATGCCAAGCCAACTTATCTGTTGCCATCGCATACAGCTCCCTCTATGCACTTTCTTCTTCCACTAGAAAAAAAAAATATAAACAAATACAGTTATCTCATGATAAACAACAAGAACAAAAGCAGGAATCATGACTTCCTTGCTATCTTCATATTTGTTGAACACAAAAGGTAACAAACAATTCTCTAAAAGTGATATCCATGGCTAGTTGATATTATGTCCTTTAACCCCATTGCAGGATAGGCCCTCCACCATCTCATGCCAAGCCAACTTATCTGTTGCCATCGCATACAGCTCCCTCTATGTGCCCCCCCCCCCCCCCATATCATTCATCTGTCTCTGATTCTCTTCTCCACGCTGTCTTTACATTTTCCTCTATTTCGCTTGCCCTGTTGGTTTCACAGAAATAATTTTCTAGGTATACTATTATCAGGTTTTCTCATTATATTCTCTTCTTTAGACTTGTTCAGGGTAGGTTGGACTTTGCAGCTAAAGTGTTCTACAAGAGGGGTAGGCAAGTCCCAAGCCAACCCTCCTAGATCACCTCCAATGACATGCATGGCAGGCTACAGTGCCACTATTTTTTGTTTCCCTTAAAGGCCCCTGTAACACAAAGGCAAATATTACGTTTCATTAAGTATAATACATATATGAGTTTGATCATGGTCTACGTCATGACAATAACAATTTGTAAAATATATTTACTGTTTTCATTGTGATCAGCATCGTCTTTACATACACAAAGACGAAAGGCGAGAGAATCAACTTAAATGCACCAAGTTTACCCCATCATGCTTGGTCTCTCTCCACATAAATGGCAAGCCACCTGCCAAGAAAACCCAGAATAATTGAAACTTACAAGTATCCATTAGGGCTGGATCTAAGGCATCATAAGATCTGTCAACTGCTGCCCGAAAACTCTCATTGCAACCTCTTGTCCGTCCAAAGCGGCTGGGTCTCCACAATGGAGATGCATCACGGGTATGCTGTAAAAATAAATGGTTGTGTTTTTCCACAAAAATGGAAACAAAATAATAATAAGATAAAAATAAAAATACTAATAATTCAGATTAAAAGCTACCAATTAATGCTTTATGATAGTTACTTCAAGAAAAAGTCAGTAAAAAGAGAAGTACATCTATGGAATAATAGAACTACGGACTAACATAAAATAAGCTTTACAGGAAGGCTGACATCTTAAGACACACATCCCCCACCCCCCCCAAAAAAAAAGGTGTCTCATGCGCTACAATCAGTGGCATGAATTTAAAAAAAAAAAACCATGAAATGTAAATGCAGTTTTAACTAGAACAAATAAGTCATCGGCCATGCTGAAAATACATAAATGGCTTTTAAAAAGTATACTACTTAACAGTACTAGAAAAGAAAACACCTAAACATGTTAAATTAAATATAACACAAACAATCAATTACAGACACGCCTGCTACGAGCACACAGCTGCTGGATTTTACGCATACAGCAACAAATACTTACATCTGAAGGGGCTTCTGCTGTGTTTGCTAGATTCTCGAGGGATGAAGCACGTTTCATATTTCCCAATGAAAAATCTGAGGCCTGGTTAGACTCGGAAGCGCCTGATAGATAGCAGCATATATAGTTAAATCAGACAATCATGAAATTACTGGCAGAGGTTTTCACACTTGTACTACATTCTTCTTCTTATATCCCCCAGTGGATCAAAGGCCTTCAACCAGCTCATGGCAAGTCCTCCTATTTTTGGCATCTCCCGCAGCTCCTTCCGTAACTCCTCAAAATCATCCCTCTTGTCTTTAATTCTCTTCTCCAAACATATTTAGTTCTCCCTCTATTTCTTCTGTCCCGTGGGACAAGTGAAAGGACTTTCTAGTTATACTATTAACAGATGTCCTCAATGTGTGTGTCCTATCCAGCATGCGACTTTTCCTCACCTCATGATTTACTTGAATTTGTTTAGTCTCTCCATAAGCTCTGTATTATTGATTCTGTCATACCATTTTAGTCCTCCTATTCTGCTCAGACTTTAGATACAATGGGAAATGACAAAAACTACCATTAAATTACAAACATTTCCTCAGGGTTTCCTGATGTTATGACTCTGCAGATGTAAGAGCAATCAGCACACATAACTGTTATTAGCATTTAAAGCTGCAAGAAGTAACACGCTGACTAAATTGATTAAAGCACGAAGCCAGTAAAACGTGTGAAATGTGAGCCACCTTGTGAGAGTTTTGGAAAGTCAGTGTAAAAGCTTAGGTTACAATGAAGTACCACTGAGCCATGAGACCACCTGCGTGGTAGTCATCATTGTAGCAAGATATGATTGACAACGCACAGTTACCTATGGCAGGCCTAGCCATATGCACAAGCCTTAGTGTTGTGAAGAGTTTGTGGTTAGTTGCAGTGCTTTAGTCTATAGAAGTATGTTAAACGTAGACAGTCTGCATTTATTTGTGCTTTGTTTAATCATATTGTTACAACAGCTAGAGTATAAACAGTATGTTATTCAGTCTTTGAGTAAAGTTATTTCAAGTATTGTCTCGTGTTAACTATATTGTTGCTACATGTTAATTCCAAGAACAAGTATTGATTACCCATAATGCTAACAACCTTTACGAATTATCTAGGAACGGAAGGTGAAGAGGATGGGAACTGGCCACCCCAACTCATAAACCATGGCCTAGATTTTGTGAAGGCCTAACACTTCACACCCAAAGGCAGTATCTGCTATGGGACTACCTTTATCATCAGTGCTAATATAGGCAGTCAGTCAGGTCTTAGTCAGATATGACTGAGCTACCGTATAACAGTAGACGGTACTACCTGGTTTCTGTTAGCGCCGAGCGTTGGGCGGCGCTTGCCAAACCCGACACCCCACATTGTGCCAACGGCTTCGGGCGGAAGAGCGCAATTGGGAGGGTACACGCTTTACCCTGGTGCGAGGAAATGCAAGCTAAAGACAAAATTGTCATGGCAGGGCAGACCAGGCCCTAAGCCTTGGTTGGCGACTGGTCTAGGATCGAAGCTCCGACAGGCGGACAGTCAGAGCATTGCTTTGCTGATCCGGCAGCTTCTGCAGCTTGTCTTGTTCCAGATGTAGGGGTGTTACCTTTCCTCTGGAGTGAACTAGGCTGGCCGAGAGAGGGATCATGCTGCATGGGCAACACATGATCTCTATATTTTAGCCCTGGCTTTGTGCTATGGAGAGGCAATAACTCCATCCCTGGTCTTAACTGGTCTCGGAATCAAAGCGAGAGGCAACTGTTACGGGTTATAAGTCCTTGTCAGTTGGCGTAGACATGGGGCGCCACGCGTTGCCTCTGACGGTGGGAGACACCTATAGGTGTCACTGATCAGCTACCGCCCGCCTCAAGCTGGGCAGCCCCCAGCCAATTGGGTGCTGATCCGCCACAGCCTGACTGCTTCAATGGGTGCTTGGGGCTAGGACAAAATCTGAATCGCAGGCTGTAAAACCAATGCACCAGGTACAAACAAAAATATAAATAGAAACCTCAAGCTACGGCTTGCAACCTGGAACGTGAGAACCATGTGTCCAGGATTTTCCACTGACTTGACCAATATTGACGATGTGAGAAAAACGGCTGTGATTGATGCTGAACTCAATCGTCTTAACATTGATATTGCTGGCCTGCAGGAGACTCGCCTCGCTGAGGAAGGGTCACTCAGGGAAAACAACTACACCTTTTTCTGGAAGGGTAAAGGGCAGGCAGAAAAAAGGCAACACGGTGTGGGCTTTGCAGTGAAGAATTCGCTACTGGGAATGATTGAAATTCCAGCAGGAGGAAATGAAAGACTATTATCCCTGCGCTTGGCAACCTCTTGTGGGTTTGCCACCATTATTACTGCATATGCACCGACACTCGATTCCTCTGATGATGTGAAGGATTTGTTCTATGAGGAGTTAGACTCTGTGATTAAGGCAGTTCCAAAATCCGACTACATTTATATGCTCAGTGATTTCAATGCTCGTGTGGGCAAGGACTCGAGTTCATGGCCAGTGTGCCTTGGAAAATACAACATCGGTCGCATGAATGAAAATGGGCAAAGGCTGCTGGAGCATTGCACCAGTAATGACCTATGTATTACAAACTCTTTTTTTAAAACAAAAGAGATGCATAAGGTCACATGGAAACATCCAAGATCCGGCCATTGGCACCAGCTGGACTTCATCATCACACGGAGACAACATCTGAACCATATATCATTGACTCGTAGTTACCACAGTGCTGACTGTGATACGGATCATTCTTTGGTTGTTGCAAGGGTTAGACTGAGACCAAAGAGAATCTACACAGCTAAACACAAATCTAGCCCCAGGATTAATATTATTAACACTCATGATCCTGAAAAGTGCTTTCAGTTTCAACAGCAACTTGAAGACGCTTTCACTGATACACCAGAAAATTGTACAGTAAATGAAAAGTGGGGTCAAATTAAGGAAACTCTTTGTAAAACTGCCGTAAGGGTTTACGGCACTGTGGATCATAAGAGGCAGGACTGGTTTGCGGCCAACAGCGAGACTCTGCAGCCCTTGATTGATAAGAAGAAGAAAGCTCTCTTAAGAAACAAGGAAAGACCAACGCGTAACACTCTGAGTGAGCTAAGGCAAGCTAGGAAGGATGTGCAAAAGGCTGCCAGGCAGTGTGCAAATGATTATTGGATCAAGTTATGTGAGTCCATTCAAATCGCAAGTGATAAGGGAGACATAAGAAGCATGTATGAAGGAATAAAGAAAGCCTGTGGTCCAGTGATCAAAAGAAGTGCACCATTGAAAACCTTGACTGGAGAAGTCATCACTGATAAGAAACAGCAGATGGACAGATGGGTAGAGCACTATTTGGAGCTTTACTCAAGTGAGACCAAACTAGCGGATAATGCCCTCAACGCCATAGAGGCTCTACCAACTCTTGACCACCTGGACACACTTCCCACCATAACAGAAGTTAAGTGTGCTATAAATGAACTTGCATCTGGCAAGGCTCCAGGTAAGGATGGGATTCCAATAGAGGTTATCAGGAGTGGGCAAGACACACTCACTATACAGATCCACCAGCTAATAGAGCTATGCTGGCGTGAAGGACAAGTCCCACAGGATTTCAAAGATTCAAGCATCATAACACTGTACAAGAACAAGGGCGATCGGAGCGACTGCAACAACTATAGGGGTATCTCACTTCTGTGTATTGTTGGAAAAGTATTTGCCAGAATTGTTCTGCGCAGACTTCAAGTCCTAGGAGATCAAGTCTACCCCGAATCACAGTGTGGCTTTCGACAGAACCGGTCTACCACTGATATGATATTCTCATTGCGACAAATGCAAGAAAAATGCCGTGAACAGAATCAACCACTGTTTATTGCCTTCATCGACCTCACAAAGGCATTTGATTTGGTCAGTCGTGAGGGTCTGTTCAAGGCACTAAAGAAGATTGGTTGCCCACCAACTCTTCTGTCCATTGTGGAATCGTTCCACACAGGCATGAAGGGTATAATCAAGTTTGATGGTGCAACTTCTGAAGAATTTGAAATCAAGAATGGAGTTAAGCAAGGTTGTGTACTAGCTCCCACCCTCTTTGGAATATACTTTTCACTTCTACTGAAATATGCATTTCGTGATCAGGATGGTGGTATATACATTCACTCACGCTCAGATGGCGGCCTCTACAATGCTCAGAGATTGAAGGCTAAGACCAAAATTAGGAGGGTACTGATCAGAGAGTTGCTTTTTGCAGATGATGCTGCAGTTACAACCCACTCTGAGGAAGAATTGCAATGTCTACTATCTGCATTCTCCAATGCTTGTTCTGAATTTGGTTTAACAATTAGCAAAAAGAAGACACAGATTATGTCACAAGGTGCACATGGGGTACCATCAATCTTTATTGACGACGCCGAACTAGAGATAGTAGACCATTTTACATATCTAGGATCAGTGGTAAATAGCAAATTATCCCTAGATCAGGAAATCAACATCCGGATTGGTAAGGCAGCAACAACAATGAACAGGTTAAGAAAAAGAGTCTGGGAGAACAGGAAGCTTACTGCCAAAACAAAAGTCCTTGTCTATCAAGCCTGTGTCCTTAGTACTCTTCTCTATGGCAGTGAAACCTGGACAACTTACTCACACCAAGAGAACAATTTAAACAGCTTTCATATGCGGTGTCTGCGAAGAATTCTTGGTATTAAGTGGCAAGACAAAATCACAAATACTGAAGTATTGGAAAGATCAGGTTGTGTGACAGTTTATTCCATGCTCAGTCTTCGTAGACTTAGATGGATAGGACATCTTAGGAGGATGGATGATGGTAGAATACCAAAGGATATCTTTTTTGGCGAATTACAGATGGGTAAGAGATCTCAGGGTCGGCCTCTACTACGATACAAAGATGTGTGTAAGCGGGACATGATTGATACAGGCATTGATAATGCACATTGGGAGCAAGTCGCTGCTGAACGTGTTGCATGGAGGGCAAATATCAGAAATGGAATAAAGTCAAAGGAGAAAATTATTGCAGAAAAGTCACACACCAAGCGTTTGAGATGTAAGATGGTGCATGATGGTGGAAATGACCACGTGTTCGCATGCACCCACTGTGAACGGACATTTACAGCGCAAATTGGCCTTATCAGTCACACTCGCTACCGCCATAGTTAAAAGTTATTATGCCTTTTTAAAGCACAAACTATCGTCTGTCAAGACGGCAAGGTGCCAATGAATGAATGAATAATATAGGCAGCAACAAAACATTTTGTATTACAAATCCCACTAACAAGTTTGTTTCAACTCCAAAAGCCTTTCCCATGTATGAGTACCCTACAAGGCAGCTGGAGGTTTGGCTTTCCCTAGATAGGCTACTAGCCTAGGTTATCAAGCCCCATCTACCCGAAGCAATCTGGTAGTTGAACATGTGTCATTTGCATTTCGCCCCATCTCCTGTTAGTATAAATAGTTCGCTTGGGTGCATAAAGAACCCTAAATGAATGCCAGGAGTTGGAATTTGCTGTGAGAGGCTCTTGAATGCATACATGTGGCTGTCCAGAATAGAAGGGCTAGAACAGCTTGACAGAATCACCAACATAGAGCTCGTGTAGTGGTTCTCAATCGGTTGGGATTTATTTCCCCCCTCCACCCCCCCCCAGATTTTAGGGTTTCCGGGGGGGGGGGGGGGGGGGGGGGGAGAGAAATTAAGATTATTTCAAGATCGCGTTAATACAAGAACCGATTACTTGATATTGTTTTTCCCTCCATACAAGAACCAATTACTTGATATTGTTTTTCCCTCCATACTTTACAGTTCTGTACTTCTTGCCCTTCTGAAATTCGTTTTACAGCGTAAGTAGACCCACAAATCACGTTTTATGTAGATGTCTAGACTTGTTCTAGTATGTGTTATTAAAGTTAGCTTCCATTTATACTGTGCAGGGGCTGGGGCGGGGGATTTATATGGAAGAAATATGAAAGGAGGGTAAGGGAGGTGGGGGGGGGGATGACAGTCTGCACATATGGTGAAAGAGTGCATGAGCCAAAAAAGGGTTAAGAACCACTTTTCTAGTGAATAAGACAGTCAGGAAAAGACTATGGTGATGGATAGGACACTAACAACAACCAGTTAATAGTATTGCTAGGAAGTCCTCCGTCCGAAATCAACAAAGAAAAAGAAATATAAGCAAGCGAGCAAAGGATCATTTCTCACGCCTTCAGGTGCAATGTGCATACGGTGCTAGACCTATAATTTTACAGTTCAGATCACAATTGATGAGTGATATAGTCAAATATCACAGCAGCCACCTTTACTTCCAAAGACATTTCCTGACACCCATTTTGACTGAGTTGACCTGGGAGCCCAAGTAAATTTTACAAATTTAAAACCACCCTGATGTAGATCGAACACAAGACCACCGGTATGGCAGGCGAGCGTCTAGACATTGCCAGAGATGAATTGCAAATTCTATATAAAGTGTCAAATGATGTGTGAATGGGATATCTAAACAGATTACTGCGATGTCTCAGAAATGTGCGATGTAGACAACATTCACATTTAAATACACAGACATATAACACCTTCATATTCACACTGACTACAACAGAAATGTTATTTATGGTATTTAAGACAGCTGTACAATATATATATATATACACAGTAATCTAAAGCAGTGTTTCCCAACCTTTGTCCAGCTGTGACCTCCTTTTATTACAATCAAGTATCCCCTTCTATAAGAATCATGTAACCCTTGACCCCTTTTTATGATAATAAAAAAAAAAATGTCACTCTCCCACCACATTTGTATAAAAAGTCATTGTTAATAGGGTACTGCTTAAATTTTATTTTGAATTTTGCATCACAGCAAATATTTTTTCCAGCTTACTATTTGTGCTGGCCCCGTGGCGAAGGGGTTATGGGGGCGCAGTTTGTAATCCTGCTTACCACGTCTGAAACACAGCTGTGGGCGATTTGGCAGCAGACTGTCTAGTGTTGGCTTTTATGAAATGGTATGGGTGCCAGTCATTCAGAAAGCAATATCTCTTCTTTTCGTTCATCCGGAGTGTTTTTTCAGATGTGATTGCGGTGTGTCTGTTATGCGCCCTTGGGCCGAAACCCGTAGGCCAACACATCGACTTCAGCGTGCATTTTTGACCAGGTAGCATTCCTGGGAGAAAGCAATATCAAACCACTGAACATAAACTTGCCAAGAGATCACAAACAGCAAACAAAACATGCTAGGGTTGGCTGCGACGTCCTGTAAAGGATACGCAATTCACTTTTTTAAAACTTGATATTTGTAGCGCAGCATATTATTGTAGATACCCATAGCAGGTTCGTGCTTCCAAACTTGCTATTTTGTTTTAAAATTCTAGATATAGAACTTCATGTGTATATGGAGTACATCTAAGTCCAAAGGTTGGGAACCACTGATTTAAAGGATTCAGTAACTCGCAGAGGATGTTAAAACTGAAAAGATAAACAACAGCGACAACAACAGATCAAGGAAATAAAAATCACATGAAGAGAACAACATCATTATTCTCAAGCCAACAACAAGCCATCTGAGACTGTCGTCAACACACAATCAAAAAAATACTTACACTTTTACTTTTACTTAAAACAAACAGTTTTCACAAAGTTATAATCAAACAAACAGCAGAAATTCAGTTACATACTGTCATTAGACACATGCATCATGCTATTAGTTGAAGGTGCCACAGATTGTTTATGTGGGCTCATTACATCTGCCTGACTAGGAGCTTGCAAGGGGGGCTTTGCATCAATGGCATCATTACTTCCTGTAATAGTGTATTTCATCATTAACAAGTATTAACATAAAACCTGCCAGAAATGAACTGCCACCATACAGTAATTTGCCAACACCCCATCGATCTGTGCTTCCAACCTCTGAGAATACGGATAATATTTTGGCACCTTCTGACTGTAAACGTGACATTAAAATACTAATTCAATTATTATTATTAGGTTAGTCGGCCCGATAATTTACGACATTGTCCTCTGACTATGCCCCTCCACTGTCCTCCCCTATTTCTGGCAATTCTCATCAGCTCAGTTAAGTCTGACCCCTATGTCCTTATATACTATATATATTGTAACAATATACTTATATGATGTAGTTGTTGCCTGGCCATCCTTCAGATTTTTCCTCCAGTGTTTTAAATACTAGACATCCATTTCTCATGTTGTGACCAAGTCAAGACAACCTATTTTTTTTTCAAATTCTTTTCTTTATCCCTGGCTAGAGTCCATGTTCCAGAGCTGTATAATTCTAAAGGCTAGATATGCACTGTTATGGTTGTTTACAATAGCTCAATATCAATGTTACTTAATGGTAAAAATCTTTCTCCTGTAATGTTTTTAGGGCAGGTGGGGCTGGGTAACTGCAATCCTAGATCATATTGTAGCCTCACAATGAGAAAAGTAGTAAATATTTAGAGAAATTAACAGGTATTGATTAACACTCATAGAAGAGAAAGGAATGAAGTAGAAGTCTCAGATTTTCCTATGATTAATTATATTTATCTGCCTAGATTATAGCCACTGATATAAACTGTAGACATCGGTCACAATGAAAAATGCATATAACAGAAACCATGCAAAACACAACAAACAGATACGAGTGGATACATTATTTCAGGATATTAAATACAGTTAACAATTCAGTACTAATCTTTCAGAAACTTCTCCTAGACAACAATAATCATCACACCAACTTCTCAGTTACTTCAGATATACAACTGGTTCTTGACAAACGGACTGGAATAACATCATTTTGTTGCTGCTAAATTATTCATGCCAAAGAACTTAAGATGTGTGACATAGTTATTATACAATCTGAGGTTTATACATAACTACCTTATTAATTATATTATATTACATGTTAGAACAGTACTATACAAAATATCAGTTTGAATACTGCTTAATTTGTTCCTGAGGTGTTGTACTATTGTAAATGACACCCGGATTTTGTGATAGAATTGAGTTATTTCTGCAAGAACATGGATTGATGAAAAAAAAAAAAAACATCATAAAAGCAACTTATCTTTCAATCATAAGAATTCAAACTGCAGGTTTGTTTGGACATCAAATGTAAATGTAGTCTATCTTTATCTTTGAACCCGAGAGAGAGAGAGAGAGAGAGAGAGAGAGAGAGAGAGAGAGAGAGAGAGAGAGAGAGAGAGAGAGAGAGAGAGAGAGAGAGAGAGAGAGAGAGAGAGAGAGAGAGAGAGAGAGAGAGAGAGAGAGAGAGAGAGAGAGAGAGGTGGGCGCATGTGTGTGGGTGTTTGGGGAAGGGTGTGTGTCTAGTTACACATATGAGCTTGTTTGGACAGTATAAAGGTGATCTTAGGGTGTCCAATTAGTTTCTTATTTGTTTAGACATAATAATTATAAAGGAAGCTTGTGATAAAGTTACTGGATACCAGTTTTCTTTAGATACACAATCTATAAACTCAGCTCATCTTAAGCTGTTTAATTATAAGATTATTTTTCGCTATGAAGAGATATAGCATTGATGGCATGATGTGCCTTAAGGTGTGTAAAAAGGTTGTACACGTACATTTACTTAAGTTTTGTTTAGATATAAAAATGATAAAGGCAACTTCTTCACTCTTTTTACATGTTATGACAGCGTTAATTTATAATCAATTCTCCCTCCCAACTAATATTCCTATAAGGAAAAATTACAACACACTTTACAATAACTATGATTTCACAACATAATTTAAAAGCTGGCATATGCAGAATAATAAAGACAGCTTAACACAGAAACCGAAAAAAAAAACAAAAAACATGTACGCAAATGTTAAACAATTTTGGAAAACAACATTCTTTATTTCCTGTCAAAGATATGATCTGTGCTTTACCGATATTGAATCAGTGCAGATATAAATTACAACAACTTATAAAATATTATGACAGTGGTTATTATACACGACACCACACAGGGCACAATGCATTAGTGGATAAGTGGAGGATTATTCTACCTGTGACATGAAAGGATTGCACACGACGACCTAGAAAACGACCTGTGAAAACAACATCCACACAAAATTACAGACATAGAGGTCGGAGCCAGGGTGCTAGTGGCAGTCAGGCAGAACATGATATACAAGATATATCCCATTTACAAATATTCAAATTACAAATGATTTATTAATAACTTTATTACTAACATCCATAATTCTTTAATATCTTTAAAATAATCATTATTTCTGTGTTATCATTTCTATGTGAGAGATAAAGAGCTGTGGGTGATAATCAGCCTACTGGCAAGCCAACACAGTGGCCCACAGTTCAAACCAGATTTGTGTGTGATTCTGGCTCATAAAATGGCTACCACAAACATGACCAGTGCGATAATGACCACAAGTGTGATATTTCATCATCATCATGTGACTTGCCAAATGGCACAGGCATTCATGTATCTTTATAGATCTCGATCCTTGGTGTTCTAAATAAATTCTCAGGTTAAATGACATCAATAACATCCAAAAGGAAGAGCATTATAGAAATGAATGTAAAGAGGCTACAAAAATAGTCAGACAGCAGAAGCGAGAATATATGAGTAATATAATCAAAGATATGGAAACTAATCACCAGAAAAATGAATCCAGAAAATTTTTTAAAGAACTGAAGTCAATGAAACGAGGGCACCAACAAAACACATATGGTTTAAAAGACAAAAATGGGAATATGATAAATACCAATGAGGAAATGTGCAACACATGGAAAGAATATTTTATTGAATTACTAAATTGTGAAGCTCCAAGTAACATTTTCTCACAAGAAGAGGTTCTAACATGCGAACCGCAAATTGAAGAACCTACATTTGAAGAAATCCTATATGTAATCACATGACTTAAAAACAATAAGGCAACTGGGACTGATGGAATTGCTGCTGAATTTATAAAGGCAGGTGGCCATGCATTACATCTAAAGCTATACGAACTAATAATAAAAATCTGGAGGACAGAAGAATTACCCCATGACTGGAAAGAGTCATTATTGATACCTATCTTTAAGAAAGGACAAGTTCCAATGTGGAAATTATAGAGGAATATCACTACTGTCCACAAGCTATAAGATACTATCCGCAGTATTACTAAATAGACTAAAACCATATTCAGAAGACATATTAGGTGACTACCAGGCGGGTTTTAGACAAAACAGATCAACAATAGATCAGATATTTATCTTACGACAAATAGCCGAGAAACATTGGGAATATAAAAGAGATCTCCATAACATTTTTGTGGATTTTAAAAAGGCTTATGATAGTGTCCATAGGAATAGTCTATGGAATGCTATGCAGGAATTTGGAATACCAAGGAAGTTAATCAACATGACCAGACTATGCATGGAAGATACTTATAATATAGTAACATATAAAGGCAGGAAATCAGACCCCTTCCAAATAACATCTGGCTTGAAACAGGGTGATGCACTATCGCCGCTACTCTTCAATCTGGCTCTAGAGAAAGTTGTAAGGAAGGTAAAGGAGGAATGTAATATTGGAGGAACATCCAAGCTGCTTGGTTATGCAGATGATATAGATATTATAGGGCAAAGTGAACAAAAGACATTGGAAATATTGACTCACTTAAAGGAAAAAGCCCAACAGATGGGGCTGGTTATCAACCAAGATAAGACAGAATATATGGTAATTTCAAGAGACGGAATGGCTAGAAACTCTGGCCACATACAAATAGATAATATGACCATTAAAAGAACGGAAACATACAAATACCTGGGTACGATCTTCAACTGCTCCAACATCATAAGGGAAGAAATACAAACTAGAATCAATTCTGGAAATAAGATATACTATGCACTACAACATCTACTAAAATCAAAGGCACTATCTCGTAACACCAAAATCACAATATATAAAACACTGATCAGACCAGTTGTGCTGTATGGCTCTGAAACATGGAGTACAACGAAAGGAGACGAAGCCTTGTTACAAACCTTTGAGAACAAAATTTTAAGACGCATCTTTGGACCCATTAGGGATACACAAAGTGGAGAGTGGAAAAGAAGAAGTAACAAAGACATTTATGATCTGTTTAAGTCCCCGCTAATTACTGGTATCATGAAGGCTAATAGACTACAATGGCTGGGGCATATAGAAAGAATGGAAGATAATAGGGAAACAAAACTCGCTTACACTCAGGAAATAAATGACCGTAGACCCCGAGGTAGACCAAGAAGGCGGTGGAGAGATAATACATGTACAGACCTAGAAGCACTTGGAATCAACGACTGGCAAGAGAAGGTCCGCCAGAGAGACGAATGGAGACGGATTGTATTTGCAGCAAAGGGCCTCAATGGCTCGGAACGCTGAAGAAGAAGAAGAAGATTCCTCCATGCCACCATCTTAGGCCATTCAGTATAATTTCCCTTTGTCTGTCTCTGCCTTGTTTATAGCTGATCTTGCCAGTTGCCAAAACACATGTGATCACACACACACACACACACACAAGCCATGAGACAAGAATTATAAGTGATTAAAGTTAATGTTGTGTGCGTGTAAGGGATGGAAACATAAGCTTCTCATGAACATCCAAGCAGAAAGAATCATGTCTTTACAAAGGCTGAACAAAACATGATGAGAGTAAGCCCTTAAAACACATTAGCTGCAGTAACACAACATATTTAGGGCCATTCATCAACAAGAACAAGATTCAGAATTAGTAGTGAGAATGAGATATCTACAGTATTTTAATGCTACAAAGCTCAAAGTTCTGTTAACGCCCTTGCATGACATTCCATACTGTTTGTAACTACAGCAACATTAAAAAAGAGTTGGCAATATGCATTAAATGCAAACAATGATTTATAATTTATGAGAAGCCGTTACCGACTAAGCAAATAAAAGTATTTACATGGAAATAATAATATGTTAGAATTCTTTGTGATGTTAGTTAATGAGCAGCATTCTCTACAACTACAATGCATTATTGTGTGCCAAGGGGAAGCCGCAGTAGCACCGTGGCTAGCATGCTTGCTTGCTGGATCAGCAGAACTTTGTTCAAATGTCCATTGAGGCGGGGGATTTAACAGAAAACTGATCTAGACTCAGATTGTTCTGTCAAAGATACGGGGCTAGCACCATGTACCTAACATGTCAAAAGGCATGGAGAAGTGACCTTTACTGACTTTACTTTTACCACATTTTATGGAAGCCACAGTTGCCAAGTGGCTAGCACACTTGCCTGCCGACCCACTGGTCATGTGTTCAAATCCCCTTCAAAGAGAGGTGGTTCAGTGACCTGAGCTTCCAGGTGGATCTAGCCCAAAATGAGTACCTTGAAATTTCATCAACAATTAATTTGAGAATTTAAATATAACTGAAAAGATCATTTTCAAATGTACATATGTGGAAAACATCTGTAAATGACAGTAGTGAACATGTATGAATGTTGAAGGTGGTGCATGAATGTTTATAGGTGATCATGTGTGAATGATGGAGGTGATCATGTGTGAATGTTGGAGGTGATGTGTGAATGTTAGAGGTGATAATGTATAAATAACAGAGGTGACAGTATGTAAATAAACATACCTTTTTCTTTGTTGCCTTTCACGAGCTTGTATATCTCAGTTGAGCGTGGGTCAAGATGGCCCTTTCTTTTTTCAGACATACTCTGACGGCCGAAACCTTCCCGTTCAAATGGTAAGATTAATTCCCCTTGTGGGCTCCTGCAGTGAGATAGAAACATATACACTCGTTTACAATGTGTAGAATAGGCATATCAAACTGACAAGTCTTGGTGCCCATTTGGTGAATACATGTTGCCAATGGGGCTGCATGGCTTGATTCAAATGCATATTTAACAACAAGATCACATTTATTCAGAATAAGCAAAAAACTACACAAAACATCTGGCAGAATGTGATATATTCATTATGAAGAAACATATACACTAATAATAAACAAATTCTATAGAATAGATATTTGTAAAAATTTTTGTTCTATAGATGCATCATAAGCAGTTGAAACAATTTGCAATGTTTTGTAACATAAAGGTATTATTACACAATATGACAACAGACGAGCATCAAAGCATTAGAAAATTGAACTTGTAATGAACCACACTGGAGTTCATAAAGCGCAGCATGTAGAAAGTATGCAGATCTGAGACTGTAAAACCATACAGAATATGTCTGCTCAAACATGGGTTAACAACTTGTTTTCAGTCTTATCTTGTATGGGATTCTCCTTAAATTTAAATGTGCTGATGTGAAACAACAATTTCCAGGGACTGCATTGAAATCATATTTTTCACAATGCCTCAGTTATTTTCATTTTACTGTATCATCTACTGTATAATTTTTTTTTTTTATTTATGGTATACAGCTTTCTGCCATTTATATTACTGTTGAACAAAGTATACTTCTTTGAGTGTTGTTATTCAATCTGTACAGGCCACTCAGTTTAAAAGTCTTGCCTATATATATATACTAGCTGACCCGGCCCGACTTCGCCCAGGCCCTGGCGGGGATCTATCTATCTATCTATCTATCTATCTATCTATCTATCTATCTATCTATCTATCTATCTATCTATCTATCTATCTATCTGTTTGTTTGTCTGTCTGACCCAGCCCGGCTTCGCCCAGCTCCTGGTGGGGAGCATCTAATTTAATTCATATAAGTAGTCATATAAGTTCCCGTTCCCGACTGTCTGTCTGTCTGTCTGTCTGACCCGGCCCGGCTTCACCCAGTCCCTGGTGGGGAGCATCTAATTTAATTCATATAAGTAGTCATATAAGTTCCCGTTCCCGACTGTCTGTCTGTCTGTCGAACCGGCTGTCTGTCTGTCTATCTATCTGTCTGTCTGCCTGCCCGTCCGTCTCTCACTCCGTCTATCCTACCCTCTCTATCTATCGAGTCAGATCTATCTATCTATGTATCTATTTATTTATATAGCTATCTATAGCCAGGGGACTTAACCTAAGATATATCAATGCTACTAAACTTTATGTCTCTTTATAGAATATTTCTTATGTTAAGTCATGTAATTACAAAATCAAATTTTAGTAAGTAAGTAGCCGATTTTACACTAAGAAACTAATACAGTCAGTTGCACAGGAATGAAAGGAAGACGTGTAGAAAATTTCATCTCAATTGGATGGACCGTTCGCGAACGCAGCAAATACATCCCCAACCACAAACATACAGTCTCTTTTATATATATATACATATATATATATATATATATATATATATATATATATATATATATATATATATATATATATATATCTCTTTCAACATAATGAATTTCCCGTACAAATATATGTGAAATGTAAGTCATGTAAACAATAGTAATGTAGCCAATGGCAGGGTTGGAGAGAAGTTGAAGATGTCAAAAGTAAGAGATTAAGAGAGACAGACTTCTGCAGGGTGCGGTTAAAGGTATATTCTTCCCTAACTATATTATGATGTATGGTACACCAGATAACTATGATGATGTATAGTGTACTAGACAACTGTATAATGATGTAAGGTGCACTAGACAATTTTATGATGATGTATAATGCATCAGTTGAAGGCAGGTGGACAAGAGGTAGACAGCAATACAAGGGAAAGATAACATCAAGAGATGGACAAACAGCAGAGTGTCAGAGTGTACAACCAGGGCAATATACAGAGTGTTGCAGGTCCGTTTCAGCCAGCCTTCATTGTGGAGATGGCACCTGATTGATTGAAAGTGTTCCAGACACCTTTTTGGTGTTATGAAGAATCATGTGAATGGCCACTAGTAACAAACTACATGGATGACTAGACTATGGCGCCATTAAAATATCTAGCATGCACATGAGCATCGAGAAGAACACACAACTGAATTGAATTATATTTTTAAAAATAAAATTATGACAATGAAATATAATAATCTGAACCACAATAAAACATAAGAAGTTTTTCCAAGCACTATTCATTGTGCTTATAAATTACTGTTGAAAATTTAGCAAATAAAGGCTGTAAAATAAAAGAATTATTTTTGCAGGAATGAGTTTTATGCACAAAAGGAGTCATTATCCAAGAAAGTAAAGTCAGTAACTTACAGGTCGCTTTCATCTTTGTTTGATCCCATGGACGTATGAACAAAGGCTTCCTCATCAGAGGTGGAACTATGGGAGCTTTGACCATGTAAGAACCCAATAGTTGAATGAGGTCTCTGAGGTTTCTTCAAGAGAAAACAGTATCATTTATACTCTACAAATACGAAAAGTATTTGCTTTTATTTATCAAAGCAAGCATTAATTAATAGTAATTCTGGAAGGTATGTATATTAGCAAGTTCACATAAACAAGTTCCATGGCAGATACTGCCATTTGGGTGTAAAGTTCTAGGCCTTCACATAATCTAGGCCAGTGGTTCTCAAGCTTTTTTCGCCCATGCACCCCTTCAACAAATGTTCAGAATGTCATTTCTTCCCCCCTTTCGTATTTCATCCCTATAAACCCCCCCCCCCCCCCCCACACACACACACACACAGTATACGTAAAAATGGAAGCTATATTTAATAACACATACTAGAACAAGTCCAGAAGTCTACATAAAACGTGATTTGTAGGTCTACTCACATTATAAAACAAATTTCAGAAGGGCGAAAAGAACAGAACTGTAAAGTATGGAGGGAAAAACAATATCAAGTAATCATTTCTTGTATTAATGCGATCTTGAAATAATCTTAATCTCTCCCCCACCCCCTGGAAACCCTAAAAATCCCCCCCCCCTTCCCCACCAGTTGAGAACCACTGATCTAGGTCATGGCATAATGAGCTGAAGTGTCCAGTTCTGTTTCTTCATCACCTTTAATTCCAGAACATTCTGAAAGTTATCTAGTACCCATTTTATGAGACAGGGCCACACTGGCTGTCAAAAATAACCTTGCCACAGCTGGAGATTGAACCTAGAACACTGCCATGGCCAGCATGTCTATTCTTCCCCTCCCATAGCAAACACTCACCCGACTGCGCTCATGCCATTGTCTGCAACATGGCCTAACAATTACACCATGGCCCGCTGATAATGGAAGACTTGACAGATAAATGGGAACAAGATGCCAGAAGGCTGACCACTGATTTATCACATATCACCATTACTCATGCATCCACATGTCAGCACAGAGGCCAAGCAACAAGCCATAAATTGCTTGTCTACCAATAGAGTGCACATACGCTATCAAAATCGCAAAAGAGGAAGAAACACAATACATTTTAAATAAGGTTTTAAGAAGAATGCTGAAAATATGTTGGACAGCCAAAATGAGTCATCTAAATGTTTTGAAAGAGTCAATAACACAAAAACAGTATTCAACATTCTTTTGGCCACATTATGGGAAGAGAAAAACTGGAACATACTGCAACTTAAAAGATTAACAGGAAAAGAGATGGAAGAAGACAGTATGACAGATTCCTGACAGCCTGTAATCAAGGCATGGAACAAAAGCAGAACATGAACTGACACATTCTGCTGGAGACTGGGAGATGTGGAGAAGCATAATCAGATATGCCAGTTGGCAAGGCACTTGTTCATGAAGTTTAAAAGCTAATATTATCACATAATGTGTAATTGTGTTTATTTACCTTTTGCAAAATACTCACATCTCTCACTGAAAATAATGATTATTATGGCATTAACAACTGTTAAGGTAGTCAAATGGCACATACTGCCGCTGAGATGTGAAATGTTAGTTAATCACACACCCTAGGCCTCGGTGTCTTCTTTCTCTCCCAGACAAGTTACAGAAAATTGTCTGGTGCCCATTTTTATGAGGCTGGGTTGAAACAATAATCCAGTCACTGATGGGGATTGAACTTAAACCACTGTGTCGGCAGACAAGTGCACTAAGCACTACAGCTCTCATCAACAGTTAACATGACATGAAACTTGAAAAACAAGACATAAAGAGTGCAATATTTCTTACCATAATATTCCTTAATTTGGCAGTGTCACACACAATATTACATAGAAGATGCACGGCAGAGATTAAGAGGTCAAGTAAAAGCAGCATTTAAGAAAATGACAAGTATCTTATGTAACAGATCATGTTCACAGAATGTCAGAAAGAGAGTACTGACATGTTATAATGAACCTCTTCTGCTATATGGCAGTGAATTATGGAATGAGAACAAACATATTCACATTCCTGTGAACGAAGAAATCAGGAGCTTGGAGGCAGCAGAAACGTGGCTTCTGAGACGAATGCTGAGAATACTTTGACAGCTAGAGTATCAAATAATCATTGCCTGCAAGGGGGCCAATGAAAGTAGAACATAATAGACAACTATAAGATACAGACAGTGTTCTTTGGTTATATAATACAAAGAGAGGCACCGGAGAACATCATGAAAACGAAAGATCATTGGTAGAAGTGGCAAGTAAGACAGAGAGAAATGATGCTTGATAGTCTAAGGTAATTGCATGGAGGAATATGATCAATGGAGTTTATCCAGAACACCAAGGACCAATATCTGTGGAGAGACATGAATGCTTACGCCACTTGGCAGGGCACATTACTATGTTGAAAACCACAAAATTAAGTGAAAACCCACATCAAGAAGGGTGGTAACTAAAACAGAAGGCACAAGAAGCACAACATTTCTTGCCAGAACCACTACTTACATTTGGCAGTGTGTAGGTATCGCTTTCATTAATCCAAATATTCTTGCTGTCAAGGGATTTTGCTTCCATTTGAGACTTGCTTTTGCTTAACGGAGAAGGCATAATGTTTATGAAAGTACTTGGCTCATTGAAGCTCTCATGAGTTGCCTTTGCATAAGACTCATTTCTCAGACCACCACCAGAATCAGAAAAGTGGTCTCTAAGCGCAGCTACTCTGCTGCTTCTCACTGGAGGAATTGGTGAAGGCATATCTTTACTATTCCCAAATTTCTGATAGCTTGAGCTGGCAACTTCAGAAGCTGACGATGATCTCTGGTGGATAATGGCACTGACATTTACAACTGAGGAGGCACGTTTGTGGGCAACTGGAGGTACAATATCCATTTGGCTGTTATCTGGTGAATCCCCAGAAAAGAGCGGAAATGGCTCTGAGCCTGCTCTTCGTGAAACTGTAAGCTTGATAATTCCTGGCACCTGGCTCTCTTCCATCATGGCCACACGAAGAGCTTCCATGGCTGATGTGTTTGACAAACCCTCTAGTTTCACACCATTGACTTCCAGCAGTTGGTCATTCACTTGAAGTCGACCATCCTAGCAGTCACAAAAAAACAGAATGATTATACAAATACAACATTACTATCCCCAGCAAACTTTCACATTGAACAATAAACACTTAATTTTCTAGACTCGCTCTTTTACATTCAACTTATTGTATGTTCAACAACTGCTTCATAAATTATGTACTTTTCTGAAAACATGAAACACTTTCTTCATGTAGTGTGTAACTTAACTGATCCACCATACAAAATGCATTAAAGGATGTTAAGCCCTGAATGAGTTACATAGTGGCAAGTCTGTCATAATTATGATTGCAAAAATAAATTTGAAAGCACTTAATTTATTATAATTTACTAGTAATTGTAAACATATAATCTATAGGGCCAAAAAATACAGGGAGATCAATCAATGTTTTCCCATTTTCTCACTAGCATTATGTTTCTTGCTTCCTCTAAATCATAAACAAATGAATGACTGTCATATGAAAAACTGCTATTTATAATTCCAATTAACAAATGAGTGCTTCATGTATATATATATATATATATTTTTTTTTTTAAACAATTTATTACACTTAGTTTAGTAATATACATTCTGCAAGATAACTTTTGCTTGAACAACATTTTACAGAGCTGATTTTTTTTTCTTCTATTAATTTCTGTCATCACATGTCCATCACCTGTCCTTTAATTTCTGTCATCACATTTTCATCGCCTGTCAGCAGTGAACCTAAATATATTCATAACCCTCACTTTTTGTAATTTCTGACCACATAAACGTATTTGTTGACATATTTATATTTTGTTTTCATTACATTAAGATATAAATTTTTCTCTTGCACTTATTTAATTAATTTCACAATTTCCATTTGTGTTGATAGCAATACTGTGTCATCAGCATAGAAAAGTTCTTATATTTTTATTTCTCTTATTACAAAGGGATCAAATAGTTTCTTGTCAATATTTTCTATAATATACCTCATGATGTTTTAAAGTATATGAATTAAACAGACATGGGGGCAAAATGCAATCCTGTCTGACCCCATGTTATATATCAAACTAACGTGTTGTATCATCACATTATCTCACAGCTGCCTCTTTTCTCATTTTACAATTTGTATTAAATGTAATGGGAAGCACATTTCTTTCATTGTGTTCCATAATTCTCCATGTTCTACACAGTCAATTCACATGAGTAGTTTTTAAAGCAAGAGTAAAGATCTGCATTGTACTCTATGCTTTTTTAAAAATAATTGTCTACATTCTAAATATGTTTACTTGTGTATCTCTATTTCATTGAAGTCTGTGTTTTTTTTCTATTTTATTTATATATAGTCTTCCCATTATTATTTTTTTCTCATAAATGCTGCATGTCAAAGAAAGTGTTCTGTAATTAGTATATAATTTCATGTAGCCTTTTTTGGGTATTTGGATATACAGTGCATACCTGGTAAGGAAAACTCACCTGGGACCCAAGAAATACTTCTTATCAGAAATTCCTCTTATAAGAGACAAAAGACAAAGAAGATAAATTGCTGAGGATAAACAAATTGTTCTTCACAGCATAAATTCACCACATCCGAGATCGCCTTACGCGGTTCACACTGTATATTGTTATCTTCCATTCCTGTGGCAATATTCCTGTATCTTATCTCATATAATTTTACATCATACGTGAAATATTTCTACACTTTGTTCTCCACCAGCCATAATAAACCCTGCTGTGATTTTATTACATCCTGGTATTTCCCATTTTTTAATGAGCTTGTTCATCTAAAGATGGTTTTAGTTCTTTCTCTGTTTGCATTTTACTATTTACATGTATTTACCACTTATATACATATACATATATATAATGTTTCTGGTATTTCCATCCGGTGATGTCCAGGTAAACAGTTTTCTAGGAAGTTGAAATATTGCATTGGCTGTCATCAGTTCATTTTCCATGCAGAAAGTTATCACTTTATCCCTGCACCATTTCAATTTCCTATAATGTGTTTTCCCACTACTTGTTTCACTACTGCTGTTTTTTCTATGCCCACTTTGGCATTAAAATCTCCCATTGTTAGGCTCTAATTTTTGCTAACATTGTCTACAGTATTTTGAAGAATATTATAAAATGTTTCAATTTCTTCCTTTTATGTAATTATCTTTGGTATATTTAGTTGTAGCAATCCTCAGTTTTACTTTAAGTGGTAACTGTGTATAGTTATTTTAACTTTCTGGTATGATTAAAACTGCAGACAAAACATAAAACATCTCAAGTGGCTTTCAGTTGTTTTGGAAACAAAAGATGACCACTCCAATGGCATGTAGTACACTTAAGAATTAACAATAAATTTGCCCCTTCACAAACACAATGGTAAGACTACTAAACAGAACACTGAGACCAAACCTTATAAGCTGCACCCCCTTGTAGGACAGTTTTCACAAATATGCCCAGATCTCTGATGCCCGACTCTGAAGATTCAGTCTTTCCTTTGACACTAACACCAAGACCAGCAGAACCCGTATCGTTGAGTGGAATGTGAAGAGTTAATTTTTCGTTGCTTGATCCCGATGCTGGAATGTCCACTTCATGTCCCTGAGAGGGCTGTAAAGGTGAGACATTCGGTTGACCTGGGCCATCAGCTTCATCATTAATATCACTCTCATCTTCATTTTCAGGCAACGTAGCATCTCCCTGAAAGCCAAAACAATGGAGTCCACAACATGCAGTAAGAACAACAAGCACAAGCAAAGTACATTCAAAATTAAGACACTGTACGATAAATGGCAAATAAGGAACACTGCAATACTGAGATCATCACGGACATGCATAAATAAGACAACAATACAAACTTGTTTATGCAAACTCTGTGACTGTCCCATTTCATATGTAAGGACTATTCTGGCTAATACATGGAAGCTTCCACGTGGAGTAGTGAGTGGTGCTTTCCTTACTTTGTGTGATATTTACTTTTTTAGATGTGGATCCTGAGACGAATGTTGTGAATACTTTGGACTGCCAGAGTAACTACGAGGGTAAGTTAATAAGTAAGTCACAAATGGCCTTAGAAAAATATCTAAAGATGATAACAACTTGAAACCAGTTTATTTTTATACATACATTGTCCCTTTATTTCTAAACATAATTTCCACCAACATTGATGCACTTATCCCATCGTTTCATCAGTCCTCCCAAACAGGCTGCATAGAACTGCGTGCTATGTTTTCTAAACCACGTTTTCACGTCACATTCAACTTCGGCGCCATTTGCGAAATGTCTCCCGCAAAGGTGGGTTTCCTGTTTATGCTGACAAATGTTTGTCCCGTAAAGCAGTGCATAGCTGGGTAGAAAAAGTTAGGCGGGCGAGTCAATAAGTAAGTCAAACAGTTCTGTGGCATGGCAGGTAAATGAAAACAATGCACGCAGTTCTATGCAGCTGGTTTGGGAGTATTGATAAAACGATGGGATAAGTGCATGAATCATCATCATCATCATGAATGTTGGTGGAAATTATGTTGAGAAATAAAGGGACAAGTTTCAAGTTGTTATCATCTTTAGTTATTTTTCTATAGCCATTTGTGACTTACTTATTAACTTACCCTCGTAACAACGATTGCCTAGAAGTGGCTAATGAAACTAGAACATTATAAACAACTATAAGAAAAAGACAAACAGTTTCCTTTGGTAATGAGAGGAAAGGCATTGAAAAACATTGTGAAAACAGGAAAGATTAATGGGAAAAGTGGTAGAGGCAGACCAAGATAAATGCTTGATGAACTGAGGTGGTAGTATGGAGAAATATCACCAGCAGAGATGATTCAAAACCCCAAGAACCAGGATCTGTGGAAATATGATCGTCTATGCCAATTAGCAGGGCATGTGATAATGATATTTCTTTTCATGTAGGATTCTTACAGCCTGAAGTCGACAGTAGGAAAACTCTTGAAATATCTTTATAGTTGAATAGTTCATTATGACTGTATAGGCCTGCATAGTCTTTCCATATGAAATATACAAACAGCCAGCATCAATCACTGGAAAAGTGGCACAGAGATAACTAAGACTGTTTGCTACTTAGAATGAATATCAAAGGACTTATATGTTAACAGTATACTGCTATCAATCTCATAATGCTTTTCAAAGCCTAAGGATTTATAACTGGTATTTTGTAATGTTATAAATGGCACCAGGATTGGACAGAATCTAAATATGGCTTTGGAAAATCATATTTCTCTTGAAATTCTACATCTGAAATAATAATAAATATCTTTTGCAATCTCCTACACCGTCCTCTCCATATTATTCATCTCTTGTCTCTAATTCTCTTCTCTGTGTGTTATGAGGCCTCCCTCTATTTACTGTGTCTTGTGGAACCCAGAGAAAGGACTTTCTAGCTATACCTTTAGCAGATTTTCTCAATGTGTGTCCTATCCAATACCAGTGTCTTTTCCTTACCTTCTGATTCACGGAATTTAGTTTTTTCCATAGGAACCGCAATCATGATTCAGTCATACCATTTGAGGCTTTCCCTTCTGCGAGGCACCAGTTAATGAATGTTGCATGTTTATTAGTTACATTTTCTAAATTTGGCAGTAGATCTAATGTCTTTTGACGTCCACAAATTTCCTAGCACTATAAAAGCTCCTCTTGTATTTTGAATTCTTATTTCAATATCGCTGTCTATTCATCCATCTTTGTCTACATTGCTACTTAAATAGGAGTTCTGCCTCTTTTAGTAAAGGCTCACAAAGGGAGATCAGGTTATCATTTGCTTGATTTATATTAATTATTTTTATGCATTCCTATGCATTTTAAACTTAATTGTTGTAACCTCCCATTAAGTGTATTTAATTTCTCTTGCATCTGATTTTGTGTGTGGAAACAGTAGGCAATGTTGTTGGCAAAGTCCAGATGATCAAGCTGCTCTGTCAGAGTCTACTGAATTCCATTTGTGGTAGTAGTTATTGTTGTCTATGTTTCACAGTTTATAGGCATTACGAATAATAAAGGTGACAAATAAGGCATCACTGTCACATTCTTGCTCTTATTTCAAACATATCTTTTAACTTTCTTTCATGAAAAACTGCAATTCATGTCTCTATATTTTGCCTTGATTAGGTTCAGAATCTTCTCTGGGATCCTATAATGACTCATATATGTCCAAAGTGATTCTATATCAATGCTGCCAAAGGCCTTTTAATAATCCACAAATCCAATATGAAAAGGTGACTTTAATTTGATGCTCTGCTATATTATTATGTGAAGTGTGGTTATCTGGTCAGTGCAGGATCCATTTGGTCAAAACTGCCTGTCCATCCTTTAGCTGTTTGTCAATGTCAACTCTTAACTTCACCAGAAGGTCCTACTTTATGTTTTCCCAGGAGCTGACAATAACTATTCCTCCAGACAGCTTCACTAGATATCCTTCTCTCCAGTCTGCTGGTATGTTGTTCAGTTTCCCAGATTCCGGTAAATAAGTTGTGCAGTAATTCAGTTGAGGTGGTTATATTATTGCCACAGCTTGGTTGTAATTAACTCGGTTTAAAGCAGAAGCAAACATTGAAGTTGTCATTTCCCTAAGCTGAGATCAGTCTTCAGAAAAATTAATTCATAACTATTTTCTTAACATACATTTGTTTGTCTGAAGATATCATACACAAAAATCATCTGACTGATGATAGGGCACTCATTTTTTCATGATCCTCTTTAAACAGCATTAGCTATGTACACAACTCAAGTTACTACCTGATAAGCAATGTAAACTTTGCTTCAGTAAATAAACTTTCAGCATTAGAATAACAAAGTGACAATAGACAAGAAACCCTTAAACAATAACTCTTATATAAAGCTAAATGAAATTTAAGAGCACAAACTAAAAGCACACAGGAACAAAAAGAAATTATACACAATATATAGCTTACATACACTGACAAATTAACACACTCTAGAGAAGCTAGTGCTGATAGCAGAAGACATCTAAAAATAAAAGTCGTTGAACTGTTACAAGATGGGAGAAGTCAGTATCTGACACGGGTAACAACTTTTACACATTTTTGTGGGTTTCATTCTGTCCTGGTTATAATTTAAAAATTCTCATGTTACAACTGTGTATAATATAAAAATATTTGTGGAAACTCTTTGAAATAACATATCCTCACACTTTACTTCTATATAGAACTCAAGAGAGTAAAACACTGTACTCTGATGGAAAAACATACCTGTGGCCATGTAGATAGTATAAATTATTTCTGATAAGTATTATCACAACTGAAAACAATCCATGTTTTTTTTGGTTATTGTTGTTCATTTTCTCTCAAACATCAATGCCTATTTCTATTATAAAGCCGGCATTGCATCTTAAATTTATGGAGTCACCATTTCACTCAGTTGGATAGGGGTTGTCCTCAAGTTTATAAGTCAGTTTTTGTCTTATGTGGGTTAGGGTGTCCTCTTAAGTTTCTGAAGTTAATGTTTTACTCAGTTTGATTGGGGATGGCCTTAAGTGTATGGAGCTTCTCTGTTTGATTTTGGATGGTCTGACATTTATGGAATCACTATTTCCCTCAGCTGGATTAGGGATGGCTTTAAGCTTATCACTAGCCCCTTCCATATTTGCCATTTTACGGCACGTAGTGATACTTGTTTTTTTTTAAAAGTCAGTATTCCACTCCTTCACCTGTCTTTTTGTTCAGATTGGTAGCATTACAAAAATGATTTTGAAGGCTTTGTCTTCATTTATTAACTTATTAACTATGCTATGTCGCTGACAGTGCCAAACTTCACTGGCTTGAATTAATAAGCAAATTAAAAATAAGCTGCAAATCATCCACACTTTTCAAATACAGTAATAAAAATGTGCATAGTATTTGAAACACAAGTTACAAATAATACAGGCACACCTCTGTTTGAAAAATTGTATAATATCTAACATGATTTTTATCCTGGGATTAATGATTTCAGAAAATGCATTATTTTTAATGGCATTTCGTAAACAATAGGTGAAATATTCATCAGTACATGTTATTGCCATTTTAAACATGAAGGTGTATTAAAATAAGCTCTGAAGGTGTTTCACATATAAGAAAATGCAAAATCACCACATGCTACGCAATTTAAAAATGTAAACATGCCATTACAAAAGAAGGTGAAAACATAATTAACGTGCAGCCAGAAATTATGAAACATAATTTTAAAAAAAATAAATAAATAAACAAATAAATATACAAGTCCAAACAGCAAAACTTCAGCATGCAATAAAGACTCCTTGAATTGGCTTTATAATGAAAGGCAGCTATTAATTTCTAATTGGTCCTCTCAAAAATTATCTTGCTTATAACAAGTTTTCACCTACAACCAAGTTAATCCCCTCCCTACCCACATTCAACAAATTCACAAATACAGTAAACTGTAACAGAATAATTTATATTTAACATTAATGTACACAATACATCTCACATGATTAACACATCTAATATGATTAACACATCACATCTCATATGATTATAAAGCACTTCACAGTTCAAATGACAGATAGTTCTAAGTATCCCGTACAAACCATGTGCACAACCACCCAATCAAGTCTTTGCTTTAATTGTTCTCTAACGTTCCAATGTGTTTGTGTCTTTGGTATTCAACTTCTGCTTGCTTCGTATACAAATATCTGAGACCTGTAGTGAATTATCAGTGGCTGGATATGAATTATGTCCATGTTCCATTCTGTACTCAGCTTGATGAAAGACCTGGCTAACGACTGCATAATACTTTTTCAATGTTTCTTCAAGATAGGCAATGGTCAAATGTTACTCTAAGATAAGCAGGTATTTCTTTAAAAAGCTGTGATGATGACAGCTTTTTAAAGGAATACCTAATTATCTTAGAGTCATATTTGACGGTTGCTTACCTTGAAGAAACACTGAAAAAGTACAGAATAAATATATTTAAAGATTACAACCATTGAAGAGGCTTGGTGGTACAATATGAGGATGACACAAAGACACTCTGAGAAGACTTTCATTTGGTTACAGCCACTCTGTTATAGAATTTAACAACAACAATACTTTAGTGACAACTGGCTCAAAGACCAATGTACAATCTCTCGACAAAGAACAGAACATTGGAGCAAGGGGATCAACACCGACAGCCTGAAGTAAAATTCACATAATTTTACAACCTTTTCAAATGCAGAGAGATAAAGCTGCCATAGAAACAAATGACAGATGCAGAAGAATTAGCCAAAACTAATACTTGTAGACAGCTAGTTAAATACTGGACAGAAATACATAAGGATAAGACCAAAATCATTGCTACAATACGATAGTGAAATCAAAGGTAGATACCACCTCCTGGTACAGAGAAAAAAGATTCCAAGAGTCTGTAATTTGTTACCACATACTCAACTGCAAGCACCGGATATCCATATCAGATAAATAGATGGAACAAACAAAAGCTCCGACTCAATCAGGCTTAGGTGGGCATCACAAGAAACCACTAATGCCTCTCCGGGAGAGTGGATAATCATGCAGTGGATCCCTGGTCATTCTAACATACCTAGTTTCCCTGGCCAAGGGGTTAATGAAGCTGTTCGTAATCCCGTATATTCACATGGGGAAAACAGCTGCATGAGATTCGGCAGCGGATCGCACCGCACTGGTAACTTACGTGGGTATGTGAGCCAGTTGTTCGGAAAGCAATGGCAAACTACTGAATGTAAAACTTGCCTAGTACATCAACAGCAGCTGAAAAATGCTGGTGTTGACTGCAATGTCCTGTAATGGATATGTAACATTTAAAAAAAAAGTAATTACAGACGGGAAATGTTTAGTTTAGTTTAGTCGGCAGATCAACATCACGGCACACGGGTGTAACCCATAAGTCTCCGTAGCACTGGCGAGGATCCTGAATTACTTTAGGTAGATTCTGAACTCAAAATTTTGCCCGCGCAACGCCGTTAGGATACTCTTATTCGATTTCCAACTACCAAGGGATTTTTTATGTGCACAACAATATACATGGGCGTCAATCTCACTACCCAGAGACCAGGGGAAATTTTGTTACCAGAAGTCCACGTAAAAAAATCCAGGCCCTCACCGGGGCTTGAACGCGGGACTTCCAGCACTCGAGGCGGACACCATACCTTGAGACACTCAGCCCCTCCACAGGATCTGTACAGGCATAATTGTGTACAGTGACGTCTCAAAACAGCCAAGCAGCTAATAACAACTAAAATAAAGAAACTTAGTTGAACAAAGGAGTCACAAATAGAAGGATGTTTACAAATATATGCAGTTCTAACCCCAAAGGCAACAAAACCCGCTTGACAAGGAAGGACCAGCACATGACTGTTAGACTTTGAACACATCATATATCATTGAACTAAACAGACACTGACCAGAAGTTTATTCTGAGTACTTGATTTGAAGATACCCTTACGAGATTGTTAAACATCACCTTCACCATCAGGAAATTGTTACTTTCATCAAAGTCAGGCGAAAGGAACATTTTATTTGGAACAACACAATGTACATAGCAATGGGCTAAAGGAATGGCAGACAAGGAGATTTTGAATCAATATCAACAACAAAAAGGGTGTCTAGCTGGCAGTGTGTTGAACTACATTTGGTCCTGAACGAAGTACTGTCATAAATTGGAGGTGACAGGTTCAAATACTGGTGGGCATAATATGCTCACATATTTTTCTGTCTAATGTTTTCTTATTTCAACTTGCTCCTCTTTTCTATGAGTGCCATACAACATCTATTTATTTATTTATTTATTGTGTTGTTTAATTTATATTTCTGCGTATCTTATATGCACATTGTGAGTTGCTCTTCACAATGTAGTGGTTAATGCACATGCATCCCAGCAGTGGTCGGGGGCTCAATGACAGCAGTGGCAGGCTTGGAATGTCTTTCAAGAACTACAGCTTACGTACAAACTTTATTTTCAAAGGGTAACAAATTGGGCACGCAGGCCCGTCTTACATTCGGCCCTTCCAATCACTCATCTTTCGTTCATCAATAGTGCATAATACATACACATAGGAAAAAACATTGTCAAATGAATGTTGTAAACATAAACAATTACCATGTTTTGAGACACATTCCCCCACCCACCACACATCCCCCACTTAACCACACACATACCCTCAGGCACACATATATACCCCCCACCCACCTACACACATCTCCCCACCCAGACACCCCCAGGCACACATACAGGCACCCACCCACACATCACTGATACAAGACAGTTTGCACATTGGTCAGGAATGGAGCTGGGTCAATAAACCTTATCATACCATGACCTAACACTTCACACTGTTACGGTGTGTTAACTTCACTGTTTATAATGTGGCATATATTTAAGATCTAAAATCTTTAATATCACCTAATAGAATACACAAAAAACATGACACGAACAATGCTCACAAGTTAAACCAATGTCAATTTCATTAAAGAAATTAATATTGTAGTATAGTGTTGTACAAGCAAACTAGTTCAGAAACTAATTAAAATAAACAGCAGACATATATTGTACATATAAAATGCAGTTTCAACAAGAAACTACCAGGAACAACTAGCAAATGTGCATATGTGAATTAATATGTATTTTGAAAACTACATGAAGAACATTTTACAATGTTAGTTATCCAATATGCATTAAACTACAAGAACAAGCATACAGTTTTCAAATATGGTCACCTCTTATAAGAACATAAATAAACATGGCTCCAATTATGGACAAATATTCAGCCAGTGTCTGTTCTGAGTTTCAGTGGAGGACAAGGGGAATAGGAAAGAGAAATGCATTGGCAAAATAGAAAGTAACATCTAAGTTACGTCAACAATTTAATCGTGAATTAATATCCATACACATAGTTCTGCTGAAATATGGAAAACAAAGCAGGAAGTACTGAATGTGAAAACTATTGCACAGTATTATAGGAGTTGTATGGCTTTGATACTATGAATAACATTTTACAGCAAGAAGCTGACGAATATACCTATGATAAGCAACAGGTTTGTAGAAACTGCTTAAATAATCTTAATTTAAAAAGTATATTAACTAAAAGTATAAAGTAAAAGTAGGATAGATCTATGTTTAGCAAACTGCATTATGATGCCAGACCTTGTAAACAATTTACAAGCAAACTATAACAATACTAGAATGTACCTGTTGCAAAACCAGAGGATGAGTTAAAATGTTGCATGTCCTTTTCCGAATGTTGCGATCAACCCCAACCCCAGTTTGATTTACTAAGCAATTTTACTTTCAGCAGTTTGCCATTGCTTTCTGAGTGAGAATTCAACATTGAAGTCCAACCGACTGGTGTAGAGAATGAACCCCGTGTATTGTTGTCAGTGCACCGGAAGTTTAAGTGCAAGCACATTAATTCCTGTAGCCACCTGACTTCAGAGGATGAATAGGAAGTACGAATTGGCAATAAATAGCCTGGTATCTGAATTACTGGCAGCTATAGTGTCGCACTGACTACCATGCTTACCTGCCAGTTGGAGTTCATGTGTTTGAATCCTCATTGAGACAGAGTTTAAAAAAAAAATGGATGTTTTTAATGGTTAATGCAGCCTAAAATGGGTACCAAAAAATGGATGTAGTCCCCCAGGTTAACCTAGATTAAAATGGATGTATTCCCCCAGGTTGACCCAGCCTAAAATGGGTACAAAAAAATAGATGTAGTCCCCCAGGTTGACCCAGCCTAAAATGGGTACCAAAAAATAGATGTAGTCCCCCAGGTTGACCCAGCCTAAAATGGGTACCAAAAATAGATGTAGCCCCCAGGTTGACCCAGCCTAAAATGGATGTAGTCCCCCAGATTGACCCAGCCAAAAATGGGTACCAAAACTGCCATGGGAAGTAAAAGCAGCTGACATGACAATGACATCACCCATCAAGTGCTAATAAAATCACATCATCTATTGGTAAATTTGTGAAATCTATATTTCTTATAGCCCAGTTGTACTAATTTCAGCATAATTTAACTTCTCATAAGAGGTGTCCAACAAGAACATAACTGTTATGGCCAGAGATGTACAAGGATTATGAGTCATATGCACAAATATGCTTTCATTCTGGTTATGTGTTCAAACACTATGTGAAATCAAAAGATAAAAATATATAATTGTAACAATATACTTACCAACTTTCTAGGAACTCTGAACTTCTCATCAACTTCTTCTTGTCGAGAAAGGACTAACTCTACGAGACTTCCCTCGGGTAGCATGCGTAAAAATGACACTGCTTCCGCTTGAGTTTTTCCAGTCATGTGAACTCCATTTACCTGAAAAGCATTCATTTTGTTTCAAACCAAGCAACTGCAGGGACTTTTGCAATGTAAAGCTTATATCATAATAAAAATGCAAAAATGAATATAAGTTGCTTGTCAGGGGTATACTGAACAAACTAAAACAGTTTGGAGAAACAACAGGAAGGTATACACAAACACAGGTAAACTACTGAAACAATTTGCTTTATTTTTTGGGGTTGCTACTGAAACAAATGACTTTATTTTTTTTTTTTGGGGGGGGGGGGGGGGGGTGGTTATGTACATGAAATGATATAAGAAAAGTATCTTTGTGTATTTAGTTTTTGCATGCCAGAATCAGACACTTTCAGTTTAACCAGTTCAGAAATTGCAGATTGGGAAAAAATTTACTACAACAGACCAAATGAGGTTTCTAGAATTTCAAGATTATTTCTATTTATATTAACTTACACATCATCTTGCTATTTAGGATGATGTTCTTTACCACTCATTTCTTAAGTTCTTTTTAACTTTCTGAAATCAAGACATTATACAGGATGTATTTTTAATGACTGTGCAGTATTTGAAAATATTGCCGGTCCAAGTTTTGTATTTACCTATTATGTTGCATGAACTTTACAGAAGGTGAATACAAAACTTGGACCGACTATATTTTCAAACACTGCACAGTCATTAAAAATACACCCTATATATTTCTGTATCCTTTACGATGTCCAGTAAAGGATATGCAAAAAAGTTTTAAAAATATATTTCTATATTACAAAACATACTTACTTCTAACAAACGATCACCAGGTCTTAGTTGGCCATTCTGTACAGCTGCACCTTTAGGCAAGATATTGCGAATGTAAATAGGGCAGTTACCATCTGTTTGATTGTCTCTTGATGTTACACTAAATCCTAAGCCCAAAGGACCTTTCCTGAGCTGTACAACCAGCTTCTTCCCAATTCTTCTGGTATTAGTCACAGCGTTCATGGAAGCATCTGGCAGGTGAGATGTAAGAGATGTGCCAGGATTGCGTGCAGGAAGTGCTGGTGGCACCTTCTTTGGCGCTTTGATTGGAGGGCCCGGTTTAATTACATTTGCACTTGGAGAAGGAGATATACTCTTATAAACAAGTAAAGATTCAGGTTTCATTTTCACAGCAGAATTTACACCCAAGTTTGCATGGTCAGTTCCATTAGATGTTTCACTGGTTTCTGATGAATCAACAATCTTTCTGGAGGCATCTCTTGGAGCTGGGGTTGGGATGGTGACGGCACCTTTTGATTCTGGTGTTGATAATGTCAGAGGTGAAGGTTTCACTGGTGCATGACAACGAGGTTTTGGCAGTATAGGTGGAGGTTGAGGAGCAGGTTTCTGTTTTCCCTTCAGATGCCATGAAGATAATGCGCTGTTTGTACTTCCTTTAACAATTCTCAGCCGAATTTCTTTAGTGTCCATTGCAGCTCGAAAAATATTCTGGGCCCTTCATAAAGGAAAAAATATTTACAAGTTTAAAGTAATTAAAATAAGGATAACTAGCAGACAATTACAAAATTCTAAACAAAACGTAACATCTGAAAAATCATATGACTGATTTATTAATAATCATATACAGTGAAGCAAACATGTAAAGTGCTAAAATTTTCAGCTACACTGAAAAATTGAAAATAAAAACTGCAGAAATAGTCAGGATATATAACCTACACATATGAAATAGAAGAAGCATAACACTACACATCTATATAAAGAGAATAAGAGGTGCAATCTGAATATAATAAAGCTCAAAAGTCACATTAACAAATTTGCTATCTTAAAAATATAATAGACGATAAAGGGTCAACAGGTCAATACCTATAAAACAAAAATTAATAAACACCAAAGTCAGCATTCAAACAGAAGAAAACAAAAAACAAATGAAGTATCATTAGTTTCAAGCTGTAAATATTTAAAAAAAAAAACAACAACCCTGGATCAACAGTTAGCTGGCTCACCTGAGGAAAGGCACATCTTTCAAACTGTTGCCATTTATTTCCACGATGGTATCATTAGGTTTAATCCTGCCATCCTTATCTACAGGTCTGTCTGGTTCTATGCTCTGTATAAGTAGGCCCATTTCACGGCCATTCTCATCAAAAGCTGGGATGGCATGTATACCCAATGGTCCTCCGTCATTTTGAAGACATACCAGGTAGCTTTAAAATACCAATAATATCACAGTATAACCATTAAACCACTGAATTAGAATACACACACAATTATTTATTTTACTTTCTCCAATTTGAGATTCAGCTGCAATTTAATTGTATTTTGTCAATTTTTGGCACATATATTCTTATATTTGAACAATTTTCAGGAGTTACTGCTTATTTTGAATTCCTTATCTTTTTAAGAAAATATGAAGTTTTGGGGCTGTGCGTTATTTATTGTAGTTAAGATACTTTGTTGGACTTCCTCTCTGAATATCTAACCAAGCATTTCTGACAAAAAAATGTTCCATTTATGTTTTGAATGTTAGACAATTGAGTTTGCTTATTTTATCTGTTGGCATTTCTCTTAATGAAATCTTGATGACACTGAATCCTAAACCCAAGGTTTTTTTCCTGTACAACTTTTATTGATTTGAGAATATTGCGGCCAATTTAGTGAAACTATATCAAAGATTAAATGGCATGTTAATTTACTTGTCTATCTGATTATGTAATTCTCTCGCACAAAGTTTTCATTGCCGTTTATTTAATACAATCAACTCCATAAACCATGTCACTAAACTTCTACTCAGAATTATAATGAGAAGAACAAGAAATACAAGAGGAAAATGGTGAAGAAAAGTATGGATTTGGTGAAGAACAAGGTACAAATAATGCAATATACTTATTACAAACACAGAGATCAATAGAGATACAGAAGGTCCTATATGTGTGCTTTACAAATTATACCAAGGCAAGTGACGAAGTGAAAGATGATGAAATGATAAACATGTTGGGAGAAATCTAAGAATAAACAAAATTTACTGGAAATAAGTAGCAGCAATAAAAATTGAAAAAAAAAGAGGGAAACTATGAACCGATAAAGTAAGGCGTAGGAAAAGGATCTATTTTGTTGCTGTATAACCTCTTTCTCTATAGTGAAATAATAATGAGAGAGATAAAAGAGAGGTCATGATTATCGGTTGGCAATTATAATATAAACAATCTAATCTATGCAGATGACACTGTATCGATAGCTGAAAACGCAACAGATTTGCAACAACTTTTCAATAATGTAGTAATACAGAGTGGAAAAAAGACTTTCCTTACATTCCAAGAAAACAGAAACAAAGGTTATATCAAAGAAAAAGATGGGACGCAGAGGTGTTTCTAAGGCACCAGGGCCGGGTTATATACTGGCCAAGACCTATTGACGCGTCCTCGTCGAGCGTCCTGGGCAACAGGTCCCTTCGGGGTCCTGGCTAAAGTCAGTAGGATCGCCGATTCCTCCGAAGTCGGAGAGTGTCTGCCTGTACGGCGAGGAACCACCAGTCTGCACACCAATAAGCCAGACATGGGACAACGGATATTCACGCAAAACTCAGGTCCTGTATGACATCACACTGATGTTGGACAACAGGATGCCTTCATCCGACATACAGGACTTCGCGTTGGAGCTCAAGCCAACGAACACAAGCAAGCAAGCAAGCAAGCAAGCAAAGAAAAAGATGAAACCAAAAATATGATATAACATCCATCCATCCATCATGTGCCATGCTGATAAGCCTGGGTGGTCATGTTTTGCCATCTCACTCATGCCACGTGGCCAAGCCATCCGGGTATTTATTTCTCGGTCTTCCCCTTGGTCTCTTCCCTTCGATCTTGCCAGTTGTCACCACATTCTCCAATTCATTTCTTCTCATAACATGCCCAAAAATGTTTGACTGTCTACGTCGGATGTCTCTAATGAGTTTACGATCTTCATTTGTTTCTTGAAGGACTTGTTCATTGGTTTTTCTGTCTGTCCATGGTATTCTTTGCATTTTCCTTAGGAACCACATCTCCACAGCCATCAGATGTTTTTCAGCTTGTCTGCTCATTGTCCATGCTTCACATCTATACAAAAGTACAGGCTCTATGTAGCACTTCAACACTCTTTTTCTCGCTTCAATTGATATCTTTTTATTGGTCAGTGTGTTTTTCATCTTTCAAAAGGCTACCTTTGTCATGGCAATTCTTGTTCTAATTTCTTCAAGGCATCTCCCATCAGATATTATGACTGTTCCGAGATAATTGTACCAATTCACTTGTTTAAGAATATGCCCATTTACTTGTATATTACATTGTGTTATTTTCTTTTTTCCAGTGACGACCATAACCTGCGTCTTCTTACAATATAATTCTAACTCTAGTTGTTCACTGTGTACAACAACTGCATCTACTAAATCAGTGGTTCTCAACCTTTTTTGGCCCGTGCCCCCCTTCACCATATTTTCAGAACGTCATCCCCCCCCCCCCTTTCGTATTTCCTACCTAAAAATCCCCCCACTCCTGTATACGTAATAATGGAAGCACATACTAAAACAAGTCTAGACGTCCACATAAAATGTGATTTGTGGGTCTACTTACTTTATAAAATGAATTTTAGAAGGGTGAGACGTACAGAACCGTAAAGTATGAAGGGAAAAACAATATCAAGTAATCGGTTCTTGTATTAACGCGATGTTGAAATAATCTTCAATTCCCCACTGGAAACCCAAGGGAATTCCCCGCTGGTTGAGAACCACTGTACTAAATGTTGCTGGTCCTCTTCATTGTCTGCAATCAATACTGTATCATCTGCATATCTAATGTTATTGATGCATCGTCCCCCAATGTTGATTGCTTCCATATCTTCTATATTTCTGAAAATATTTTCACTGTACAGGGAAAAATCTTCTGGAGACATTACACATCCCTGTCTCACACCCCTCTTAATAGGCTGATATTGACCTACTTCATTATCAATTCTTATGACAGCTTGTTGTTTCCAATATATGTTTTTTTACAAGTCTAAGGTCTTTTCCATCAATGATATAACAATAGAAGGGAAAATGCTTAACCAAGTTAATAAATGTAAATACTTAGAGACAACTATAACATCAGATGAAAGTTGTCTGACAGAGACCGAGTGCAAAATATTGCAAGAAAAGTTGCATTTTAGAAAATGGAAAGTATTTTATACAATAAAACATTATCACTGAATGTTAGAAAGAGAGTACTGAAATGTTATACAGAACCTGTTTTGCTGTATGACAGTGAATCATGAGACATGAATGAACAAATTAGGAAGAGCTTGGAGACAAGTTTCTGAGATGAATGTTGCGAATACCCTAGAATGCCAGAGTAATTAATGACCGCTAATGAAAGTAAATCATTATATACAACTAAAAGAATAAGACAAACAGTATGATTATGTGACGAGAAGAAAGGCATTGGAAGACAATATAACGACTGGATAGATCACTAGCAAAAGAGGCAGAAGCAGACCGAGAGGAGTAATGCTGAACTGAGAGGGTAGCATGAAGGAATATCATCAGTAGATTTGATCCAGAGCACCAAGGGCAGAGATCCGTGGAAAAACGTGAACGCCCATACCTGTTGGCAGGTGTTCGTGATGATAATAACAAAAGAGTTCATGGCAGAACAGTGATTTAGTGTACTTACTTCTAAACAGTGGTCAGAGGTTCATTCCTCTGCAGAGGCAAGATTTCCCTCCCTTCCAGAGAGGTGACTCAACCTCATAAAATGGATACCAGAGATAAGGAAAACTAAACACGATTGGCAAGATGCTGACCCTCATAGACTTCATAGTCAATGAAAATGTGGGCCCGACACGACATCTTCAAAATGCCTTAATAGTATGTAAGCATAGTTACTTGACAGTGAGACTGTGACTGAAACAAACACTTACCCATCTGTCTGAAATGAGCCAGGTACATCCTCACCATCGTGACCCTCAACTGGACCCATCCTCTCCTTTAAAAAAATAATACGGCCATAATTAAATTATTTTTGTCTTTTCAGTTTTAAGTTAAAAATAAGAATATGATTTTCATTGGTCTCTTGACAGGCAGGATCAACTATTCTTATTCTTTAACACTGTATGTGTAGAAAAGGAGGACCATGCCAGCTGTATATCTGAGTTCTGGAATAGGATTTGTAAGAGGTTGTCCTTAACCATTTTTCTCTTGAGTCATGAAAGAAAACTGCCTCACAGCATTACGCCAGAATGTTTATGTATGTCCGTAACAAGAGCTTCAACAAACTAACACAAATATTAACAAATGTTCCAAATTCCCCTACAAAGAAAACTGCCGTGACACAATTACAAATAACTCACCTGTGGTGTGATCTTTTTACTAAGCCGTTCCACATTCTCCTGAGCCTCCAGCCAGTGATACATCTCAGGTCGGTTGCTGAGTGATGTCCTGAGCGTATCTCGGCTAAATCGACTGTGACCTGCTTTCTTTCTGTCCAGTGATCCATGCACAGTGATTTTGATCATCTTGTCATCATCTGATGACTCAGACCGGGGCTCATCACTTTCCTAAGAAATGCAGACAAGAGTGAATAACTTGCAAAATCCCAATAACAGTTAGAAATTGTATATTTACTGAAGACAACTATACTTCATCTTTGTTCCTCTCTCAGGGAGAGACTCCACACCTAATTATTCGCATCAAAGGTGAGTGTGTCCGACCATCAGCATGCATTTCTTGTTCTTCTGCGTTCGTCCGGAATGTTGTTTTAGATGTAATTGTGTTGTGCCTGTTTACAGCAGAGCTGCGATATTTGCACTTTTCGGCTGACAAATCCGACTTCTTCGGGCATTTGTTGGCCGGTTACCTTCCCAGGTGTTTTGTAGGAGGTTCGACCCTCATTGTAAGCATGTATTTGTGTCAGGTCAGCTTACCTTCCCAGGTGTTTTATAGGACATTGGACTCTCACTGTCAGCATGCATTTGTGTCAGGTCAGCTTACCTTCCCAGGTGTTTTGTAGGACATTGGACTCTCATTGTCAGCATGCATTTGTGTCAGGTCAGCTTACCTTCCCAGGTGTTTTGTAGGACATTGGACTCTCATTGTCAGCATGCATTTGTGTCAGGTCAGCTTACCTTCCCAGGTGTTTTGTAGGACATTGGACTCTCATTGTCAGCATGCATTTGTGTCAGGTCAGCTTACCTTCCCAGGTGTTTTGTAGGACATTGGACTCTCATTGTCAGCATGCATTTGTGTCAGGTCAGCTTACCTTCCCAGGTGTTTTGTAGGACATTGGACTCTCATTGTCAGCATGCATTTGTGTCAGGTCAGCTTACCCTCCCAGGTGTTTTGTAGGACATTGGACTCTCATTGTCAGCATGCATTTGTGTCAGGTCAGCTTCCTTTGGACTGATTATATCCATGGTGTAAAGTCAGCATGGCCGAATGGATAAGAGCCCTTGTTCTTCTTCTTCTTTGCGTTCATCCAGAGTGTTTTTTCAGATGTGATTGCGGTGTGTCTGGTTAGGCACCCTTGGGTCGAAACCCTTAGGCCAACACATCCGACTTTTAGCGTGCATTTTTGACCAGGTTAGCATTCCTGGGAGACTCTCACTTTTGTGGTACTGTCCACCTCCCCGCTGGTCAAGTTGGAACAGTCGAAGACTGCACGGTCCTCCCTCAAATGAAGGCAGGGACAGTCCATAGCATTTTCCGCCATCCTGGGTGGCTTCCATAATTGCAGAGCCGACACATAACGCTCTGGTGCTGGGCTCACCGAGGGAATCGTCACGTCCTGCTCATGGCTGCTTTGATTCCTCACTTCATTATATTGGGTATTTCGTTCGCCCCGTGCCATTCCCACACAAACCAGAGAGGTCTGCAGACGGTATCCACACAGCGAGTTTTCGGACATGTGCTTGTCGTTGCGCCCGTCAGAGCTGTTCCAGGCACGACAGACATTCGGAAAACTACCTAGTCAGAGCTGTTCCGAACAAGAGCGGCATTCGGAAACTAGGTAGTCAGAGCTGTTCCTAGCACGAGAGACATTCAGACGAGACATTTCACTCGGACGTAAATGCGTAGTGCCAATTTTTAGTTTGCCACCCGTAGGACGGCACTTTCGACTTCAGCAGGCATTTTTTAATGAGGTTAGCTTCCTCGGGTTTCGAGGCACGTTAGACTTGTTGTGATGTCGCCCACATCTCAGCTGGTCAAGATAGAATGATCATCGACATCACGGTTAACCCTCAAGGGAAGGCAGGGCAGACCATGGGCCTATCCAAGGCTATCCAAGGAGGCTTCCATAATTGCAGAGCCGGCACATATTGCTCTGAGACTGGGTTCACCCAAGGAGTTGCGACGTCCTGCTCATGGCTGCTTTAGTTCCTCACTTCCATGTGTTGGGCATCTTGCTTGCCACTGGTCGCTCAAGCACACACCAGGAACGGTCAGACTGCAGGCGACATCCACTCGGTAAGCTTTTGCTTTTGACTTCGGACCACGCAATGGATTCGCTAGCCGTGCGTCCCATTTCGTGTTATTGAGACTTTTTTTCACTTTTGTCTACACTCTATGTGTTAGATACAGACAGTTCTCGTAGCCATTTCGTTCGACTGGGACACTTTCTGCATTGTTTATTCTCGCTCACGAGGTAGGCTACATGTGCTGCTGGCTCAGCACATACCTCCATGTAGCAGTGAGCGAGAAACGGCCAGGCCCTCTCATTCGGGAATCCGTCATATCCCCCAGCTGAGAGCCTTCAACCACACAGTATCAGAACTGGGCATGTAGCGTGCTCAGTATCTACCTCTATTTATCGGTAGGTGTGTATCGGCCTGGCTCTCAGATCCGCGGGTTTGTGGCTTAGAGGCGTTCAGCCACAGCCCTCGACAGAGAGCCTTAGAGTATTGTCCAGACCAAGGTCTTCTGCCTTCGTGTACCTGATTTAATCTTTTGACTTTTATCCTCAGTCTACCTGCAGAGCAGCAGGTTGTGTCTCTCTTAGTCTGGCCCCTATCCCATAAGCTGTCCGATATGTAGTTTTCATCCATCGGCAAGCAGATGGGGTGAATGGGACACGCAAGCTCCCCCACCGCGGCAAGGTGGAGACACATCGGGGGAGCCTCGACTGATTTAATGAGCCATTCGCGGTTTCACCGTGAGACAGTGTGAACTTAGACATGCATGGCTTAATCTTTGAGACAAGCATATGACTACTGGCAGGATCAACCAGATATTCACACACACGCAAGTCAAGAGTAGCATCACTAAAGCGCGCCCTCCCGGTACAAGGTGATACATGCAAAACCACTGGACGCCTACCAATGAGCTTTCAAGCTACACCGGCAGGACTGACCGAAAAAAGCTATACTAGCTTACTGACTGTAGGCCCACTACTCATCGAGAGAGAGAGTGAGCGCTTATCGAGACGTGTCGAACGGTCGTACAAATTTTGGTCTTTTGCCCGCTCAAACAACGACACTGGCTGCACGATGCGGTTACATTCTCAAAACGCCTGCCTCGCTAACTTGCGTTGGCTGGGAAGATCCCATTTTGGTGCACCTCACACAGCCATCTGAGACAACGAACGCTAGACGCGGAACTGATCTAGCGAACCAGACCAGCCCTCACAGAGCCCTTGTTCTTAAACATCCAGTGCCCGGGAAGGTTAACCCAGTCAACAAATGCCCGCAGAAGTTGGATGTGACGGCCTAACGGCACAAGAACGCAGCTCTACTGTAAACAGGCACAACGCAATCACGTCCGGGGAAAAAAAAAACTCCGGATGAACACAGAAAAAGAAGAAACATCCAGTGCGCTGATGCTTAGGTAAGGGTTCAACCCCTACACCGGTCAGTTGGACTAAAATGTTTTCTTCTCATCCTTGACTTGGGGACTAAATTACAAGTACCTATGAAAATCGGAGTAGGTTCTCTTGAGGCGAGGGACACTTTAACAGGGAAAGCTAATCCACACACAAAATTTAGTCCAGTGTACTAGAAGTTGCCTGTATAGACTACACTTGAGTTCAAAGTGGGTGAGCACCCAAAATAATATCTATAGTAATGTGCTCATCTACCCATGAGTAAATTTTCTTAACAATTTTGCCAGGTTGGTGAATGACGGCCTACAATATGTGATTTACAACTGCTGCAGGATTTTTTAAATGCACAACTTACAGATGGGATCTCCTGTTTTTCATCATTAAACTAGAAGGCAAGGCACCCGATCTGACTACCCAAGAGATCAGCAGAACGATATGCGACATCATTAGATACCAGTGGTTTTTGGGTAAAATCCCCAGCCCTATGCTGAGACTAAACCCAGCCCTTCTGAGACTGATTAAGAGCATATCATGGATTTTTGGGCCTAAGTATGTGAGTGTGCAAGGAAATGAACAGGCAGACAGACTTGCTGTTGCCGCTCCTTTGGGCAGTTAGGCAGATTATGACAAGGATGATGTGGTGAAGGTCTTTGGGATCAAGTTGAAAGTGCAACAAAACAAACAAAAGAACCACATCTGGAGAGGCCAATTCAGTAAGGGATGGGTGGAGATTTCAAACAGAGGGACTGTAAGACAATCAAAGTGTAAAAGAGAATGCAAGCAGATACTTAATCAGACTGCCCCTGGCACCATCAGAATGAGAACTCTTCATTAACTACTGTAGATTGGGGGGGGGGGGGGGAGAGGAAGAGCAAGCGTGGGACTTTCCCACGTGCAATGATACCAATTCTTTATTTCATATTTGATTTCAAAACACCCCCCCCCCCCCAGATATAAGATAAGCGCTAGAACAATAGTTTTCTGTGTGTGTGTGTTTCTCTCATAATTAATTGTGCTGAAATGAAAAGAAAAAAAAAAGATTACATTACATGAAGCTACAAATATATTGCCTTTGAAATGTCTACCTACAAATGTGTACAGGAATAAAATCAGCATACCCTCACGCTTTCCCTCCTGTGGATGAAAGGCCTAGGGTCACCAGAGCTTATCTCATTCTTTTCTGAAGTTGATTTACTTGAAAGTAGATTAAGGTTTGGTTCACTTCCTCGCCGAACTCGCAAGTTACTACCTAAAAATTAAACAATCAAATTACATAAAATTTAAAAAATATTTCTGGACAAGATATTTGTCTGTCTTATTTAGCCTTTTAGACAAGAGAAAAAAATGCAACAATGTTTTAAGAAGAAAACACAAGAAAAAACCAACATCTTAAATGGGAGAGAATATGGAAGGGGCATTTTATAGTGACCAAAGTTGTGAAATGTGACACAAACATCTTGTTCAAAGCTGCCATGGGTCTGTGAAGTACTCGGACCATCACATGTTGTAGGCCTGAGTGCATGGAAGAGTAGGTGGCCAGTCGCTCCTGCTTTTAGCGAATGGTGAGTAGAGGTGTAGAACCCTTGTTTGACAGCACTCATGTCACTGTCTGCGTAACCTCCTAAATGCCTACACCAGTGTGCCCACTAATATCTTAAGTAAAGAAAGCCTTTTCATAACATAAATTGTATTGAGCCGCTCTTACTTCCCATGAGATTTCCTGATACCATTTTAAGGCTGGGTCAACATGGGAGCTGAGATCAATGGGAAAATCACTGCCTCGAAGGGGATTTCACCACATATCACTGGGCCAGTAGTCAAGCATGTTAGCCAATGCACTATGGATGTGGGGGAGGGAGAGGGAGAGAGGGAGAGAGGGAGAGAGGGAGAGAGGGAGAGAGAGAGAGAGAGAGAGAGAGAGAGAGAGAGAGAGAGAGAGAGAGAGAGAGAGAGAGAGAGAGAGAGAGAGAGAGAGAAATAACAGAATTCAAAATGATTAAAAACAGTGATAAAGTTAAACATTAAACAGAACGACATTGAAAATACATAAAACCAGTACAGAATGTCAAATTTTCATGTTTTAACGTAACACTAATCTAATAGTTAAATATATTTAACACTGAACTATGCCATTTCCAATCTGCACTAAGTGTTTCATCACGTGATGAACAAAGACTGCCTTCAAACTGACTAATTTCTTAGGATACATTCCACACCAACAAGCACTCATTATTTACATGACACAAATAAACATTCACTGGTTTCTGCATATCCTATTTACAGGAAATCGCTGTCAACACCAGCATTTCACTGCTATTGATGTCTTAGCAAGTTTTACGTTCAGTAGTTTGTCATTGCTTTCTGAACGACCGACTCCCATAACACATTAAAACCCCGGCGCGACACGGTCTGCTGCCAAATCTGTCGCTGCCGTGTTTTGAACTTGTGGTAAGCGGCTCACGAACTGCGTTTGGAAGCCTTTAGGCCACAGAGACTGATTCCCTGGATTAACCAGACAAATTAACATTCACTTGCATTACATTATACAAATAATCAGCACTCACCAATTGCTTGAAACAAATTATCATTTACTGGCTTAACTAAACAAATTAATAATCACTGGTTTAACCAAATTAAAATTTACTGATTTAACTAAACAATAAATTATCATTCATTGGTTTAACCAATCAAATTAACATTCACTGGTGTTACACTATACACATAATCAGCACTCACCAATCACATGAAACAAATTAACATTCATTAGTTTAACTAAAAAAATTAATGTTTTCTGGTTTAGCCAAACACATTATTTCTGGTTTAACCAAACAAACTGACATATATTAATCATACCAAATCAACAATTGCTGGTTACACTGACAAACTAACCTCTACTTGTTTAAACAAACAAATGATCAATGTTTAAAGATTATTCAAGTGTGAAATAATTGTACAAACTGAACTTCAAGCATTTTGATCATGCATTCATAACGTTGAATGTAAGAAAGAGAGTGCCGAAATGTTATATAGAGCCTGTTTTGCTGTATGGCAGTGAATCTTGAAATTAAATTAACAACTCAGGAAGAACTCAGAAGCAAAAGAGATGTGGTTCATGAGACAAATGTTGAGAATACCTTGGACTGCCAGAGTAACCAATGATTGCCTAGAAGAGGTTAATGAAACCAGAAAGTTATATACAACTATAATAAAGAGATAAAACAGCTTTTTGGTCATTTGATGAGAAGAGAGGCATTGAAGAACATTGTGATGACTGGAAAGATCAGCAGTCAACACAGTCCCCACGGAGACAGTACTTTAGCACCAGACTGGAAGAAAAGTCTCCACAAGCTGACTCTGATAGATACAAGTGATTTTGTGGGATCAGGCGATCTGAATGCAATGCATCATACTCAAGAGTTAAAACTTGGTTGTAGAGGATTCATAAAAGTTAAAACGTTGTCAGACAGAGGATTCATAAAAGTTAAAACTTTGTTATACAGAGAATTCATAAGAACTCTTTCAAACATACAAACATCATCAACATCAACAAATACAGACTAAAGTCACTAATGATATCACATGTCATATACTCGTACGATCATAAATTATTTTAACTAATGTCATACAATGACAAACTACTGAACGTAAACTTCCTAAGAAATTAAAAAGTCAAAAAATTCTGGGGTTAACTGCAATGTCCTGTAAAAGATATGCAACTAACTTTTAAAACATGTCATACACATATAAAGAGGCTAATGATCTTACCTAATGTCAAATCCCTGGATGTGACCACAACATCTGTAACAACGTTGTTGCTACCTGTACTATTCTGACTGGGCTGTATTAAGCCCGGTGTTGTATTTGTGAGGTCGTGTAGGGGCAAGCTTGCACCATTCCCAGTCTGAAAAATATCTGGACTTGTGGTGCCCGTTGAGCTGGCACTGGCACCATCACCACCATTGTGCTGGGCAGAAGGCCGATCATGTTCCTCAAAGTCAGCAATAAGCTGTAAAATAAGTGAATGTTGTGGTATTTAATACCAGAGTTAGTCAGTGGTTGTCTGAAAACTATTATAGATAAGGTTGCTAGAGGAGAGTAAAATGAAGGGATTATCTCTAAACATCAGCAAAACTGAATGCATGGTAGATTATAAATAAGAAAAATTTTTATTTTAAATTATAAAAAAGAATTAAGTAATAAGAAAAAGCAAATTGCAATACACTATCTACATAGGGGGCCGGCTCCGTGGCGATGGGGTTAAGGACACAGTTCATGATCCCGCACACTCGCATTCAAAACACAGCGGTACGCATTTTCGCAGCAGACCGCGTTGCGTTGGTTTTTTACAAAATGGTTCGGGTGCTGGTCGTTCATAAAGCAATGGCTAACTACTGAATGTAAGTGTGCCAAGAGATCACAACAGCAATAAATGCTGGTGTTGACTGCAATGTCCTGTAAAGGATATGCAACTAACTTTCTTTTATATACAGAGGGGAGTGGCAACAGTGCCTTAGCTAACAGCTAACATGCTGAACTGGTGGTCATGTGTTCAAACACCCCTATCTAGGCGAACTATTAAAAACAGACCAGGGCTTCCAGGTCACTCCAGCCTACAATAGGTGGCAGTAAATATCCTGGAAGGTAAAGGTGTCCAGCATGAGACTGACCACATCACTTAAGGAGTGTCAGATGGTCTATTAAAATATGGCACTAGCACCATATACCCAACGTGCCTCAAGGTGTGCAAAAGGGTCCTTTACTCAACTTTTGTAAATAGCAACGGTGTAAGAATCAAACAGGTAAATATTTTGACTATGTTTTGACATAGTTTAGTTTAGTAGATGGATCAACATCACGGCACACGGGTGCAACCCATAAGTGCTCCGTTCTCCTCCTAACTCAAACCTGAGTCTGGAGAAACTCAGCTCAGTGCATGAACTCCGTAGCACCGCCGAGGATCCTGAAATACTTTGGGTAGATTTTTAACTCGAAATTTTGCCCGGGCAGCGCCGTTAGGCTACTCTTTTCCGATTTCCAACCGCCAAGGGATTTTTTACGTGCGCAACAATACACACGGGCGTCCGATCTCACTACCCAGAGACCAGGGGAAATTTATTACTAGAAGTCCACGAGAAAAAATCCTGGCATCACCGGGGCTTGAATCCGGGACCTCCAGCACTCGAGGCGGACACCATACCTCAAGACCACGCAGCCCCCCCAATATATGTTTTGACATGTGATGGGAGATGCAATACAGGGATAAAGCCATGTGTTCAAACCTCCAATGGGGCACATCTGTAAAAGCTCAGCCTAAAATTGGTATCAGGATGTGTTGTGGGAAATAAAAGCAACACTGAGGTACTGAACACATCATTCATCAAGTGTCAATTGGTCTTTAAAAATATGGATGAAGCACCACATACCCAACGGACCTCACGGTATAAACGGTTCCTTTACATCAAACTCATTAAAATATCAGAGGGCAGAAAGAACTTTACAGTTCCTTTACATCAAACTCATTAAAATAGAGGGCAGAAAGAACTTAAAAGTCAGGGTGGAATGTTCTATACCAGGTATCTGAAGAAGCTATTAAGTTAAAAGGAATTTTATTATGAAGCTTTCAATGCTTTTTTTTTTTGCGCTTAAAAGTCGACAGAGTCGACTTCATTGCACCAGGTTTTTATCCCATATGGCTCTGTCTCTTTCCACAGCGCGGAAAGCGTCGCATAAAGCATGAACTCCGTAGCTCTAGCGGCGACCCACAGGAGTATTCGAAAAATTTCACCCTTGAACCGAAGGACGCAGCACGCAATCGAACCCACAACCTTCGGAGCGCGAGTCAAATAACATTTTTGCGCTTGCTTACTTTAACCTCAAGCGTAGTTCATACACACTATTTATAGTAGTCATGGACTGAATTTTGCGTGTGGATTAGCTTTCCCTATTAACAGTGTCCCTCGCCATCAGGTGAACTCACTCTGACTTCAGAGGTACTTGTAGTTTACGTCCCCAAGTCAAGGACGACAAGGCAACATTTTTAGTCTGCTTTCAATGTTAATAACTTGGCTAGAAAGACAAAGAATATTTTCACAACAATGACAACAAGGATTTGAAACAACATGGATAGGTGATATGTAATCACACACTTGTTACAACAACCAGATAGGTTTAATTACCTGTTCTTTGTCATCAACCACATCAAGCAACTGATCGTCTGGGTCCAGAATTCCACCACCACTAATTGTTTTGAGGCTGGTCACTTCCACCCAGTGGTTGGATCCCTATCACGTGAAATATATTTTTATATTAACAAAACATAGAAACAACAACCATTGCAAATAAGAGCAGTTGATAACAAGTTGGCTACAATGAGA